>JBBGZY010000605.1:7729160-8428321 GCA_037952925.1 Lithobates clamitans | reverse complement strand
AGCTTTAGCTGAACACTGTGCAGAAGTCACACTAAACTAACTTGTAGCTTTAGCTGAACACTGTGAGGAGGACACACTACACTAACTTGTAGCTTTAGCTGAACACTGTGTAGAGGTCGCACTACACTAACTTGTAGTTTTAGCTGAACACTGTGAGGAGGACGCACTACACTAAATTGTAGTTTTAGCTGAACACTGTGCAGAGGTCGCACTACACTAACTTGTAGTTTTCGCTGAACACTGTGAGGAGGACACACTACACCAACTTGTAAATTTAGCTGAATACTGTGAGGAGGACGCACTACCCTAACTTGTAGCTTTAGCTGAACACTGTGCAGAGGTCACACTAAACTAACTTGTAGCTTTAGCTGAACAATGTGAGGAGGACACACTACACTAACTTGTAGTTTTAGCTGAACACTGTGAGGAGGACGCACTACACTAAATTGTAGTTTTAGCTGAACACTGTGCAGAGGTCGCACTACACTAACTTGTAGTTTTAACTGAACACTGTGAGGAGGCGCACTACCCTAACTTGTAGCTTTAGCTGAACACTGTGCAGAGGTCACACTAAACTAACTTGTAGTTTTCGCTGAACACTGTGAGGAGGACACACTACACCAACTTGTAGCTTTAGCTGAACACTGTGAGGAGGACGCACTACACTAACTTGTAGCTTTAGCGGAACACTGTGCAGAGGTCGCACTACACTAACTTGTAGTTTTAGCTGAACACTGTGAGGAGTATGCACTACACTAACTTGTAGCTTTAGCTGAACACTGTGCAGAGGTCTCAATACACTAACTTGTAGTTTTAGCTGAACACTGTGAGGAGGACGCACTACACTAACTTGTAGCTTTAGCTGAACACTGTGCAGAGGTCTCACTACACTAACTTGTAGCTTTAGCTGAACACTGTGCAGAGGTCTCACTACACTAACTTGAAGTTTTAGCTGAACACTGTGAGCAGGACGCACTACCCTAACTTGTAGCTTTAGCTGAACACTGTACAGAGGTCACACTAAACTAACTTGTAGCTTTAGCTGAACACTGTGAGGAGGACACACTACACCAACTTGTAGCTTTAGCTGAACACTGTGAGTAGGATGCACTACCCTAACTTGTAGCTTTAGCTGAACACTGTGCAGAAGTCACACTAAACTAACTTGTAGCTTTAGCTGAACACTGTGAGGAGGACACACTACACTAACTTGTAGCTTTAGCTGAACACTGTGTAGAGGTCGCACTACACTAACTTGTAGTTTTAGCTGAACACTGTGAGGAGGACGCACTACACTAAATTGTAGTTTTAGCTGAACACTGTGCAGAGGTCGCACTACACTAACTTGTAGTTTTCGCTGAACACTGTGAGGAGGACACACTACACCAACTTGTAAATTTAGCTGAATACTGTGAGGAGGACGCACTACCCTAACTTGTAGCTTTAGCTGAACACTGTGCAGAGGTCACACTAAACTAACTTGTAGCTTTAGCTGAACAATGTGAGGAGGACACACTACACTAACTTGTAGTTTTAGCTGAACACTGTGCAGAGGTCGCACTACACTAACTTGTAGTTTTAACTGAACACTGTGAGGAGGCGCACTACCCTAACTTGTAGCTTTAGCTGAACACTGTGCAGAGGTCACACTAAACTAACTTGTAGTTTTCGCTGAACACTGTGAGGAGGACACACTACACCAACTTGTAGCTTTAGCTGAACACTGTGAGGAGGACGCACTACACTAACTTGTAGCTTTAGCGGAACACTGTGCAGAGGTCGCACTACACTAACTTGTAGTTTTAGCTGAACACTGTGAGGAGTATGCACTACACTAACTTGTAGCTTTAGCTGAACACTGTGCAGAGGTCTCAATACACTAACTTGTAGTTTTAGCTGAACACTGTGAGGAGGACGCACTACACTAACTTGTAGCTTTAGCTGAACACTGTGCAGAGGTCACACTACACTAACTTGTAGTTTTAGCTGAACACTGTGAGGAGGACGCACTACCCTAACTTGTAGCTTTAGCTGAACACTGTACAGAGGTCACACTAAACTAACTTGTAGCTTTAGCTGAACACTGTGAGGAGGACACACTACACCAACTTGTAGCTTTAGCTGAACACTGTGAGTAGGATGCACTACCCTAACTTGTAGCTTTAGCTGAACACTGTGCAGAAGTCACACTAAACTAACTTGTAGCTTTAGCTGAACACTGTGAGGAGGACACACTACACTAACTTGTAGCTTTAGCTGAACACTGTGTAGAGGTCGCACTACACTAACTTGTAGATTTCGCTGAACACTGTGAGGAGGACACACTACACCAACTTGTAGCTTTAGCTGAACACTGTGAGGAGGACGCACTACCCTAACTTGTAGCTTTAGCTGAACACTGCGCAGAGGTCACACTACACTAACTTGTAGTTTTAGTTGAACACTGTGAGGAGGACGCACTACACTAACTTGTAGCTTTAGCTGAACACTTTTCAGAGGTCGCCCTACACTAACTTGTAGTTTTTGCTGAACACTGTGGGGAGGACAGACTACACCAACTTGTAGCTTTAGCTGAACACCGTGAGGAGGACGCACTAAACTAACTTGTAGCTTTAGCTGAACACTGTGCAGAGGTCGCACTACACTAACTTGAAGTCTTAGCTGAACACTGTGAGGAGGACGCACTAAACTAACTTGTAGCTTTAGCTTAACACTGTGCAGAGGTCGCACTACACTAACTTGTAGTTTTAGCTGAACACTGTGAGGAGGCGCACTACCCTAACTTGTAGCTTTAGCTGAACACTGTGCAGAGGTCACACTAAACTAACTTGTAGTTTTCGCTGAACACTGTGAGGAGGACACACTACACCAACTTGTAGCTTTAGCTGAACACTGTGAGGAGGACGCACTACACTAACTTGTAGCTTTAGCGGAACACTGTGCAGAGGTCGCACTACACTAACTTGTAGTTTTAGCTGAACACTGTGAGGAGTATGCACTACACTAACTTGTAGCTTTAGCTAAACACTGTGCAGAGGTCTCAATACACTAACTTGTAGTTTTAGCTGAACACTGTGAGGAGGACGCACTACACTAACTTGTAGCTTTAGCTGAACACTGTGCAGAGGTCACACTACACTAACTTGTAGTTTTAGCTGAACACTGTGAGGAGGACGCACTACCCTAACTTGTAGCTTTAGCTGAACACTGTACAGAGGTCACACTAAACTAACTTGTAGCTTTAGCTGAACACTGTGAGGAGGACACACTACACCAACTTGTAGCTTTAGCTGAACACTGTGAGTAGGATGCACTACCCTAACTTGTAGCTTTAGCTGAACACTGTGCAGAAGTCACACTAAACTAACTTGTAGCTTTAGCTGAACACTGTGAGGAGGACACACTACACTAACTTGTAGCTTTAGCTGAACACTGTGTAGAGGTCGCACTACACTAACTTGTAGATTTTGCTGAACACTGTGAGGAGGACACACTACACCAACTTGTAGCTTTAGCTGAACACTGTGAGGAGGACGCACTACCCTAACTTGTAGCTTTAGCTGAACACTGCGCAGAGGTCACACTACACTAACTTGTAGTTTTAGTTGAACACTGTGAGGAGGACGCACTACACTAACTTGTAGCTTTAGCTGAACACTGTGCAGAGGTCTCACTACACTAACTTTTAGTTGAACACTGTGAGGAGGATGCACTACACTAAATTGTAGCTTTAGCTGAACACTGTGCAGAGGTCTCAATACACTAACTTGTAGTTTTAGCTGAACACTGTGAGGAGGACGCACTACACTAACTTGTAGCTTTAGCTGAACACTGTGAGGAGGACGCACTACACTAACTTGTAGCTTTAGCTGAACACTGTGCAGAGGTCGCACTACACTAACTTGTAGTTTTCGCTGAACACTGTGAGGAGGACACACTACACCAACTTGTAGCTTTAGCTGAACACTGTGAGGAGGACGCACTACACTAACTTGTAGCTTTAGCTGAACACTGTGCAGAGGTCTCACTACACTAATTTTTAGTTTTAGCTGAACACTGTGAGGAGGACGCACTACACTAACTTGCATCTTTAGTTGAACACTGTGCAGAGGTCGCACTACACTAACTTGTAGTTTTCGCTGAACACTGTGAGGAGGACGCACAACACTAACTTGTAGCTTTAGCTGAACACTGTGAGGAGGACGCACTACACTAACTTGTAGCTTTAGCTGAACACTGTGCAGAGGTCGCACTACACTAACTTGTAGCTTTAGCTGAACACTGTGCAGAGGTCACACTAAACTAACTTGTAGCTTTAGCTGAACACTGTGAGGGGGACATACTACACTAACTTGTAGCTTTAGCTGAACACTGTGCAGAGGTCTCACTACACTAAATTTTAGTTGAACACTGTGAGGAGGACGCACTACACTAACTTGTAGCTTTAGCTGAACACTGTGCAGAGGTCGCACTACCATTACTTGTAGCTTTAGCTGAACACTGTGCAGAGGTCACACTAAGCTAACTTGTAGTCTTAGCTGAACACTGTGAGGAGGACGCACTAAACTAACTTGTAGCTTTAGCTGAACAATGTGCAGAGGTGGCCCTTCACTAACTTGTAGTTTTCACTGAACACCGTGAGGAGGACGCACTACCCTAACTTGTAGCTTTAGCTGAACACTGTGCAGAGGTCACACTAAACTAACTTGTACTCTTAGCTGAACACTGTGAGGAGGACACACTACACCAACTTGTAGCTTTAGCTGAATACTGTAAAGAGGACCCACAACCCTAACTTGTAGCTTTAGCTGAACACTGTGCAGAGGTCGCACTACACTAACTTGTAGTTTTAGCTGAACACTGTGAGGAGGATGCACTACACTAACTTGTAGCTTTAGCTGAACACTGTGCAGAGGTCTCAATACACTAACTTGTAGTTTTAGCTGAACACTGTGAGGAGGACACACTACCCTAACTTGTAGCTTTAGCTGAACACTGTGCAGAGGTCACACTAAACTAACTTGTAGCTTTAGCTGAACACTGTGAGGAGGACGCACTACCCTAACTTGTAGCTTTAGCTGAACACTGTGCACTAAACTAACTTGTAGTGTTAGCTGAACACTGTGCAGAGGTCGCCCTACACTAACTTGTAGTTCGCTGAACACTGTGAGGAGGACACACTACACCAACTTGTAGCTTTAGCTGAACACTGTGAGGAGGATGCACTACCCTAACTTGTAGCTTTAGCTGAACACTGTGCAGAGGTCACACTAAACTAACTTGTAGCTTTAGCTGAACACTGTGAGGAGGACACATTACACTAACTTGTAGCTTTAGCTGAACACTGTGTGGAGGTCGCACTACACTAACTTGTAGTCTTAGCTGAACACTGTGAGGAGGACGCACTAAACTAACTTGTAGCTTTAGCTGAACACTGTGCAGAGGTCGCCCTACACTAACTTGTAGTTTTCGCTGAATACTGTGAGGAGGACACACTACACCAACTTGTAACTTTAACTGAATACTGTGAGGAGGACGCACTACCCTAACTTGTAGCTTTAGCTGAACACTGTGCAGAGGTCACACTAAACTAACTTGTAGCTTTAGCTGAACAATGTGAGGAGGACACACTACACTAACATGTAGTTTTAGCTGAACACTGTGAGGAGGACGCACTACACTAATTGTAGCTTTAGCTGAACACTGTGCAGAGGTCACACTACACTAACTTGTAGTTTTAGCTGAACACTGTGAGGAGGACGCACTTCACTAACTTGTAGCTTTAGCTGAACACTGTGCAGAGGTCGCACTACACTAACTTGTAGTTTTCGCTGAACACTGTGAGGAGGACACACTACACCAACTTGTAGCTTTAGCTGAACACTGTGAGGAGGACGCACTACCCTCACTTGTAGCTTTAGCTGAACTCTGCGCAGAGGTCGCACTACACTAACTTGTAGTTTTAGCTAAGCACTGTGAAGAGGATGCACTACACTAACTTGTAGCTTTAGCTGAACAATGTGCAGAGGTCTCACTACACTAACTTTTAGTTTTAGCTGAACACTGTGAGGAGGACGCACTACACTAACTTGTAGCTTTAGCTGTACATTGTGCAGAGGTCGCACTACACTAACTTGTAGTTTTAGCTGAACACTGTGAGGAGGACGCACAACACTAACTTGTAGCTTTAGCTGAACACTGTGCAGAGGTCGCACTACACTAACTTGTAGTTTTAGCTGAACACTATGAGGAGGACGCACTTCCCTAACTTCTAGCTTTAGCTGAACACTGTGCAGAGGTCTCACTACACTAACTTGTAGTTTTAGCTGAACACTGTGAGGAGGAAGCACTAAACCAACTTGTAGCTTTAGCTGAACACTTTTCAGAGGTCGCCCTACACTAACTTGTAGTCTTAGCTGAACACTGTGAGGAGGAAGCACTAAACCAACTTGTAGCTTTAGCTGAACACTTTTCAGAGGTCGCCCTACACTAACTTGTAGTTTTCGCTGAACACTGTGAGGAGGACATACTACACCAACTTGTAGCTTTAGCTGAACACTGTGAGGAGGACGCACTACCCTAACTTGTAGCTTTAGCTGAACACTGTGCAGAGGTCACACTAAACTAACTTGTAGCTTTAGCTGAACACTGTGAGGAGGACATACTACACTAACTTGTAGCTTTAGCTGAACACTGTGCAGAGGTCGCATTACACTAACTTGTAGTCTTAGCTGAACACAGTGAGGAGGAAGCACTAAACTAACTTGTAGCTTTAGCTGAACAATGTGCAGAGGTCGCCCTACACTAACTTGTAGTTTTCACTGAACACTGTGAGTAGGACACACTACACCAACTTGTAGCTTTAGCTGAACACTGTGAGGAGAACGCACTACCCTAACTTGTAGCTTTAGCTGAACACTGTGCAGAGGTCACACTAAACTAACTTGTAGCTTTAGCTGAACAGTGTGAGGAGGACACACTAGACTAAATTGTAGTTTTAGCTGAACACTGTGAGGAGGACGCACCACAGTAACTTGTTGCTTTAGCTGAACACTGTGCAGAGGTAGCACTACACTAACTTGTAGTTTTAGCTGAACACTGTGAGGAGGACGCACCACACTAACTTGTAGCTTTAGCTGAACACTGTGCAGAGGTCACACTACACTAACTTGTGGTTTTCGCTGAACACTGTGAGGAGGACACACTACACCAACTTGTAGCTTTAGCTGAACACTGTAAAGAGGACCCACTACCCTAACTTGTAGCTTTAGCTGAACACTGTGCAGAGGTCGCACTATACTAACTTGTAGTTTTAGCTGAACACTGTGAGGAGGATGCACTACACTAACTTGTAGCTTTAGCTGAACACTGTGCAGAGATCTCACCACACTAACTTGTAGTTTTAGCTGAACACTGTGAGGAGGACGCACTACACTAACTTGTAGCTTTAGCTGAACTCTGCGCAGAGGTCGCACTACACTAACTTTTAGTTTTAGCTGAACACTGTGAGGAGGACGCACTACACTAACTTGTAGCTTTAAATGAATACTGTGAGGAGGACGCACTACCCTAACTTGTAGCTTTAGCTGAACAATGTGCAGAGGTCGCCCTACACTAACTTGTAGTTTTCACTGAACACTGTGAGTAGGACACAGTACACCAACTTGTAGCTTTAGCTGAACACTGTGAGGAGAACGCACTACCCTAACTTGTAGCTTTAGCTGAACACTGTGCAGAGGTCGCACTACACTAACTTGTAGTTTTCGCTGAACACTGTGAGGAGAACAGACTACACCAACTTGTAGCTTTAGCTGAACACTTTTCAGAGGTCGCCCTACACTAACTTGTAGTTTTTGCTGAACACTGTGGGGAGGACAGACTACACCAACTTGTAGCTTTAGCTGAACACCGTGAGGAGGACGCATTAAACTAACTTGTAGCTTTAGCTGAACACTGTGCAGAGGTCGCACTACACTAACTTGAAGTCTTAGCTGAACACTGTGAGGAGGACGCACTAAACTAACTTGTAGCTTTAGCTTAACACTGTGCAGAGGTCGCACTACACTAACTTGTAGTTTTAGCTGCACACTGTGAGGAGGCGCACTACCCTAACTTGTAGCTTTAGCTGAACACTGTGCAGAGGTCACACTAAACTAACTTGTAGTTTTCGCTGAACACTGTGAGGAGGACACACTACACCAACTTGTAGCTTTAGCTGAACACTGTGAGGAGGACGCACTACACTAACTTGTAGCTTTAGCGGAACACTGTGCAGAGGTCGCACTACACTAACTTGTAGTTTTAGCTGAACACTGTGAGGATGATGCACTACACTAACTTGTAGCTTTAGCTGAACACTGTGCAGAGGTCTCAATACACTAACTTGTAGTTTTAGCTGAACACTGTGAGGAGGACGCACTACACTAACTTGTAGCTTTAGCTGAACACTGTGCAGAGGTCACACTACACTAACTTGTAGTTTTAGCTGAACACTGTGAGGAGGATGCACTACCCTAACTTGTAGCTTTAGCTGAACACTGTACAGAGGTCACACTAAACTAACTTGTAGCTTTAGCTGAACACTGTGAAGAGGACACACTACACCAACTTGTAGCTTTAGCTGAACACTGTGAGGAGGATGCACTACCCTAACTTGTAGCTTTAGCTGAACACTGTGCAGAAGTCACACTAAACTAACTTGTAGCTTTAGCTAAACACTGTGAGGAGGACACACTACACTAACTTGTAGCTTTAGCTGAACACTGTGTAGAGGTCGCACTACACTAACTTGTAGATTTCGCTGAACACTGTGAGGAGGACACACTACACCAACTTGTAGCTTTAGCTGAACACTGTGAGGAGGACGCACTACCCTAACTTGTAGCTTTAGCTGAACACTGCGCAGAGGTCACACTACACTAACTTGTAGTTTTAGTTGAACACTGTGAGGAGGATGCACTACACTAAATTGTAGCTTTAGCTGAACACTGTGCAGAGGTCGCACTACACTAACGTGTAGTTTTCGCTGAACACTGTGAGGAGGACAGGCTACACCAACTTGTAGCTTTAGCTGAACACTTTTCAGAGGTCGCCCTACACTAACTTGTAGTTTTTGCTGAACACTGTGGGGAGGACAGACTACACCAACTTGTAGCTTTAGCTGAACACCGTGAGGAGGACACACTAAACTAACTTGTAGCTTTAGCTGAACACTGTGCAGAGGTCGCACTACACTAACTTGAAGTCTTAGCTGAACACTGTGAGGAGGACGCACTAAACTAACTTGTAGCTTTAGCTTAACACTGTGCAGAGGTCGCACTACACTAACTTGTAGTTTTAGCTGAACACTGTGAGGAGGCGCACTACCCTAACTTGTAGCTTTAGCTGAACACTGTGCAGAGGTCACACTAAACTAACTTGTAGTTTTCGCTGAACACTGTGAGGAGAACAGACTACACCAACTTGTAGCTTTAGCTGAACACTTTTCAGAGGTAGCCCTACACTAACTTGTAGTTTTTGCTGAACACTGTGGGGAGGACAGACTACACCAACTTGTAGCTTTAGCTGAACACCGTGAGGAGGACGCATTAAACTAACTTGTAGCTTTAGCTGAACACTGTGCAGAGGTCGCACTACACTAACTTGAAGTCTTAGCTGAACACTGTGAGGAGGACGCACTAAACTAACTTGTAGCTTTAGCTTAACACTGTGCAGAGGTCGCACTACACTAATTTGTAGTTTTAGCTGAACACTGTGAGGAGGCGCACTACCCTAACTTGTAGCTTTAGCTGAACACTGTGCAGAGGTCACACTAAACTAACTTGTAGTTTTCGCTGAACACTGTGAGGAGGACACACTACACCAACTTGTAGCTTTAGCTGAACACTGTGAGGAGGACGCACTACACTAACTTGTAGCTTTAGCGGAACACTGTGCAGAGGTCGCACTACACTAACTTGTAGTTTTAGCTGAACACTGTGAGGAGGATGCACTACACTAACTTGTAGCTTTAGCTGAACACTGTGCAGAGGTCTCAATACACTAACTTGTAGTTTTAGCTGAACACTGTGAGGAGGACGCACTACACTAACTTGTAGCTTTAGCTGAACACTGTGCAGAGGTCACACTACACTAACTTGTAGTTTTAGCTGAACACTGTGAGGAGGATGCACTACCCTAACTTGTAGCTTTAGCTGAACACTGTACAGAGGTCACACTAAACTAACTTGTAGCTTTAGCTGAACACTGTGAGGAGGACACACTACACCAACTTGTAGCTTTAGCTGAACACTGTGAGGAGGATGCACTACCCTAACTTGTAGCTTTAGCTGAACACTGTGCAGAAGTCACACTAAACTAACTTGTAGCTTTAGCTAAACACTGTGAGGAGGACACACTACACTAACTTGTAGCTTTAGCTGAACACTGTGTAGAGGTCGCACTACACTAACTTGTAGATTTCGCTGAACACTGTGAGGAGGACACACTACACCAACTTGTAGCTTTAGCTGAACACTGTGAGGAGGACGCACTACCCTAACTTGTAGCTTTAGCTGAACACTGCGCAGAGGTCACACTACACTAACTTGTAGTTTTAGTTGAACACTGTGAGGAGGACGCACTACACTAACTTGTAGCTTTAGCTGAACACTGTGCAGAGGTCTCACTACACTAACTTTTAGTTGAACACTGTGAGGAGGATGCACTACACTAAATTGTAGCTTTAGCTGAACACTGTGCAGAGGTCGCACTACACTAACTTGTAGTTTTTGCTGAACACTGTGGGGAGGACAGACTACACCAACTTGTAGCTTTAGCTGAACACCGTGAGGAGGACACACTAAACTAACTTGTAGCTTTAGCTGAACACTGTGCAGAGGTCGCACTACACTAACTTGAAGTCTTAGCTGAACACTGTGAGGAGGACGCACTAAACTAACTTGTAGCTTTAGCTTAACACTGTGCAGAGGTCGCACTACACTAACTTGTAGTTTTAGCTGAACACTGTGAGGAGGCGCACTACCCTAACTTGTAGCTTTAGCTGAACACTGTGCAGAGGTCACACTAAACTAACTTGTAGTTTTCGCTGAACACTGTGAGGAGGACACACTACACCAATGTCACGGAACGTCCCACACTCCGCTTGAGTGCTTCCGTCATATGCCGCTTCCTAAGTTCTGGAACACGAGTCCAATGGATCTGGCTATAGGAACCCCAAGAACTAGACAACACCAGTCTTGGAGTACATCAGAACTACCTTTATTTTGAGATCTCACAGACCTTTATACAGCAGGGATGACTCAAAGCTAACCTAATTAACATGACCTAATTTACTACAAAATGTACCCAGACCAGATGACAGTCTTGTGGGCACCGAGCTTCACACATTAATACAATTAACAATACAAACAACAATCTCCCCCCTCCTCAGCCTAGACCATTCGTCTATTAGCCAGGGCTGGTGGCTAATGTGATCAGCTCTCTCAATTAACATAAACACATGTTGATAACACCAGCATCTCCTCACAGGATGTGTCCCAGCAGAATGAATCAGTCTTATCAGCAGGGGGCTGCTGGAGGAATCCCCCCTCCCTCTGCAGGGACACAAATATACAGTAAGGAGTCCCCATACAATATATACATGACTGAGTCCGATTAATACAGTTCAGACTGGATTTCTCATTCACCTCAAATGCTAGGGCCCATAATCGGTGGGCAACAGGCTTGCACACAGTCCTCTCCAACAGCCTCTGCTCTGGCCATGCACGTGACATTTCTCCCCTTTCGGCAGGAGACTAACACAGGAGGAGACCCCAGACGGGTTGACTCCGAAGTTAGTCCACAGCTCCAGTCCTCTACTGCCTGTACCCACACAGTACCCCAAACAAATTATTCCAAACAGTGCATTACTCACCCAGCCATCCTCTGCCTCTCTCAGAGAACATATCTGCCGCTGGGGAGAGGCCCGGACTGGACCTTCTCCCTGGAATCCTTTCTGCCGCTGGAGAGAAGACAGGGGGACTGGGCTCACTCCATCCTGCTGTCGGGGATCTTTGCTGACTGCCCAGCATCCCTGGGGTATACAGGTGGGGACTGAAGCCCCATCAACCGACACCAGATCAAGCTGCAGTTGTGAGGTGAGGACTGCATTCTCTCCTTGGATCCTGATCTGCAGCTCGCGATAGACTGCAACCTCCTCACCTTGGGCCTCCACAATTGCTGCAGGTGTGGGGCAGAGGTCTTGGACCCTCTGTCCGGTTGCCAGCACTTCTGCTGGGGGTTTGCTAGGTGGTTCCTCCTCTACAGAAACGTCTATTAAATCCCCAGTCTCTGGAATTGGTAAAAGTGTGGGGCAGAGGTCTTGGACCCTCTGTTCAGTTACCAGATCTTCAGCTGGAGAAGTTTGTTTTAACTCCATAGATGCTGCTGGCAGAAAATCACATGTCCCTGTCAGTGTTGTGGGAGAAAGGCCGACTACCTCTTCTCTCAGGAAGGCCGAAGTCACTGTTGGTGCTGGGCAGAACACAGTGAACTTTGGCCCTGATAGCAGCTCTTCTGCTGGAGGCTCATCAGGTTGTTCTTCCTCAGCAGAAAAGTCTATCAAATCCCATGTCTCTGCAACTGATGTCGGGGAATAGGGGTTCACCATCTCCTGTCCATGGAACCCAGAAGATGTTATCATTTCTGGACAGAGGTTAGCAGAGCTCTGCCCTGTTGTCAGCACTTCAGGTTTGGGGACGGCAATCTCCGGATTTTCCACTGCCGATTCTCTGGCATGCTGCTGAACTTGTTCTAGCAGTTTCCTGTATGCCCTTTCCAGATGCTGTTCCTTCCTTAGCAAATGGTCCAGATCAGGTTTGAGCTCTGAGACCCCTGCAAGACCGAGCATAGACTCTCTATAGTCTCTCATGTCCTCAAGGTCAGGTTCCCCTTCATCGCCAAACATAAAAAGATCTGTAAGGTTCTCCCACAGCAATCCAGGGCCGCCAAAGTCATATCCCTCCGGAGAGCATTCTGTTGTCTCCCCTAAATATCCCTCCTCTGCGTGCCATTGCAGAGCCCGATATCGATTGTCCAGCTCTATCTCCTGCTGGACCAACCTGTCCAACTCAGTCACCCATTGCTCCTGGGGCTGCTCTCCCAGGAATGCCATCCGCAATGCCCGTTGGTCACTGGCCCGTTGCTCTTGGGTTGGAAAGCACTTGCCCTGTTTTATACCAGCGAGACGGAGGGCTGCAATCCAGAGCTCCACCCGAATCAGCTGCCTGAGCTCCAGGTATTCATCCTCAGACACAGTCCTGGTGTACGTTGAAAGGATGATCCGCAGCAGCCCCGGGAATTCTGATGCCAGGTCCATATCTCCGCTGGGGTGACTGAAGTCTGCTATGCTGATCTTGGATCCAGTTGAAGGTTTGGATGTCCCAGACTTCAGACTTCAGGAAGCTATCCCACCGCTGCCACCAATGTCACGGAACGTCCCACACTCCGCTTGAGTGCTTCCGTCATATGCCGCTTCCTAAGTTCTGGAACACGAGTCCAATGGATCTGGCTATAGGAACCCCAAGAACTAGACAACACCAGTCTTGGAGTACATCAGAACTACCTTTATTTTGAGATCTCACAGACCTTTATACAGCAGGGATGACTCAAAGCTAACCTAATTAACATGACCTAATTTACTACAAAATGTACCCAGACCAGATGACAGTCTTGTGGGCACCGAGCTTCACACATTAATACAATTAACAATACAAACAACAATCTCCCCCCTCCTCAGCCTAGACCATTCGTCTATTAGCCAGGGCTGGTGGCTAATGTGATCAGCTCTCTCAATTAACATAAACACATGTTGATAACACCAGCATCTCCTCACAGGATGTGTCCCAGCAGAATGAATCAGTCTTATCAGCAGGGGGCTGCTGGAGGAATCCCCCCTCCCTCTGCAGGGACACAAATATACAGTAAGGAGTCCCCATACAATATATACATGACTGAGTCCGATTAATACAGTTCAGACTGGATTTCTCATTCACCTCAAATGCTAGGGCCCATAATCGGTGGGCAACAGGCTTGCACACAGTCCTCTCCAACAGCCTCTGCTCTGGCCATGCACGTGACAACCAACTTGTAGCTTTAGCTGAACACTGTGAGGAGGACGCACTACACTAACTTGTAGCTTTAGCGGAACACTGTGCAGAGGTGGCACTACACTAACTTGTAGTTTTAGCTGAACACTGTGAGGAGGATGCACTGCACTAACTTGTAGCTTTAGCTGAACACTGTGCAGAGGTCTCAATACACTAACTTGTAGTTTTAGCTGAACACTGTGAGGAGGACGCACTACATAACTTGTAGCTTTAGCTGAACACTGTGCAGAGGTCACACTACACTAACTTGTAGTTTTAGCTGAACACTGTGAGGAGGACGCACTACCCTAACTTGTAGCTTTAGCTGAACACTGTACAGAGGTCACACTAAACTAACTTGTAGCTTTAGCTGAACACTGTGAGGAGGACACACTACACCAACTTGTAGCTTTAGCTGAACACTGTGAGGAGGATGCACTACCCTAACTTGTAGCTTTAGCTGAACACTGTGCAGAAGTCACACTAAACTAACTTGTAGCTTTAGCTGAACACTGTGGGGAGGACACACTACACTAACTTGTAGCTTTAGCTGAACACTGTGTAGAGGTCGCACTACACTAACTTGTAGATTTCGCTGAACACTGTGAGGAGGACACACTACACCAACTTGTAGCTTTAGCTGAACACTGTGAGGAGGACGCACTACCCTAACTTGTAGCTTTAGCTGAACACTGCGCAGAGGTCACACTACACTAACTTGTAGTTTTAGTTGAACACTGTGAGGAGGATGCACTACACTAACTTGTAGCTTTAGCTGAACACTGTGCAGAGGTCTCACTACACTAACTTTTAGTTGAACACTGTGAGGAGGATGCACTACACTAAATTGTAGCTTTAGCTGAACACTGTGCAGAGGTCTCAATACACTAACTTGTAGTTTTAGCTGAACACTGTGAGGAGGACGCACTACACTAACTTGTAGCTTTAGCTGAACACTGTGAGGAGGACGCACTACACTAACTTGTAGCTTTAGCTGAACACTGTGCAGAGGTCGCACTACACTAACTTGTAGTTTTCGCTGAACACTGTGAGGAGGACACACTACACCAACTTGTAGCTTTAGCTGAACACTGTGAGGAGGACGCACTACACTAACTTGTAGCTTTAGCTGAACACTGTGCAGAGGTCTCACTACACTAACTTTTAGTTTTAGCTGAACACTGTGAGGAGGACGCACTACACTAACTTGTAGCTTTAGTTGAACACTGTGCAGAGGTCGCACTACACTAACTTGTAGTTTTCGCTGAACACTGTGAGGAGGACGCACAACACTAACTTGTAGCTTTAGCTGAACACTGTGAGGAGGATGCACTACACTAACTTGTAGCTTTAGCTGAACACTGTGCAGAGGTCGCACTACACTAACTTGTAGCTTTAGCTGAACACTGTGCAGAGGTCACACTAAACTAACTTGTAGCTTTAGCTGAACACTGTGAGGAGGACATACTACACTAACTTGTAGCTTTAGCTGAACACTGTGCAGAGGTCTCACTACACTAAATTTTAGTTGAACACTGTGAGGAGGACGCACTACACTAACTTGTAGCTTTAGCTGAACACTGTGCAGAGGTCGCACTACCCTAACTTGTAGCTTTAGCTGAACACTGTGCAGAGGTCACACTAAGCTAACTTGTAGCTTTAGCTGAACGTTGTGAGGAGGACATACTACACTAACTTGTAGCTTTAGCTGAACGCTGTGCAGAGGTCGCACTACACTAACTTGTAGTCTTAGCTGAACACTGTGAGGAGGACGCACTAAACTAACTTGTAGCTTTAGCTGAACAATGTGCAGAGGTGGCCCTTCACTAACTTGTAGTTTTCACTGAACACCGTGAGGAGGACGCACTACCCTAACTTGTAGCTTTAGCTGAACACTGTGCAGAGGTCACACTAAACT
This sequence comes from Lithobates clamitans, assembly GCA_037952925.1. Classification (NCBI taxonomy): domain Eukaryota; kingdom Metazoa; phylum Chordata; class Amphibia; order Anura; family Ranidae; genus Lithobates; species Lithobates clamitans. The sequence goes on along the minus strand of JBBGZY010000605.1, from coordinate 8,412,277 downwards.
AACTTGTACTCTTAGCTGAACACTGTGAGGAGGACACACTACACCAACTTGTAGCTTTAGCTGAATACTGTAAAGAGGACCCACAACCCTAACTTGTAGCTTTAGCTGAACACTGTGCAGAGGTCGCACTACACTAACTTGTAGTTTTAGCTGAACACTGTGAGGAGGATGCACTACACTAACTTGTAGCTTTAGCTGAACACTGTGCAGAGGTCTCAATACACTAACTTGTGGTTTTCGCTGAACACTGTGAGGAGGACACACTACACCAACTTGTAGCTTTAGCTGAACACTGTAAAGAGGACCCACTACCCTAACTTGTAGCTTTAGCTGAACACTGTGCAGAGGTCGCACTATACTAACTTGTAGTTTTAGCTGAACACTGTGAGGAGGATGCACTACACTAACTTGTAGCTTTAGCTGAACACTGTGCAGAGATCTCACCACACTAACTTGTAGTTTTAGCTGAACACTGTGAGGAGGACGCACTACACTAACTTGTAGCTTTAGCTGAACTCTGCGCAGAGGTCGCACTACACTAACTTTTAGTTTTAGCTGAACACTGTGAGGAGGACGCACTACACTAACTTGTAGCTTTAACTGAATACTGTGAGGAGGACGCACTACCCTAACTTGTAGCTTTAGCTGAACAATGTGCAGAGGTCGCCCTACACTAACTTGTAGTTTTCACTGAACACTGTGAGTAGGACACACTACACCAACTTGTAGCTTTAGCTGAACACTGTGAGGAGAACGCACTACCCTAACTTGTAGCTTTAGCTGAACACTGTGCAGAGGTCGCACTACACTAACTTGTAGTTTTCGCTGAACACTGTGAGGAGGACAGACTACACCAACTTGTAGCTTTAGCTGAACACTTTTCAGAGGTCGCCCTACACTAACTTGTAGTTTTTGCTGAACACTGTGGGGAGGACAGACTACACCAACTTGTAGCTTTAGCTGAACACCGTGAGGAGGATGCACTAAACTAACTTGTAGCTTTAGCTGAACACTGTGCTGAACACTGTGAGGAGGACGCACTAAACTAACTTGTAGCTTTAGCTTAACACTGTGCAGAGGTCGCACTACACTAACTTGTAGTTTTAGCTGAACACTGTGAGGAGGCGCACTACCCTAACTTGTAGCTTTAGCTGGACACTGTGCAGAGGTCACACTAAACTAACTTGTAGTTTTCGCTGAACACTGTGAGGAGGAAAAACTAAACCAACTTGTAGCTTTAGCTGAACACTGTGAGGAGGACGCACTACACTAACTTGTAGCTTTAGCGGAACACTGTGCAGAGGTCGCACTACACTAACTTGTAGTTTTAGCTGAACACTGTGAGGAGGATGCACTACACTAACTTGTAGCTTTAGCTGAACACTGTGCAGAGGTCTCAATACACTAACTTGTAGTTTTAGCTGAACACTGTGAGGAGGACGCACTACACTAACTTGTAGCTTTAGCTGAACACTGTGCAGAGGTCACACTACACTAACTTGTAGTTTTAGCTGAACACTGTGAGGAGGACGCACTACCCTAACTTGTAGCTTTAGCTGAACACTGTACAGAGGTCACACTAAACTAATTTGTAGCTTTAGCTTAACACTGTGAGGAGGATACACTACACCAACTTGTAGCTTTAGCTGAACACTGTGAGGAGGATGCACTACCCTAACTTGTAGCTTTAGCTGAACACTGTGCAGAAGTCACACTAAATTAACTTGTAGCTTTAGCTGAACACTGTGAGGAGGACACACTACACTAACTTATAGCTTTAGCTGAACACTGTGTAGAGGTCGCACTACACTAACTTGTAGATTTCGCTGAACACTGTGAGGAGGACACACTACACCAACTTGTAGCTTTAGCTGAACACTGTGAGGAGGACACACTACCCTAACTTGTAGCTTTAGCTGAACACTGCGCAGAGGTCACACTACACTAACTTGTAGTTTTAGTTGAACACTGTGAGGAGGACGCACTACACTAACTTGTAGCTTTAGCTGAACACTGTGCAGAGGTCTCACTACACTAACTTTTAGTTGAACACTGTGAGGAGGATGCACTACACTAAATTGTAGCTTTAGCTGAACACTGTGCAGAGGTCGCACTACACTAACTTGTAGTTTTCGCTGAACACTGTGAGGAGGACAGACTACACCAACTTGTAGCTTTAGCTGAACACTTTTCAGAGGTCGCCCTACACTAACTTGTAGTTTTTGCTGAACACTGTGGGGAGGACAGACTACACCAACTTGTAGCTTTAGCTGAACACCGTGAGGAGGACGCACTAAACTAACTTGTAGCTTTAGCTGAACACTGTGCAGAGGTCGCACTACACTAACTTGAAGTCTTAGCTGAACACTGTGAGGAGGACGCACTAAACTAACTTGTAGCTTTAGCTTAACACTGTGCAGAGGTCGCACTACACTAACTTGTAGTTTTAGCTGAACACTGTGAGGAGGCGCACTACCCTAACTTGTAGCTTTAGCTGAACACTGTGCAGAGGTCACACTAAACTAACTTGTAGTTTTCGCTGAACACTGTGAGGAGGACACACTACACCAACTTGTAGCTTTAGCTGAACACTGTGAGGAGGACGCACTACACTAACTTGTAGCTTTAGCGGAACACTGTGCAGAGGTCGCACTACACTAACTTGTAGTTTTAGCTGAACACTGTGAGGAGGATGCACTACACTAACTTGTAGCTTTAGCTGAACACTGTGCAGAGATCTCAATACACTAACTTGTAGTTTTAGCTGAACACTGTGAGGAGGACGCACTACACTAACTTGTAGCTTTAGATGAACACTGTGCAGAGGTCACACTACACTAACTTGTAGTTTTAGCTGAACACTGTGAGGAGGACGCACTACCCTAACTTGTAGCTTTAGCTGAGCACTGTACAGAGGTCACACTAAACTAACTTGTAGCTTTAGCTGAACACTGTGAGGAGGACACACTACACCAACTTGTAGCTTTAGCTGAACACTGTGAGGAGGACACACTAAACTAACTTGTAGCTTTAGCTGAACACTGTGAGGAGGACACACTACACTAACTTGTAGCTTTAGCTGAACACTGTGTAGAGGTCGCACTACACTAACTTGTAGATTTCGCTGAACACTGTGAGGAGGACACACTACACCAACTTGTAGCTTTAGCTGAACACTGTGAGGAGGACGCACTACCCTAACTTGTAGCTTTAGCTGAACACTGCGCAGAGGTCACTCTACACTAACTTGTAGTTTTAGTTGAACACTGTGAGGAGGACGCACTACACTAACTTGTAGCTTTAGCTGAACACTGTGCAGAGGTCTCACTACACTAACTTTTAGTTGAACACTGTGAGGAGGATGCACTACACTAAATTGTAGCTTTAGCTGAACACTGTGCAGAGGTCTCAATACACTAACTTGTAGTTTTAGCTGAACACTGTGAGGAGGACGCACTACACTAACTTGTAGCTTTAGCTGAACACTGTGAGGAGGACGCACTACACTAACTTGTAGCTTTAGCTGAACACTGTGCAGAGGTCGCACTACACTAACTTTTAGTTTTAGCTGAACACTGTGAGAAGGACGCACTACACTAACTTGTAGCTTTAGCTGAACACTGTGCAGAGGTCGCACTACCCTAACTTGTAGCTTTAGCTGAACACTGTGCAGAGGTCACACTAAGCTAACTTGTAGCTTTAGCTGAACATTGTGAAGAGGACATACTACACTAACTTGTAGCTTTAGCTGAACGCTGTGCAGAGGTCGCACTACACTAACTTGTAGTCTTAGCTGAACACTGTGAGGAGGACGCACTAAACTAACTTGTAGCTTTAGCTGAACGATGTGCAGAGGTGGCCCTTCACTAACTTGTAGTTTTCACTGAACACCGTGAGGAGGACGCACTACCCTAACTTGTAGCTTTAGCTGAACACTGTGCAGAGGTCACACTAAACTAACTTGTACTCTTAGCTGAACACTGTGAGGAGGACACACTACACCAACTTGTAGCTTTAGCTGAATACTGTAAAGAGGACCCACAACCCTAACTTGTAGCTTTAGCTGAACACTGTGCAGAGGTCGCACTACACTAACTTGTAGTTTTAGCTGAACACTGTGAGGAGGATGCACTACACTAACTTGTAGCTTTAGCTGAACACTGTGCAGAGGTCTCAATACACTAACTTGTGGTTTTCGCTGAACACTGTGAGGAGGACACACTACACCAACTTGTAGCTTTAGCTGAACACTGTAAAGAGGACCCAGTACCCTAACTTGTAGCTTTAGCTGAACACTGTGCAGAGGTCGCACTATACTAACTTGTAGTTTTAGCTGAACACTGTGAGGAGGATGCACTACACTAACTTGTAGCTTTAGCTGAACACTGTGCAGAGATCTCACCACACTAACTTGTAGTTTTAGCTGAACACTGTGAGGAGGACGCACTACACTAACTTGTAGCTTTAGCTGAACTCTGCGCAGAGGTCGCACTACACTAACTTTTAGTTTTAGCTGAACAATGTGAGGAGGACGCACTACACTAACTTGTAGCTTTAACTGAATACTGTGAGGAGGACGCACTACCCTAACTTGTAGCTTTAGCTGAACAATGTGCAGAGGTCGCCCTACACTAACTTGTAGTTTTCACTGAACACTGTGAGTAGGACACACTACACCAACTTGTAGCTTTAGCTGAACACTGTGAGGAGAACGCACTACCCTAACTTGTAGCTTTAGCTGAACACTGTGCAGAGGTCGCACTACACTAACTTGTAGTTTTCGCTGAACACTGTGAGGAGGACAGACTACACCAACTTGTAGCTTTAGCTGAACACTTTTCAGAGGTCGCCCTACACTAACTTGTAGTTTTTGCTGAACACTGTGGGGAGGAGAGACTACACCAACTTGTAGCTTTAGCTGAACACCGTGAGGAGGACACACTAAACTAACTTGTAGCTTTAGCTGAACACTGTGCAGAGGTCGCACTACACTAACTTGTAGTTTTAGCTGAACACTGTGAGGAGGACAGACTACACCAACTTGTAGCTTTAGCTGAACACTTTTCAGAGGTCGCCCTACACTAACTTGTAGTTTTTGCTGAACACTGTGGGGAGGACAGACTACACCAACTTGTAGCTTTAGCTGAACACCGTGAGGAGGACGCACTAAACTAACTTGTAGCTTTAGCTGAACACTGTGCAGAGGTCGCACTACACTAACTTGAAGTCTTAGCTGAACACTGTGAGGAGGACGCACTAAACTAACTTGTAGCTTTAGCTTAACACTGTGCAGAGGTCGCACTACACTAACTTGTAGTTTTAGCTGAACACTGTGAGGAGGCGCACTACCCTAACTTGTAGCTTTAGCTGAACACTGTGCAGAGGTCACACTAAACTAACTTGTAGTTTTCGCTGAACACTGTGAGGAGGACACACTACACCAACTTGTAGCTTTAGCTGAACACTGTGAGGAGGACGCACTACACTAACTTGTAGCTTTAGCGGAACACTGTGCAGAGGTCGCACTATACTAACTTGTAGTTTTAGCTGAACACTGTGAGGAGGATGCACTACACTAACTTGTAGCTTTAGCTGAACACTGTGCAGAGATCTCAATACACTAACTTGTAGTTTTAGCTGAACACTGTGAGGAGGACGCACTACACTAACTTGTAGCTTTAGATGAACACTGTGCAGAGGTCACACTACACTAACTTGTAGTTTTAGCTGAACACTGTGAGGAGGACGCACTACCCTAACTTGTAGCTTTAGCTGAACACTGTACAGAGGTCACACTAAACTAACTTGTAGCTTTAGCTGAACACTGTGAGGAGGACACACTACACCAACTTGTAGCTTTAGCTGAACACTGTGAGGAGGACACACTAAACTAACTTGTAGCTTTAGCTGAACACTATGAGGAGGACACACTACACTAACTTGTAGCTTTAGCTGAACACTGTGTAGAGGTCGCACTACACTAACTTGTAGATTTCGCTGAACACTGTGAGGAGGACACACTACACCAACTTGTAGCTTTAGCTGAACACTGTGAGGAGGACGCACTACCCTAACTTGTAGCTTTAGCTGAACACTGCGCAGAGGTCACTCTACACTAACTTGTAGTTTTAGTTGAACACTGTGAGGAGGACGCACTACACTAACTTGTAGCTTTAGCTGAACACTGTGCAGAGGTCTCACTACACTAACTTTTAGTTGAACACTGTGAGGAGGATGCACTACACTAAATTGTAGCTTTAGCTGAACACTGTGCAGAGGTCTCAATACACTAACTTGTAGTTTTAGCTGAACACTGTGAGGAGGACGCACTACACTAACTTGTAGCTTTAGCTGAACACTGTGAGGAGGACGCACTACACTAACTTGTAGCTTTAGCTGAACACTGTGCAGAGGTCGCACTACACTAACTTGTAGTTTTTGCTGAACACTGTGAGGAGGACACACTACACCAACTTGTAGCTTTAGCTGAACACTGTGAGGAGGACGCACTACACTAACTTGTAGCTTTAGCTGAACACTGTGCAGAGGTCTCACTACACTAACTTTTAGTTTTAGCTGAACACTGTGAGAAGGACGCACTACACTAACTTGTAGCTTTAGCTGAACACTGTGCAGAGGTCGCACTACCCTAACTTGTAGCTTTAGCTGAACACTGTGCAGAGGTCACACTAAGCTAACTTGTAGCTTTAGCTGAACATTGTGAGGAGGACATACTACACTAACTTGTAGCTTTAGCTGAACGCTGTGCAGAGGTCGCACTACACTAACTTGTAGTCTTAGCTGAACACTGTGAGGAGGACGCACTAAACTAACTTGTAGCTTTAGCTGAACGATGTGCAGAGGTGGCCCTTCACTAACTTGTAGTTTTCACTGAACACCGTGAGGAGGACGCACTACCCTAACTTGTAGCTTTAGCTGAACACTGTGCAGAGGTCACACTAAACTAACTTGTACTCTTAGCTGAACACTGTGAGGAGGACACACTACACCAACTTGTAGCTTTAGCTGAATACTGTAAAGAGGACCCACAACCCTAACTTGTAGCTTTAGCTGAACACTGTGCAGAGGTCGCACTACACTAACTTATAGTTTTAGCTGAACACTGTGAGGAGGATGCACTACACTAACTTGTAGCTTTAGCTGAACACTGTGCAGAGGTCTCAATACACTAACTTGTGGTTTTCGCTGAACACTGTGAGGAGGACACACTACACCAACTTGTAGCTTTAGCTGAACACTGTAAAGAGGACCCAGTACCCTAACTTGTAGCTTTAGCTGAACACTGTGCAGAGGTCGCACTATACTAACTTGTAGTTTTAGCTGAACACTGTGAGGAGGATGCACTACACTAACTTGTAGCTTTAGCTGAACACTGTGCAGAGATCTCACCACACTAACTTGTAGTTTTAGCTGAACACTGTGAGGAGGACGCACTACACTAACTTGTAGCTTTAGCTGAACTCTGCGCAGAGGTCGCACTACACTAACTTTTAGTTTTAGCTGAACAATGTGAGGAGGACGCACTACACTAACTTGTAGCTTTAACTGAATACTGTGAGGAGGACGCACTACCCTAACTTGTAGCTTTAGCTGAACAATGTGCAGAGGTTGCCCTACACTAACTTGTAGTTTTCACTGAACACTGTGAGTAGGACTCACTACACCAACTTGTAGCTTTAGCTGAACACTGTGAGGAGAACGCACTACCCTAACTTGTAGCTTTAGCTGAACACTGTGCAGAGGTCGCACTACACTAACTTGTAGTTTTCGCTGAACACTGTGAGGAGGACAGACTACACCAACTTGTAGCTTTAGCTGAACACTTTTCAGAGGTCGCCCTACACTAACTTGTAGTTTTTGCTGAACACTGTGGGGAGGAGAGACTACACCAACTTGTAGCTTTAGCTGAACACCGTGAGGAGGACACACTAAACTAACTTGTAGCTTTAGCTGAACACTGTGCAGAGGTCGCACTACACTAACTTGTAGTTTTAGCTGAACACTGTGAGGAGGCGCACTACCCTAACTTGTAGCTTTAGCTGAACACTGTGCAGAGGTCACACTAAACTAACTTGTAGTTTTCGCTGAACACTGTGAGGAGGACACACTACACCAACTTGTAGCTTTAGCTGAACACTGTGAGGAGGACGCACTACACTAACTTGTAGCTTTAGCGGAACACTGTGCAGAGGTCGCACTACACTAACTTGTAGTTTTAGCTGAACACTGTGAGGAGGATGCACTACACTAACTTGTAGCTTTAGCTGAACACTGTGCAGAGGTCACACTACACTAACTTGTAGTTTTAGCTGAACACTGTGAGGAGGACGCACTACCCTAACTTGTAGCTTTAGCTGAACACTGTACAGAGGTCACACTAAACTAATTTGTAGCTTTAGCTGAACACTGTGAGGAGGACACACTACACCAACTTATAGCTTTAGCTGAACACTGTGAGGAGGATGCACTACCCTAACTTGTAGCTTTAGCTGAACACTGTGCAGAAGTCACACTAAACTAACTTGTAGCTTTAGCTGAACACTGTGAGGAGGACACACTACACTAACTTGTAGCTTTAGCTGAACACTGTGTAGAGGTCGCACTACACTAACTTGTAGATTTCGCTGAACACTGTGAGGAGGACACACTACACCAACTTGTAGCTTTAGCTGAACACTGTGAGGAGGACACACTACCCTAACTTGTAGCTTTAGCTGAACACTGCGCAGAGGTCACACTACACTAACTTGTAGTTTTAGTTGAACACTGTGAGGAGGACGCACTACACTAACTTGTAGCTTTAGCTGAACACTGTGCAGAGGTCTCACTACACTAACTTTTAGTTGAACACTGTGAGGAGGATGCACTACACTAAATTGTAGCTTTAGCTGAACACTGTGCAGAGGTCGCACTACACTAACTTGTAGTTTTCGCTGAACACTGTGAGGAGGACAGACTACACCAACTTGTAGCTTTAGCTGAACACTTTTCAGAGGTTGCCCTACACTAACTTGTAGTTTTTGCTGAACACTGTGGGGAGGACAGACTACACCAACTTGTAGCTTTAGCTGAACACCGTGAGGAGGACGCACTAAACTAACTTGTAGCTTTAGCTGAACACTGTGCAGAGGTCGCACTACACTAACTTGAAGTCTTAGCTGAACACTGTGAGGAGGACGCACTAAACTAACTTGTAGCTTTAGCTTAACACTGTGCAGAGGTCGCACTACACTAACTTGTAGTTTTAGCTGAACACTGTGAGGAGGCGCACTACCCTAACTTGTAGCTTTAGCTGAACACTGTGCAGAGGTCACACTAAACTAACTTGTAGTTTTCGCTGAACACTGTGAGGAGGACACACTACACCAACTTGTAGCTTTAGCTGAACACTGTGAGGAGGACGCACTACACTAACTTGTAGCTTTAGCGGAACACTGTGCAGAGGTCGCACTACACTAACTTGTAGTTTTAGCTGAACACTGTGAGGAGGATGCACTACACTAACTTGTAGCTTTAGCTGAATACTGTGCAGAGGTCTCAATACACTAACTTGTAGTTTTAGCTGAACACTGTGAGGAGGACGCACTACACTAACTTGTAGCTTTAGATGAACACTGTGCAGAGGTCACACTACACTAACTTGTAGTTTTGGCTGAACACTGTGAGGAGGACGCACTACCCTAACTTGTAGCTTTAGCTGAACACTGTACAGAGGTCACACTAAACTAACTTGTAGCTTTAGCTGAACACTGTGAGGAGGACACACTACACCAACTTGTAGCTTTAGCTGAACACTGTGAGGAGGACACACTAAACTAACTTGTAGCTTTAGCTGAACACTGTGAGGAGGACACACTACACTAACTTGTAGCTTTAGCTGAACACTGTGTAGAGGTCGCACTACACTAACTTGTAGATTTCGCTGAACACTGTGAGGAGGACACACTACACCAACTTGTAGCTTTAGCTGAACACTGTGAGGAGGACGCACTACCCTAACTTGTAGCTTTAGCTGAACACTGCGCAGAGGTCACTCTACACTAACTTGTAGTTTTAGTTGAACACTGTGAGGAGGACGCACTACACTAACTTGTAGCTTTAGCTGAACACTGTGCAGAGGTCTCACTACACTAACTTTTAGTTGAACACTGTGAGGAGGATGCACTACACTAAATTGTAGCTTTAGCTGAACACTGTGCAGAGGTCTCAATACACTAACTTGTAGTTTTAGCTGAACACTGTGAGGAGGACGCACTACACTAACTTGTAGCTTTAGCTGAACACTGTGAGGAGGACGCACTAAACTAACTTGTAGCTTTAGCTGAACACTGTGCAGAGGTCGCACTACACTAACTTGTAGTTTTCGCTGAACACTGTGAGGAGGACACACTACACCAACTTGTAGCTTTAGCTGAACACTGTGAGGAGGACGCACTACACTAACTTGTAGCTTTAGCTGAACACTGTGCAGAGGTCTCACTTCACTAACATTTAGTTTTAGCTGAACACTGTGAGAAGGACGCACTACACTAACTTGTAGCTTTAGTTGAACACTGTGCAGAGGTCGCACTACACTAACTTGTAGTTTTCGCTGAACACTGTGAGGAGGACGCAAAACACTAACTTGTAGCTTTAGCTGAACACTGTGCAGAGGACGCACTACACTAACTTGTAGTTTTAGCTGAACACTATGAGGAGGACGCACTTCCCTAACTTTTAGCTTTAGCTGAACACTGTGCAGAGGTCTCACTACACTAACTTGTAGTTTTAGCTGAACACTGTGAGGAGGACGCACTACACTAACTTGTAGCTTTAGCTGAACACTGTGCAGAGGTCGCACTACACTAACTTGTAGTCTTAGCTGAACACTGTGAGGAGGAAGCACTAAACCAACTTGTAGCTTTAGCTGAACACTTTTCAGAGGTCGCCCTACACTAACTTGTAGTTTTCGCTGAACACTGTGAGGAGGACATACTACACCAACTTGTAGCTTTAGCTGAACACTGTGAGGAGGACGCACTACCCTAACTTGTAGCTTTAGCTGAACACTGTGCAGAGGTCACACTAAACTAACTTGTAGCTTTAGCTGAACACTGTGAGGAGGACATACTACACTAACTTGTAGCTTTAGCTGAACACTGTGCAGAGGTCGCACTACACTAACTTATAGTCTTAGCTGAACACAGTGAGGAGGACGCACTAAACTAACTTGTAGCTTTAGCTGAACAATGTGCAGAGGTGGCCCTTCACTAACTTGTAGTTTTCACTGAACACCGTGAGGAGGACGCACTACCCTAACTTGTAGCTTTAGCTGAACACTGTGCAGAGGTCACACTAAACTAACTTGTACTCTTAGCTGAACACTGTGAGGAGGACACACTACACCAACTTGTAGCTTTAGCTGAATACTGTAAAGAGGACCCACAACCCTAACTTGTAGCTTTAGCTGAACACTGTGCAGAGGTCGCACTACACTAACTTGTAGTTTTAGCTGAACACTGTGAGGAGGATGCACTACACTAACTTGTAGCTTTAGCTGAACACTGTGCAGAGGTCTCAATACACTAACTTGTAGTTTTAGCTGAACACTGTGAGGAGGATGCACTACACTAACTTGTAGCTTTAGCTGAACACTGTGCAGAGGTCTCAATACACTAACTTGTAGTTTTAGCTGAACACTGTGAGGAGGACACACTACCCTAACTTGTAGCTTTAGCTGAACACTGTGCACAGGTCACACTAAACTAACTTGTAGCTTTAGCTGAACACTGTGAGGAGGACGCACTACCCTAACTTGTAGCTTTAGCTGAATACTGTAAAGAGGACCCACAACCCTAACTTGTAGCTTTAGCTGAACACTGTGCAGAGGTCGCACTACACTAACTTGTAGTTTTAGCTGAACACTGTGAGGAGGATGCACTACACTAACTTGTAGCTTTAGCTGAACACTGTGCAGAGGTCTCAATACACTAACTTGTAGTTTTAGCTGAACACTGTGAGGAGGACGCACTTCACTAACTTGTAGCTTTAGCTGAACACTGTGCAGAGGTCGCACTACACTAACTTGTAGTTTTCGCTGAACACTGTGAGGAGGACACACTACACCAACTTGTAGCTTTAGCTGAACACTGTGAGGAGGACGCACTACCCTCACTTGTAGCTTTAGCTGAACTCTGCGCAGAGGTCGCACTACACTAACTTGTAGTTTTAGCTGAACACCGTGAAGAGGATGCACTACACTAACTTGTAGCTTTAGCTGAACAATGTGCAGAGGTCTCACTACACTAACTTTTAGTTTTAGCTGAACACTGTGAGGAGGACGCACTACACTAACTTGTAGCTTTAGCTGTACATTGTGCAGAGGTCGCACTACACTAACTTGTAGTTTTAGCTGAACACTGTGAGGAGGACGCAAAACACTAACTTGTAGCTTTAGCTGAACACTGTGCAGAGGTCGCACTACACTAACTTGTAGTTTTAGCTGAACACTATGAGGAGGACGCACTTCCCTAACTTTTAGCTTTAGCTGAACACTGTGCAGAGGTCTCACTACACTAACTTGTAGTTTTAGCTGAACACTGTGAGGAGGACGCACTACACTAACTTGTAGCTTTAGCTGAACACTGTGCAGAGGTCGCACTACACTAACTTGTAGTCTTAGCTGAACACTGTGAGGAGGAAGCACTAAACCAACTTGTAGCTTTAGCTGAACACTTTTCAGAGGTCGCCCTACACTAACTTGTAGTTTTCGCTGAACACTGTGAGGAGGACATACTACACCAACTTGTAGCTTTAGCTGAACACTGTGAGGAGGACGCACTACCCTAACTTGTAGCTTTAGCTGAACACTGTGAGGAGGACATACTACACTAACTTGTAGCTTTAGCTGAACACTGTGCAGAGGTCGCCCTACACTAACTTGTAGTTTTCACTGAACACTGTGAGTAGGACACACTACACCAACTTGTAGCTTTAGCTGAACACTGTGAGGAGAACGCACTACCCTAACTTGTAGCTTTAGCTGAACACTGTGCAGAGGTCACACTAAACTAACTTGTAGCTTTAGCTGAACAGTATGAGGAGGACACACTAGACTAAATTGTAGTTTTAGCTGAACACTGTGAGGAGGACGCACCACACTAACTTGTTGCTTTAGCTGAACACTGTGCAGAGGTAGCACTACACTAACTTGTAGTTTTAGCTGAACACTGTGAGGAGGACGCACCACACTAACTTGTAGCTTTAGCTGAACACTGTGCAGAGGTCACACTACACTAACTTGTGGTTTTCGCTGAACACTGTGAGGAGGACACACTACACCAACTTGTAGCTTTAGCTGAACACTGTAAAGAGGACCCACTACCCTAACTTGTAGCTTTAGCTGAACACTGTGCAGAGGTCGCACTATACTAACTTGTAGTTTTAGCTGAACACTGTGAGGAGGATGCACTACACTAACTTGTAGCTTTAGCTGAACACTGTGCAGAGATCTCACCACACTAACTTGTAGTTTTAGCTGAACACTGTGAGGAGGACGCACTACACTAACTTGTAGCTTTAGCTGAACTCTGCGCAGAGGTCGCACTACACTAACTTTTAGTTTTAGCTGAACACTGTGAGGAGGACGCACTACACTAACTTGTAGCTTTAACTGAATACTGTGAGGAGGACGCAGTACCCTAACTTGTAGCTTTAGCTGAACAATGTGCAGAGGTCGCCCTACACTAACTTGTAGTTTTCACTGAACACTGTGAGTAGGACACACTACACCAACTTGTAGCTTTAGCTGAACACTGTGAGGAGAACGCACTACCCTAACTTGTAGCTTTAGCTGAACACTGTGCAGAGGTCGCACTACACTAACTTGTAGTCTTAGCTGAACACTGTGAGGAGGACGCACTAAACTAACTTGTAGCTTTAGCTGAACACTGTGCAGAGGTCGCCCTACACTAACTTGTAGTTTTCGCTGAATACTGTGAGGAGGACGCACTACACTAACTTGTAGCTTTAACTGAATACTGTGAGGAGGACGCACTACCCTAACTTGTAGCTTTAGCTGAACACTGTGCAGAGGTCGCACTACACTAACTTGTAGCTTTAACTGAACAGTCTGAGGAGGACACACTAGACTAAATTGTAGTTTTAGCTGAACACTTTGAGGAGGACGCACCACACTAACTTGTAGCTTTAGCTGAACACTGTGCAGAGGTCGCACTACACTAACTTGTAGTTTTAGCCAAACACCGTGAGGAGGACGCACCACACTAACTTGTAGCTTTAGCTGAACACTGTGCAGAGGTCGCACTACACTAACTTGTAGTTTTCGCTGAACACTGTGAGGAGGACAGACTACACCAACTTGTAGCTTTAGCTGAACACTTTTCAGAGGTCACCCTACACTAACTTGTAGTTTTTGCTGAACACTGTGAGGAGGACAGACTACACCAACTTGTAGCTTTAGCTGAACACCGTGAGGAGGACGCACTACCCTAACTTGTAGCTTTAGCTGAACACTGTGCAGAGGTCACACTAAACTAACTTGTAGCTTTAGCTGAACACTGTGCAGAGGTCCCACTACACTAACTTGTAGTCTTAGCTGAACACTGTGAGGAGGATGCACTAAACTAACTTGTAGCTTTAGCTTAACACTGTGCAGAGGTCACACTACACTAACTTGTAGTTTTAGCTGAACACTGTGAGGAGGACGCACTACCCTAACTTGTAGCTTTAGCTGAACACTGTACAGAGGTCACACTAAACTAACTTGTAGCTTTAGCTGAACACTGTGAGGATAACACACTACCCTAACTTGTAGCTTTAGCTGAACACTGTGCACTAAACTAACTGGTAGTTTTAGCTGAACACTGTGCAGAGGTCACACTAAACTAACATGCAGCTTTAGCTGAACACTGTGCAGAGGTCGCCCTACACTAACTTGTAGTTCGCTGAACACTGTGAGGAGGACACACTACACCGACTTGTAGCTTTAGCTGAACACTGTGAGGAGGATGCACTACCCTAACTTGTAGCTTTAGCTGAACACTGTGCAGAAGTCACACTAAACTAACTTGTAGCTTTAGCTGAACACTGTGAGGAGGACACACTACACTAACTTGTAGCTTTAGCTGAACACTGTGTAGAGGTCGCACTACACTAACTTGTAGTTTTAGCTGAACACTGTGCAGAGGTCGCACTACACTAACTTGTAGATTTCGCTGAACACTGTGAGGAGGACACACTACACCAACTTGTAGCTTTAGCTGAACACTGTGAGGAGGACGCACTACCCTAACTTGTAGCTTTAGCTGAACACTGTGCAGAGTCACACTACACTAACTTGTAGTTTTAGTTGAACACTGTGAGGAGGACGCACTACACTAACTTGTAGCTTTAGCTGAACACTGTGCAGAGGTCTCACTACACTAACTTTTAGTTGAACACTGTGAGGAGGATGCACTACACTAAATTGTAGCTTTAGCTGAACACTGGGCAGAGGTCTCAATACACTAACTTGTAGTTTTAGCTGAACACTGTGAGGAGGACGCACTACACTAACTTGTAGCTTTAGCTGAACACTGTGAGGAGGACGCACTACACAAACTTGTAGCTTTAGCTGAACACTGTGCAGAGGTCGCACTACACTAACTTGTAGTTTTCGCTGAACACTGTGAGGAGGACACACTACACCAACTTGTAGCTTTAGCTGAACACTGTGAGGAGGACGCACTACACTAACTTGTAGCTTTAGCTGAACACTGTGCAGAGGTCTCACTACACTAACTTTTAGTTTTAGCTGAACACTGGGAGGAGGACGCACTACACTAACTTGTAGCTTTAGCTGAACACTGTGCAGAGGTCGCACTACACTAACTTGTAGTTTTCGCTGAACACTGTGAGGAGGACGCACAACACTAACTTGTAGCTTTAGCTGAACACTGTGAGGAGGACGCACTACACTAACTTGTAGCTTTAGCTGAACACTGTGCAGAGGTCGCACTACACTAACTTGTACCTTTAGCTGAACACTGTGCAGAGGTCGCACTACACTAACATGTACCTTTAGCTGAACACTGTGCAGAGGTCACACTAAACTAACTTGTAGCTTTAGCTGAACACTGTGAGGAGGACATACTACACTAACTTGTAGCTTTAGCTGAACACTGTGCAGAGGTCTCACTACACTAAATTTTAGTTGAACACTGTGAGGAGGACGCACTACACTAACTTGTAGCTTTAGCTGAACACTGTGCAGAGGTCGCACTACCCTAACTTGTAGCTTTAGCTGAACACTGTGCAGAGGTCACACTATGCTAACTTGTAGCTTTAGCTGAACATTGTGAGGAGGACATACTACACTAACTTGTAGCTTTAGCTGAACGCTGTGCAGAGGTCGCACTACACTAACTTGTAGTCTTAGCTGAAAAATGTGCAGAGGTGGCCCTACACTAACTTGTAGTGTTCACTGAACACCGTGAGGAGGACACTCTACCCTAACTTGTAGCTTTAGCTGAACACTGTGCAGAGGTCACACTAAACTAACTTGTAGCTTTAGCTGAACACTGTGCAGAGGTCACACTACACTAACTTGTACTCTTAGCTGAACACTGTGAGGAGGACACACTACACCAACTTGTAGCTTTAGCTGAACACTGTGCAGAGGTCGCACTACACTAACTTGTAGTTTTAGCTGAACACTGTGAGGAGGATGCACTACACTAACTTGTAGCTTTAGCTGAACACTGTGCAGAGGTCTCAATACACTAACTTGTAGTTTTAGCTGAACACTGTGAGTAGGACGCACTACACTAACTTTTAGCTTTAGCTGAACACTGTGCAGAGGTCGCACTACACTAACTTGTAGCTTTAGCTGAACAGTCTGAGGAGGACACACTAGACTAAATTGTAGTTTTAGCTGAACACTGTGAGGAGGACGCACCACACTAACTTGTAGCTTTAGCTGAACACTGTGCAGAGGTCTCACTACACTAACTTGTAGTTTTAGCCGAACACTGTGAGGAGGACGCACCACACTAACTTGTAGCTTTAGCTGAACACTGTGCAGAGGTCGCACTACACTAACTTGTAGTTTTCGCTGAACACTGTGAGGAGGACAGACTACACCAACTTGTCGCTTTAGCTGAACACTTTTCAGAGGTCGCCCTACACTAACTTGTAGTTTTTGCTGAACACTGTGGGGAGGACAGACTACACCAACTTGTAGCTTTAGCTGAACACCGTGAGGAGGACGCACTACCCTAACTTGTAGCTTTAGCTGAACACTGTGCAGAGGTCACACTAAACTAACTTGTAGCTTTAGCTTAACACTGTGCAGAGGTCACACTACACTAACGTGAAGTCTTAGCTGAACACTGTGAGGAGGACGCACTAAACTAACTTGTAGCTTTAGCTTAACACTGTGCAGAGGTCGCACTACACTAACTTGTAGTTTTAGCTGAACACTGTGAGGAGGCGCACTACCCTAACTTGTAGCTTTAGCTGAACACTGTGCAGAGGTCACACTAAACTAACTTGTAGTTTTCGCTGAACACTGTGAGGAGGACACACTACACCAACTTGTAGCTTTAGCGGAACACTGTGCAGAGGTCGCACTACACTAACTTGTAGTTTTAGCTGAACACTGTGAGGAGGATGCACTACACTAACTTGTAGCTTTTGCTGAACACTGTGCAGAGGTCTCAATACACTAACTTGTAGTTTTAGCTGAACACTGTGAGGAGGACGCACTACACTAACTTGTAGCTTTAGCTGAACACTGTGCAGGTGTCACACTACACTAACTTGTAGTTTTAGCTGAACACTGTGAGGAGGACGCACTACCCTAACTTGTAGCTTTAGCTGAACACTGTACAGAGGTCACAGTAAACTAACTTGTAGCTTTAGCTGAACACTGTGAGGATAACACACTACCCTAACTTGTAGCTTTAGCTGAACACTGTGCACTAAACTAACTGGTAGTTTTAGCTGAACACTGTGCAGAGGTCACACTTAACTAACTTGCAGCTTTAGCTGAACACTGTGCAGAGGTCGCCCTACACTAACTTGTAGTTCGCTGAACACTGTGAGGAGGACACACTACACCAACTTGTAGCTTTAGCTGAACACTGTGAGGAGGATGCACTACCCTAACTTGTAGCTTTAGCTGAACACTGTGCAGAAGTCACACTAAACTAACTTGTAGCTTTAGCTGAACACTGTAAAGAGGACCCACTACCCTAACTTGTAGCTTTAGCTGAACACTGTGCAGAGGTCGCACTATACTAACTTGTAGTTTTAGCTGAACACTGTGAGGAGAATGCACTACACTAACTTGTAGCTTTAGCTGAACACTGTGCAGAGGTCTCACTACACTAACTTTTAGTTGAACACTGTGAGGAGGATGCACTACACTAAATTGTAGCTTTAGCTGAACACTGTGCAGAGGTCGCACTACACTAACTTGTAGTTTTCGCTGAACACTGTGAGGAGGACAGACTACACCAACTTGTAGCTTTAGCTGAACACTTTTCAGAGGTCGCCCTACACTAACTTGTAGTTTTTGCTGAACACTGTGGGGAGGACAGACTACACCAACTTGTAGCTTTAGCTGAACACCGTGAGGAGGACGCACTAAACTAACTTGTAGCTTTAGCTGAACACTGTGCAGAGGTCGCACTACACTAACTTGAAGTCTTAGCTGAACACTGTGAGGAGGACGCACTAAACTAACTTGTAGCTTTAGCTTAACACTGTGCAGAGGTCGCACTACACTAACTTGTAGTTTTAGCTGAACACTGCGAGGAGGCGCACTACCCTAACTTGTAGCTTTAGCTGAACACTGTGCAGAGGTCACACTAAACTAACTTGTAGTTTTCGCTGAACACTGTGAGGAGGACACACTACACCAACTTGTAGCTTTAGCTGAACACTGTGAGGAGGACGCACTACACTAACTTGTAGCTTTAGCGGATCACTGTGCAGAGGTCGCACTACACTAACTTGTAGTTTTAGCTGAACACTGTGAGGAGGATGCACTACACTAACTTGTAGCTTTAGATGAACACTGTGCAGAGGTCACACTACACTAACTTGTAGTTTTAGCTGAACACTGTGAGGAGGACGCACTACCCTAACTTGTAGCTTTAGCTGAACACTGTACAGAGGTCACACTAAACTAACTTGTAGCTTTAGCTGAACACTGTGAGGAGGACACACTACACCAACTTGTAGCTTTAGCTGAACACTGTGAGGAGGACACACTAAACTAACTTGTAGCTTTAGCTGAACACTGTGAGGAGGACACACTACACTAACTTGTAGCTTTAGCTGAACACTGTGTAGAGGTCGCACTACACTAACTTGTAGATTTCGCTGAACACTGTGAGGAGGACACACTACACCAACTTGTAGCTTTAGCTGAACACTGTGAGGAGGACGCACTAGCCTAACTTGTAGCTTTAGCTGAACACTGCGCAGAGGTCACTCTACACTAACTTGTAGTTTTAGTTGAACACTGTGAGGAGGACGCACTACACTAACTTGTAGCTTTAGCTGAACACTGTGCAGAGTTCTCACTACACTAACTTTTAGTTGAACACTGTGAGGAGGATGCACTACACTAAATTGTAGCTTTAGCTGAACACTGTGCAGAGGTCTCAATACACTAACTTGTAGTTTTAGCTGAACACTGTGAGGAGGACGCACTACACTAACTTGTAGCTTTAGCTGAACACTGTGAGGAGGACGCACTACACTAACTTGTAGCTTTAGCTGAACACTGTGCAGAGGTCGCACTACACTAACTTGTAGTTTTCGCTGAACACTGTGAGGAGGACACACTACACCAACTTGTAGCTTTAGCTGAACACTGTGAGGAGGACGCACTACACTAACTTGTAGCTTTAGCTGAACACTGTGCAGAGGTCTCACTACACTAACTTTTAGTTTTAGCTGAACACTGTGAGAAGGACGCACTACACTAACTTGTAGCTTTAGTTGAACACTGTGCAGAGGTTGCACTACACTAACTTGTAGTTTTCGCTGAACACTGTGAGGAGGACGAACAACACTAACTTGTAGCTTTAGCTGAACACTGTGAGGAGGACGCACTACACTAACTTGTAGCTTTAGCTGAACACTGTGCAGAGGTCGCACTACACTAACTTGTAGCTTTAGCTGAACACTGTGCAGAGGTCACACTAAACTAACTTGTAGCTTTAGCTGAACACTGTGAGGAGGACATACTACACTAACTTGTAGCTTTAGCTGAACACTGTGCAGAGGTCTCACTACACTGAATTTTAGTTGAACACTGTGAGGAGGACGCACTAAACTAACTTGTAGCTTTAGCTGAACACTGTGAGGAGGACACACTACACCAACTTGTAGCTTTAGCTGAACACTGTGAGGAGGACACACTACACCAACTTGTAGCTTTAGCTGAACACTGTGAGGAGGACGCACTACCCTAACTTGTCGCTTTAGCTGAACACTGCGCAGAGGTCACTCTACACTAACTTGTAGTTTTAGTTGAACACTGTGAGGAGGACGCACTACACTAACTTGTAGCTTTAGCTGAACACTGTGCAGAGTTCTCACTACACTAACTTTTAGTTGAACACTGTGAGGAGGATGCACTACACTAAATTGTAGCTTTAGCTGAACACTGTGCAGAGGTCTCAATACACTAACTTGTAGTTTTAGCTGAACACTGTGAGGAGGACGCACTACACTAACTTGTAGCTTTAGCTGAACACTGTGAGGAGGACGCACTACACTAACTTGTAGCTTTAGCTGAACACTGTGCAGAGGTCGCACTACACTAACTTGTAGTTTTCGCTGAACACTGTGAGGAGGACACACTACACCAACTTGTAGCTTTAGCTGAACACTGTGAGGAGGACGCACTACACTAACTTGTAGCTTTAGCTGAACACTGTGCAGAGGTCTCACTACACTAACTTTTAGTTTTAGCTGAACACTGTGAGAAGGACGCACTACACTAACTTGTAGCTTTAGTTGAACACTGTGCAGAGGTCGCACTACACTAACTTGTAGTTTTCGCTGAACACTGTGAGGAGGACGAACAACACTAACTTGTAGCTTTAGCTGAACACTGTGAGGAGGACGCACTACACTAACTTGTAGCTTTAGCTGAACACTGTGCAGAGGTCGCACTACACTAACTTGTAGCTTTAGCTGAACACTGTGCAGAGGTCACACTAAACTAACTTGTAGCTTTAGCTGAACACTGTGAGGAGGACATACTACACTAACTTGTAGCTTTAGCTGAACACTGTGCAGAGGTCTCACTACACTGAATTTTAGTTGAACACTGTGAGGAGGACGCACTAAACTAACTTGTAGCTTTAGCTGAACACTGTGCAGAGGTCGCACTACCCTAACTTGTAGCTTTAGCTGAACACTGTGCAGAGGTCACACTAAGCTAACTTGTAGCTTTAGCTGAACATTGTGAGGAGGACATACTACACTAACTTGTAGCTTTAGCTGAACGCTGTGCAGAGGTCGCACTACACTAACTTGTAGTCTTAGCTGAACACTGTGAGGAGGACGCACTAAACTAACTTGTAGCTTTAGCTGAACAATGTGCAGAGGTGGCCCTTCACTAACTTGTAGTTTTCACTGAACACCGTGAGGAGGACGCACTACCCTAACTTGTAGCTTTAGCTGAACACTGTGCAGAGGTCACACTAAACTAACTTGTACTCTTAGCTGAACACTGTGAGGAGGACACACTACACCAACTTGTAGCTTTAGCTGAATACTGTAAAGAGGACCCACAACCCTAACTTGTAGCTTTAGCTGAACACTGTGCAGAGGTCGCACTACACTAACTTGTAGTTTTAGCTGAACACTGTGAGGAGGATGCACTACACTAACTTGTAGCTTTAGCTGAACACTGTGCAGTGGTCTCAATACACTAACTTGTAGTTTTAGCTGAACACTGTGAGGAGGACACACTACCCTAACTTGTAGCTTTAGCTGAACACTGTGCACAGGTCACACTAAACTAACTTGTAGCTTTAGCTGAACACTGTGAGGAGGACGCACTACCCTAACTTGTAGCTTTAGCTGAACACTGTGCACTAAACTAACTTGTAGTTTTAGCTGAACACTGTGCAGAGGTCGCCCTACACTAACTTGTAGTTCGCTGAACACTGTGAGGAGGACACACTACACCAACTTGTAGCTTTAGCTGAACACTGTGAGGAGGATGCACTACCCTAACTTGTAGCTTTATCTGAACACTGTGCAGAAGTCACACTAAACTAACTTGTAGCTTTAGCTGAACACTGTGAGGAGGACACACTACACTAACTTGTAGCTTTAGCTGAACACTGTGTAGAGGTCGCACTACACTAACTTGTAGTTTTAGCTGAACACTGTGCAGAGGTCGCACTACACTAACTTGTAGATTTCGCTGAACACTGTGAGGAGGACACACTACACCAACTTGTAGCTTTAGCTGAACACTGTGAGGAGGACGCACTACCCTAACTTGTAGCTTTAGCTGAACACTGTGCAGAGGTCACACTACACTAACTTGTAGTTTTAGTTGAACACTGTGAGGAGGACGCACTACACTAACTTGTAGCTTTAGCTGAACACTGTGCAGAGGTCTCACTACACTAACTTTTAGTTGAACACTGTGAGGAGGATGCACTACACTAAATTGTAGCTTTAGCTGAACACTGGGCAGAGGTCTCAATACACTAACTTGTAGTTTTAGCTGAACACTGTGAGGAGGACGCACTACACTAACTTGTAGCTTTAGCTGAACACTGTGAGGAGGACGCACTACACAAACTTGTAGCTTTAGCTGAACACTGTGCAGAGGTCGCACTACACTAACTTGTAGTTTTCGCTGAACACTGTGAGGAGGACACACTACACCAACTTGTAGCTTTAGCTGAACACTGTGAGGAGGACGCACTACACTAACTTGTAGCTTTAGCTGAACACTGTGCAGAGGTCTCACTACACTAACTTTTAGTTTAAGCTGAACACTGTGAGGAGGACGCACTACACTAACTTGTAGCTTTAGCTGAACACTGTGCAGAGGTCGCACTACACTAACTTGTAGTTTTCGCTGAACACTGTGAGGAGGACGCACAACACTAACTTGTAGCTTTAGCTGAACACTGTGAGGAGGACGCACTACACTAACTTGTAGCTTTAGCTGAACACTGTGCAGAGGTCGCACTACACTAACTTGTACCTTTAGCTGAACACTGTGCAGAGGTCGCACTACACTAACATGTACCTTTAGCTGAACACTGTGCAGA
The DNA here is from genome assembly GCA_037952925.1 of Lithobates clamitans. NCBI lineage: Eukaryota > Metazoa > Chordata > Amphibia > Anura > Ranidae > Lithobates > Lithobates clamitans. Next base: position 8,388,953 of record JBBGZY010000605.1, on the reverse strand, counting down.
GGTCACACTAAACTAACTTGTAGCTTTAGCTGAACACTGTGAGGAGGACATACTACACTAACTTGTAGCTTTAGCTGAACACTGTGCAGAGGTCTCACTACACTAAATTTTAGTTGAACACTGTGAGGAGGACGCACTACACTAACTTGTAGCTTTAGCTGAACACTGTGCAGAGGTCGCACTACCCTAACTTGTAGCTTTAGCTGAACACTGTGCAGAGGTCACACTATGCTAACTTGTAGCTTTAGCTGAACATTGTGAGGAGGACATACTACACTAACTTGTAGCTTTAGCTGAACGCTGTGCAGAGGTCGCACTACACTAACTTGTAGTCTTAGCTGAAAAATGTGCAGAGGTGGCCCTACACTAACTTGTAGTTTTCACTGAACACCGTGAGGAGGACACTCTACCCTAACTTGTAGCTTTAGCTGAACACTGTGCAGAGGTCACACTAAACTAACTTGTAGCTTTAGCTGAACACTGTGCAGAGGTCACACTACACTAACTTGTACTCTTAGCTGAACACTGTGAGGAGGACACACTACACCAACTTGTAGCTTTAGCTGAACACTGTGCAGAGGTCGCACTACACTAACTTGTAGTTTTAGCTGAACACTGTGAGGAGGATGCACTACACTAACTTGTAGCTTTAGCTGAACACTGTGCAGAGGTCTCAATACACTAACTTGTAGTTTTAGCTGAACACTGTGAGGAGGACGCACTACACTAACTTTTAGCTTTAGCTGAACACTGTGCAGAGGTCGCACTACACTAACTTGTAGCTTTAGCTGAACAGTCTGAGGAGGACACACTAGACTAAATTGTAGTTTTAGCTGAACACTGTGAGGAGGACGCACCACACTAACTTGTAGCTTTAGCTGAACACTGTGCAGAGGTCTCACTACACTAACTTGTAGTTTTAGCCGAACACTGTGAGGAGGACGCACCACACTAACTTGTAGCTTTAGCTGAACACTGTGCAGAGGTCGCACTACACTAACTTGTAGTTTTCGCTGAACACTGTGAGGAGGACAGACTACATCAACTTGTCGCTTTAGCTGAACACTTTTCAGAGGTCGCCCTACACTAACTTGTAGTTTTTGCTGAACACTGTGGGGAGGACAGACTACACCAACTTGTAGCTTTAGCTGAACACCGTGAGGAGGACGCACTACCCTAACTTGTAGCTTTAGCTGAACACTGTGCAGAGGTCACACTAAACTAACTTGTAGCTTTAGCTTAACACTGTGCAGAGGTCACACTACACTAACGTGAAGTCTTAGCTGAACACTGTGAGGAGGACGCACTAAACTAACTTGTAGCTTTAGCTTAACACTGTGCAGAGGTCGCACTACACTAACTTGTAGTTTTAGCTGAACACTGTGAGGAGGCGCACTACCCTAACTTGTAGCTTTAGCTGAACACTGTGCAGAGGTCACACTAAACTAACTTGTAGTTTTCGCTGAACACTGTGAGGAGGACACACTACACCAACTTGTAGCTTTAGCGGAACACTGTGCAGAGGTCACACTAAACTAACTTGTAGTTTTAGCTGAACACTGTGAGGAGGACACACTACACTAACTTGTAGCTTTAGCTGAACACTGTGTAGAGGTCGCACTACACTAACTTGTAGTTTTAGCTGAACACTGTGCAGAGGTCGCACTACACTAACTTGTAGATTTCGCTGAACACTGTGAGGAGGACACACTACACCAACTTGTAGCTTTAGCTGAACACTGTGAGGAGGACGCACTACCCTAACTTGTAGCTTTAGCTGAACACTGTGCAGAGGTCACACTACACTAACTTGTAGTTTTAGTTGAACACTGTGAGGAGGACGCACTACACTAACTTGTAGCTTTAGCTGAACACTGTGCAGAGGTCTCACTACACTAACTTTTAGTTGAACACTGTGAGGAGGATGCACTACACTAAATTGTAGCTTTAGCTGAACACTGGGCAGAGGTCTCAATACACTAACTTGTAGTTTTAGCTGAACACTGTGAGGAGGACGCACTACACTAACTTGTAGCTTTAGCTGAACACTGTGAGGAGGACGCACTACACAAACTTGTAGCTTTAGCTGAACACTGTGCAGAGGTCGCACTACACTAACTTGTAGTTTTCGCTGAACACTGTGAGGAGGACACACTACACCAACTTGTAGCTTTAGCTGAACACTGTGAGGAGGACGCACTACACTAACTTGTAGCTTTAGCTGAACACTGTGCAGAGGTCTCACTACACTAACTTTTAGTTTAAGCTGAACACTGTGAGGAGGACGCACTACACTAACTTGTAGCTTTAGCTGAACACTGTGCAGAGGTCGCACTACACTAACTTGTAGTTTTCGCTGAACACTGTGAGGAGGACGCACAACACTAACTTGTAGCTTTAGCTGAACACTGTGAGGAGGACGCACTACACTAACTTGTAGCTTTAGCTGAACACTGTGCAGAGGTCGCACTACACTAACTTGTACCTTTAGCTGAACACTGTGCAGAGGTCGCACTACACTAACATGTACCTTTAGCTGAACAGTGTGCAGAGGTCACACTAAACTAACTTGTAGCTTTAGCTGAACACTGTGAGGAGGACATACTACACTAACTTGTAGCTTTAGCTGAACACTGTGCAGAGGTCTCACTACACTAAATTTTAGTTGAACACTGTGAGGAGGACGCACTACACTAACTTGTAGCTTTAGCTGAACACTGTGCAGAGGTCGCACTACCCTAACTTGTAGCTTTAGCTGAACACTGTGCAGAGGTCACACTATGCTAACTTGTAGCTTTAGCTGAACATTGTGAGGAGGACATACTACACTAACTTGTAGCTTTAGCTGAACGCTGTGCAGAGGTCGCACTACACTAACTTGTAGTCTTAGCTGAAAAATGTGCAGAGGTGGCCCTACACTAACTTGTAGTTTTCACTGAACACCGTGAGGAGGACACTCTACCCTAACTTGTAGCTTTAGCTGAACACTGTGCAGAGGTCACACTAAACTAACTTGTAGCTTTAGCTGAACACTGTGCAGAGGTCACACTACACTAACTTGTACTCTTAGCTGAACACTGTGAGGAGGACACACTACACCAACTTGTAGCTTTAGCTGAACACTGTGCAGAGGTCGCACTACACTAACTTGTAGTTTTAGCTGAACACTGTGAGGAGGATGCACTACACTAACTTGTAGCTTTAGCTGAACACTGTGCAGAGGTCTCAATACACTAACTTGTAGTTTTAGCTGAACACTGTGAGGAGGACGCACTACACTAACTTTTAGCTTTAGCTGAACACTGTGCAGAGGTCGCACTACACTAACTTGTAGCTTTAGCTGAACAGTCTGAGGAGGACACACTAGACTAAATTGTAGTTTTAGCTGAACACTGTGAGGAGGACGCACCACACTAACTTGTAGCTTTAGCTGAACACTGTGCAGAGGTCTCACTACACTAACTTGTAGTTTTAGCCGAACACTGTGAGGAGGACGCACCACACTAACTTGTAGCTTTAGCTGAACACTGTGCAGAGGTCGCACTACACTAACTTGTAGTTTTCGCTGAACACTGTGAGGAGGACAGACTACATCAACTTGTCGCTTTAGCTGAACACTTTTCAGAGGTCGCCCTACACTAACTTGTAGTTTTTGCTGAACACTGTGGGGAGGACAGACTACACCAACTTGTAGCTTTAGCTGAACACCGTGAGGAGGACGCACTACCCTAACTTGTAGCTTTAGCTGAACACTGTGCAGAGGTCACACTAAACTAACTTGTAGCTTTAGCTTAACACTGTGCAGAGGTCACACTACACTAACGTGAAGTCTTAGCTGAACACTGTGAGGAGGACGCACTAAACTAACTTGTAGCTTTAGCTTAACACTGTGCAGAGGTCGCACTACACTAACTTGTAGTTTTAGCTGAACACTGTGAGGAGGCGCACTACCCTAACTTGTAGCTTTAGCTGAACACTGTGCAGAGGTCACACTAAACTAACTTGTAGTTTTCGCTGAACACTGTGAGGAGGACACACTACACCAACTTGTAGCTTTAGCGGAACACTGTGCAGAGGTCGCACTACACTAACTTGTAGTTTTAGCTGAACACTGTGAGGAGGATGCACTACACTAACTTGTAGCTTTTGCTGAACACTGTGCAGAGGTCTCAATACACTAACTTGTAGTTTTAGCTGAACACTGTGAGGAGGACGCACTACACTAACTTGTAGCTTTAGCTGAACACTGTGCAGGTGTCACACTACACTAACTTGTAGTTTTAGCTGAACACTGTGAGGAGGACGCACTACCCTAACTTGTAGCTTTAGCTGAACACTGTACAGAGGTCACAGTAAACTAACTTGTAGCTTTAGCTGAACACTGTGAGGATAACACACTACCCTAACTTGTAGCTTTAGCTGAACACTGTGCACTAAACTAACTGGTAGTTTTAGCTGAACACTGTGCAGAGGTCACACTTAACTAACTTGCAGCTTTAGCTGAACACTGTGCAGAGGTCGCCCTACACTAACTTGTAGTTCGCTGAACACTGTGAGGAGGACACACTACACCAACTTGTAGCTTTAGCTGAACACTGTGCAGAAGTCACACTAAACTAACTTGTAGCTTTAGCTGAACACTGTAAAGAGGACCCACTACCCTAACTTGTAGCTTTAGCTGAACACTGTGCAGAGGTCGCACTATACTAACTTGTAGTTTTAGCTGAACACTGTGAGGAGAATGCACTACACTAACTTGTAGCTTTAGCTGAACACTGTGCAGAGGTCTCACTACACTAACTTTTAGTTGAACACTGTGAGGAGGATGCACTACACTAAATTGTAGCTTTAGCTGAACACTGTGCAGAGGTCGCACTACACTAACTTGTAGTTTTCGCTGAACACTGTGAGGAGGACAGACTACACCAACTTGTAGCTTTAGCTGAACACTTTTCAGAGGTCGCCCTACACTAACTTGTAGTTTTTGCTGAACACTGTGGGGAGGACAGACTACACCAACTTGTAGCTTTAGCTGAACACCGTGAGGAGGACGCACTAAACTAACTTGTAGCTTTAGCTGAACACTGTGCAGAGGTCGCACTACACTAACTTGAAGTCTTAGCTGAACACTGTGAGGAGGACGCACTAAACTAACTTGTAGCTTTAGCTTAACACTGTGCAGAGGTCGCACTACACTAACTTGTAGTTTTAGCTGAACACTGCGAGGAGGCGCACTACCCTAACTTGTAGCTTTAGCTGAACACTGTGCAGAGGTCACACTAAACTAACTTGTAGTTTTCGCTGAACACTGTGAGGAGGACACACTACACCAACTTGTAGCTTTAGCTGAACACTGTGAGGAGGACGCACTACACTAACTTGTAGCTTTAGCGGAACACTGTGCAGAGGTCGCACTACACTAACTTGTAGTTTTAGCTGAACACTGTGAGGAGGATGCACTACACTAACTTGTAGCTTTAGATGAACACTGTGCAGAGGTCACACTACACTAACTTGTAGTTTTAGCTGAACACTGTGAGGAGGACGCACTACCCTAACTTGTAGCTTTAGCTGAACACTGTACAGAGGTCACACTAAACTAACTTGTAGCTTTAGCTGAACACTGTGAGGAGGACACACTACACCAACTTGTAGCTTTAGCTGAACACTGTGAGGAGGACACACTAAACTAACTTGTAGCTTTAGCTGAACACTGTGAGGAGGACACACTACACTAACTTGTAGCTTTAGCTGAACACTGTGTAGAGGTCGCACTACACTAACTTGTAGATTTCGCTGAACACTGTGAGGAGGACACACTACACCAACTTGTAGCTTTAGCTGAACACTGTGAGGAGGACGCACTACCCTAACTTGTAGCTTTAGCTGAACACTGCGCAGAGGTCACTCTACACTAACTTGTAGTTTTAGTTGAACACTGTGAGGAGGACGCACTACACTAACTTGTAGCTTTAGCTGAACACTGTGCAGAGTTCTCACTACACTAACTTTTAGTTGAACACTGTGAGGAGGATGCACTACACTAAATTGTAGCTTTAGCTGAACACTGTGCAGAGGTCTCAATACACTAACTTGTAGTTTTAGCTGAACACTGTGAGGAGGACGCACTACACTAACTTGTAGCTTTAGCTGAACACTGTGAGGAGGACGCACTACACTAACTTGTAGCTTTAGCTGAACACTGTGCAGAGGTCGCACTACACTAACTTGTAGTTTTCGCTGAACACTGTGAGGAGGACACACTACACCAACTTGTAGCTTTAGCTGAACACTGTGAGGAGGACGCACTACACTAATTTGTAGCTTTAGCTGAACACTGTGCAGAGGTCTCACTACACTAACTTTTAGTTTTAGCTGAACACTGTGAGAAGGACGCACTACACTAACTTGTAGCTTTAGTTGAACACTGTGCAGAGGTCGCACTACACTAACTTGTAGTTTTCGCTGAACACTGTGAGGAGGACGAACAACACTAACTTGTAGCTTTAGCTGAACACTGTGAGGAGGACGCACTACACTAACTTGTAGCTTTAGCTGAACACTGTGCAGAGGTCGCACTACACTAACTTGTAGCTTTAGCTGAACACTGTGCAGAGGTCACACTAAACAAACTTGTAGCTTTAGCTGAACACTGTGAGGAGGACATACTACACTAACTTGTAGCTTTAGCTGAACACTGTGCAGAGGTCTCACTACACTGAATTTTAGTTGAACACTGTGAGGAGGACGCACTAAACTAACTTGTAGCTTTAGCTGAACACTGTGAGGAGGACACACTACACCAACTTGTAGCTTTAGCTGAACACTGTGAGGAGGACACACTACACCAACTTGTAGCTTTAGCTGAACACTGTGAGGAGGACGCACTACCCTAACTTGTAGCTTTAGCTGAACACTGCGCAGAGGTCACTCTACACTAACTTGTAGTTTTAGTTGAACACTGTGAGGAGGACGCACTACACTAACTTGTAGCTTTAGCTGAACACTGTGCAGAGTTCTCACTACACTAACTTTTAGTTGAACACTGTGAGGAGGATGCACTACACTAAATTGTAGCTTTAGCTGAACACTGTGCAGAGGTCTCAATACACTAACTTGTAGTTTTAGCTGAACACTGTGAGGAGGACGCACTACACTAACTTGTAGCTTTAGCTGAACACTGTGAGGAGGACGCACTACACTAACTTGTAGCTTTAGCTGAACACTGTGCAGAGGTCGCACTACACTAACTTGTAGTTTTCGCTGAACACTGTGAGGAGGACACACTACACCAACTTGTAGCTTTAGCTGAACACTGTGAGGAGGACGCACTACACTAACTTGTAGCTTTAGCTGAACACTGTGCAGAGGTCTCACTACACTAACTTTTAGTTTTAGCTGAACACTGTGAGAAGGACGCACTACACTAACTTGTAGCTTTAGTTGAACACTGTGCAGAGGTCGCACTACACTAACTTGTAGTTTTCGCTGAACACTGTGAGGAGGACGAACAACACTAACTTGTAGCTTTAGCTGAACACTGTGAGGAGGACGCACTACACTAACTTGTAGCTTTAGCTGAACACTGTGCAGAGGTCGCACTACACTAACTTGTAGCTTTAGCTGAACACTGTGCAGAGGTCACACTAAGCTAACTTGTAGCTTTAGCTGAACATTGTGAGGAGGACATACTACACTAACTTGTAGCTTTAGCTGAACGCTGTGCAGAGGTCGCACTACACTAACTTGTAGTCTTAGCTGAACACTGTGAGGAGGACGCACTAAACTAACTTGTAGCTTTAGCTGAACAATGTGCAGAGGTGGCCCTTCACTAACTTGTAGTTTTCACTGAACACCGTGAGGAGGACGCACTACCCTAACTTGTAGCTTTAGCTGAACACTGTGCAGAGGTCACACTAAACTAACTTGTACTCTTAGCTGAACACTGTGAGGAGGACACACTACACCAACTTGTAGCTTTAGCTGAATACTGTAAAGAGGACCCACAACCCTAACTTGTAGCTTTAGCTGAACACTGTGCAGAGGTCGCACTACACTAACTTGTAGTTTTAGCTGAACACTGTGAGGAGGATGCACTACACTAACTTGTAGCTTTAGCTGAACACTGTGCAGTGGTCTCAATACACTAACTTGTAGTTTTAGCTGAACACTGTGAGGAGGACACACTACCCTAACTTGTAGCTTTAGCTGAACACTGTGCACAGGTCACACTAAACTAACTTGTAGCTTTAGCTGAACACTGTGAGGAGGACGCACTACCCTAACTTGTAGCTTTAGCTGAACACTGTGCACTAAACTAACTTGTAGTTTTAGCTGAACACTGTGCAGAGGTCGCCCTACACTAACTTGTAGTTCGCTGAACACTGTGAGGAGGACACACTACACCAACTTGTAGCTTTAGCTGAACACTGTGAGGAGGATGCACTACCCTAACTTGTAGCTTTAGCTGAACACTGTGCAGAGGTCACACTAAACTAACTTGTAGCTTTAGCTGAACACTGTGAGGAGGACACACTACACTAACTTGTAGCTTTAGCTGAACACTGTGTGGAGGTCGCACTACACTAACTTGTAGTCTTAGCTGAACACTGTGAGGAGGACGCACTAAACTAACTTGTAGCTTTAGCTGAACACTGTGCAGAGGTCGCCCTACACGAACTTGTAGTTTTCGCTGAATACTGTGAGGAGGACACACTACACCAACTTGTAACTTTAACTGAATACTGTGAGGAGGACGCACTATCCTAACTTGTAGCTTTAGCTGAACACTGTGCAGAGGTCACACTAAACTAACTTGTAGCTTTAGCTGAACAATGTGAGTAGGACACACTACACTAACATGTAGTTTTAGCTGAACACTGTGAGGAGGACGCACTACACTAATTGTAGCTTTAGCTGAACACTGTGCAGAGGTCACACTACACTAACTTGTAGTTTTAGCTGAACACTGTGAGGAGGACGCACTTCACTAACTTGTAGCTTTAGCTGAACACTGTGCAGAGGTCGCACTACACTAACTTGTAGTTTTCGCTGAACACTGTGAGGAGGACACACTACACCAACTTGTAGCTTTAGCTGAACACTGTGAGGAGGACGCACTGCCCTCACTTGTAGCTTTAGCTGAACTCTGCGCAGAGGTCACACTACACTAACTTGTAGTTTTAGCTGAACACTGTGAAGAGGATGCACTACACTAACTTGTAGCTTTAGCTGAACAATGTGCAGAGGTCTCACTACACTAACTTTTAGTTTTAGCTGAACACTGTGAGGAGGACGCACTACACTAACTTGCAGCTTTAGCTGTACATTGTGCAGAGGTCGCACTACACTAACTTGTAGTTTTAGCTGAACACTATGAGGAGGACGCACTTCCCTAACTTTTAGCTTTAGCTGAACACTGTGCAGAGGTCTCACTACACTAACTTGTAGTTTTAGCTGAACACTGTGAGGAGGACGCACTACACTAACTTGTAGCTTTAGCTGAACACTGTGCAGAGGTCGCACTACACTAACTTGTAGTCTTAGCTGAACACTGTGAGGAGGAAGCACTAAACCAACTTGTAGCTTTAGCTGAACACTTTTCAGAGGTCGCCCTACACTAACTTGTAGTTTTCGCTGAACACTGTGAGGAGGACATACTACACCAACTTGTAGCTTTAGCTGAACACTGTGAGGAGGACGCACTACCCTAACTTGTAGCTTTAGCTGAACACTGTGCAGAGGTCACACTAAACTAACTTGTAGCTTTAGCTGAACACTGTGAGGAGGACATACTACACTAACTTGTAGCTTTAGCTGAACACTGTGCAGAGGTTGCACTACACTAACTTGTAGTCTTAGCTGAACACAGTGAGGAGGACGCACTAAACTAACTTGTAGCTTTAGCTGAACAATGTGCAGAGGTCGCCCTACACTAACTTGTAGTTTTCACTGAACACTGTGAGTAGGACACACTACACCAACTTGTAGCTTTAGCTGAACACTGTGAGGAGAACGCACTACCCTAAACTTGTAGCTTTAGCTGAACACTGTGCAGAGGTCACACTAAACTAACTTGTAGCTTTAGCTGAACAGTATGAGGAGGACACACTAGACTAAATTGTAGTTTTAGCTGAACACTGTGAGGAGGACGCACCACACTAACTTGTTGCTTTAGCTGAACACTGTGCAGAGGTAGCACTACACTAACTTGTAGTTTTAGCTGAACACTGTGAGGAGGACGCACCACACTAACTTGTAGCTTTAGCTGAACACTGTGCAGAGGTCACACTACACTAACTTGTGGTTTTCGCTGAACACTGTGAGGAGGACACACTACACCAACTTGTAGCTTTAGCTGAACACTGTAAAGAGGACCCACTACCCTAACTTGTAGCTTTAGCTGAACACTGTGCAGAGGTCGCACTATACTAACTTGTAGTTTTAGCTGAACACTGTGAGGAGGATGCACTACACTAATTTGTAGCTTTAGCTGAACACTGTGCAGAGATCTCACCACACTAACTTGTAGTTTTAGCTGAACACTGTGAGGAGGACGCACTACACTAACTTGTAGCTTTAGCTGAACTCTGCGCAGAGGTCGCACTACACTAACTTTTAGTTTTAGCTGAACACTGTGAGGAGGACGCACTACACTAACTTGTAGCTTTAACTGAATACTGTGAGGAGGACGCAGTACCCTAACTTGTAGCTTTAGCTGAACAATGTGCAGAGGTCGCCCTACACTAACTTGTAGTTTTCACTGAACACTGTGAGTAGGACACACTACACCAACTTGTAGCTTTAGCTGAACACTGTGAGGAGAACGCACTACCCTAACTTGTAGCTTTAGCTGAACACTGTGCAGAGGTCGCACTACACTAACTTGTAGTCTTAGCTGAACACTGTGAGGAGGACGCACTAAACTAACTTGTAGCTTTAGCTGAACACTGTGAGGAGGATGCACTACCCTAACTTGTAGCTTTAGCTGAACACTGTGCAGAAGTCACACTAAACTAACTTGTAGCTTTAGCTGAACACTGTGAGGAGGACACACTACACTAACTTGTAGCTTTAGCTGAACACTGTGTAGAGGTCGCACTACACTAACTTGTAGTTTTAGCTGAACACTGTGCAGAGGTCGCACTACACTAACTTGTAGATTTCGCTGAACACTGTGAGGAGGACACACTACACCAACTTGTAGCTTTAACTGAACACTGTGAGGAGGACGCACTACCCTAACTTGTAGCTTTAGCTGAACACTGTGCAGAGGTCACACTACACTAACTTGTAGTTTTAGTTGAACACTGTGAGGAGGACGCACTACACTAACTTGTAGCTTTAGCTGAACACTGTGCAGAGGTCTCACTACACTAACTTTTAGTTGAACACTGTGAGGAGGATGCACTACACTAAATTGTAGTTTTAGCTGAACACTGTGCAGAGGTCGCACTACACTAACTTGTAGATTTCGCTGAACACTGTGAGGAGGACACACTACACCAACTTGTAGCTTTAGCTGAACACTGTGAGGAGAACGCACTACCCTAACTTGTAGCTTTAGCTGAACACTGTGCAGAGGTCGCACTACACTAACTTGTAGTCTTAGCTGAACACTGTGAGGAGGACGCACTAAACTAACTTGTAGCTTTAGCTGAACACTGTGCAGAGGTCGCCCTACACTAACTTGTAGTTTTCGCTGAATACTGTGAGGAGGACGCACTACACTAACTTGTAGCTTTAACTGAATACTGTGAGGAGGACGCACTACCCTAACTTGTAGCTTTAGCTGAACACTGTGCAGAGGTCGCACTACACTAACTTGTAGCTTTAACTGAACAGTCTGAGGAGGACACACTAGACTAAATTGTAGTTTTAGCTGAACACTGTGAGGAGGACGCACCACACTAACTTGTAGCTTTAGCTGAACACTGTGCAGAGGTCGCACTACACTAACTTGTAGTTTTAGCCAAACACCGTGAGGAGGACACACCACACTAACTTGTAGCTTTAGCTGAACACTGTGCAGAGGTCGCACTACACTAACTTGTAGTTTTCGCTGAACACTGTGAGGAGGACAGACTACACCAACTTGTAGCTTTAGCTGAACACTTTTCAGAGGTCACCCTACACTAACTTGTAGTTTTTGCTGAACACTGTGAGGAGGACAGACTACACCAACTTGTAGCTTTAGCTGAACACCGTGAGGAGGACGCACTACCCTAACTTGTAGCTTTAGCTGAACACTGTGCAGAGGTCACACTAAACTAACTTGTAGCTTTAGCTGAACACTGTGCAGAGGTCCCACTACACTAACTTGTAGTCTTAGCTGAACACTGTGAGGAGGACGCACTAAACTAACTTGTAGCTTTAGCTTAACACTGTGCAGAGGTCACACTACACTAACTTGTAGTTTTAGCTGAACACTGTGAGGAGGACGCACTACCCTAACTTGTAGCTTTAGCTGAACACTGTACAGAGGTCACACTAAACTAACTTGTAGCTTTAGCTGAACACTGTGAGGATAACACACTACCCTAACTTGTAGCTTTAGCTGAACACTGTGCACTAAACTAACTGGTAGTTTTAGCTGAACACTGTGCAGAGGTCACACTAAACTAACATGCAGCTTTAGCTGAACACTGTGCAGAGGTCGCCCTACACTAACTTGTAGTTCGCTGAACACTGTGAGGAGGACACACAACACCAACTTGTAGCTTTAGCTGAACACTGTGAGGAGGATGCACTACCCTAACTTGTAGCTTTAGCTGAACACTGTGCAGAAGTCACACTAAACTAACTTGTAGCTTTAGCTGAACACTGTGAGGAGGACACACTACACTAACTTGTAACTTTAGCTGAACACTGTGTAGAGGTCGCACTACACTAACTTGTAGTTTTAGCTGAACACTGTGCAGAGGTCGCACTACACTAACTTGTAGATTTCGCTGAACACTGTGAGGAGGACACACTACACCAACTTGTAGCTTTAGCTGAAAACTGTGAGGAGGACGCACTACCCTAACTTGTAGCTTTAGCTGAACACTGTGCAGAGGTCACACTACACTAACTTGTAGTTTTAGTTGAACACTGTGAGGAGGACGCACTACACTAACTTGTAGCTTTAGCTGAACACTGTGCAGAGGTCTCACTACACTAACTTTTAGTTGAACACTGTGAGGAGGATGCACTACACTAAATTGTAGCTTTAGCTGAACACTGGGCAGAGGTATCAATACACTAACTTGTAGTTTTAGCTGAACACTGTGAGGAGGTTGCACTACACTAACTTGTAGTTTTCGCTGAACACTGTGAGGAGGACACACTACACCAACTTGTAGCTTTAGCTGAACACTGTGAGGAGGACGCACTACACTAACTTGTAGCTTTAGCTGAACACTGTGCAGAGGTCTCACTACACTAACTTTTAGTTTTAGCTGAACACTGTGAGGAGGATGCACTACACTAACTTGTAGCTTTAGCTGAACACTGTGCAGAGGTCGCACTACACTAACTTGTAGTTTTCGCTGAACACTGTGAGGAGGACGCACAACACTAACTTGTAGCTTTAGCTGAACACTGTGAGGAGGACGCACTACACTAACTTGTAGCTTTAGCTGAACACTGTGCAGAGGTCGCACTACACTAACTTGTACCTTTAGCTGAACACTGTGCAGAGGTCGCACTACACTAACTTGTACCTTTAGCTGAACACTGTGCAGAGGTCACACTAAACTAACTTGTAGCTTTAGCTGAACACTGTGAGGAGGACATACTACACTAACTTGTAGCTTTAGCTGAACACTGTGCAGAGGTCTCACTACACTAAATTTTAGTTGAACACTGTGAGGAGGACGCACTACACTAACTTGTAGCTTTAGCTGAACACTGTGCAGAGGTCGCACTACCCTAACTTGTAGCTTTAGCTAAACACTGTGCAGAGGTCACACTATGCTAACTTGTAGCTTTAGCTGAACATTGTGAGGAGGACATACTACACTAACTTGTAGCTTTAGCTGAACGCTGTGCAGAGATCTCACTACTAGGGATGAGCTTCGTGTTCGAGTCGAACCCATGTTCGACTCGAACATCGGCTGTTCGGTCGTTCGCCGAATTGCGAACGATATGGGCCGTTCGCGCCAAATTCGTGTGGCGCGTCACGGCCCATAATTCACTGCGGCATCGCAGTGCATTGCTGGCTGATGATTGGCCAAGCATGCACTATGACCCGCATGCTTGGCCAATCACAGCGCCGTCAGTAGAGAGAGCTGTAATTGGCCAAAGCCAGGGTGGCTTTGGCCAATTATGGCTCAGGGGATTTAGTACACACCCCACACTATATAAGGCCGCCTGCACGGCGGCCCTGTGTAGTGTGTGTTCCGGTGTGCTGAGAGATAGAGAGAGAGAGAGAGAGAGACAGTGTCATTTGATTTGAGTTAGATAGATTAGGCAGAACAGTCAGTCAGTTAGCTGCACTTACAGTGTATTGTGTATATATATGCATCCCAGGTGTTGCATATATATATATACACTGTATTCAGTTTAGCTAGATCCGTTCCTGTTATCTTCTATCTAGACTATTTACATTTAGTGCAGTGTGTCCTGCTCACAGTGTTCAGCTAGATCCGTTCCTGCTATTTACATTCAGTGCAGTGCGTCCTGCTCACAGTGTTCAGCTAGATCCGTTCCTGGTATTTACATTTAGTGCAGTGCGTCCTGCTCACAGTGTTCAGCTAGATCCGTTCCTGCTATTTACATTCAGTGCAGTGCGTCCTGCTCACAGTGTTCAGCTAGATCCGTTCCTGCTATTTACATTCAGTGCAGTGCGTCCTGCTCACAGTGTTCAGCTAGATCCGTTCCTGGTATTTACATTTAGTGCAGTGCGTCCTGCTCACAGTGTTCAGCTAGATCCGTTCCTGCTATTTACATTCAGTGCAGTGCGTCCTGCTCACAGTGTTCAGCTAGATCCGTTCCTGGTATTTACATTTAGTGCAGTGCGTCCTGCTCACAGTGTTCAGCTAGATCCGTTCCTGCTATTTACATTCAGTGCAGTGCGTCCTGCTCACAGTGTTCAGCTAGATCCGTTCCTGCTATTTACATTCAGTGTAGTGCGTCCTGCTCACAGTGTTCAGCTAGATCCGTTCCTGGTATTTACATTTAGTGCAGTGCGTCCTGCTCACAGTGTTCAGCTAGATCCGTTCCTGCTATTTACATTCAGTGCAGTGCGTCCTGCTCACAGTGTTCAGCTAGATCCGTTCCTGGTATTTACATTTAGTGCAGTGCGTCCTGCTCACAGTGTTCAGCTAGATCCGTTCCTGCTATTTACATTCAGTGCAGTGCGTCCTGCTCACAGTGTTCAGCTAGATCCGTTCCTGCTATTTACATTCAGTGCAGTGCGTCCTGCTCACAGTGTTCAGCTAGATCCGTTCCTGGTATTTACATTTAGTGCAGTGCGTCCTGCTCACAGTGTTCAGCTAGATCCGTTCCTGCTATTTACATTCAGTGCAGTGCGTCCTGCTCACAGTGTTCAGCTAGATCCGTTCCTGCTATTTACATTCAGTGCAGTGCGTCCTGCTCACAGTGTTCAGCTAGATCCGTTCCTGATATTTACATTTAGTGCAGTGCGTCCTGCTCACAGTGTTCAGCTAGATCCGTTCCTGCTATTTACATTCAGTGCAGTGCGTCCTGCTCACAGTGTTCAGCTAGATCCGTTCCTGCTATTTACATTCAGTGCAGTGCGTCCTGCTCACAGTGTTCAGCTAGATCCGTTCCTGGTATTTACATTTAGTGCAGTGCGTCCTGCTCACAGTGTTCAGCTACATCCGTTCCTGCTATTTACATTCAGTGCAGTGCGTCCTGCTCACAGTGTTCAGCTAGATCCGTTCCTGCTATTTACATTTAGTGCAGTGCGTCCTGCTCACAGTGTTCAGCTAGATCCGTTCCTGCTATTTACATTCAGTGCAGTGCGTCCTGCTCACAGTGTTCAGCTAGATCCGTTCCTGGTATTTACATTTAGTGCAGTGCGTCCTGCTCACAGTGTTCAGCTAGATCCATTCCTGCTATTTACATTCAGTGCAGTGCGTCCTGCTCACAGTGTTCAGCTAGATCCGTTCCTGCTATATACATTTAGTGCAGTACGTCCTGCTCACAGTGTTCAGCTAGATCCGTTCCTGTTATCTTCCTACTGACAGGCAGGCTTGTCTGGTTACAGTATATAAAGCTACCTTAAGAAAATTACAGGTGTTCTTTTTGATCCTATTAGTACCACGGTCAGGCAGCTAGACTATTTACATTTAGTACAGTGCGTCCTGCTCACAGTGTTCAGCTAGATCCGTTCCTGTTATCTTCCTACTGACAGGCAGGCTTGTCTGGTTACAGTATATAAAGCTACCTGAAGAAAATTACAGGTGTTCTATCCCAGCTTAGTGCAGCTACAGGCCATTAGTATGTCTGGAAGGCCAAGAAGGAGAGGCAGACAGTCACAAGCCAATAAGAGAGGGCAAGCAGGCTCTGTGTCTAGTGCTGGTCGTGGAGACGGTGCATCCTCATCAGCACGTGGCCATGGGACACGCTTGGCCTTTTTTTCGGCAGCTGGCCGTGTTGAGCCGCAACATGCGGAAGACTTGGTCGAGTGGATGACCAAGCCGTCCTCATCCTCCTCATCCTCTCTCACCCATGCCCAGGGTGCTTTGTCTGGCAAAGCAGCGGCCTCTTCCCTCAGCTCAATGTCATCAGTGACTCCTTCCCTAGCTCCACCATGTCCTCATGAGGATTCCCTCGAACTGTTTGACCACAGTGTTGGGTACATGCTCCAGGAGGATGCCCAGCGTTTGGAAGGCTCTGATGATGATACTGAGCTCAATGAAGGCAGTAACATGAGCACGGACAGAGGGGGTGCCCAAGAAGGACAGCAATCTGGCAGTCATGCTCCCCCTGCTGCAGCATACTGCCAGGTTTGCTCCAGTGATGAGGAGGGAGGGGATGATGAGGTCACTGACTCAACGTGGGTGCCTGATAGGAGAGAGGAGGAGGAGGAGGAGGAGGAGGAGGTGGCACATCACCAACTAGGCAGGATGCCCTCCAGGGGCCAGCCTAAGGGCAGCACATTGACTGCATCACACCCCAAAGCTCCACATGTGCAGGGCGCTGCAGTCTCTGCGCGTTATTCAAAAAGTTCTTTGGTGTGGGCCTTTTTTGAGACGAGTGCATCAGATCGCACCGCTGCTATTTGCAACATATGTCTCAAGCGTATCTCGCGTGGCCAAAACATCTCCCGCTTGGGTACCACATGCTTGACCAGACATATGTTGACCTGCCATGCAGTTCGTTGGCAAGCGTATCTAAAAGACCCACACCAAAGAACAAAGACGATCTCTCCTTGCTCCTCATCAGCTGAGATTTCCAACCCCACTAGACCTTCAGTCCTCTCTGAGACCTGCAGTGAGAGGAATGAAGGTGTAGAATTAGGTGTGTCACAGCCAAGTACTTGTGGGCAATCTGCTTTTGGTACACCGACGTCAGATTGTACCAGGCAAATTTCCCTGCCCCAGCTGCTGCACCGCCGAAAGAAGTTTGCTCCCAGCCATCCACATGCCCAGCGGTTGAATGCTAGCTTGGCAAAATTGCTAGCACTTCAACTGCTGCCTTTTCAGTTGGTAGACTCTGCCCCCTTCCGTGAGTTTGTGGAATGTGCGGTTCCTCAGTGGCAGGTACCAAAACGCCACTTTTTCTCACGGAAGGCGATTCCGGCTCTCTACCGGCATGTGGAAGGCAATGTCCATGCCTCGCTGGACAGGGCGGTCAGCGGTAAGGTGCATATTACCGCTGACTCATGGTCCAGCAGGCATGGACAGGGACGTTACTTAAGTTTCACGGCGCATTGGGTGACTCTGCTGGCAGCTGGGAAGGATGCAGGACAAGGTGCAGTAGTGTTGGAGGTTGTTCCGCCACCACGCCTCCAAAATGCTGATTGTGACACACCTCTCTCCTCCACCCCCTCCTCTTCTTCTTCCTCCATGGCCTCTTCCTCGGAACCAGCGGTGCTCCGTAGGCGTTCAAGGGGCTACGCAAGTACGCAGGCCAAAAGATGCCATGCGGTGCTTGAGCTGGTGTGCTTGGGGGACAGGAGCCACACTGGGGCAGAGGTTCTGTCAGCTCTGCAGGGGCAGGTTCAGAGGTGGTTGACGCCACGCCAACTTAAGGCAGGAATGGTGGTTTGCGACAATGGCACCAACCTCCTCTCTGCCCTCCGACAGGGACAACTGACTCATGTGCCCTGTTTGGCTCACGTCCTTAACTTGGTGGTGCAGCGGTTCTTGGGCAGGTACCCGGGCTTACAGGATGTCCTGAGGCAGGCCAGGAAAGTCTCTGTGCATTTCCGCCGGTCATATAATGCCAGTGCTCGGCTGACGGACCTCCAAAAGGAGTTTAACCTGCCCAAGAACCGCCTAATCTGTGACATGCCCACCAGGTGGAACTCGACGTTGGCCATGCTGCAGCGGCTGCACACGCAGCAGAGGGCCATCAATGAGTACCTGTGCGACTATGGCACCAGGACAGGGTCAGGGGACCTTGGTTTTTTTTCCCCACGCCAGTGGGCCATGTTTAGGGATGCATGCACTGTCCTGTCACCATTCGAGGAGGCCACGAGGATGGTGAGCACTGACAGTGCATGCATCAGTGACACTGTCCCCCTTGTCCACCTGTTGGAGCACACGCTGCGTGGAATAATGGACAGGGCACTTGAGGCAGAACAGAGGCAGGAAGAGGAGGACTTCCTTAGCTCTCAAGGCCCCCTTTATCCAGACAGTGTTCCTGCGTGCCCGCCGATCACACAGGAAGAGGACGAGGAGGAGGAGGAGGAGGAGGAGGAAGATTGTGTCAGTATGGAGGTGGAGCCTGGCACTCAGCATCAGCAGTCTTTAAGGGATCAGTCCCAAGGAACACATGGACTTGTACGTGGCTGGGAGGAGGTGGCTGCGGACGTTGTTGTCCTTAGTGACCCAGAGGACTCCGGACCGAATGCCTCAGCAAACCTACGCTGCATGGCCTCCCTGATCCTGCAAAGCCTGCGTAAGGATCCTCGTATTCGTGGTATCAAGGAGAAGGACCAATACTGGCTGGCAACCCTCCTTGATCCACGTTACAAGGGTAAGGTTGCGGACCTTATCTTGCCATCGCAGAGGGAGCAGAGGATGAAACATCTTCGGGAGGCCTTGCAGAAAGGTCTGTGCAACGCGTTCCCAGAGACTGGGAGGTTACAAACTCCTGTTTCTGGACAACGTGTTGCTGAGGCTTCGGTCAGTCAAAGAAGGAGCGGTGGAGAAGGTGGCCGTCTGACCGATGCGTTCAGACAATTTTTTGGTCCGCAGCCCCAAGGTATGATCGGTTCCAGCAACCATCGCCAGCGTCTGTTTTACATGGTGCAGGAATACCTAGGGGCAAGATCAGACTTGGACACCTTTCCCACCGAAAATCCTCTGGGTTACTGGGTCTTGAGGATGGATCACTGGCCAGAGCTTGCACAGTATGCAATTGAGCTACTGGCCTGTCCTGCATCCAGCGTTCTTTCGGAACGCACATTCAGTGCTGCTGGAGGCGTGGTAACCGATCACAGGGTGCGTCTGTCCACCGACTCGGTCGATCGGCTGACCTTCATAAAAATGAATCAGTCTTGGATCACCACCAGCTACCAAGCACCTGATGCAGATGTAACCGAATAATTTTTTTTGAAATCTCAGATCCCTTCAAAGACTGCCTATGCTGATGCTGAGTGACTATCCCTGAGTAATTATCCTCTTCCTCCTCAATCATCACGCTGATAGCTTGTAAGAACATTTTTGGTTCTGGGCGCCACCACCAGTGCCTAAGGCACAATTTTTCAGCCCCTGTTTAACAGGGGCGTGTAATTACAATTTTTGATGTAATACTTTGCAGCAGGGCTCGTTCCTGCATTCCAACTAGAGTGTCTGTGAGGGGTTGCAGTGTTGTGGCACCAGCACCAGTGCCTAAGACCCAATTTTTCAGCCCCTGTCTAACAGGGGCGTGTAATTACAATTTTTGATGCAATACTTTGCAGCAGGGCTTGTTCCTGCGTTTCAACTAGAGTGTCTGTGAGGGGTTGCAGTGTTGTGGCACCAGCACCAGTGCCTAAGACCCAATTTTTCTGCCCCTGTCTAACAGGGGCGTGTAATTACAATTTTTGATGCAATACTTTGCAGCAGGGCTCGTTCCTGCGTTCCAACTAGAGTGTCTGTGAGGGGTTGCAGTGTTGTGGCACCAGCACCAGTGCCTAAGGCCTAATTTTTCAGCTCCTGTTCAACAGGGGCATGTAATTACAATTCTTGATCTAATATTTCACAGCAGGGCCCTGTGAGGGCTTACAGTGTTTTGGCCACAGCAACACCTAAGGCCCAAATTTCTGCTGAGTATATAGGGCAGGACCCTACTTTCAAACATCTAACTTACAAACGACTCCTACTTGCAAACGGAAGGAGACAACAGGAAGTGAGATGAAATCTACCCCTAAGGAAGGGAAATTCTCTCCTGTAAGAGTTAATATGGGAAAACAATTTCTCCTTTCCACTGATGCTTTCCAATCCTTGTTCCACAAAAAAACCCAAATTTTCAAAAAACATTTTTCATTGGGACAAAAAAGTGAGGTGAAATCTTCTGAAGAGGAGGAAAGACGCAAAACAAATGTCACAGGGGTGATAACCCTTCCCTATGTTTTCCAAAAAGCTTAGAAAAGATTTTTTGGCTGGAGCTAAACACATTAAAAATGTTCAAAATTACAAACAGATTCTACTTAACAACAAACCTACAGTCCCTGTCTTGTTTGCACCGCCTGAATACTGCTGTTCAGAGTATATAGGGACCTTTCCTTATTTTAATTTGGGTGCGGGGTTCCCCTTAATATCCATACAAGACCCAAAGGGCCTGGTAATGGACTGGGGGGTACCCATGCCGTTTGTCTCACTGATTTTCATCCATATTGCCATGACCCGACATGACATTAAACCCGCAAGCAGTTTTAAATGAGATTTTTTTCCTTTAAAAATGACATTTGGTGCAGGGACTGTTCTAAACATGGGAAACACGCGTCACTTTACAGGCATACTATAGACACCCCCCAGGTACGATATTTAAAGGAATATTTCACTTTTTTTTTTTACTTTAAGCATCATTAAAATCACTGCTCCCGAAAAAACGGCCGTTTTTAAAAGTTTTTTTTGCATTGATACATGTCCCCTGGGGTAGGACCCGGGTCCCCAAACCCTTTTTAGGACAATACCATGCAAATTAGCCTTTAAAATTAGCACTTTTGATTTCGAACGTTCGAGTCCCATAGACGTCAATGGGGTTCTAACGTTCGTGCGAACTTGCGGTCCGTTCGCGGGTTCTGGTGCGAACCGAACCGGGGGGTGTTCGGCTCATCCCTACTCACTACACTAACTTGTAGTCTTAGCTGAACAATGTGCAGAGGTGGCCCTACACTAACTTGTAGTTTTCACTGAACACCGTGAGGAGGACACACTACCCTAACTTGTAGCTTTAGCTGAACACTGTGCAGAGGTCACACTAAACTAACTTGTAGCTTTAGCTGAACACTGTGCAGAGGTCACACTACACTAACTTGTACTCTTAGCTGAACACTGTGAGGAGGACACACTACACCAACTTGTAGCTTTAGCTGAACACTGTGCAGAGGTCGCACTACACTAACTTGTAGTTTTAGCTGAACACTGTGAGGAGGATGCACTACACTAACTTGTAGCTTTAGCTGAACACTGTGCAGAGGTCTCAATACACTAACTTGTAGTTTTAGCTGAACACTGTGAGGAGGACGCACTACACTAACTTTTAGCTTTAGCTGAACACTGTGCAGAGGTCGCACTACACTAACTTGTAGCTTTAGCTGAACAGTCTGAGGAGGACACACTAGACTAAATTGTAGTTTTAGCTGAACACTGTGAGGAGGACGCACCACACTAACTTGTAGCTTTAGCTGAACACTGTGCAGAGGTCTCACTACACTAACTTGTAGTTTTAGCCGAACACTGTGAGGAGGACGCACCACACTAACTTGTAGCTTTAGCTGAACACTGTGCAGAGGTCGCACCACACTAACTTGTAGTTTTCGCTGAACACTGTGAGGAGGACAGACTACACCAACTTGTCGCTTTAGCTGAACACTTTTCAGAGGTCGCCCTACACTAACTTGTAGTTTTTGCTGAACACTGTGGGGAGGACAGACTACACCAACTTGTAGCTTTAGCTGAACACCGTGAGGAGGACGCACTACCCTAACTTGTAGCTTTAGCTGAACACTGTGCAGAGGTCACACTAAACTAACTTGTAGCTTTAGCTGAACACTGTGCAGAGGTCGCACTACACTAACTTGAAGTCTTAGCTGAACACTGTGAGGAGGACGCACTAAACTAACTTGTAGCTTTAGCTTAACACTGTGCAGAGGTCGCACTACACTAACTTGTAGTTTTAGCTGAACACTGTGAGGAGGCGCACTACCCTAACTTGTAGCTTTAGCTGAACACTGTGCAGAGGTCACACTAAACTAACTTGTAGTTTTCGCTGAACACTGTGAGGAGGACACACTACACCAACTTGTAGCTTTAGCTGAACACTGTGAGGAGGACGCACTACACTAACTTGTAGCTTTAGCGGAACACTGTGCAGAGGTCGCACTACACTAACTTGTAGTTTTAGCTGAACACTGTGAGGAGGATGCACTACACTAACTTGTAGCTTTTGCTGAACACTGTGCAGAGGTCTCAATACACTAACTTGTAGTTTTAGCTGAACACTGTGAGGAGGACGCACTACACTAACTTGTAGCTTTAGCTGAACACTGTGCAGGTGTCACACTACACTAACTTGTAGTTTTAGCTGAACACTGTGAGGAGGACGCACTACCCTAACTTGTAGCTTTAGCTGAACACTGTACAGAGGTCACAGTAAACTAACTTGTAGCTTTAGCTGAACACTGTGAGGATAACACACTACCCTAACTTGTAGCTTTAGCTGAACACTGTGCACTAAACTAACCGGTAGTTTTAGCTGAACACTGTGCAGAGGTCACACTAAACTAACTTGCAGCTTTAGCTGAACACTGTGCAGAGGTCGCCCTACACTAACATGTAGTTCGCTGAACACTGTGAGGAGGACACACTACACCAACTTGTAGCTTTAGCTGAACACTGTGAGGAGGATGCACTACCCTAACTTGTAGCTTTAGCTTAACACTGTGCAGAAGTCACACTAAACTAACTTGTAGCTTTAGCTGAACACTGTGAGGAGGACACACTACACTAACTTGTAGCTTTAGCTGAACACTGTGTAGAGGTCGCACTACACTAACTTGTAGATTTCGCTGAACACTGTGAGGAGGACACACTACACCAACTTGTAGCTTTAGCTGAACACTGTGAGGAGGACGCACTACCCTAACTTGTAGCTTTAGCTGAACACTGCGCAGAGGTCGCACTACACTAACTTGTAATTTTAGTTGAACACTGTGAGGAGGACGCACTACACTAACTTGTAGCTTTAGCTGAACACTGTGCAGAGGTCTCACTACACTAACTTTTAGTTGAACACTGTGAGGAGGTTGCACTACACTAAATTGTAGCTTTAGCTGAACACTCTGCAGAGGTCTTAATACACTAACTTGTAGTTTTAGCTGAACACTGTGAGGAGGACGCACTACACTAACTTGTAGCTTTAGCTGAACACTGTGAGGAGGACGCACTACACTAACTTGTAGCTTTAGCTGAACACTGTGCAGAGGTCGCACTACACTAACTTGTAGTTTTCGCTGAACACTGTGAGGAGGACACACTACACTAACTTTTAGTTTTAGCTGAACACTGTGAGGAGGACGCACTACACTAACTTGTAGCTTTAGTTGAACACTGTGCAGAGGTCGCACTACACTAACTTGTAGTTTTCGCTGAACACTGTGAGGACTACGCACAACACTAACTTGTAGCTTTAGCTGAACACTGTGAGGAGGACGCACTACACTAACTTGTAGCTTTAGCTGAACACTGTGCAGAGGTCGCACTACACTAACTTGTAGCTTTAGCTGAACACTGTGCAGAGGTCACACTAAACTAACTTGTAGCTTTAGCTGAACACTGTGAGGAGGACATACTACACTAACTTGTAGCTTTAGCTGAACACTGTGCAGAGGTCTCACTACACTAAATTTTAGTTGAACACTGTGAGGAGGACGCACTACACTAACTTGTAGCTTTAGCTGAACACTGTGCAGAGGTCGCACTACCCTAACTTGTAGCTTTAGCTGAACACTGTGCAGAGGTCACACTAAGCTAACTTGTAGCTTTAGCTGAACATTGTGAGGAGGACATACTACACTAACTTGTAGCTTTAGCTGAACGCTGTGCAGAGGTCGCACTACACTAACTTGTAGTCTTAGCTGGACACTGTGAGGAGGACGCACTAAACTAACTTGTAGCTTTAGCTGAACAATGTGCAGAGGTGGCCCTTCACTAACTTGTAGTTTTCACTGAACACCGTGAGGAGGACGCACTACCCTAACTTGTAGCTTTAGCTGAACACTGTGCAGAGGTCACACTAAACTAACTTGTACTCTTAGCTGAACACTGTGAGGAGGACACACTACACCAACTTGTAGCTTTAGCTGAATACTGTAAAGAGGACCCACAACCCTAACTTGTAGCTTTAGCTGAACACTGTGCAGAGGTCGCACCACACTAACTTGTAGTTTTAGCTGAACACTGTGAGGAGGATGCACTACACTAACTTGTAGCTTTAGCTGAACACTGTGCAGAGGTCTCAATACACTAACTTGTAGTTTTAGCTGAACACTGTGAGGAGGACACACTACCCTAACTTGTAGCTTTAGCTGAACACTGTGCAGAGGTCACACTAAACTAACTTGTAGCTTTAGCTGAACACTGTGAGGAGGACGCACTACCCTAACTTGTAGCTTTAGCTGAACACTGTGCACTAAACTAATTTGTAGTTTTAGCTGAACACTGTGCAGAGGTCGCCCTACACTAACTTGTAGTTCGCTGAACACTGTGAGGAGGACACACTACACCAACTTGTAGCTTTAGCTGAACACTGTGAGGAGGATGCACTACCCTAACTTGTAGCTTTAGCTGAACACTGTGCAGAGGTCACACTAAACTAACTTGTAGCTTTAGCTGAACACTGTGAGGAGGACACACTACACTAACTTGTAGCTTTAGCTGAACACTGTGTGGAGGTCGCACTACACTAACTTATAGTCTTAGCTGAACACTGTGAGGAGGACGCACTAAACTAACTTGTAGCTTTAGCTGAACACTGTGCAGAGGTCGCCCTACACTAACTTGTAGTTTTTGCTGAATACTGTGAGGAGGACACACTACACTAACTTGTAACTTTAACTGAATACTGTGAGGAGGACACACTACCCTAACTTGTAGCTTTAGCTGAACACTGTGCAGAGGTCACACTAAACTAACTTGTAGCTTTAGCTGAACAATGTGAGGAGGACACACTACACTAACATGTAGTTTTAGCTGAACACTGTGAGGAGGACGCACTACACTAATTGTAGCTTTAGCTGAACACTATGCAGAGGTCGCACTACACTAACTTGTAGTTTTAGCTGAACACTGTGCAGAGGTCGCACTACACTAACTTGTAGTTTTCGCTGAACACTGTGAGGAGGACACACTACACCAACTTGTAGCTTTAGCTGAACACTGTGAGGAGGACGCACTACACTAACTTGTAGCTTTAGCTGAACACTGTGCAGAGGTCTCACTACACTAACTTTTAGTTTTAGCTGAACACTGTGAGGAGGACGCACTACACTAACTTGTAGCTTTAGCTGAACACTGTGCAGAGGTCGCACTACACTAACTTGTAGTTTTCGCTGAACACTGTGAGGAGGACGCACAACACTAACTTGTAGCTTTAGCTGAACACTGTGAGGAGGACGCACTACACTAACTTGTAGCTTTAGCTGAACACTGTGCAGAGGTCGCACTACACTAACTTGTACCTTTAGCTGAACACTGTGCAGAGGTCACACTAAACTAACTTGTAGCTTTAGCTGAACACTGTGAGGAGGACATACTACACTAACTTGTAGCTTTAGCTGAACACTTTGCAGAGGTCTCACTACACTAAATTTTAGTTGAACACTGTGAGGAGGACGCACTACACTAACTTGTAGCTTTAGCTGAACACTGTGCAGAGGTCGCACTACCCTAACTTGTAGCTTTAGCTGAACACTGTGTGGAGGTCACACTATGCTAACTTGTAGCTTTAGCTGAACATTGTGAGGAGGACATACTACACTAACTTGTAGCTTTAGCTGAACGCTGTGCAGAGATCTCACTACACTAACTTGTAGTCTTAGCTGAACAATGTGCAGAGGTGGCCCTACACTAACTTGTAGTTTTCACTGAACACCGTGAGGAGGAAACACTACCCTAACTTGTAGCTTTAGCTGAACACTGTGCAGAGGTCACACTAAACTAACTTGTAGCTTTAGCTGAACACTGTGCAGAGGTCACACTACACTAACTTGTACTCTTAGCTGAACACTGTGAGGAGGACACACTACACCAACTTGTAGCTTTAGCTGAACACTGTGCAGAGGTCGCACTACACTAACTTGTAGTTTTAGCTGAACACTGTGAGGAGGATGCACTACACTAACTTGTAGCTTTAGCTGAACACTGTGCAGAGGTCTCAATACACTAACTTGTAGTTTTAGCTGAACACTGTGAGGAGGACGCACTACACTAACTTTTAGCTTTAGCTGAACACTGTGCAGAGGTCGCACTACACTAACTTGTAGCTTTAGCTGAACAGTCTGAGGAGGACACACTAGACTAAATTGTAGTTTTAGCTGAACACTGTGAGGAGGACGCACCACACTAACTTGTAGCTTTAGCTGAACACTGTGCAGAGGTCTCACTACACTAACTTGTAGTTTTAGCCGAACACTGTGAGGAGGACGCACCACACTAACTTGTAGCTTTAGCTGAACACTGTGCAGAGGTCGCACCACACTAACTTGTAGTTTTCGCTGAACACTGTGAGGAGGACAGACTACACCAACTTGTCGCTTTAGCTGAACACTTTTCAGAGGTCGCCCTACACTAACTTGTAGTTTTTGCTGAACACTGTGGGGAGGACAGACAACACCAACTTTTAGCTTTAGCTGAACACCGTGAGGAGGACGCACTACCCTAACTTGTAGCTTTAGCTGAACACTGTGCAGAGGTTACACTAAACTAACTTGTAACTTTAGCTGAACACTGTGCAGAGGTCGCACTACACTAACTTGAAGTCTTAGCTGAACACTGTGAGGAGGACGCACTAAACTAACTTGTAGCTTTAGCTTAACACTGTGCAGAGGTCGCACTACACTAACTTGTAGTTTTAGCTGAACACTGTGAGGAGGCGCACTACCCTAACTTGTAGCTTTAGCTGAACACTGTGCAGAGGTCACACTACACTAACTTGTAGCTTTAGCTGAACAATGTGCAGAGGTCTCACTACACTAACTTGTAGTTTTAGCTGAACACTGTGAAGAGGATGCACTACACTAACTTGTAGCTTTAGCTGAACAATGTGCAGAGGTCTCACTACACTAACTTTTAGTTTTAGCTGAACACTGTGAGGAGGACGCACTACACTAACTTGTAGCTTTAGCTGAACATTGTGCAGAGGTCGCACTACACTAACTTGTAGTTTTAGCTGAACACTGTGAGGAGGACGCACAACACTAACTTGTAGCTTTAGCTGAACACTGTGCAGAGGTCGCACTACACTAACTTGTAGTTTTAGCTGAACACTATGAGGAGGACGCACTTCCCTAACTTTTAGCTTTAGCTGAACACTGTGCAGAGGTCTCACTACACCAACTTGTAGCTTTAGCTGAACACTGTGAGGAGGACGCACTACCCTAACTTGTAGCTTTAGCTGAACACTGTGCAGAGGTCACACTAAACTAACTTGTAGCTTTAGCTGAACACTGTGAGGAGGACATACTACACTAACTTGTAGCTTTAGCTGAACACTGTGCAGAGGTCGCACTACACTAACTTGTAGTCTTAGCTGAACACTGTGAGGAGGACGCACTAAACTAACTTGTAGCTTTAGCTGAACAATGTGCAGAGGTCGCCCTACACTAACTTGTAGTTTTCACTGAACACTGTGAGTAGGACACACTACACCAACTTGTAGCTTTAGCTGAACACTGTGAGGAGAACGCACTACCCTAACTTGTAGCTTTAGCTGAACACTGTGCAGAGGTCACACTAAACTAACTTGTAGCTTTAGCTGAACACTGTGCAGAGGTCACACTACACTAACTTGTAGTTTTAGCTGAACACTGTGAGGAGGACGCACTACCCTAACTTGTAGCTTTAGCTGAACACTGTACAGAGGTCACACTAAACTAACTTGTAGCTTTAGCTGAACACTGTGAGGATAACACACTACCCTAACTTGTAGCTTTAGCTGAACACTGTGCACTAAACTAACTGGTAGTTTTAGCTGAACACTGTGCAGAGGTCACACTAAACTAACATGCAGCTTTAGCTGAACACTGTGCAGAGGTCGCCCTACACTAACTTGTAGTTCGCTGAACACTGTGAGGAGGACACACTACACCAACTTGTAGCTTTAGCTGAACACTGTGAGGAGGATGCACTACCCTAACTTGTAGCTTTAGCTGAACACTGTGCAGAAGTCACACTAAACTAACTTGTAGCTTTAGCTGAACACTGTGAGGAGGACACACTACACTAACTTGTAGCTTTAGCTGAACACTGTGTAGAGGTCGCACTACACTAACTTGTAGTTTTAGCTGAACACTGTGCAGAGGTCGCACTACACTAACTTGTAGATTTCGCTGAACACTGTGAGGAGGACACACTACACCAACTTGTAGCTTTAGCTGAACACTGTGAGGAGGACGCACTACCCTAACTTGTAGCTTTAGCTGAACACTGTGCAGAGGTCACACTACACTAACTTGTAGTTTTAGTTGAACACTGTGAGGAGGACGCACTACACTAACTTGTAGCTTTAGCTGAACACTGTGCAGAGGTCTCACTACACTAACTTTTAGTTGAACACTGTGAGGAGGATGCACTACACTAAATTGTAGCTTTAGCTGAACACTGGGCAGAGGTATCAATACACTAACTTGTAGTTTTAGCTGAACACTGTGAGGAGGTTGCACTACACTAACTTGTAGTTTTCGCTGAACACTGTGAGGAGGACACACTACACCAACTTGTAGCTTTAGCTGAACACTGTGAGGAGGACGCACTACACTAACTTGTAGCTTTAGCTGAACACTGTGCAGAGGTCTCACTACACTAACTTTTAGTTTTAGCTGAACACTGTGAGGAGGATGCACTACACTAACTTGTAGCTTTAGCTGAACACTGTGCAGAGGTCGCACTACACTAACTTGTAGTTTTCGCTGAACACTGTGAGGAGGACGCACAACACTAACTTGTAGCTTTAGCTGAACACTGTGAGGAGGACGCACTACACTAACTTGTAGCTTTAGCTGAACACTGTGCAGAGGT
This sequence comes from Lithobates clamitans, assembly GCA_037952925.1. Lineage (NCBI taxonomy): Eukaryota > Metazoa > Chordata > Amphibia > Anura > Ranidae > Lithobates > Lithobates clamitans. The sequence goes on along the minus strand of JBBGZY010000605.1, from coordinate 8,359,335 downwards.
CGCACTACACTAACTTGTACCTTTAGCTGAACACTGTGCAGAGGTCGCACTACACTAACTTGTACCTTTAGCTGAACACTGTGCAGAGGTCACACTAAACTAACTTGTAGCTTTAGCTGAACACTGTGAGGAGGACATACTACACTAACTTGTAGCTTTAGCTGAACACTGTGCAGAGGTCTCACTACACTAAATTTTAGTTGAACACTGTGAGGAGGACGCACTACACTAACTTGTAGCTTTAGCTGAACACTGTGCAGAGGTCGCACTACCCTAACTTGTAGCTTTAGCTAAACACTGTGCAGAGGTCACACTATGCTAACTTGTAGCTTTAGCTGAACATTGTGAGGAGGACATACTACACTAACTTGTAGCTTTAGCTGAACGCTGTGCAGAGATCTCACTACACTAACTTGTAGTCTTAGCTGAACAATGTGCAGAGGTGGCCCTACACTAACTTGTAGTTTTCACTGAACACCGTGAGGAGGACACACTACCCTAACTTGTAGCTTTAGCTGAACACTGTGCAGAGGTCACACTAAACTAACTTGTAGCTTTAGCTGAACACTGTGCAGAGGTCACACTACACTAACTTGTACTCTTAGCTGAACACTGTGAGGAGGACACACTACACCAACTTGTAGCTTTAGCTGAACACTGTGCAGAGGTCGCACTACACTAACTTGTAGTTTTAGCTAAACACTGTGAGGAGGATGCACTACACTAACTTGTAGCTTTAGCTGAACACTGTGCAGAGGTCTCAATACACTAACTTGTAGTTTTAGCTGAACACTGTGAGGAGGACGCACTACACTAACTTTTAGCTTTAGCTGAACACTGTGCAGAGGTCGCACTACACTAACTTGTAGCTTTAGCTGAACAGTCTGAGGAGGACACACTAGACTAAATTGTAGTTTTAGCTGAACACTGTGAGGAGGACGCACCACACTAACTTGTAGCTTTAGCTGAACACTGTGCAGAGGTCTCACTACACTAACTTGTAGTTTTAGCCGAACACTGTGAGGAGGACGCACCACACTAACTTGTAGCTTTAGCTGAACACTGTGCAGAGGTCGCACCACACTAACTTGTAGTTTTCGCTGAACACTGTGAGGAGGACAGACTACACCAACTTGTCGCTTTAGCTGAACACTTTTCAGAGGTCGCCCTACACTAACTTGTAGTTTTTGCTGAACACTGTGGGGAGGACAGACTACACCAACTTGTAGCTTTAGCTGAACACCGTGAGGAGGACGCACTACCCTAACTTGTAGCTTTAGCTGAACACTGTGCAGAGGTCACACTAAACTAACTTGTAGCTTTAGCTGAACACTGTGCAGAGGTCGCACTACACTAACTTGAAGTCTTAGCTGAACACTGTGAGGAGGACGCACTAAACTAACTTGTAGCTTTAGCTTAACACTGTGCAGAGGTCGCACTACACTAACTTGTAGTTTTAGCTGAACACTGTGAGGAGGCGCACTACCCTAACTTGTAGCTTTAGCTGAACACTGTGCAGAGGTCACACTAAACTAACTTGTAGTTTTCGCTGAACACTGTGAGGAGGACACACTACACCAACTTGTAGCTTTAGCTGAACACTGTGAGGAGGACGCACTACACTAACTTGTAGCTTTAGCGGAACACTGTGCAGAGGTCGCACTACACTAACTTGTAGTTTTAGCTGAACACTGTGAGGAGGATGCACTACACTAACTTGTAGCTTTTGCTGAACACTGTGCAGAGGTCTCAATACACTAACTTGTAGTTTTAGCTGAACACTGTGAGGAGGACGCACTACACTAACTTGTAGCTTTAGCTGAACACTGTGCAGGTGTCACACTACACTAACTTGTAGTTTTAGCTGAACACTGTGAGGAGGACGCACTACCCTAACTTGTAGCTTTAGCTGAACACTGTACAGAGGTCACAGTAAACTAACTTGTAGCTTTAGCTGAACACTGTGAGGATAACACACTACCCTAACTTGTAGCTTTAGCTGAACACTGTGCACTAAACTAACCGGTAGTTTTAGCTGAACACTGTGCAGAGGTCACACTAAACTAACTTGCAGCTTTAGCTGAACACTGTGCAGAGGTCGCCCTACACTAACTTGTAGTTCGCTGAACACTGTGAGGAGGACACACTACACCAACTTGTAGCTTTAGCTGAACACTGTGAGGAGGATGCACTACCCTAACTTGTAGCTTTAGCTTAACACTGTGCAGAAGTCACACTACACTAACTTGTAGCTTTAGCTGAACACTGTGAGGAGGACACACTACACTAACTTGTAGCTTTAGCTGAACACTGTGTAGAGGTCGCACTACACTAACTTGTAGATTTCGCTGAACACTGTGAGGAGGACACACTACACCAACTTGTAGCTTTAGCTGAACACTGTGAGGAGGACGCACTACCCTAACTTGTAGCTTTAGCTGAACACTGCGCAGAGGTCGCACTACACTAACTTGTAATTTTAGTTGAACACTGTGAGGAGGACGCACTACACTAACTTGTAGCTTTAGCTGAACACTGTGCAGAGGTCTCACTACACTAACTTTTAGTTGAACACTGTGAGGAGGTTGCACTACACTAAATTGTAGCTTTAGCTGAACACTCTGCAGAGGTCTTAATACACTAACTTGTAGTTTTAGCTGAACACTGTGAGGAGGACGCACTACACTAACTTGTAGCTTTAGCTGAACACTGTGAGGAGGACGCACTACACTAACTTGTAGCTTTAGCTGAACACTGTGCAGAGGTCGCACTACACTAACTTGTAGTTTTCGCTGAACACTGTGAGGAGGACACACTACACTAACTTTTAGTTTTAGCTGAACACTGTGAGGAGGACGCACTACACTAACTTGTAGCTTTAGTTGAACACTGTGCAGAGGTCGCACTACACTAACTTGTAGTTTTCGCTGAACACTGTGAGGACTACGCACAACACTAACTTGTAGCTTTAGCTGAACACTGTGAGGAGGACGCACTACACTAACTTGTAGCTTTAGCTGAACACTGTGCAGAGGTCGCACTACACTAACTTGTAGCTTTAGCTGAACACTGTGCAGAGGTCACACTAAACTAACTTGTAGCTTTAGCTGAACACTGTGAGGAGGACATACTACACTAACTTGTAGCTTTAGCTGAACACTGTGCAGAGGTCTCACTACACTAAATTTTAGTTGAACACTGTGAGGAGGACGCACTACACTAACTTGTAGCTTTAGCTGAACACTGTGCAGAGGTCGCACTACCCTAACTTGTAGCTTTAGCTGAACACTGTGCAGAGGTCACACTAAGCTAACTTTTAGCTTTAGCTGAACATTGTGAGGAGGACATACTACACTAACTTGTAGCTTTAGCTGAACGCTGTGCAGAGGTCGCACTACACTAACTTGTAGTCTTAGCTGGACACTGTGAGGAGGACGCACTAAACTAACTTGTAGCTTTAGCTGAACAATGTGCAGAGGTGGCCCTTCACTAACTTGTAGTTTTCACTGAACACCGTGAGGAGGACGCACTACCCTAACTTGTAGCTTTAGCTGAACACTGTGCAGAGGTCACACTAAACTAACTTGTACTCTTAGCTGAACACTGTGAGGAGGACACACTACACCAACTTGTAGCTTTAGCTGAATACTGTAAAGAGGACCCACAACCCTAACTTGTAGCTTTAGCTGAACACTGTGCAGAGGTCGCACCACACTAACTTGTAGTTTTAGCTGAACACTGTGAGGAGGATGCACTACACTAACTTGTAGCTTTAGCTGAACACTGTGCAGAGGTCTCAATACACTAACTTGTAGTTTTAGCTGAACACTGTGAGGAGGACACACTACCCTAACTTGTAGCTTTAGCTGAACACTGTGCAGAGGTCACACTAAACTAACTTGTAGCTTTAGCTGAACACTGTGAGGAGGACGCACTACCCTAACTTGTAGCTTTAGCTGAACACTGTGCACTAAACTAACTTGTAGTTTTAGCTGAACACTGTGCAGAGGTCGCCCTACACGAACTTGTAGTTCGCTGAACACTGTGAGGAGGACACACTACACCAACTTGTAGCTTTAGCTGAACACTGTGAGGAGGATGCACTACCCTAACTTGTAGCTTTAGCTGAACACTGTGCAGAGGTCACACTAAACTAACTTGTAGCTTTAGCTGAACACTGTGAGGAGGACACACTACACTAACTTGTAGCTTTAGCTGAACACTGTGTGGAGGTCGCACTACACTAACTTATAGTCTTAGCTGAACACTGTGAGGAGGACGCACTAAACTAACTTGTAGCTTTAGCTGAACACTGTGCAGAGGTCGCCCTACACTAACTTGTAGTTTTCGCTGAATACTGTGAGGAGGACACACTACACTAACTTGTAACTTTAACTGAATACTGTGAGGAGGACGCACTACCCTAACTTGTAGCTTTAGCTGAACACTGTGCAGAGGTCACACTAAACTAACTTGTAGCTTTAGCTGAACAATGTGAGGAGGACACACTACACTAACATGTAGTTTTAGCTGAACACTGTGAGGAGGACGCACTACACTAATTGTAGCTTTAGCTGAACACTATGCAGAGGTCGCACTACACTAACTTGTAGTTTTAGCTGAACACTGTGCAGAGGTCGCACTACACTAACTTGTAGTTTTCGCTGAACACTGTGAGGAGGACACACTACACCAACTTGTAGCTTTAGCTGAACACTGTGAGGAGGACGCACTACACTAACTTGTAGCTTTAGCTGAACACTGTGCAGAGGTCTCACTACACTAACTTTTAGTTTTAGCTGAACACTGTGAGGAGGACGCACTACACTAACTTGTAGCTTTAGCTGAACACTGTGCAGAGGTCGCACTACACTAACTTGTAGTTTTCGCTGAACACTGTGAGGAGGACGCACAACACTAACTTGTAGCTTTAGCTGAACACTGTGAGGAGGACGCACTACACTAACTTGTAGCTTTAGCTGAACACTGTGCAGAGGTCGCACTACACTAACTTGTACCTTTAGCTGAACACTGTGCAGAGGTCGCACTACACTAACTTGTACCTTTAGCTGAACACTGTGCAGAGGTCACACTAAACTAACTTGTAGCTTTAGCTGAACACTGTGAGGAGGACATACTACACTAACTTGTAGCTTTAGCTGAACACTTTGCAGAGGTCTCACTACACTAAATTTTAGTTGAACACTGTGAGGAGGACGCACTACACTAACTTGTAGCTTTAGCTGAACACTGTGCAGAGGTCGCACTACCCTAACTTGTAGCTTTAGCTGAACACTGTGCAGAGGTCACACTATGCTAACTTGTAGCTTTAGCTGAACATTGTGAGGAGGACATACTACACTAACTTGTAGCTTTAGCTGAACGCTGTGCAGAGATCTCACTACACTAACTTGTAGTCTTAGCTGAACAATGTGCAGAGGTGGCCCTACACTAACTTGTAGTTTTCACTGAACACCGTGAGGAGGAAACACTACCCTAACTTGTAGCTTTAGCTGAACACTGTGCAGAGGTCACACTAAACTAACTTGTAGCTTTAGCTGAACACTGTGCAGAGGTCACACTACACTAACTTGTACTCTTAGCTGAACACTGTGAGGAGGACACACTACACCAACTTGTAGCTTTAGCTGAACACTGTGCAGAGGTCGCACTACACTAACTTGTAGTTTTAGCTGAACACTGTGAGGAGGATGCACTACACTAACTTGTAGCTTTAGCTGAACACTGTGCAGAGGTCTCAATACACTAACTTGTAGTTTTAGCTGAACACTGTGAGGAGGACGCACTACACTAACTTTTAGCTTTAGCTGAACACTGTGCAGAGGTCGCACTACACTAACTTGTAGCTTTAGCTGAACAGTCTGAGGAGGACACACTAGACTAAATTGTAGTTTTAGCTGAACACTGTGAGGAGGACGCACCACACTAACTTGTAGCTTTAGCTGAACACTGTGCAGAGGTCTCACTACACTAACTTGTAGTTTTAGCCGAACACTGTGAGGAGGACGCACCACACTAACTTGTAGCTTTAGCTGAACACTGTGCAGAGGTCGCACCACACTAACTTGTAGTTTTCGCTGAACACTGTGAGGAGGACAGACTACACCAACTTGTCGCTTTAGCTGAACACTTTTCAGAGGTCGCCCTACACTAACTTGTAGTTTTTGCTGAACACTGTGGGGAGGACAGACTACACCAACTTGTAGCTTTAGCTGAACACCGTGAGGAGGACGCACTACCCTAACTTGTAGCTTTAGCTGAACACTGTGCAGAGGTCTCACTACACTAACTTTTAGTTTTAGCTGAACACTGTGAGGAGGACGCACTACACTAACTTGTAGCTTTAGCTGAACACTGTGAGGAGGACGCACTACACTAACTTGTAACTTTAGCTGAACACTGTGCAGAGGTCGCACTACACTAACTTGTAGTTTTCGCTGAACACTGTGAGGAGGACGCACAACACTAACTTGTAGCTTTAGCTGAACACTGTGCAGAGGTCACACTACACTAACTTGTAGTCTTAGCTTAACACTGTGAGGAGGAAGCACTAAACCAACTTGTAGCTTTAGCTGAACACTTTTCAGAGGTCGCTGTAACGACACCCCGAGTATGAAAGGGGTTAAAGTCGTTTAGGACATTTCATACCCAAACACAAAGGCAGCTACCGAACACTCCAATCAGCCAAACAAGGAACCCATACAAATAATCCACCCCAAAAACGAGACACAGCTCTGTCTTCAGGTTCCAAGCAGGAATGAATCTTTATTCAAAAAACACGTTATACAGATCCCACTTCAAAACATTTCCCCCCCACCCTTGGAAAACAGGGGGGTTAAACTGTCCAATAACAATGGACACACAGGTCAGGTGTGCTTAACTTCTCATCAGTAAACAGTCTTAACAGGGGGGCTGCTGGAGGAATCCCCCCTCCCTCTTTCCTCACAGAAATACACTTCCTGTGATCCCAGGCAGACAAACACAATGGAACATTGGAATACAGCCCCACCCCAAAGTAGCACAGCAAACAGTACACATTCTTTATACACATATATACAGCATTGAGTCTCTGACTAGCACAGATCATAGTGGGGTTCTCATTCACCTTGTGCCCCTATTAGTGACTCCCATCACAATGGCATATCCAGGGTCCCCAGAGTCTGTGTGTCTTGGGGGACATGGACCCGAATCTAAAGTAACGCCACCTCCAGGGTCCCCAGGCATACAGCTCACAAAGAGCACCGTCCCCCCAAATGCCAAGGCCCATAGTCGGTTTGCAGGAGGCTAGCCATCAGTCCCCTCCAAAAGCCTCTTTTCCAGATAGGTCTGTCACATTTCTCCCCTTTCGGCAGGAGACTAACACAGGAGGAGACCCCAGACGGGTTGACTCCGAAGTTAGTCAGTAGTTCCAGTCCCCCAATGCCGGTATCCACAAAGTACCCCAAACAAATTGTTCCAAACAGATCATTACTTACCCAGCCGACCTCTGCCTCTCTCAGAGAACATCCCCGCTGCTGGGGAGAGGCCTGGACCAGCCCTTCTCCCTGGAGTCTTTTCACCTGCTGGAGAGAAGATAGGGTGACTGGGCTCACTCCGTCACGCTGTTGGGGATCTGGGCCGACCGTCCAGCATCCCTGGGGTATACAAGTGGACACTGAAGTCCCATCCACTTTTGGTAAGTGAAAATCCCCCAGTGCTTGCAAAGCATGGCTGACATCCTCCTGTCCTAGTGCCGCACCAATTTTTGGGGTTGTGTCAGTAAAGACCAAAGTCCCTTCCACTACCACAAGAGCTCCCTCTTCTGTTAGGTGAGGGCAGAGGCTTGCAGCACTCTGCTCTGTTGCCAGCTCTTCTGCTGGATTGGTGGCATCATTCTGGGGTGCCAAACACAATGGAACATTGGAATACAGCCCCACCCCAAAGTAGCACAGCAAACAGTACACATTCTATATACACATATATACAGCATTGAGTCTCTGACTAGCACAGATCATAGTGGGGTTCTCATTCACCTTGTGCCCCTATTAGTGACTCCCATCACAATGGCATATCCAGGGTCCCCAGAGTCTGTGTGTCTTGGGGGACATGGACCTGAATCTAAAGTAACGCCACCTCCAGGGTCCCCAGGCATACAGCTCACAAAGAGCACCGTCCCCCCAAATGCCAAGGCCCATAGTCGGTTTGCAGGAGGCTAGCCATCAGTCCCCTCCAAAAGCCTCTTTTCCAGATAGGTCTGTCACAGTCGCACTACCCTAACTTGTAGCTTTAGCTGAACACTGTGCAGAGGTCACACTAAGCTAACTTGTAGCTTTAGCTGAACATTGTGAGGAGGACATACTACACTAACTTGTAGCTTTAGCTGAACGCTGTGCAGAGGTCGCACTACACTAACTTGTAGTCTTAGCTGAACACTGTGAGGAGGACGCACTAAACTAACTTGTAGCTTTAGCTGAACAATGTGCAGAGGTGGCCCTACACTAACTTGTAGTTTTCACTGAACACCGTGAGGAGGACGCACTACCCTAACTTGTAGCTTTAGCTGAACACTGTGCAGAGGTCACACTAAACTAACTTGTAGCTTTAGCTGAACACTGTGCAGAGGTCGCACTACACTAACTTGTACTCTTAGCTGAACACTGTGAGGAGGACACACTACACCAACTTGTAGCTTTAGCTGAATACTGTAAAGAGTACCCACAACCCTAACTTGTAGCTTTAGCTGAACACTGTGCAGAGGTCGCACTACACTAAACTTGTAGTTTTAGCTGAATACTGTGAGGAGGATGCACTACACTAACTTGTAGCTTTATCTGAACACTGTGCAGAGGTCTGAATACACTAACTTTTAGTTTTAGCTGAACACTGTGAGGAGGACGCACTACACTAACTTGTAGCTTTAGCTGAACACTGTGCAGAGGTCGCACTACACTAACTTGTAGTTTTAGCTGAACACTATGAGGAGGACGCACTTCCCTAACTTTTAGCTTTAGCTGAACACTGTGCAGAGGTCTCACTACACTAACTTGTAGTTTTAGCTAAACACTGTGAGGAGGACGCACTACACTAACTTGTAGCTTTAGCTGAACACTGTGCAGAGGTCGCACTACACTAACTTGTAGTCTTAGCTGAACACTGTGAGGAGGAAGCACTAAACCAACTTGTAGCTTTAGCTTAACACTTTTCAGAGGTCGCCCTACACTAACTTGTAGTTTTCGCTGAACACTGTGAGGAGGACATACTACACCAACTTGTAGCTTTAGCTGAACACTGAGAGGAGGACGCACTAAACTAACTTGTAGCTTTAGCTGAACAATGTGCAGAGGTCGCCCTACACTAACTTGTAGTTTTCACTGAACACTGTGAGTAGGACACACTACACCAACTTGTAGCTTTAGCTGAACACTGTGAGGAGAACGCACTACCCTAACTTGTAGCTTTAGCTGAACACTGTGCAGAGGTCACACTAAACTAACTTGTAGCTTTAGCTGAACAGTGTGAGGAGGACACACTAGACTAAATTGTAGTTTTAGCTGAACACTGTGAGGAGGACGCACCACACTAACTTGTAGCTTTAGCTGAACACTGTGCAGAGGTCACACTACACTAACTTGTGGTTTTCGCTGAACACTGTGAGGAGGACACACTACACCAACTTGTAGCTTTAGCTGAACACTGTAAAGAGGACCCACTACCCTAACTTGTAGCTTTAGCTGAACACTGTCCAGAGGTCGCACTATACTAACTTGTAGCTTTAACTGAATACTGTGAGGAGGACGCACTACCCTAACTTGTAGCTTTAGCTGAACAATGTGCAGAGGTCGCCCTACACTAACTTGTAGTTTTCACTGAACACTGTGAGTAGGACACACTACACCAACTTGTAGCTTTAGCTGAACACTGTGAGGAGAACGCACTACCCTAACTTGTAGCTTTAGCTGAACACTGTGCAGAGGTCACACTAAACTAACTTGTAGCTTTAGCTGAACAGTGTGAGGAGGACACACTAGACTAAATTGTAGTTTTAGCTGAACACTGTGCAGAGGTCACACTACACTAACTTGTGGTTTTCGCTAAACACTGTGAGGAGGACACACTACAACAACTTGTAGCTTTAGCTGAACACTGTAAAGAGGACCCACTACCCTAACTTGTAGCTTTAGCTGAACACTGTGCAGAGGTCGCACTATACTAACTTGTAGTTTTAGCTGAACACTGTGAGGAGGATGCACTACACTAACTTGTAGCTTTAGCTGAACACTGTGCAGAGATCTGACCACACTAACTTGTAGTTTTAGCTGAACACTGTGAGGAGGACGCACTACACTAACTTGTAGCTTTAGCTGAACTCTGCGCAAAGGTCGCACTACACTAACTTTTAGTTTTAGCTGAACACTGTGAGGAGGACGCACTACACTAACTTGTAGCTTTAACTGAATACTGTGAGGAGGACGCACTACCCTAACTTCTAGCTTTAGCTGAACAATGTGCAGAGTTCGCCCTACACTAACTTGTAGTTTTCACTGAACACTGTGAGTAGGACACACTACACCAACTTGTAGCTTTAGCTGAACACTGTGAGGAGAACTCACTACCCTAACTTGTAGCTTTAGCTGAACACTGTGCAGAGGTCACACTAAACTAACTTGTAGATTTAGCTGAACAGTGTGAGGAGGACACACTAAACTAAATTGTAGTTTTAGCTGAATACTGTGAGGAGGACGCACCACACTAACTTGTAGATTTAGCTGAACACTGTGCAGAGGTAGCATTACACTAACTTGTAGTTTTAGCTGAACACTGTGAGGAGGACGCACCACACTAACTTGTAGCTTTAGCTAAGCACTGTGCAGAGGTCACACTACACCAACTTGTAGCTTTAGCTGAACACTGTAAAGAGGACCCACTACCCTAACTTGTAGCTTTAGCTGAACATTGTGCAGAGGTTGCACTATACTAACTTGTAGTTTTAGCTGAACACTGTGAGGAGGATGCACTACACTAACTTGTAGCTTTAGCTGAACACTGTGCAGAGATCTCACCACACCAACTTGTAGTTTTAGCTGAACACTGTGAGGAGGACGCACTACACTAACTTGTAGCTTTAGCTGAACTCTGCGCAGAGGTCGCACTACACTAACTTTTAGTTTTAGCTGAACACTGTGAGGAGGACGCACTACACTAACTTGTAGCTTTAACTGAATACTGTGAGGAGGACGCAATACCCTAACTTGTAGCTTTAGCTGAACACTGTGCACTAAACTAACTTGTAGTTTTAGCTGAACACTGTGCAGAGGTCGCTCTACACTAACTTGTAGTTCGCTGAAGACTGTGAGGAGTACACACTACACCAACTTGTAGCTTTAGCTGAACACTGTGAGGAGAACGCACTACCCTAACTTGTAGCTTTAGCTGAACACTGTGCAGAGGTCACACTAAACTAACTTGTAGCTTTAGCTGAACAGTGTGAGGAGGACACACTAGACTAAATTGTAGTTTTAGCTGAACACTGTGAGTAGGACGCACCACACTAACTTGTAGCTTTAGCTGAACACTGTGCAGAGGTAGCACTACACTAACTTGTAGTTTTAGCTGAACACTGTGAGGAGGACGCACCACACTAACTTGTAGCTTTAGCTGAACACTGTGCAGAGGTCACACTACACTAACTTGTGGTTTTCGCTGAACACTGTGAGGAGGACACACTACACCAACTTGTAGCTTTAGCTGAACACTGTAAAGAGGACCCACTACCCTAACTTGTAGCTTTAGCTGAACACTGTGCAGAGGTCGCACTATACTAACTTGTAGTTTTAGCTGAACACTGTGAGGAGGATGCACTACACTAACTTGTAGCTTTAGCTGAACACTGTGCAGAGATCTCACCACACTAACTTGTAGTTTTAGCTGAACACTGTGAGGAGGACGCACTACACTAACTTGTAGCTTTAGCTGAACTCTGCGCAGAGGTCACACTACACTAACTTTTAGTTTTAGCTGAACACTGTGAGGAGGACGCACTACACTAACTTGTAGCTTTAACTGAATACTGTGAGGAGGACGCACTACCCTAACTTCTAGCTTTAGCTGAACAATGTGCAGAGTTCGCCCTACACTAACTTGTAGTTTTCACTGAACACTGTGAGTAGGACACACTACACCAACTTGTAGCTTTAGCTGAACACTGTGAGGAGAACTCACTACCCTAACTTGTAGCTTTAGCTGAACACTGTGCAGAGGTCACACTAAACTAACTTGTAGATTTAGCTGAACAGTGTGAGGAGGACACACTAAACTAAATTGTAGTTTTAGCTGAATACTGTGAGGAGGACGCACCACACTAACTTGTAGCTTTAGCTGAACACTGTGCAGAGGTAGCATTACACTAACTTGTAGTTTTAGCTGAACACTGTGAGGAGGACGCACCACACTAACTTGTAGCTTTAGCTAAGCACTGTGCAGAGGTCACACTACACCAACTTGTAGCTTTAGCTGAACACTGTAAAGAGGACCCACTACCCTAACTTGTAGCTTTAGCTGAACATTGTGCAGAGGTCGCACTATACTAACTTGTAGTTTTAGCTGAACACTGTGAGGAGGATGCACTACACTAACTTGTAGCTTTAGCTGAACACTGTGCAGAGATCTCACCACACCAACTTGTAGTTTTAGCTGAACACTGTGAGGAGGACGCACTACACTAACTTGTAGCTTTAGCTGAACTCTGCGCAGAGGTCGCACTACACTAACTTTTAGTTTTAGCTGAACACTGTGAGGAGGACGCACTACACTAACTTGTAGCTTTAACTGAATACTGTGAGGAGGACGCACTACCCTAACTTGTAGCTTTAGCTGAACACTGTGCAGAGGTCACACTAAACTAACTTTTAGATTTAGCTGAACAATGTGAGGAGGACACACTACACTAACATGTAGTTTTAGCTGAACTCTGTGAGGAGGACGCACTACACTAACTTGTAGTTTTAGCTGAACACTGTGCAGAGGTCGCACTACACTAACTTGTAGTTTTAGCTGAACACTGTGAGGAGGACGCACTACACTAACTTGTAGCTTTAGCTGAACACTGTGTAGAGGTCGCACTACACTAACTTGTAGTTTTCGCTGAACACTGTGAGGAGGACGCACAACACTAACTTGTAGCTTTAGCTGAACACTGTGCAGAGGTCGCACTACACTAACTTGTACCTTTAGCTGAACACTGTGCAGAGGTCACACTAAACTAACTTGTAGCTTTAGCTGAACACTGTGAGGAGGACATACTACACTAACTTGTAGCTTTAGCTGAACACTGTGCAGAGGTCACACTACACTAACTTGTAGTCTTAGCTTAACACTGTGAGGAGGAAGCACTAAACCAACTTATAGCTTTAGCTGAACACTTTTCAGAGGTCGCACTACCCTAATTTGTAGCTTTAGCTGAACACTGTGCAGAGGTCACACTAAGCTAACTTGTAGCTTTAGCTGAACATTGTGAGGAGGACATACTACACTAACTTGTAGCTTTAGCTGAACGCTGTGCAGAGGTTGCACTACACTAACTTGTAGTCTTAGCTGAACACTGTGAGGAGGACGCACTAAACTAACTTGTAGCTTTAGCTGAACAATGTGCAGAGGTGGCCCTACACTAACTTGTAGTTTTCACTGAACACCGTGAGGAGGACGCACTACCCTAACATGTAGCTTTAGCTGAACACTGTGCAGCGGTCACACTAAACTAACTTGTAGCTTTAGCTGAACTCTGTGCAGAGGTCGCACTACACTAACTTGTACTCTTAGCTGAACACTGTGAGGAGGACACACTACACCAACTTGTAGCTTTAGCTGAATACTGTAAAGAGGACCCACAACCCTAACTTGTAGCTTTAGCTGAACACTGTGCAGAGGTTGCACTACACTAACTTGTAGTTTTAGCTGAATACTGTGAGGAGGATGCACTACACTAACTTGTAGCTTTAGCTGAACACTGTGCAGAGGTCTCAATACACTAACTTGTAGTTTTAGCTGAACACTGTGAGGAGGACGCACTACACTAACTTGTAGCTTTAGCTGAACACTGTGCAGAGGTCGCACTACACTAACTTGTAGTTTTAGCTGAACACTGTGAGGAGGACACACTACCCTAACTTGTAGCTTTAGCTGAACACTGTGCAGAGGTCACACTAAACTAACTTGTAGCTTTAGCTGAACACTGTGAGGAGGACGCACTACCCTAACTTGTTGCTTTAGCTGAACACTGTGCACTAAACTAACTTGTAGTCTTAGCTGAACACTGTGAGGAGGACGCACTACACTAACTTGTAGCTTTAGCTGAACACTGTGCAGAGGTTGCACTACACTAACTTGTAGTTTTCGCTGAACACTGTGAGGAGGACACACTACACCAACTTGTAGCTTTAGCTGAACACTGTGAGGAGGACGCACTACCCTAACTTGTAGCTTTAGCTGAACACTGTGCAGAGGTCACACTAAACTAACTTGTAGCTTTAGCTGAACACTGTGTGGAGGTCGCACTACACTAACTTGTAGTCTTAGCTGAACACTGTGAGGAGGACGCACTAAACTAACTTGTAGCTTTAGCTGAACACTGTGCAGAGGTCACCCTACACTAACTTGTAGTTTTCGCTGAATACTGTGAGGAGGACACACTACACCAACTTGTAACTTTAACTGAATACAGTGAGGAGGACGCACTACCCTAACTTGTAGCTTTAGCTAAACACTGTGCAGAGGTCACACTAAACAAACTTGTAGCTTTAGCTGAACACTGTGCAGAGGTCACACTACACTAACTTGTACTCTTAGCTGAACACTGTGAGGAGGACACACTACACCAACTTGTAGCTTTAGCTGAACACTGTAAAGAGGACCCACTACCCTAACTTCTAGCTTTTGCTGAACACTGTGCAGAGGTCGCACTATACTAACTTGTAGTTTTAGCTGAACACTGTGAGGAGGATGCACTACACTAACTTGTAGCTTTAGCTGAACACTGTGCAGAGATATCACTACACTAACTTGTAGTTTTAGCTGAACACTGTGAGGAGGACGCACTACACTAACTTGTAGCTTTAGCTGAAATCTGCGCAGAGGTCGCACTACACTAACTTTTAGTTTTAGCTGAACACTGTGAGGAGGACGCACTACACTAACTTGTAGCTTTAACTGAATACTGTGAGGAGGACGCACTACCCTAACTTGTAGCTTTAGCTGAACACTGTGCAGAGGTCACACTAAACTAACTTGTAGCTTTAGCTAAACAATGTGAGGAGGACACACTACACTAACATGTAGTTTTAGCTGAACACTGTGAGGAGGATGCACTACACTAACTTGTAGCTTTAGCTGAACACTGTGCAGAGGTCGCACTACACTAACTTGTAGTTTTAGCTGAACACTGTGAAGAGGACGCACTACACTAACTTGTAGCTTTAGCTGAACACTGTGCAGAGGTCGCACTACACTAACTTGTAGTTTTCACTGAACACTGTGAGGAGGACACACAACACTAACTTGTAGCTTTAGCTGAACACTGTGCAGGGGTCGCACTACACTAACTTGTAGTTTTAGCTGAACACTATGAGGAGGACGCACTTCCCTAACTTGTAGCTTTAGCTGAACACTGTGCAGAGGTCTCACTACACTAACTTGTAGTTTTAGCTGAACACTGTGAGGAGGACGCACTACACTAACTTGTAGCTTTAGCTGAACACTGTGCAGAGGTCGCACTACACTAACTTGTAGTTTTCGCTGAACACTGTGAGGAGGACACACTACACCAACTTGTAGCTTTAGCTGAACACTGTGAGGAGGACGCACTACCCTAACTTGTAGCTTTAGCTGAACTCTGCGCAGAGGTCGCACTACACTAACTTGTAGTTTTAGCTGAACACTGTGAGGAGGACGCACTACACTAACTTGTAGCTTTAGCTGAACACTGTGCAGAGGTCTCACTACACTAACTTTTAGTTTTAGCTGAACACTGTGAGGAGGACGCACTACACTAACTTGTAGCTTTAGCTGAACACTGTGAGGAGGACGCACTACACTAACTTGTAGCTTTAGCTGAACACTGTGAGGAGGTCGCACTACACAAACTTGTAGCTTTAGCTGAACACTGTGCAGAGGTCTCACTACACTAAATTTTAGTTGAACACTGTGAGGAGGACGCACTACACTAACTTGTAGCTTTAGCTGAACACTGTGCAGAGGTCGCACTACACTAACCTGTAGTTTTAGCTGAACACTGTAAGGAGGACGCACTACACTAACTTGTAGCTTTAGCTGAACACTGTGCAGAGGTCTCACTACACTAACTTTTAGTTTTAGCTGAACACTGTGAGGAGGACGCACTACACTAACTTGAAGCTTTAGCTGAACATTGTGCAGAGCTCGCACTACACTAACTTGTAGTTTTAGTTGAACACTGTGAGGAGGACACACAACACTAACTTGTAGCTTTAGCTGAACACTGTGCAGAGGTCACACTACACTAACTTGTAGTCTTAGCTGAACACTGTGAGGAGGAAGCACTAAACCAACTTGTAGCTGTAGCTGAACACTTTTCAGAGGTCGCCCTACACTAAGTTGTAGTTTTCGCTGAACACTGTGAGGAGGACATACTACACCAACTTGTAGCTTTAGCTGAACACTGTGAGGAGGACGCACTACCCTAACGTGTAGCTTTAGCTGAACACTGTGTAGAGGTCACACTAAACTAACTTGTAGCTTTAGCTGAACAGTGTGAGGAGGACACTAGGCTAAATTGTAGTTTTAGCTGAACACTGTGAGGAGGACGCACCACACTAACTTGTAGCTTTAGCTGAACACTGTGCAGAGGTCGCACTATACTAACTTGTAGTTTTAGCTGAACACTGTGAGGAGAATGCACTACACTAACTTGTAGCTTTTGCTGAACACTGTGCAGAGATCTCACTACACTAACTTGTAGTTTTAGCTGAACACTGTGAGGAGGACGCACTGCACTAACTTGTAGCTTTAGCTGAACTCTGCGCAGAGGTCTCACTACACTAACTTTTAGTTTTAGCTGAACACTGTGAGGAGGACGCACTACACTAACTTGTAGCTTTAACTGAATACTGTGAGGAGGACGCACTACCCTAACTTGTAGCTTCAGCTTAACACTGTGCAGAGGTCACACTAAACTAACTTGTAGCTTTAGCTGAACAATGTGAGGAGGACACAATACACTAACATGTAGTTTTAGCTGAACACTGTGAGGAGGATGCACTACACTAACTTGTAGCTTTAGCTGAACACTGTGCAGAGGTCGCACTACACTAACTTGTAGTTTTAGCTGAACATTGTGAAGAGGACGCACTACACTAACTTGTAGCTTTAGCTGAACACTGTGCAGAGGTCGCACTACACTAACTTGTAGTTTTCGCTGAACACTGTGAGGAGGACACACTACACTAACTTGTAGCTTTAGCTGAACACTGTGAGGAGGACGCACTACCCTAACTTGTAGCTTTAGCTGAACTCTGCGCAGAGGTCGCACTACACTAACTTGTAGTTTTAGCTGAACACTGTGAGGAGGTCGCACTACACTAACTTGCAGCTTTAGCTGAACATTGTGTAGAGCTCGCACTACACTAACTTGTAGTTTTAGCTGAACACTGTGAGGAGGACGCACTACACTAAATTGTAGCTTTAGCTGAACACTGTGCAGAGGTCGCACTACACTAACTTGTAGCCTTAGCTGAACACTGTGAGGAGGAAGCACTAAACCAACTTGTAGCTTTAGCTGAATACTTTTCAGAGGTCGCCCTACACTAACTTGTAGTTTTCGCTGAACACTGTGAGGAGGACATACTACACCAACTTGTAGCTTTAGCTGAACACTGTGAGGAGGACGCACTACCCTAACGTGTAGCTTTAGCTGAACACTGTGCAGAGGTCACACTAAACTAACTTGTAGCTTTAGCTGAACAGTGTGAGGAGGACACACTAGACTAAATTGTAGTTTTAGCTGAACACTGTGAGGAGGACGCACCACAATAACTTGTAGCTTTAGCTGAACACTGTGCAGAGGACGCACTACACTAACTTGTAGTTTTAGCTGAACACTGTGAGGAGGACGCACCACACTAACTTGTAGCTTTAGCTGAACACTGTGCAGAGGTCGCACTACACTAACTTGTAGTTTTCGCTGAACACTGTGAGGAGGACACACTACACAAACTT
The DNA here is from genome assembly GCA_037952925.1 of Lithobates clamitans. NCBI lineage: Eukaryota > Metazoa > Chordata > Amphibia > Anura > Ranidae > Lithobates > Lithobates clamitans. The sequence goes on along the minus strand of JBBGZY010000605.1, from coordinate 8,341,092 downwards.
GTAGCTTTAGCTGAACACTGTAAAGAGGACCCACTACACTAACTTGTAGCTTTAGCTGAACACTGTGCAGAGGTCGCACTATACTAACTTGTAGTTTTAGCTGAACACTGTGAGGAGGATGCACTACACTAACTTGTAGCTTTTGCTGAACACTGTGCAGAGATCTCACTACACTAACTTGTAGTTTTAGCTGAACACTGTGAGGAGGACGCACTACACTAACTTGTAGCTTTAGCTGAACTCTGCGCAGAGGTCGCACTACACTAACTTGTAGTTTTAGCTGAACACTGTGAGGAGGACGCACTACACTTACTTGTAGCTTTAACTGAATACTGTGAGGAGGACGCACTACCCTAACTTGTAGCTTTAGCTGAACACTGTGCAGAGGTCACACTAAACTAACTTGTAGCTTTAGCTGAACAATGTGAGGAAGACACACTACACTAACATGTAGTTTTAGCTGAACACTGTGAGGAGGACGCACTACACTAACTTGTAGCTTTAGCTGAACACTGTGCAGAGGTCGCACTACACTAACTTGTAGTTTTAGCTGAACACTGTGAGGAGGACGCACTACACTAACTTGTAGCTTTAGCTGAACACTGTGCAGAGGTCGCACTACACTAACTTGTAGTTTTCGCTGAACACTGTGAGGAGGACACACTACACTAACTTGTAGCTTTAGCTGAACACTGTGAGGAGGACGCACTACCCTAATTTGTAGCTTTAGCTGAACTCTGCGCAGAGGTCGCACTACACTAACTTGTAGTTTTAGCTGAACACTGTGAGGAGGACGCACTACACTAACTTGTAGCTTTAGCTGAACATTGTGCAGAGGTCGCACTACACTAACTTGTAGTTTTAGCTGAACACTGTGAGGAGGATGCACAACACTAACTTGTAGCTTTAGCTGAACACTGTGCAGAGGTCGCACTACACTAACTTGTAGCTTTAGCTGAACACCGTGAGGAGGACGCACTACCCTAACTTGTAGCTTTAGCTGAACACTGTGCAGAGGTCACACTAAACTAACTTGTAGCTTTAGCTGAACACTGTGAGGAGGACTTACTACACTAACTTGTAGCTTTAGCTGAACACTGTGCAGAGGTCGCACTACACTAACTTGTAGTCTTAGCTGAACACTGTGAGGAGGAAGCACTAAACCAACTTGTAGCTTTAGCTGAACACTTTTCAGAGGTCGCCCTACACTAACTTGTAGTTTTCGCTGAACACTGTGAGGAGGACAGAGTACACCAACTTGTAGCTTTAGCTGAACACCGTGAGGAGGACGCACTACACTAACTTGTTGCTTTAGCTGAACACTGTGCAGAGGTCACACTAAACTAACTTGTAGCTTTAGCTGAATACTGTAAGGAGGACACACTACACTAACTTGTAGCTTTAGCTGAACACTGTGAGGAGGACGCACTACACTAACTTGTAGCTTTAGCTGAACTCTGCGCAGAGGTCGCACTACACTAACTTGTAGTTTTAGCTGAACACTGTGAGGAGGACGCACTACACTAACTTGTAGCTTTAGCTGAACACTGTGCAGAGGTCTCACTACACTAACTTTTAGTTTTAGCTGAACACTGTGAGGAGGACGCACTACACTTACTTGTAGCTTTAACTGAATACCGTGAGGAGGACGCACTACCCTAACTTGTAGCTTTAGCTGAACACTGTGCAGAGGTAACACTAAACTAACTTGTAGCTTTAGCTGAACAATGTGAGGAAGACACACTACACTAACATGTAGTTTTAGCTGAACACTGTGAGGAGGACGCACTACACTAACTTGTAGCTTTAGCTGAACACTGTGCAGAGGTCGCACTACACTAACTTGTAGTTTTAGCTGAACACTGTGAGGAGGACGCACTACACTAACTTGTAGCTTTAGCTGAACACTGTGCAGAGGTCGCACTACACTAACTTGTAGTTTTCGCTGAACACTGTGAGGAGGACACACTACAATAACTTGTAGCTTTAGCTGAACACTGTGAGGAGGACGCACTACCCTAACTTGTAGCTTTAGCTGAACTCTGCGCAGAGGTCGCACTACACTAACTTGTAGTTTTAGCTGAACACTGTGAGGAGGATGCACTACACTAACTTGAAGCTTTAGCTGAACATTGTGCAGAGCTCGCACTACACTAACTTGTAGTTTTAGTTGAACACTGTGAGGAGGACACACAACACTAACTTGTAGCTTTAGCTGAACACTGTGCAGAGGTCACACTACACTAACTTGTAGTCTTAGCTGAACACTGTGAGGAGGAAGCACTAAACCAACTTGTAGCTGTAGCTGAACACTTTTCAGAGGTCGCCCTACACTAAGTTGTAGTTTTCGCTGAACACTGTGAGGAGGACATACTACACCAACTTGTAGCTTTAGCTGAACACTGTGAGGAGGACGCACTACCCTAACGTGTAGCTTTAGCTGAACACTGTGTAGAGGTCACACTAAACTAACTTGTAGCTTTAGCTGAACAGTGTGAGGAGGACACTAGGCTAAATTGTAGTTTTAGCTGAACACTGTGAGGAGGACGCACCACACTAACTTGTAGCTTTAGCTGAACACTGTGCAGAGGTCGCACTATACTAACTTGTAGTTTTAGCTGAACACTGTGAGGAGAATGCACTACACTAACTTGTAGCTTTTGCTGAACACTGTGCAGAGATCTCACTACACTAACTTGTAGTTTTAGCTGAACACTGTGAGGAGGACGCACTACCCTAACTTGTAGCTTTAGCTGAACACTGTGCAGAGGTCACACTAAACTAACTTGTAGCTTTAGCTGAACAGTGTGAGGAGGACACACTAGACTAAATTGTAGTTTTAGCTGAACACTGTGAGTAGGACGCACCACACTAACTTGTAGCTTTAGCTGAACACTGTGCAGAGGTAGCACTACACTAACTTGTAGTTTTAGCTGAACACTGTGAGGAGGACGCACCACACTAACTTGTAGCTTTAGCTGAACACTGTGCAGAGGTCACACTACACTAACTTGTGGTTTTCGCTGAACACTGTGAGGAGGACACACTACACCAACTTGTAGCTTTAGCTGAACACTGTAAAGAGGACCCACTACCCTAACTTGTAGCTTTAGCTGAACACTGTGCAGAGGTCGCACTATACTAACTTGTAGTTTTAGCTGAACACTGTGAGGAGGATGCACTACACTAACTTGTAGCTTTAGCTGAACACTGTGCAGAGATCTCACCACACTAACTTGTAGTTTTAGCTGAACACTGTGAGGAGGACGCACTACACTAACTTGTAGCTTTAGCTGAACTCTGCGCAGAGGTCACACTACACTAACTTTTAGTTTTAGCTGAACACTGTGAGGAGGACGCACTACACTAACTTGTAGCTTTAACTGAATACTGTGAGGAGGACGCACTACCCTAACTTCTAGCTTTAGCTGAACAATGTGCAGAGTTCGCCCTACACTAACTTGTAGTTTTCACTGAACACTGTGAGTAGGACACACTACACCAACTTGTAGCTTTAGCTGAACACTGTGAGGAGAACTCACTACCCTAACTTGTAGCTTTAGCTGAACACTGTGCAGAGGTCACACTAAACTAACTTGTAGATTTAGCTGAACAGTGTGAGGAGGACACACTAAACTAAATTGTAGTTTTAGCTGAATACTGTGAGGAGGACGCACCACACTAACTTGTAGCTTTAGCTGAACACTGTGCAGAGGTAGCATTACACTAACTTGTAGTTTTAGCTGAACACTGTGAGGAGGACGCACCACACTAACTTGTAGCTTTAGCTAAGCACTGTGCAGAGGTCACACTACACCAACTTGTAGCTTTAGCTGAACACTGTAAAGAGGACCCACTACCCTAACTTGTAGCTTTAGCTGAACATTGTGCAGAGGTCGCACTATACTAACTTGTAGTTTTAGCTGAACACTGTGAGGAGGATGCACTACACTAACTTGTAGCTTTAGCTGAACACTGTGCAGAGATCTCACCACACCAACTTGTAGTTTTAGCTGAACACTGTGAGGAGGACGCACTACACTAACTTGTAGCTTTAGCTGAACTCTGCGCAGAGGTCGCACTACACTAACTTTTAGTTTTAGCTGAACACTGTGAGGAGGACGCACTACACTAACTTGTAGCTTTAACTGAATACTGTGAGGAGGACGCACTACCCTAACTTGTAGCTTTAGCTGAACACTGTGCAGAGGTCACACTAAACTAACTTTTAGATTTAGCTGAACAATGTGAGGAGGACACACTACACTAACATGTAGTTTTAGCTGAACTCTGTGAGGAGGACGCACTACACTAACTTGTAGTTTTAGCTGAACACTGTGCAGAGGTCGCACTACACTAACTTGTAGTTTTAGCTGAACACTGTGAGGAGGACGCACTACACTAACTTGTAGCTTTAGCTGAACACTGTGTAGAGGTCGCACTACACTAACTTGTAGTTTTCGCTGAACACTGTGAGGAGGACGCACAACACTAACTTGTAGCTTTAGCTGAACACTGTGCAGAGGTCGCACTACACTAACTTGTACCTTTAGCTGAACACTGTGCAGAGGTCACACTAAACTAACTTGTAGCTTTAGCTGAACACTGTGAGGAGGACATACTACACTAACTTGTAGCTTTAGCTGAACACTGTGCAGAGGTCACACTACACTAACTTGTAGTCTTAGCTTAACACTGTGAGGAGGAAGCACTAAACCAACTTATAGCTTTAGCTGAACACTTTTCAGAGGTCGCACTACCCTAATTTGTAGCTTTAGCTGAACACTGTGCAGAGGTCACACTAAGCTAACTTGTAGCTTTAGCTGAACATTGTGAGGAGGACATACTACACTAACTTGTAGCTTTAGCTGAACGCTGTGCAGAGGTTGCACTACACTAACTTGTAGTCTTAGCTGAACACTGTGAGGAGGACGCACTAAACTAACTTGTAGCTTTAGCTGAACAATGTGCAGAGGTGGCCCTACACTAACTTGTAGTTTTCACTGAACACCGTGAGGAGGACGCACTACCCTAACATGTAGCTTTAGCTGAACACTGTGCAGCGGTCACACTAAACTAACTTGTAGCTTTAGCTGAACTCTGTGCAGAGGTCGCACTACACTAACTTGTACTCTTAGCTGAACACTGTGAGGAGGACACACTACACCAACTTGTAGCTTTAGCTGAATACTGTAAAGAGGACCCACAACCCTAACTTGTAGCTTTAGCTGAACACTGTGCAGAGGTTGCACTACACTAACTTGTAGTTTTAGCTGAATACTGTGAGGAGGATGCACTACACTAACTTGTAGCTTTAGCTGAACACTGTGCAGAGGTCTCAATACACTAACTTGTAGTTTTAGCTGAACACTGTGAGGAGGACGCACTACACTAACTTGTAGCTTTAGCTGAACACTGTGCAGAGGTCGCACTACACTAACTTGTAGTTTTAGCTGAACACTGTGAGGAGGACACACTACCCTAACTTGTAGCTTTAGCTGAACACTGTGCAGAGGTCACACTAAACTAACTTGTAGCTTTAGCTGAACACTGTGAGGAGGACGCACTACCCTAACTTGTTGCTTTAGCTGAACACTGTGCACTAAACTAACTTGTAGTCTTAGCTGAACACTGTGAGGAGGACGCACTACACTAACTTGTAGCTTTAGCTGAACACTGTGCAGAGGTTGCACTACACTAACTTGTAGTTTTCGCTGAACACTGTGAGGAGGACACACTACACCAACTTGTAGCTTTAGCTGAACACTGTGAGGAGGACGCACTACCCTAACTTGTAGCTTTAGCTGAACACTGTGCAGAGGTCACACTAAACTAACTTGTAGCTTTAGCTGAACACTGTGTGGAGGTCGCACTACACTAACTTGTAGTCTTAGCTGAACACTGTGAGGAGGACGCACTAAACTAACTTGTAGCTTTAGCTGAACACTGTGCAGAGGTCACCCTACACTAACTTGTAGTTTTCGCTGAATACTGTGAGGAGGACACACTACACCAACTTGTAACTTTAACTGAATACAGTGAGGAGGACGCACTACCCTAACTTGTAGCTTTAGCTAAACACTGTGCAGAGGTCACACTAAACAAACTTGTAGCTTTAGCTGAACACTGTGCAGAGGTCACACTACACTAACTTGTACTCTTAGCTGAACACTGTGAGGAGGACACACTACACCAACTTGTAGCTTTAGCTGAACACTGTAAAGAGGACCCACTACCCTAACTTCTAGCTTTTGCTGAACACTGTGCAGAGGTCGCACTATACTAACTTGTAGTTTTAGCTGAACACTGTGAGGAGGATGCACTACACTAACTTGTAGCTTTAGCTGAACACTGTGCAGAGATATCACTACACTAACTTGTAGTTTTAGCTGAACACTGTGAGGAGGACGCACTACACTAACTTGTAGCTTTAGCTGAAATCTGCGCAGAGGTCGCACTACACTAACTTTTAGTTTTAGCTGAACACTGTGAGGAGGACGCACTACACTAACTTGTAGCTTTAACTGAATACTGTGAGGAGGACGCACTACCCTAACTTGTAGCTTTAGCTGAACACTGTGCAGAGGTCACACTAAACTAACTTGTAGCTTTAGCTAAACAATGTGAGGAGGACACACTACACTAACATGTAGTTTTAGCTGAACACTGTGAGGAGGATGCACTACACTAACTTGTAGCTTTAGCTGAACACTGTGCAGAGGTCGCACTACACTAACTTGTAGTTTTAGCTGAACACTGTGAAGAGGACGCACTACACTAACTTGTAGCTTTAGCTGAACACTGTGCAGAGGTCGCACTACACTAACTTGTAGTTTTCACTGAACACTGTGAGGAGGACACACAACACTAACTTGTAGCTTTAGCTGAACACTGTGCAGGGGTCGCACTACACTAACTTGTAGTTTTAGCTGAACACTATGAGGAGGACGCACTTCCCTAACTTGTAGCTTTAGCTGAACACTGTGCAGAGGTCTCACTACACTAACTTGTAGTTTTAGCTGAACACTGTGAGGAGGACGCACTACACTAACTTGTAGCTTTAGCTGAACACTGTGCAGAGGTCGCACTACACTAACTTGTAGTTTTCGCTGAACACTGTGAGGAGGACACACTACACCAACTTGTAGCTTTAGCTGAACACTGTGAGGAGGACGCACTACCCTAACTTGTAGCTTTAGCTGAACTCTGCGCAGAGGTCGCACTACACTAACTTGTAGTTTTAGCTGAACACTGTGAGGAGGACGCACTACACTAACTTGTAGCTTTAGCTGAACACTGTGCAGAGGTCTCACTACACTAACTTTTAGTTTTAGCTGAACACTGTGAGGAGGACGCACTACACTAACTTGTAGCTTTAGCTGAACACTGTGAGGAGGACGCACTACACTAACTTGTAGCTTTAGCTGAACACTGTGAGGAGGTCGCACTACACAAACTTGTAGCTTTAGCTGAACACTGTGCAGAGGTCTCACTACACTAAATTTTAGTTGAACACTGTGAGGAGGACGCACTACACTAACTTGTAGCTTTAGCTGAACACTGTGCAGAGGTCGCACTACACTAACCTGTAGTTTTAGCTGAACACTGTAAGGAGGACGCACTACACTAACTTGTAGCTTTAGCTGAACACTGTGCAGAGGTCTCACTACACTAACTTTTAGTTTTAGCTGAACACTGTGAGGAGGACGCACTACACTAACTTGAAGCTTTAGCTGAACATTGTGCAGAGCTCGCACTACACTAACTTGTAGTTTTAGTTGAACACTGTGAGGAGGACACACAACACTAACTTGTAGCTTTAGCTGAACACTGTGCAGAGGTCACACTACACTAACTTGTAGTCTTAGCTGAACACTGTGAGGAGGAAGCACTAAACCAACTTGTAGCTGTAGCTGAACACTTTTCAGAGGTCGCCCTACACTAAGTTGTAGTTTTCGCTGAACACTGTGAGGAGGACATACTACACCAACTTGTAGCTTTAGCTGAACACTGTGAGGAGGACGCACTACCCTAACGTGTAGCTTTAGCTGAACACTGTGTAGAGGTCACACTAAACTAACTTGTAGCTTTAGCTGAACAGTGTGAGGAGGACACTAGGCTAAATTGTAGTTTTAGCTGAACACTGTGAGGAGGACGCACCACACTAACTTGTAGCTTTAGCTGAACACTGTGCAGAGGTCGCACTATACTAACTTGTAGTTTTAGCTGAACACTGTGAGGAGAATGCACTACACTAACTTGTAGCTTTTGCTGAACACTGTGCAGAGATCTCACTACACTAACTTGTAGTTTTAGCTGAACACTGTGAGGAGGACGCACTGCACTAACTTGTAGCTTTAGCTGAACTCTGCGCAGAGGTCTCACTACACTAACTTTTAGTTTTAGCTGAACACTGTGAGGAGGACGCACTACACTAACTTGTAGCTTTAACTGAATACTGTGAGGAGGACGCACTACCCTAACTTGTAGCTTCAGCTTAACACTGTGCAGAGGTCACACTAAACTAACTTGTAGCTTTAGCTGAACAATGTGAGGAGGACACAATACACTAACATGTAGTTTTAGCTGAACACTGTGAGGAGGATGCACTACACTAACTTGTAGCTTTAGCTGAACACTGTGCAGAGGTCGCACTACACTAACTTGTAGTTTTAGCTGAACATTGTGAAGAGGACGCACTACACTAACTTGTAGCTTTAGCTGAACACTGTGCAGAGGTCGCACTACACTAACTTGTAGTTTTCGCTGAACACTGTGAGGAGGACACACTACACTAACTTGTAGCTTTAGCTGAACACTGTGAGGAGGACGCACTACCCTAACTTGTAGCTTTAGCTGAACTCTGCGCAGAGGTCGCACTACACTAACTTGTAGTTTTAGCTGAACACTGTGAGGAGGTCGCACTACACTAACTTGCAGCTTTAGCTGAACATTGTGTAGAGCTCGCACTACACTAACTTGTAGTTTTAGCTGAACACTGTGAGGAGGACGCACTACACTAAATTGTAGCTTTAGCTGAACACTGTGCAGAGGTCGCACTACACTAACTTGTAGCCTTAGCTGAACACTGTGAGGAGGAAGCACTAAACCAACTTGTAGCTTTAGCTGAATACTTTTCAGAGGTCGCCCTACACTAACTTGTAGTTTTCGCTGAACACTGTGAGGAGGACATTACTACACCAACTTGTAGCTTTAGCTGAACACTGTGAGGAGGACGCACTACCCTAACGTGTAGCTTTAGCTGAACACTGTGCAGAGGTCACACTAAACTAACTTGTAGCTTTAGCTGAACAGTGTGAGGAGGACACACTAGACTAAATTGTAGTTTTAGCTGAACACTGTGAGGAGGACGCACCACAATAACTTGTAGCTTTAGCTGAACACTGTGCAGAGGACGCACTACACTAACTTGTAGTTTTAGCTGAACACTGTGAGGAGGACGCACCACACTAACTTGTAGCTTTAGCTGAACACTGTGCAGAGGTCGCACTACACTAACTTGTAGTTTTCGCTGAACACTGTGAGGAGGACACACTACACAAACTTGTAGCTTTAGCTGAACACTGTAAAGAGACCCACTACACTAACTTGTAGCTTTAGCTGAACACTGTGCAGAGGTCGCACTATACTAACTTGTAGTTTTAGCTGAACACTGTGAGGAGGATGCACTACACTAACTTGTAGCTTTTGCTGAACACTGTGCAGAGATCTCACTACACTAACTTGTAGTTTTAGCTGAACACTGTGAGGAGGACGCACTACACTAACTTGTAGCTTTAGCTGAACTCTGCGCAGAGGTCGCACTACACTAACTTGTAGTTTTAGCTGAACACTGTGAGGAGGACGCACTACACTTACTTGTAGCTTTAACTGAATACTGTGAGGAGGACGCACTACCCTAACTTGTAGCTTTAGCTGAACACTGTGCAGAGGTCACACTAAACTAACTTGTAGCTTTAGCTGAACAATGTGAGGAAGACACACTACACTAACATGTAGTTTTAGCTGAACACTGTGAGGAGGACGCACTACACTAACTTGTAGCTTTAGCTGAACACTGTGCAGAGGTCGCACTACACTAACTTGTAGTTTTAGCTGAACACTGTGAGGAGGACGCACTACACTAACTTGTAGCTTTAGCTGAACACTGTGCAGAGGTCGCACTACACTAACTTGTAGTTTTCGCTGAACACTGTGAGGAGGACACACTACACTAACTTGTAGCTTTAGCTGAACACTGTGAGGAGGACGCACTACCCTAATTTGTAGCTTTAGCTGAACTCTGCGCAGAGGTCGCACTACACTAACTTGTAGTTTTAGCTGAACACTGTGAGGAGGACGCACTACACTAACTTGTAGCTTTAGCTGAACATTGTGCAGAGGTCGCACTACACTAACTTGTAGTTTTAGCTGAACACTGTGAGGAGGATGCACAACACTAACTTGTAGCTTTAGCTGAACACTGTGCAGAGGTCGCACTACACTAACTTGTAGCTTTAGCTGAACACCGTGAGGAGGACGCACTACCCTAACTTGTAGCTTTAGCTGAACACTGTGCAGAGGTCACACTAAACTAACTTGTAGCTTTAGCTGAACACTGTGAGGAGGACTTACTACACTAACTTGTAGCTTTAGCTGAACACTGTGCAGAGGTCGCACTACACTAACTTGTAGTCTTAGCTGAACACTGTGAGGAGGAAGCACTAAACCAACTTGTAGCTTTAGCTGAACACTTTTCAGAGGTCGCCCTACACTAACTTGTAGTTTTCGCTGAACACTGTGAGGAGGACAGAGTACACCAACTTGTAGCTTTAGCTGAACACCGTGAGGAGGACGCACTACACTAACTTGTTGCTTTAGCTGAACACTGTGCAGAGGTCACACTAAACTAACTTGTAGCTTTAGCTGAATACTGTAAGGAGGACACACTACACTAACTTGTAGCTTTAGCTGAACACTGTGAGGAGGACGCACTACACTAACTTGTAGCTTTAGCTGAACTCTGCGCAGAGGTCGCACTACACTAACTTGTAGTTTTAGCTGAACACTGTGAGGAGGACGCACTACACTAACTTGTAGCTTTAGCTGAACACTGTGCAGAGGTCTCACTACACTAACTTTTAGTTTTAGCTGAACACTGTGAGGAGGACGCACTACACTTACTTGTAGCTTTAACTGAATACCGTGAGGAGGACGCACTACCCTAACTTGTAGCTTTAGCTGAACACTGTGCAGAGGTAACACTAAACTAACTTGTAGCTTTAGCTGAACAATGTGAGGAAGACACACTACACTAACATGTAGTTTTAGCTGAACACTGTGAGGAGGACGCACTACACTAACTTGTAGCTTTAGCTGAACACTGTGCAGAGGTCGCACTACACTAACTTGTAGTTTTAGCTGAACACTGTGAGGAGGACGCACTACACTAACTTGTAGCTTTAGCTGAACACTGTGCAGAGGTCGCACTACACTAACTTGTAGTTTTCGCTGAACACTGTGAGGAGGACACACTACAATAACTTGTAGCTTTAGCTGAACACTGTGAGGAGGACGCACTACCCTAACTTGTAGCTTTAGCTGAACTCTGCGCAGAGGTCGCACTACACTAACTTGTAGTTTTAGCTGAACACTGTGAGGAGGATGCACAACACTAACTTGTAGCTTTAGCTGAACACTGTGCAGAGGTCGCACTACACTAACTTGTAGCTTTAGCTGAACACCGTGAGGAGGACGCACTACCCTAACTTGTAGCTTTAGCTGAACACTGTGCAGAGGTCACACTAAACTAACTTGTAGCTTTAGCTGAACACTGTGAGGAGGACTTACTACACTAACTTGTAGCTTTAGCTGAACACTGTGCAGAGGTCACACTACACTAACTTGTAGTCTTAGCTGAACACTGTGAGGAGGAAGCACTAAACCAACTTGTAGCTTTAGCTGAACACTTTTCAGAGGTCGCCCTACACTAACTTGTAGTTTTCGCTGAACACTGTGAGGAGGACAGAGTACACCAACTTGTAGCTTTAGCTGAACACCGTGAGGAGGACGCACTACACTAACTTGTTGCTTTAGCTGAACACTGTGCAGAGGTCACACTAAACTAACTTGTAGCTTTAGCTGAATACTGTAAGGAGGACACACTACACTAACTTGTAGCTTTAGCTGAACACTGTGCAGAGGTCGCACTACACTAACTTGTAGTCTTAGCTGAACACTGTGACTAGGACGCACTAAACTAACTTGTAGCTTTAGCTGAACAATGTGCAGAGGTCGCCCTACACTAACTTGTAGTTTTCACTGAACACTGTGAGGAGGACACACTACACCAACTTGTAGCTTTAGCTGAACACTGTGAGGAGAACGCACTACCCTAACTTGTAGCTTTAGCTGAACACTGTGCAGAGGTCTCACTACACTAACTTTTAGTTTTAGCTGAACACTGTGAGGAGGACGCACTACACTAACTTGTAGCTTTAGCTGAACACTGTGAGGAGGACGCACTACACTAACTTGTAGCTTTAGCTGAACCACTGTGAGGAGGTCGCACTACACAAACTTGTAGCTTTAGCTGAACACTGTGCAGAGGTCTCACTACACTAAATTTTAGTTGAACACTGTGAGGAGGACGCACTACACTAACTTGTAGCTTTAGCTGAACACTGTGCAGAGGTCGCACTACACTAACCTGTAGTTTTAGCTGAACACTGTAAGGAGGACGCACTACACTAACTTGTAGCTTTAGCTGAACACTGTGCAGAGGTCTCACTACACTAACTTTTAGTTTTAGCTGAACACTGTGAGGAGGACGCACTACACTAACTTGAAGCTTTAGCTGAACATTGTGCAGAGCTCGCACTACACTAACTTGTAGTTTTAGTTGAACACTGTGAGGAGGACACACAACACTAACTTGTAGCTTTAGCTGAACACTGTGCAGAGGTCACACTACACTAACTTGTAGTCTTAGCTGAACACTGTGAGGAGGAAGCACTAAACCAACTTGTAGCTGTAGCTGAACACTTTTCAGAGGTCGCCCTACACTAAGTTGTAGTTTTCGCTGAACACTGTGAGGAGGACATACTACACCAACTTGTAGCTTTAGCTGAACACTGTGAGGAGGACGCACTACCCTAACGTGTAGCTTTAGCTGAACACTGTGTAGAGGTCACACTAAACTAACTTGTAGCTTTAGCTGAACAGTGTGAGGAGGACACTAGGCTAAATTGTAGTTTTAGCTGAACACTGTGAGGAGGACGCACCACACTAACTTGTAGCTTTAGCTGAACACTGTGCAGAGGTCGCACTATACTAACTTGTAGTTTTAGCTGAACACTGTGAGGAGAATGCACTACACTAACTTGTAGCTTTTGCTGAACACTGTGCAGAGATCTCACTACACTAACTTGTAGTTTTAGCTGAACACTGTGAGGAGGACGCACTGCACTAACTTGTAGCTTTAGCTGAACTCTGCGCAGAGGTCTCACTACACTAACTTTTAGTTTTAGCTGAACACTGTGAGGAGGACGCACTACACTAACTTGTAGCTTTAACTGAATACTGTGAGGAGGACGCACTACCCTAACTTGTAGCTTCAGCTTAACACTGTGCAGAGGTCACACTAAACTAACTTGTAGCTTTAGCTGAACAATGTGAGGAGGACACAATACACTAACATGTAGTTTTAGCTGAACACTGTGAGGAGGATGCACTACACTAACTTGTAGCTTTAGCTGAACACTGTGCAGAGGTCGCACTACACTAACTTGTAGTTTTAGCTGAACATTGTGAAGAGGACGCACTACACTAACTTGTAGCTTTAGCTGAACACTGTGCAGAGGTCGCACTACACTAACTTGTAGTTTTCGCTGAACACTGTGAGGAGGACACACTACACTAACTTGTAGCTTTAGCTGAACACTGTGAGGAGGACGCACTACCCTAACTTGTAGCTTTAGCTGAACTCTGCGCAGAGGTCGCACTACACTAACTTGTAGTTTTAGCTGAACACTGTGAGGAGGTCGCACTACACTAACTTGCAGCTTTAGCTGAACATTGTGTAGAGCTCGCACTACACTAACTTGTAGTTTTAGCTGAACACTGTGAGGAGGACGCACTACACTAAATTGTAGCTTTAGCTGAACACTGTGCAGAGGTCGCACTACACTAACTTGTAGCCTTAGCTGAACACTGTGAGGAGGAAGCACTAAACCAACTTGTAGCTTTAGCTGAATACTTTTCAGAGGTCGCCCTACACTAACTTGTAGTTTTCGCTGAACACTGTGAGGAGGACATACTACACCAACTTGTAGCTTTAGCTGAACACTGTGAGGAGGACGCACTACCCTAACGTGTAGCTTTAGCTGAACACTGTGCAGAGGTCACACTAAACTAACTTGTAGCTTTAGCTGAACAGTGTGAGGAGGACACACTAGACTAAATTGTAGTTTTAGCTGAACACTGTGAGGAGGACGCACCACAATAACTTGTAGCTTTAGCTGAACACTGTGCAGAGGACGCACTACACTAACTTGTAGTTTTAGCTGAACACTGTGAGGAGGACGCACCACACTAACTTGTAGCTTTAGCTGAACACTGTGCAGAGGTCGCACTACACTAACTTGTAGTTTTCGCTGAACACTGTGAGGAGGACACACTACACAAACTTGTAGCTTTAGCTGAACACTGTAAAGAGGACCCACTACACTAACTTGTAGCTTTAGCTGAACACTGTGCAGAGGTCGCACTATACTAACTTGTAGTTTTAGCTGAACACTGTGAGGAGGATGCACTACACTAACTTGTAGCTTTTGCTGAACACTGTGCAGAGATCTCACTACACTAACTTGTAGTTTTAGCTGAACACTGTGAGGAGGACGCACTACACTAACTTGTAGCTTTAGCTGAACTCTGCGCAGAGGTCGCACTACACTAACTTGTAGTTTTAGCTGAACACTGTGAGGAGGATGCACTACACTTACTTGTAGCTTTAACTGAATACTGTGAGGAGGACGCACTACCCTAACTTGTAGCTTTAGCTGAACACTGTGCAGAGGTCACACTAAACTAACTTGTAGCTTTAGCTGAACAATGTGAGGAAGACACACTACACTAACATGTAGTTTTAGCTGAACACTGTGAGGAGGACGCACTACACTAACTTGTAGCTTTAGCTGAACACTGTGCAGAGGTCGCACTACACTAACTTGTAGTTTTAGCTGAACACTGTGAGGAGGACGCACTACACTAACTTGTAGCTTTAGCTGAACACTGTGCAGAGGTCGCACTACACTAACTTGTAGTTTTCGCTGAACACTGTGAGGAGGACACACTACACTAACTTGTAGCTTTAGCTGAACACTGTGAGGAGGACGCACTACCCTAATTTGTAGCTTTAGCTGAACTCTGCGCAGAGGTCGCACTACACTAACTTGTAGTTTTAGCTGAACACTGTGAGGAGGACGCACTACACTAACTTGTAGCTTTAGCTGAACATTGTGCAGAGGTCGCACTACACTAACTTGTAGTTTTAGCTGAACACTGTGAGGAGGATGCACAACACTAACTTGTAGCTTTAGCTGAACACTGTGCAGAGGTCGCACTACACTAACTTGTAGCTTTAGCTGAACACCGTGAGGAGGACGCACTACCCTAACTTGTAGCTTTAGCTGAACACTGTGCAGAGGTCACACTAAACTAACTTGTAGCTTTAGCTGAACACTGTGAGGAGGACTTACTACACTAACTTGTAGCTTTAGCTGAACACTGTGCAGAGGTCGCACTACACTAACTTGTAGTCTTAGCTGAACACTGTGAGGAGGAAGCACTAAACCAACTTGTAGCTTTAGCTGAACACTTTTCAGAGGTCGCCCTACACTAACTTGTAGTTTTCGCTGAACACTGTGAGGAGGACAGAGTACACCAACTTGTAGCTTTAGCTGAACACCGTGAGGAGGACGCACTACACTAACTTGTTGCTTTAGCTGAACACTGTGCAGAGGTCACACTAAACTAACTTGTAGCTTTAGCTGAATACTGTAAGGAGGACACACTACACTAACTTGTAGCTTTAGCTGAACACTGTGAGGAGGACGCACTACACTAACTTGTAGCTTTAGCTGAACTCTGCGCAGAGGTCGCACTACACTAACTTGTAGTTTTAGCTGAACACTGTGAGGAGGACGCACTACACTAACTTGTAGCTTTAGCTGAACACTGTGCAGAGGTCTCACTACACTAACTTTTAGTTTTAGCTGAACACTGTGAGGAGGACGCACTACACTTACTTGTAGCTTTAACTGAATACCGTGAGGAGGACGCACTACCCTAACTTGTAGCTTTAGCTGAACACTGTGCAGAGGTAACACTAAACTAACTTGTAGCTTTAGCTGAACAATGTGAGGAAGACACACTACACTAACATGTAGTTTTAGCTGAACACTGTGAGGAGGACGCACTACACTAACTTGTAGCTTTAGCTGAACACTGTGCAGAGGTCGCACTACACTAACTTGTAGTTTTAGCTGAACACTGTGAGGAGGACGCACTACACTAACTTGTAGCTTTAGCTGAACACTGTGCAGAGGTCGCACTACACTAACTTGTAGTTTTCGCTGAACACTGTGAGGAGGACACACTACAATAACTTGTAGCTTTAGCTGAACACTGTGAGGAGGACGCACTACCCTAACTTGTAGCTTTAGCTGAACTCTGCGCAGAGGTCGCACTACACTAACTTGTAGTTTTAGCTGAACACTGTGAGGAGGATGCACAACACTAACTTGTAGCTTTAGCTGAACACTGTGCAGAGGTCGCACTACACTAACTTGTAGCTTTAGCTGAACACCGTGAGGAGGACGCACTACCCTAACTTGTAGCTTTAGCTGAACACTGTGCAGAGGTCACACTAAACTAACTTGTAGCTTTAGCTGAACACTGTGAGGAGGACTTACTACACTAACTTGTAGCTTTAGCTGAACACTGTGCAGAGGTCACACTACACTAACTTGTAGTCTTAGCTGAACACTGTGAGGAGGAAGCACTAAACCAACTTGTAGCTTTAGCTGAACACTTTTCAGAGGTCGCCCTACACTAACTTGTAGTTTTCGCTGAACACTGTGAGGAGGACAGAGTACACCAACTTGTAGCTTTAGCTGAACACCGTGAGGAGGACGCACTACACTAACTTGTTGCTTTAGCTGAACACTGTGCAGAGGTCACACTAAACTAACTTGTAGCTTTAGCTGAATACTGTAAGGAGGACACACTACACTAACTTGTAGCTTTAGCTGAACACTGTGCAGAGGTCGCCCTACACTAACTTGTAGTTTTCACTGAACACTGTGAGGAGGACACACTACACCAACTTGTAGCTTTAGCTGAACACTGTGAGGAGAACGCACTACCCTAACTTGTAGCTTTAGCTGAACACTGTGCAGAGGTCACACTAAACTAAGTTGTAGCTTTAGCTGAACAGTGTGAGGAGGACACACTAGACTAAATTGTAGTTTTAGCTGACCACTGTGAGGAGGACGCACCACACTAACTTGTAGCTTTAGCTGAACACTGTGCAGAGGTCGCACTACACTAACTTGTAGTTTTAGCTGAACACTGTGAGGAGGACACACCACCCTAACTTGTAGCTTTAGCTGAACACTGTGCAGAGGTCGCACTACACTAACTTGTAGTTTTCGCTGAACACTGTGAGGAGGAGACACTACACCAACTTGTAGCTTTAGCTGAACACTGTAAAGAGGACCCACTACCCTAACTTGTAGCTTTAGCTGAACACTGTGCAGAGGTCGCACTACACTAACTTGTACTTTTAGCTGAACACTGTGAGGAGGACGCACTACCCTAACTTGTAGCTTTAGCTGAACACTGTGCAGAGGTCACACTAAACTAACTTATAGCTTTAGCTGAACACTGTGAGGAGGATGCACTACCCTAACTTGTAGCTTTAGCTGAACACTGTGCACTAAACTAACTTGTAGTTTTAGGTGAACACTGTGCAGAGGTCACACTAAACTAACTTGTAGCTTTAACTGAACACTGTGAGGAGGACGCACTACACTAACTGTTAATAGTCCAGCTGCCTGACCGTGGCACTTATAGGATCAAAAGAACACCAGCAATTTTCTTCAGGTAGCTGTAAATACTGTAACAAGACAAGCCTGCCTGTCAGTAGGAAGATAACAGGAATGGATCTAGCTAAAATTAACTGTGTATATATATATATATGCAACACCTGGGATGCATATATATATACACAATACACTGTAAGTTCAGCTAACTCACTGACTGTCCTGCCTAATCTAGCTAACTCAAATGAAATGACACTGTCTCTCTGTCTATCTAAACATGCGAGAACACACTACACAGGGCCACCGTGCAGGCGGCCTTATATAGTGTAGGGCGTGTTCTAAACCCCCTGAGCCATAATTGGCCAAAGCCACCCTGGCTTTGGCCAATTACAGCTCTCTCTACTGACGGCGCTGTGATTGGCCAAGCATGCGGGTCATGGTGCATGCTTGTCTAATCATCAGCCAGCAATGCACTACGATGCCGCAGAGAATTATGGGCCGTGACGCGTCACACGAATTTGGCACGAACGGCCCATATCGTTCGCAATTCGGCGAACGATCGAACAGACGATGTTCGAGTCAAACATGGGTTCAACTCGAACATGAAGCTCATCTCTAATGAGGAATATGACATACAATCTATCATTGATTCTGTAGCCTCCTTGGGCGCATACAGTACCTGATTCATTGTAAGAGGTACGGTCCAGAGGAACGCTCTTGGGTCTCATCCTCGGACGTACATGCTCCTGTCCTCCTCCGTGCCTTCCATAGACGTTTTCCTTTCAAACCTCTGAGGAGGAGGGGTCATTGAGGAGGGGATACCGTCAGGGCTGGGCTCAGCCCTTCTTTCTCAGAGCTCTGTGCTCAGCTGTCGGTTAATTGCCAAAGACTCTTCATTCCACAATGACTCACCTGGTCTTCATTTCCTGCTCGTCAGCTAAAGCTGTTGGTTATATAAACTTCCTGGATCAGATCGTCAGTGTCTTTGCCTTGGTCAACATATCCAGACTCTCTCTGTGGTGTTTTCCTGTGATAGACTTTTGCCTGGCTGACTTCCCTCCTGGTTCCTGATCCTGTTTGCTGCACTTGACTATGTTGATCTCTGGACCCCTGTTGTGTAATAAGAATATTCCTGTGCTACCCAATTGGAAAAAGAAAAGAAAACAAGAACTCAGAAAAATAGTAAAAATGCACGTATGCGACTGGACAGCTGCATGCACCGAAGCAAGGGTCAGACATAAGTCCAAAATCAAACTGAGGTATAGGGGTTGAGGTGCTGCGCTAGCCAAAAGAAAGCTGTAAATCTCTGTCTGTGGTCAATTAATAAAATGACATAAAATCGCATAATAAATTGCATAAATAAGTGTTGACACTAAAAAACATTCAAGTCTTAATAATCAGCATCATGTGTATGTGAAAAAAGTGCATAAAAAATCCTTTTCAATTGGTATACACTAAATGACAAAAAAATCGCATGTTAAATCGCATAAATAAGTGTTGACACTAAAAACATATAAATCTAGATAATCATGTGTTGGTGCACAAAGGGACATAAACACTACTTCATGTGAATAATTCTAAATAAAAATACATAGAATAAAACAGAAATAAAAAACAGAAATAAAACAGAATAAAAAAAAAAAAAAAAAAAAAAAAAAACAGAAATAACCATCAAAAACATATCCTTATAAATGGTGCAAAACGTACAAAGTGCCAGTGCAAAGGTGATCTAGATATCGCAAATAAAACACATCAATCCAACGCAATATGGATAATAAATAATATAAATAAATGTCCCAATAATAGTGATATAAAATATATTGTGCTGGCCTGCGAAAAAAATGACCAATGACATGCCAGTAAGTGCAGCAAACTTAAAGTGCCAGTGTAAAAGTCATTGAAGGTGCAAAAGCAAGTTCTGGTGTATTCAATAAAACAACAGTGGGGTCTCTGGGATGCAATTCACTCAGTGTCCTCTTCGTGCATAAAACACTAATGTAGGCAGTGGCCCCTTACCTAGCGGTGCTAGGTCAACCGCATGAATTGTAGCTAAAACGCCAGGTCCTGAGCCTCAATCGCGTCCCTATGTCCACGCTTGCCGGTATTGGGTTATCCTAATGGCAGCTGATTACAAGTGGCTATGGTCCTATCAGGGGTCCTGCTTAATGCTTAAAGTGAAACAATAAAAATGAAATATTCCTTTAAATATCGTGCCTGGGGGGTGTCTATAGTATGCCTGTAAAGTGGTGCATTTTTCCCATGTTTAGAACAGTACCACAGCAAAATGACATTTCTAAAGGAAAAATTGTCATTCAAAACTGATAATGAATTGTCGGGTCTCGGCAATATAGATACAGATAATTGAAAAAAAAGAGCATGGCATCCCCCCAGCATTACCAGGCCCTTCTAGTCTAGTATTAATATTAAGAGGAACCTCGAATTAAAATTTACAAAAAAAATTCACGTGGGGGTCCCCATCCCCCTGAAATTCTTACCAGGCCCTTCGGGTCTGATATGGAAATTAAGGGGAACCCTGCACCAAAATTTGAAAAAAAAAAAATGGCACAGGGGTTCTCCTCAAAATCCATACCAGACTCTTCAGGTAATATTCTGAAGGAGGACCACAATGCCTTCCTGTTGCAATCATTGGAATTTTTGCTTACTCGTAACATTTTTGTTATGCAAAATAATATACTCAGCACATGGAATGATTATTGTCCCAAATTGCACAAATACTCTCTTCAAAAAGTCCATTTACACCAGCTTATAGCCGAAGAGGAAGCAGACTAACATGGCTACGTGGAATATAAAAGGGAATGGAAATATCCTTTGATTACATCTTCATTATAGGTATATTGACTTAAGTCTCTGCCTTAAGGCTGCATTCACACCTGAGCTTTTCAAAGTAGTTTTTACCGCGTTTTTATCATGATTTTGTACAGGTTACCAATGTAAAAAGCAGCCTGTAAGTGTTTTATGAGCTGAAAATGCTCAGGTGTGAAAGCAGCCTAAGACTGCTTTCACACTGAGGCGCTTTACAGGCACTAGCATTAAAAATAGTGCCTGCATAGCGCCTGTAAAGCACCTCTCCTCTCACTCCAGTGTGAAAGCCTGAGTGCTTTCACACTGGAGCGGCGTGCTTGCAGGAGGGTAAAAAAAGACCTGCAAGCAACATCTTTGCAGCGCTGTCGAACCACCAAACCACCGGGTTTTACCACTTTTTTGGCCGCTAGCAGGGGTTAAAAGCATCCCGCTAGCAGCCGAATAGCGCAGCTAAAAAGACAGTAAAGTGCCGCTTTAGTGCTGATGCCCCAACGCCCCAGTGTGAATGCAGCCTTAGATCCCTTTCACACTGAGGTGCTTTTCAGATGCTTTCACGCTAAAAAAGAGCACCTCAAAAGATCACAAAAACCTATTTCCATTAAAATCAATGAATGCTTTCACACTGGGTCAGTGCGCTGACAGGGTGGTGAAAAAACGACCCTCTCCATTGAAATTAATAGAAAGTTCTTCTAAAACGCCTAAAAAAGGTCTTCAAAAGCGCCTGAAAAGCTCTTCAAAAGTGCTCAGTGTTCTACTGTCAGTACTACTGTCAGTATAGAAGTGCCTCAGTGTGAAAGGGGTCTAAGGGCCCTTTCACACTGGGGCGGTTTGCAGGCACTATTGCGCTAATAATAGTGCCTGCAAACCGACCCAGACCGAGGGCTTTCACACTGGAGCAGTGCGCTGGCAGGACAGGAAAAAAAGTCCTGCCAGCAGCATCTTTTGAATTCAATGGGAGAGCGCGGCTATACCGCCGGCAAATCGCCTCTGCAGAGGCGCTTTGTGGTGGTTTTTAACTCTTTCTCAGGCGCTAGCGGGGGTAAAGCGTCGCTAATAATAGCAGCACTTTACCGCCGATGCCGCCCCCGCCCCAGTGTGAAAGGGGCTTAAATGTTGAAAGCTGATAATAGTTCCAAGCAGTCATCTAGAATTTAAAACCTTCAGCAGGTGGGGACAAGGAATCTTCCTTGTTTGATTATGTCCAGATATGGCTTTGGGTAGTTTCCAGAAAAAAATCATAGTGGATAATTAGGCTACTGTCACACTGAAGCGTTGCGGGCGCTGGCGGTAAAGCGACGCTATATATAGCAGCACTTTACCGTCATTTTAGCGGCACTATTCAGCCGCTAGCGGGGCATTTTTACCCCCCCAGTGGATGAAAAAGGGTTAAAACCGCCCGCAGCGGCGCTTTGCAGGCGGGTTTGGAGTGCTCCCCCATTGTTTTCAATGGGAAGGGGTGCTTTAGGAGCCGTAAATACACCGCTCCTACATCGCTCCAAAGTTGCGGCTTGCAGGACTTTTTAGACCGCCCTGCAAGCGCACCGTTCTAGTGTGAAAGCCCTCTGGGATTGGATTGCATTGAACGGCTCTTTCAGGGCACTTTGCAGGCGCTATTTTTAACACTTTAGTGCCTGCAAAGCTCCTCAGTGTGAAAGGGGCCTAAGATTTTTAGTTCCCATGGTCCTGAGTTGGCAGCATTGCCCTGGTTACTGTCAGCACTGGTAGCATTTAAAGGTCAGGAGAGAGGGTATACAATCAAGATTTTTGAAGGCATCTAAACATGAGTGTTGCATTAACTTAACATAACAGCAACAACAGAGTAGTGGCTGTTAGATGTTGTGTCTTTGCATCAAAACCAACCTTGAGAGTTTTCAGTAAAGTAGGGTTCTTTGGGTTTCTGGGTTGTCTGGGTACTTTGTGGTTATATGATCATCAGTTCACTTGCAAGATGTAGGGCTTGTAGTAATGAGGCCAGGCTCAGTGAGTATCTACTAGGAATGAGCGGTTATTGCTTTTGTACTGGAAGATAAGCAACAAATAGGTATGCCCACCTGTATTTGATATTATGGAAGATGAGAGGTTGCAAACTTGGTTTCAGGGCTATCCATTGCTATACCATTTTTACAGCAATATCTAAACAAGTGTGAATCTTGTGGCCTTGAATGTCTGAGTCTGACATTTGCAGATTTCATTACCTTTGTTTAGGGAGTAATGTGGTTT
Organism: Lithobates clamitans; assembly: GCA_037952925.1. NCBI lineage: Eukaryota > Metazoa > Chordata > Amphibia > Anura > Ranidae > Lithobates > Lithobates clamitans. Next base: position 8,317,945 of record JBBGZY010000605.1, on the reverse strand, counting down.
GACAATCACACACAAGACGTGCCATCACATTTAAGGGCAATTAAAACTCTATAAATTTTCTGTCTATTTCAAGTGTGAGTTGTCTGAATCAGGCAGCAGTTCTTTCATGAATTCTAAAGTGACCATTTAAAAGTGTTTAATAGATTTGGGTAGCCCACACATGTGAAAATTCTACCACCTGAATTGTTTTTAGGTCTTCAATTTTCATGTGAGCTTGCTTAAGCATATAGTAAAGTGATTTGAGAGTTATTTTGCAACTCTGTGAACCATGTCATCCATTCTCTGTTTCTTAGACTCAATTCTGTTGCTTTCTTGTCCTGATTGAAATCTTTAAATTTGGTTGTAACTTTGTCTAGCTACCTTTGTAGTGAGTTAGCAATTCTGGCTATAAGAACAGAGTCCCCAGAATATGTAGTTTATGTAGGTAGGCAAATTGGAGAGTCAATAATTCATCCATCTCTTAGTCTATTATTAATGAGGGAAAGCCTGGGTATGCGGAGCCACTTGAGGCCTGTATGGGTGACAGTGCAAGGCTTGGTTAGTAGTGACTCACCATCCAAGTCTGTGTGGCATGGCCATGATTGAGACCTCAAGCCCCCTTTGCTCTGCTCCATTCTCTCCATGGTAAGGATGATGAAGGCCACCGTTGTAGCTTATGTGCTGCCATTTTAGGCCCACACATGTAAAGGGGTTTTGATACTTTTCCTTTACATCATTTTCTTCTTATGTTTTTGTAAAAATACTCATACTAGTCTATCTTAACTGTTTTAGTGTAAATGCTAAGTATGATATGTTCTTTCAGTTTTCATTTTGATATGGTAATGTACACCTTTTATTAGGTTACAAAATATTTTGCAACATTACTATACTGTAGCTATATGCCGTAATAGCAAAAAGTTAAAAATACTTCAAACTTCAGAGCAATATACTGTATGAACAATAGTTTAGGTGTTTGACCATTAATTCTGTTTGGAAAAGAAATCTTGGTGGTTGACATTGTAATGCTGTGGTATATTGTTTCATATTGTAGACAAGATGCATTGTAACATGGTTATAAGCAATAAGACGTGACAGGTAGTGTTTTATTGAGTCATTAAAATATACCTCAGGTGTATAGTAAGGCACAGTGTTGAATGCTGAGTGACTTCAACCATTGGAGAACAACTTAAATGATCCAATAAAGTATACTCCAGAGAAATGAGAAGCTCTTAACTTGCTCTGTATTAGGCATAAATAAAAGAAAATAAGACCGTGATATGGATGCCCTGGGATTTATATATACTCTACATTTCCCAACAGTACCATATTAATGAATATATGTACATTTGGGATGTCCTATCGATATCCTCCTTTACATCTATCTATCTATTTATCTATCTATCTACAGTATCTATCTATCTATCTATCTATCTATCTATCTATCTATCTATCTATCTATCTATCTATCTATCTATCTATCTATATTTATCTATTGCTACCATTTTAATTAGCATTTGAAATACATATGTGGCATCCACATAATGATCAATGTTAAAATCCCTGAAGGAAAACTGAAGAAATTGTTTTAATTTTTGATATTCATGTTTCCAATTACTATAGATCATCAGTAGATTATATTCAGTACTGAATTTCCAACAGTAGAGCAAAAAACTGTATGAAATTTGTTGGGCCTAAGACTGCCCTGTGCATATTTAAAATTCCTATGTGAGTGTAATTGGTATACCGTTGTAATATTTATCCAGAGGCTTGGTGAAAAGATCACCTAAATAAGTCTATATGCCTCATGTTCAAATGCTCATTTATTGGTGGGAGATTCATTTTTAATTAATATACTATGTTTCTAGAAAGTATGATCAAAATAACACAGGCTAGAAGCAGAGGGATTGATAAGATATATGCCGTGGGAACTGTATATTTTATATATTACATATTTCCCTATTAATAATGTGGCTCACAAATTCTAAGCTTCCAAAACTTGGTTAAGAAGGCCATATAAGGACATAAGCATGGCTTTACTTTACATCAAAAGATTGTCATTGTTAACTATGTTAACTTTCTTCTCTACGATTGGCTATTTCCTTACATTTAAGTTCTATATTACCACAGCCAAAACTGATAAGATTTCAGTCTAGTATCCAGAGCTGCATCATGCAAGTGTCTGATCTGATTATTTGGCTATCCCATTTAATAGGGGGACCCATGGGAGAAAAAGCATCTTTAACCACTTGCCCACTGGGCACTTAAAGTGGTTGTAAACCCTAACATACCACTTTTGCCTTACAGGCTTAATAAGGCTTACCTGTAGGTACTGGAAATATCTCCTAAACCTACACGGTTTAGGAGATATTTGCCATATGCGCTTGCACCAACGTCACTGGTACATGCACACTGAAGAAAGGGCATGCTTGTGTAGTTTCTACAGGGCACGTGCCCTGACCGTCGGCTCCCTCGCGCATGCATAGGAGTGACGTCACATGACTCCGGCCAGTCAAAGACCTGGAGTCCACGGCCCTGGAAGGAAGAGGGGTGAAGATGGACGCGGTCACCAGAGGGGACATCAAGGACATCGCAGGCTTCGTTTGCAGGTAAGTGGCACATAATTATGCTTTTACTTTGCAGGGAACAAAGAGGAAGTAAAACCCATCAGGATTGACTTCCTCTTTAAACCCCCTTCCTAACCAGACCAATTTTCAGCTTTTGGTGCTCTCACATTTTGAATGATAATTACTCAGTCATGCAACATTGTACCCATATAAATTTTTTGTCCTTTTTTTCACACAAATAGAGCTTTCTTTTGGTGGTATTTGATTATTTTTGCACCATAAATGAAAAAAGAATGAAAATTTTGTAAAAAAATGCATTTTTCTTTGTTTCTGTTATAAAATTTTGAAAATTAGTAATTTTTCTTAGTAACTTTTGGCCAAAATTTATATTGCTACATATCTTTGGTAAAAATAACCCAAATCAGTGTAAATTATTTGGTCTTTGTGAAAGTTATAGAGTCTCTTTGCAAAGGCGTATTTGACCCCTAGGGGTCACATAAAGGAGGTGAGCGGCCATTGCATGTGGTGGTGGGAGCACTCAGGATAAAATTTTGTTAGAAGAATCATCACTGTGGAGGACTTCTCATTATTTGATCATTGGACTCTTTTGCTTCTATTTATTTTTATATTTTTATATTTTTTTCTATATATTGCATTATCACTGGGAAGTCTGTTTTTGGTTTATTATTTTTGCAGCATTATTTTAGCGCTATCTTATTTTTATCTTCCATATTGTTTTTTGTGGGACTTTTTTGTATTATATTCCCTCATATTTTTTATATTTGTATTATCACTGAATACATAATTTTGCTTTACTATTATTGCAGCGCTGTCACACTTATATATTTTTATTGTTTTTTGGTGGGAGCACATTAGTGACAGCTGCAGCACAATTTGAATCACAACTCATTATCACATTTTTATATACATCAAAATTTTCGCTTATTAGCGCGCTGCTACTTTGTTTCTATTATATGTCAGTATTACATTGTATATCCCTGTATGTTGCGGTCGTTCAGGTGCTTATCTAATAGTTTTTTAAAATTATCAATGTCCCCCTGCTGAGATCACTGCCTATGGAAGAGAATTCCACATCCTTGCCGCTCTTATGCCCCGTACACACGGTCGGATTTTCCGATGGAAAATGTACGATCGGAGCGTGTTGTCGGAAATTCCGACCGTGTGTGGGCGCCATCGGACATTTTCCATCGGATTTTCCGACACACAAAGTTGGACAGCAGGAGATAAAATTTTCCAACAACAAAATTCGATCACGTCAATTCCGACCGTGTGTGGCCTGTTCCGACGCACAAAGTGCCACGCATGCTCAGAAGAAATTCCGACACGGGACAGCTCGTTCTGGTAAACTTAGCGTTCGCAATGGATACAGCACTTTCATCACGCTGCAATGTTAAAAATGGTTTAATACAGCGCACTCTCTTCTTCTTTATAATGTGACAAGAATTAAGTCGTTTTGCTGCTCATATTCACACACACTTCTCACAAAGTTTTATTTGTGTTTTTTTAGTGGGATTCCCTCAATATATTGTTATTAGTTGTCACATCTGACAGTTTTATATTTTTTGGGGATTTTTTTTTGGTTTTTAAGCCTTTTTTTTTCTTTAATGTTTGGATTTTTTCCAAGGCTGATCTTTGTTCAATGTTATTTTTATTTTTACTCCAGAATATTTTTGTGTGTGTTTTGTGTGGCAAGTTACCCCAACACCATTGATATCTTTTATTATTTAATCTCCATGAGATGTTTTGTTGTTGGTGTCCCTTGTTCATTTCACATTGTATATTTGAAATGTACCTGAATCCTCACAAACAAACCATCATTTTTGAAGTAAAACACTTAGGAGAGTATAATTCAAAACAAAAATCCTTTATTAAGGGCTCAGAACCAAACAAAGAGGAAGGCAACACTGGATCAACAGCAGAAATTAGTGAAGCCTGGGACCCCCATGGCAGTCATCAATTCTTAAACCTCAAAATTGGTGGCCTGAGGAGTCCATATATAAGGGAGGGCAGTCTGGTCCGGGATTCACAGAGACTCGGATAGCAGCAGATGACATCAGTGTCCCCAGGCTGTGGTACCACAAGAGGCTGCATCTTTTGGCCGACCAGACTGGATCCAGGGTCCTCACTCTCTGGTCTTCCTTTCACACTTCCTTCCGGACTGTGGCTGTGCAGTAGGAGATGTGGCAGGAGGAGGAGTAGGACCTGGAGGAGGAGGAGAAGTAGGACCTGGAGGAGGAGGAGGACTGGGAGGACCTGGAGGAGGACTGGGAGGACCTGGAGGAGAGGGAGGAGGAGGAGGAGGACCATCCCAAAGCTGTGTGTGAGGTGTAAGTTGGCCCCTCACACCTTTCTCCAGAGCCTCTGATATGAGGGCCTGACACATGGCTTGTTGGCCCTCCTCCATCCTCTGCATTTTATAGGCAATGAATGCCGCAAGGTTCTCCTGCCTGGTGTGGGGTGCTCCCAGGACCTCTGTAGCCCTCCAAAAAAATCTGATAGCCGCCTCCTCTAGGCTACTCCTCCTGCTGCCACTTTCTGTTTTCAGGGTGGGTGGAGGGACCTGCAGATCAGCCACCTCCTGGCTGAGACTTCCCTGTGTATGAAAAAAGGACATGGTTTTAGTTTTGGCATCATCAATCACAATCATAAATTAGTACTCCCAACTAACATCTAGTTAACATCATTGATTGTACAAGCAGAAATATTTAGAGGAATGCTATACCTGGCTCAATCTGGGCTCCTCCACATATGGCCTGGAAGGCCCAGGTTGGGCATCAGAAGCCTCAGCCGGGGGGGAAGGAAGCGTGGAAGGAAGACTTGAGAGGGATGGCCTGGGTTCAGTCTGGCCTGCCAGAAAGTGCAGCCTGTCGTAGTACAACATCCTGGGGACATAGATGTCATCTGCTGCTCCGGATCTCTGTGAATCCAGGACTTTCTTGCGCTCCCTCAGATATGTGCCCCTCAGGCAACCAATTAAGATCTTTAAATAAGTGATGTCTGCCGTGGGGATCACCTGCTTCACAATTTCACACAATTGCTCCAGTGCTGCCTTCCTCTTTGCTTGGTTTTTGAAATGGGGGTGGGTAATCTCCCACAGACAGGGCAGCTCCCTTAGCATATCAATGAATAGTGACATGAAGTCAGTATCTCTCATTAAGATATCCATGTTCACTGCAAGACACAACACAAGACAAAGCCTAATGTCAGACCAAACTCTCCTAATCTTGTTACAATATAGGCCTCAATCTAGAAGCAGTATAGGCCCAAGTTTGTCTCTTACCTTCGTTCTTACGATCGGCGCGTCCAATGCTCCTTCCTCCGCTCACAGATCGTACGTAATACGCACGCGTGTTATGCTTTATACACACTGCGCATGTGTGTAACTCCGCCCGCCCCTGATGTTCTTTCTATTCTATTCCCCACCCCTTTTCGTTCGGCGCAGTGGGGGAAGAGCATGATGGCGGAGTTACACCAGGTGCGTGATAATTCGAACAACGAGGAGGAGGAGGAAAGCCCGGATCCAGGCACGTCCCAATCCAGAAGGAGACGTTTTAAGGCCACAAATATGTCGTTTGGGGAGATGTTGGAGATGGTCGACATCATGAGGAAGTCCGACTATGATGGAAAATATGGGCCTTACCCCAACCCGAACATCCGAAAGGCCAAGATCATGGCAAAAGTGGTCAGGAGTCTCGAGCGGAATTTCGGGGTACGAAGATCAAAAGATCAGCTCAGGAAGCGGTGGTCGGACCTGAAGTTGAGAGAGCCGGATCAGTACCGAAAGATCCGGAGAGTGCTGCAAAAAAGTAAGTAGTTGTGCTGTGTTTCTATTCTTTCTGGCTTTATTCCGTTCGTTCTGCTCCATATGATTTTAGTAATTGTAACGTTTAAAAAGGTCAACTTTAATGTTCATGGGCCCATTATTCGTTCGTATCAAACATTTTTCGTTCGGCCTCTAGAACACCATTGTTTAGGCCATATGCATTTTCCCACATTTTTTTGGGGCCTACTTGGATGCCAAATATTTGTTTAGGTAGATGGGTTTGTTACTAGAATGAAATGCAAACTAGATTGTGTGTAAGGAGAGGACACTGAGCAGCTGTTTTCACATCTGGACACTGGAGCACTAGTGTGGGACCCCAGAACACCATTTTTATTAGGGGGGGCACACAGGTGCTCCAGTGTATACTATAGGGGGGGGTTACATGTGTGAAGCTTGTACCAAACAGGTAAAGTATTGCAGCTTGATAAAGGGCAATAAAAAAAAGACATCTTTGAACTCGGCTAAAATAGACAATTGTACCCCACTTCCAAGCAATGTTTACTATTTCTATAGTTCTGCCATCAAATATCTGTGTGCTAAGTATACCATTTTTGTTTTACATAGGGGACACTCCTCATCCCAGGAGAACACAGACCCCCCCCCTCTGGAAGAAGGGGAACTACCCCAAACACAAGAAGAAGAGCAGGAGGAAGAAGAAGACGTGGTGGAGATTGGCACCACAACAGGTGAGTGTCTGCGACCACAGACTCAGGTAAAAGAGATGGCTGGTGGCAGATTTTTGAGACCTGTTTTTTTTTGTTCTTTATCTCTTTTTAGGTGATCGTGATGTGAGGGAGAGAGAACGCTTTACATCAGAAAGTGCCCAGATACTGATAGGGGAGATCATGGGATGTAATCTCCAATTGCAAAACATCCAGCAACAAATCACTGATGTTATTAAAAAAAATAATAACATCATTGATGTTTTGGGGCGAATTTAAACCCCACAAAATCACCTGTTTTATGTAATTTAAATTTTTACAATGTTTCGAAAAGCCAAATTTGGAGGATGCACACAGTGTGCCAACATGTGCTATCTGCCATCACGGGAGATCAATGGATGCGTTTTGGGGGTGCAACCCCTTCCTCAATTATAAAGTAGCGTTGAGGAAGGGCTTGCTCCCCCAAAACACGTCCCTTGATCCCCCCTGATGGCAGATAGCACATGTTGACATTCGTAAATTGGTGTGCATCTTCCAAATTTGACTTTTCCAGGGGTGAGTTCCCCCCATCTGAACGCTATATCAAACCCAGTTCCTAAATACTGATGTCTGATATAGCCTTCAGGTTTTACCATATGTGAACTTTGTAAGTTCAAGTTTTTTGGCTTTCTTGTTGGTTTTACACAGGCCTGTTTTATCTGAAATGGATATTTTGATTTTTCATAATGCTAGTGCAAACATTTTATACAACAAACATGTTGGTTTGTTTTAAAAGCCTTTGGTAAATGCACATGTGATTGTGCAGGTATAAAAAAGTGCCTTACTCAAGAATGTGTGGATTATTGTCTCAACACTACAACACTTTTGGGGTGATGTAATTGTTGTTTTATGCACAAATGGGGGTTATTTCCTAAGGGCAAATACACTTTGCACTACAAGTGCAGGTTCAGTGCAGTTGCAAGTGCACTTGTAGTGAAATGTGTTTTTGCATTTAGGAAGTACCAGCCAACACTATTCTTTATAAGGTTACCCAATCACGACATTTTCTGCACTCAACACATTTCTGTCAGGGTCAGCTAAAACAAACACAAGCAGTAAATGTCCACCAAGAATTGCTTTTGGTTGTTTTTTATTTGAAAAAGGTGTCACATATTGTCTGGCATATTGATAGCCCCCCTACCCGCAAAGAACTCCAGGTATCGTAACCGGACATCACGGGCATTCAGGGAGGGCAAGCCAGGATGGCCGCTTTCAAGTGCCGTCATTGTTGAAGTATTTGGGATTCCGGCCTCAGGCCCAACTGAGCCAGCATAGTTGGCTGAATGTTTTCTTAAAAAATTATGGAGAACACAGCACGCCAGTATAATATGGTTCAGTTTATACTCCGCCATATGGATGGGTGTCAGAAATAGTCGGAACCGGCTGGCCAGGATTCCAAATGTGTTCTCCACCACTCTTTGGGCTCTGGCCAGCCGATAATTAAAAACCCTCTGTTCCGGGGTGAGGGTCCTCATTGGGAATGGCCGCATCAGGTGGTCCCCCAGCGCAAATGCTTCATCAGCAACGAACACAAATGGGAGACCTTCAACATTGTCCTCTGGAGGTGGCAAGTCCAAACTGCCATTCTGGAGACGCCTGTAGAACTCCGTCTGGGCGATGACTCCACCATCGGACATCCGGCCATTCTTCCCCACGTCCACATACAAGAACTCGTAATTAGCCGACACCACCGCCAACATCACTATACTATTAAACCCCTTGTAATTATAATAGTACGACCCCGAGTTGGGTGGTGGGACGATGTGGACGTGTTTCCCATCAATTGCCCCTCCGCAGTTAGGAAAGTCCCACCGCTGGGCAAAGTGGGAGGCCACAGTCTGCCATTCCTGTGGCGTGGAAGGAAACTGTTGAGGAAAAAACAATAAACATTACTATTTTTTCACAGAAACCTGGCAAGCAGATTAGACACAAACATTATGGGTCAACCTCCAGATAGCATTTATTAAGGAGAATTTAACAACAACAAAGTATAAGGTACACCTATCATATTCCCCCTCCCCCCCTCTCATGGGCCATTTCTAACATTATAGGGGGGGGGACTCTTGGACAGGTAACCCTCTTCACTTCATTGAGAGATGAATGCCTAAATACAGGGTATTACTTGGAACAGCCCCTCCTTAGTTACACTATTGGCAGCCCACTGGACAGGTAAGAAGTGTCATAATACAAAGATATAAATACACACTGTACACATTTGAGCACATTTGGACATTCTGCTATTACCTATCAAGATCATAATAGGATACAAGAACTTTAAACAGTACCATTGGAAAGTATACAGGCAGGTCCTTGCACTACATGCTTTGGGGAATTCATCCATAAATCTGAGCACTAAAGAGGTGGGTATATTGTGTATGGGTTTGGCAAAGTCAGCAGATAGATGATTGAGGATAGAGAATTGGGATCAGCTGACTTAGCAGTTGGGGGAGGGAGGGTTACCAAAAATTTGGGGACACCACAAAAAAAAGCCTCTGGCCCTCTGCCTGAATTTAAATCCAAAATAACATTTCCAAACATTTTAGGGGGTGTTTGGGGTAAAGCACTACTATGGAGCTGATAAAATACATTGTTAAGTGACTACATGAGGTGAATATAGGGCAGGGGACACCATGCTGGGGAGGTTATTGAAGGGCAAATATGTATGAAGGACATAAAATAATAATTACATAAAAATCCAGCATGCATGAGGACAAAGGGGACATTCACAGCATATTACAATCATGGTAATTAGGGAATGAGGGAAGAAATACAATATATTAGCAAACATTCAATACAATAAAGTGTGATATTAAAGGATAAAAATCTTACCTTCATATACTCCTTCTGCAGGACCTGTATGATGGCAGAACAGGTCTCTGGGATAATGATCCCCAGAGCCTGGGGGGAGATGCCTGTCGAGAACTTGAGGTCCTGCAGGCTTCTCCCTGTGGCCAAATACCGCAAGGTAGCGACCAACCTCTGCTCCGGAGTGATGGCTTGCCTCATGCAGGTATCCTGCCTGCTGATATAGGGGGTCAGCGAAGCCAACAAACGGTGAAACACGGGGTCCGTCATCCTGAGAAAGTTCCTGAAATCATCAGGATTATTCTCACGGATCTCACGGAGCAAAGGCATATGACAGAACTGGTCACGCTGAAGCAACCAATTCTTGGTCCATGAACTCCTCCCCACCCTGTACATGGACTGGACTTGTGTCAAGGTCAGGACCCCAACACCAAGCCCCCGCACAGCACGAACTCTACGAGGAGTACGCATACGAAACATGGCTATAAAACGGTCGGCTGCTCAGAACGAAGTAACAGAACGCACTGAAGAACAGCAAGGCCTGTGAAGAGCGACCTGAAAACCAGTAACGAACGAACAAGAATACAGTGACTAAAGTCACGCGGAACTTGCTTGCACGCACTGAAGAGCAGATACAAACCCACAAGCACAAACTGAACAGCAGAAAACGATCTGAAAGCCACGAGTCTGAAAAAGCGCGAATCGTCTCTCACCAAACTTTTACTAACACGAGATTAGCAAAAGGAGCCCAAAGGGTGCTGCGCTTGGTTCTGAACCGGCCTTTTCTAGTCTCGTCCTACGTGCTTGACGTCACCGCGTTCTTGGCGATCGGAAATTCCGACAACTTCCGACCGTGTGTAGGCAAAACAAGTTTGAGCCAACATCCGTAGGAAAAAATCCGAGGATTTTGTTGTCGGAATGTCCGATCAATGTCCGACCGTGTGTACGGGGCATTACAGTAAAGAACCCTCTACGTAGTTGAAGGTTAAACCTTTTTTTTTCTAATTTTAATGAGTGGCCACGTGTCTTGTTAAACTCCCTTCCGCAAAATAGTTTTATCCCTATTGTAGGGTCACCAGTATGGTATGTAAATTGAATTCATATTCACTCTCAAGCGTCTTTTCTCCAGAGAGAATAAGCAGGGCCGTCTTTTCACATGAGCGACCCCAGCCAAGCATCAATCATACCACCCAACAGTCCTGGATTGACCTGCAGCAGTGTGCACATCCAGTACAGCCAGGGATTGGCTAGCAAATCAGCTGGATGTGCACTGTGGAGCCCCAATGAGAGACTTCACCTGTCAAAACGAGAGTGTTATGTCGGTAGTGGTGGGACTGCTACCCAGACCCGCCCCTTTGTCAAACCAGTGCATAGCGAAAGAGCCGGTGACACAACACCGGCATTCATACATTGCTGACCAGGACAGAGTTGCAGAGAGTTAGGATCAGCTGTCTATTCCTCTCTTCCCAGGTTTTTTTCAGCCTCCATTAGCCCTGCACTCACAGGCAGCTCCCCACTTTCACTTAAACACAGAAGCCTGGCTTCTGTAGTTGAAAGTCAAAATAACAGCTCGGCTCCTTCAACAGCCTCTCTGCTCTGCACTACAGTCGGGACAAGTGAAAGGCTGACTGAAACGTGTTTGAGGAGTGGGGTGAGCTGCCCCCTAATCCTTATCTCCTTCCTGCTCCAGAAGTCCAGGAGCCGAAAATACCCAGTGCACTGAAAGGAGAAGGAAGCTGTGGCTGCACTGGAAAGACATCCACAGAAAGGTGCTACTTTTACAAAAGTGTGTGGTGTGTGTGTGTTATGTATGTGTGTGTGTGTGTGGTATGTGTGTGTGTGTGTGTGTGTGTGGTATGTGTGTGTGTTATGTATGTGTGTGTGGAATGTATGTGTGTGTTATGTGTGTGTTATGTGTGTGTGGTATGTGTGTGTGTGTGGTGTGTGTGTGTGTGTGTTTGTGTTATGTATGTGTGTGTTATGTATGTGTGTTTGTGTGTTATATGTGTGGTGTGTGTGTGTGTGGTATGTGTGTGTTATGTGTGTGTGTGTGTGGTGTGGTGTGTGTTATATATGTGTGTGTGTGTGTGTGTGTGTGTGTGTGTAGGGAGGGGGGGGGTTCAGAGGTTATAGCTGAGGAGAAGGGCAATAGTGAGATGTGGATGGATGACTGCACTCTGTACATAACACACTCCAGAACCATGCACTGTGCCTAGCACTCTCCTGCACTCTGTACATAACAGACATCACAACCCTGCACTCTATATGTAACTCCAGAACCCTGCACCCTGTGCATAACACACTCCAGAACCCTGCACTCTGTATCTAGCACTCTCCCGAGCCCTGCACTCTGTATCTAGCACTCTCCTAAGCCCTGCACTCTGTACATAACGCACTCCTGAATCCTTCCACACTTTGTGTAACGCACACTTCCATAGTTTATGCAAAATCATGTCATAGAAGCTTTCTCTTCTTTTTAAATGACTGTGCTGGGGTTTTTGTATGCATCAGTGAGAATCTTTCTTTTTGCCGCAGTGCACGTAGTGCGCCGTCGGTCGCTTCCTCCCATAGGTGTCCCTCATTCTGAAGTTCAAAAGTTGGGAGGTATGGATCATCATTCAGATGTCACAAAGTTCACTGCCGCATTGTGCCAGTGCTCTCCGGTGCGGCTACCTCACAGAGACAGAGTGCCACGCGATCAGTCCCGATATCAGTCAGCGACTCATCGGCGGGTAGTGTGCAGTGTTAGTCAGCTGTCACTGTAAAGAATGGAGCTGATGCTTTCTGTGTAGTTCTGGCTCTTCACAGGCGGAGTGATATGAAATGCACTCCGCCTGTGACAGATACAGGAAGCATCGGCTCTGCTCTCTACTGCAGCCGCATGCTTCCTGTCACACTTCCGCATCTCAGAGGAGCCAGGCAGCAGTACACACACCAGTATTAATACCCACCAGCATCAGCAGTACCCACACCAGCATTAATACCTACCAGGCAGCACCAGCAACACCAGAGTGTGAGTGTGTACATTTATATATATTTATTTAGTTTTTTTTAGTTGTATGATTTAGTGGTGAAAGTTATTAGTGCCCGGGCCCCCCCAAGTTTTGACTGTAATATCTTATGTGTCCCCCTTATATATCAATCTTAAAGTTGCCACTAGTTCAAAGAAGTAATTAGTGCTTTAGTACTGTCCCATTTCAATCTGTAATTTCTTGTTTTTCAATTTCTTGCTTTTCAAGCTCGTGTTATATTGTCCAAAAGTTGTGTTAATGCTTAAACATTGATTTTGTTGGAAGTACCACTAGATATAGCCGTATTAATAATTTGCATTTTTATTCTCGTGCGTGATTGTGTAGACAGGGTCCCAGTGCACTGTATTGCCCGGGGGCTTATAATGCTCTTAAGATGGCACTGAGAATAAATTCAGTGCTCGCAACCTTTCTTCATAACTAATGTCCTCCAGACCCTTTATTAGCTTTGTTGCCCTTATTTGTACTTGCTCCATTTCCAGTACATCCTTCCCGAGGACTGGTGCCCAGAACTGGACAGCATACTCCAGGTGCGGCCGGACCAGTAGAGTGGGAGAATTATCCCTGGAGTTAATCCCTTTATTAATGCATGCCAATATTCTGTTTGCTTTGTTAGCGGCAGAAACTGATGTGACATGGATGTAGCACAGATGAGCACTGATGTGGCACAGATAAGCACTGATGTAGCACGGATGTGGCATGGATGTGGCACAGATGAGCACTGATGTGGCATGGATGTGGCACGGATGTGGCACGGATGAGCATTAATGAGCCATGGATGGGGATGGGTGAGCATGAATGAGCCATGGATGTGGATCATTGAGCCATGAATGGGGATGGCTGAGCCATGAATGGGAATGGCTGAGCCATGAATGTGGACAGATGAGCCATGGATGGCGCACGGATGAGCCATGGATGGAGCATGGATGGATGAGCCATGGATGGAGTACACCTGGAGCATGGATGGAGCATGGATGGAGCACGCATGGAGCATGGATGGATGGATGAGCCATGGATGGAGCACAGATGGAGCATGGATGAACCTTGGATGGAGCACACATGAAGCATGGATGAAAGGATGAGCCATTGATGGAGCACGCATGGAGCATGGATGGAGCATGGATGGATGAATAAGCCATTTAATGGAGCACGGAATGGATGGAGCATGGATGGAGCCATGGATGGCGTACGCATGGAGCATGGATGGAGAAGGGATGGAGCATGGATGAATGGATGAGCCATGGATGAAGCACGCATGGAGTATGGATGGAGCACGCATGGAGCATGGCTGGAGCACAGATGGAACACGGATGGAGGATGGATGGAAGAGCCATGGATGGAGCATGGATGGAGCATGGATGGAGCACGCATGGAGCATGGATGGATGGATGGGCCATGGATGGAGCACGGATGGAGCATGGATGGATGGATGAGCCATGGATGGAGCACACATGAAGCATGGATGGAGCACGAATATAGCATGGATGGATGGATTACCCATAGATGGATCACGGATGGAGCATGGATGGAGCACGGATGAATCATGGATGGATAGATGAGCCATGGATAGAGCACGCATGGAGCATGAATGGAGCACGGATGAAGCATGGATGGATGAGCCATGGATAGAGCACCGATGGAGCATGGATGGAGCACGCATGGAGCATGGAGGGAGCACGGATGGAGCATGAATGGATGAGCCATGGATGGAGCATGGATGGAGCATGGATGGAGCATAGATGGAGTATGGATGGATGGATGAGCCATGGCTGGACACAGATCAGCTCTGTGGGAACTTCAAATCCAGCCCACAGTGCTGCTGAACCCGAATCCCCCCTCTCCTCACACGATGTACCGATCGGCGTGAGGAGAGGGGAGGAGCTGAACCAGACAAGCTCAAAGACAAGCACAAGTGATCACGCCATAATTGGACGGCATGGCATGATCATGTGGTAAAGGGTCACTGTCATTGGCCCTTTACCCCAATCTGTGACATGCCAGGCTTGGGAGACTCGACGTTCATGGAGATTTGCCCTGGTGCGTGCCCCTAGAATGTCATAGTACGCCCTCCCAGAGTTATCCGATCGCACTGTAGCTGTCATTCGGCTATGGCCCGGTCGGCAAGCGGTTAAGTATTCTTGTCATATTTTCTTTATCTTCATCTGTATCTGTCATTATCTTTAATAAATGTTATATTTATAAATATTTGTGTGATCTCTCTTTGCACATATCTAAAAAAAAAAAGTAAAAGAACTTAAACTATCATTTAGCAGTGATCATAACATGATTTCATTTGATGTTATCTGTAAACAAGAAATACATAAGGGAAAGATAAAAACACTTAACTTCAAGAGAGCAAATTTTCCAAGGATGAGGGCTGCTCTCGAGGACTTAGACTGGGAGGGAATATTGGCAGCGATAAACACAGAACAGAAATGGGAATTCTTCAAAAAGACTGTTTGGGACCTCACTGCAAAGTATATTCCCATGGGCAATAAGTTTAAAAGGCTAAAAAGAAAACCTATGTGGCTCACGGTCAAAGTTAGAAAAGCTATAAACAATAAGAAAAGAGCTTTTAAAAAATATAAAAATGAAGGAACACTAGAGTTGTTTAAATGCTACAAAGAATTTAACAGAATATGTAAAAAGGAAATCAAGGGTACAAAAATTCAAAATGAACGACAGATCGCAAAAAATAGTAGGACAAACCCCAAAAAATTCTTCAAATATATTAATAGTAAAAAGGTCAGGTCTGAGCATGTAGGCCCTTTACAAAATAATCTAGAGTGGGTGACTGGGGACAAGGAGAAGGCTAATTTATTAAATACTTTCTTCAGCTCTGTGTATACAAAAGAGCATGGGGAAGCTCATGTCCATAATGGGGGTGGTATTGACACAGCCCCCAATGATCCACAATGGCTCAAAAGGGATATGGTCCAGAAATATTTAGACAGAATAAAAGTGGATAAAGCACCTGGACCTGATGGCATCCACCCACGGATCCTAAAAGAATTGAGCTCTGTAATTTCAAAGCCATTGTATCTAATTTTTAGGGACTCATTAATGACAGGAATGGTACCACTAGATTGGCGCAGGGCGAACGTGGTGCCTATATTTAAAAAGGGATCAAAGTCTTTACCAAGTAACTATAGACCTGTTAGTTTAACTTCTATAGTCGGGAAGATACTGGAGCGTTTAATAAAAGACCACATAGACGAGTTCTTGCTGGAAAAAAACATTTTAAGCAACAGACAGCATGGATTCATGAAAGACAGAAGTTGTCAGACAAACCTGATTTCTTTTTATGAAGAGGTAAGTAAAACCTTGGACAGAGGGGTGGCTGTGGATGTGGTTTACTTGGATTTTGCAAAAGCGTTCGATACAGTTCCGCACACACGGCTCATGTGTAAGCTAAAGTCTACAGGGTTGGAAATATCAGTTTGTAAATGGATAGAAAACTGGCTAAAAGACAGAATTCAGAGAGTAGTGGTTAATGATTCTTACTCTGAATGGTCTAAGGTTATCAGTGGTGTACCCCAAGGTTCAGTGCTGGGACCCTTACTCTTTAATATCTTTATAAATGATATTGGGTCTGGGATCAAAAGTAACATTTCTGTCTTTGCAGATGACACCAAGCTATGCAGTGGAATAACGTCCTTACAGGATGTCTCCAATTTACAAGCCGACCTCAATGCACTGTCTAATTGGGCGACTATGTGGAAGATGAAGTTTAATGTTGAGAAATGTAAAGTTATGCACTTGGGGGCTAAGAATATGCATGCATCATACATGCTAGGGGGAGTACAACTGGGGGAATCTGTAGTGGAGAAGGATCTGGGGGTTTTGGTAGATCATAAGCTCAATAATAGCATGCAATGCCAAGCTGCGGTTTCCAAAGCGAGCAAAGTTCTTTCTTGTATTAAGAGAGGTATGGACTCCAGAGAGAGAGATATCATTTTGCCCCCTTTTAGTCCCCTTGCAGTTTGATTGTGGTGTAAAAGTTATGCTCTGCTAGCTGTGTGCCTCGTGATTGATTAATTGCCAGATTCTATCCACACCCAACACAGTATAAAAATAAGGCCTTCTTTAGGGGGGGGTTGACACATACAGGGGGCTGCACTAGAGTTGCCACCTCATCCCTTTAAACCTGAACAACTTTGAATTACACAGGTTCTTAGGCTAATTAAATGCAGATAAGGCACCAAGTGAGTTTAATTACCACCTTTATCAGCCACAAAACCTGTGTAATTAATATGTGTTCGGGGTTTAAAGGGAGGAGGTGGCAACCATAGGCTGCACATACAGGGGGTTCTTCAAAAGAAGTGGGGTTCTTTAAATAAGTGGCACTTCCGCTCTTGCACAAAGCAAACCACAGCAGACTGCAGGTGACCTTATTTCTATATTATCTCACCTTCCTCTCTGAAACATGCACTCTTTACCTCTCCTCCTTTTCACAATTGCAGCCTCTCTCCTCAAACTGTCTTTTATTTACCCCTCTGCTCCACCCCACAATCTGTACCTATCACCCTCACTTCTCCCCTCCCCCTATTACTGCACTCATCACCCCTATCTAACTCTAAGCCCACTTGCTAACAAACCCCCCAGGACACTGAAGCATGTCCCCTCATACAAATCGTATTCTCATATTAACTCCCTTACTCTTCTGCTTCTCCTAACCGCTGGAGATATTTCCCCAAACCCTGGGCCTCCCTTATTTAACTGTACCCAACACAATCATCACCATCACCCCACACCAGGGGTCTCAAACTGGCGGCTCTCCAGCTGTTGCAAAAATACAAGTCCCATGAGGCATTGCAAGGCTGACCATTACAAGCATGACTCCCACAGGCAGAGGCATGATGAGACTTGTAGTTCCGCAACAGCTGGAGGGCCGCCAGTTTGAGACCCCTGCCCTACACCCTCTGGCAGTAGTCGCAATCTACGCAATTTAGTCTCCATTCCTCTTCTTCCCAACGCCAGCCTCCCCCTCTCCTGTGCCCTCTGGAACGCTCGCTCTGTCTGCAACAAACTCACCGCTGTTCATGACCTCTTTGTCACTAATTCCTTTAATCTACTTGCTCTCACCGAAACCTGGCTCCACGAATCTGACACCCCTTCTTCTGCTTCCCTATCCCAGGGTGGCCTTCACTGGACTCACTCCCCTATGCCTAATGGATGCAAGGGAGGTGGAGTGGGATTCCTCCTATCCCCTCAGAGCACCTTGCAGGTTATTCACTCTCCTCCTTCTTTTTCCCTCTCATCATTTGAAGCCCACTGTAAACATCTATTCTCTCCAACTTCCCTAAGAATTGCTGTGATCTACCAGCCCCCTGGACCATTATTGACTTTCCTTGATGAGTTTTCTGCCTGGCTACCCTACTTTCTCTCTTTGGAAATTCCCACAATCCTTCTCGGTGATTTCAACATCCCTGCTAATAGAAACACACATGCTACTTCTAAACTTCTTAGTCTAACCTCTTCATTTGACCTGAAGCAATGGGTACAGGCTTCTACTCACTCTGATGGCAGCACCCTTGACCTTGTATTCTCCTACCTATGCACTCCATGCAACTTCTCAAACAATCCTTTTCCTCTCCCAGACCACCACCTTATTAGTTTCTCTCTCCCCCTGTCTTCCATCACCTTTCCCTCCAATTACCATCACCCGTAGAAACTTTCGCAACTTCAAATCCTCTATTCTGCTACTGACCACCTCTATGACAAAATTTCTCCCCTGTCCTGCCCCAACCAAGCCACGTCCATCTACAATAAATCCCTGTCCTCTACCCTGGACAAGCTCGCTCCCATCACTACATGCATAATCAGGCCTCGACCCCTACAACCCTGGCAAACAGATGACACTAAAATTCTCAAAAAACGCAGTCACGCTCTTGAGCATCTGTGGCACAAGACTAATGCCCTGTACACACGGTCAGATTTTCCGACGGAAAAGTGCGATCAGATTGTGTTGTCAGAAATTCCAATCGTGTGTGTGCTCCATCGGACTTTTTCCGTCGGAATTTCCGACACACAAAGTTTGAGAGCAGGATATAAAATTTTCCGACAACAAAATCGCTTAAATTCCGATCATGTGTACACAAATCCGACGCACAAAGTGCCACGCATGCTCAGAATAAATTAAGAGATGAAAGCTATTGGCTACTGCCCCGTTTATAGTCCCGACGTACATGTTTTACGTCACCGGGTTCAGAACAATCGGATTTTCCGACAACTTTGTGTGACCGTGTGTATGCAAGACAAGTTTGGCCCAAAATCCGTCAGAAAAAATCTGATGGATTATGTTGTCGGAATGTCCGATCAATGTCCGATTGTGTGTACAGGGCATAAGTCTCTCAAAGACTTCAACCAATACAAATCTGCCCTCCAAAAATACTATTCTTTCCTCCACACTGCCAAGCAAACCTATTTTACAACTTCTATTAACACCTTCTCTTCCAGTCTCCATAAACTCTTCTCTACCTTCAACTCTCTACTTCGTCCTCCACCGCCTCCACCCACTGACTCATTCACTGCCCGCCCAGGAGATCGCTAATCACTTCAAAAACAAGATTGATACAATCTGTGATGAAATATCCACTCTACAAGTATCTCCCCCAGTTAAGACCCCATGTCAACAGATACAACTGACACTCCCTTTATTCAAATCTGCTACTACAGACGAAGTTGCTAAACTCCTTTCTATCGCCCACTTAACCACCTGTCCCCTGGACCCTATTCCCTCTCAAATGCTAAGTTCGCCCTCTGACTCCATCCTACACTCTGTAACCACATCTTCAATCTCTCTCTCACCTCTGGCATCTTCCCCAATGCTCTAAAACATGCACTGGTCACCCCCATACTTAAAAGGCTATCCTTGGATCCTACCAATCTTAACAACCTACGCCTTATCTCCTTGCTCCCCTTCTCCTCTAAACTTCTTGAATGCCTGGTTTACAACCAACTGAGTGACCACCTCATTAAGAACAACCTTCTTGATCCCTTCAATCTGGATTTCGCCCTCAACACTCCACAGAAATTGCTCTTTTAAAATTCACAAATGACCTACTAACTGCAAAAACAAATGGACGCTATTCTGTACTCCTACTTCTGGACCTTTCAGCTGCCTTCAGCGACTGTGCTCTTCAGTGGCTCTCATCCTACCTATCCCAATGCACCTTCAGTGTCAATTCTACTTCCTCCACTCCTCTTCCCCTCTCCATCGGGGTCCCCCAAGGTTCTGTTCTTGTACCTCTTTTATTTTCAATCTACACCTCTTCCCTGGGTCATCTGATAGCCTCTCACAGCTTCCAATATCATTTCTAAGCTGACAACACACAAATCTATCTCTCCACCCCTCAACTCACTCCATCAGTCTCCTCACGCATCACTAACTTACTAACCGACATATCTGTATGGATGCCACACCACTTCCTCAAACTCAACTTGTCCAAAACCGAGCTTATAATATTTCCTTCCCCACGTGCCTCTTCCCCTGATTTGTCTGTCAAGAGCAATGGCACAACCATCCACTCATCCTCACATGTCAGGGTGCTAGGTGTTATCCTGGAATCTGAACTCTCCTTTCAGCCCCATATCCAATCACTTTCCAAAGCTTGCTGCCTCAACCTCCGCAACATCTCTAAACTACGTCCCTTTCTAACCAATGAAACCACAAAACTCCTGATTAACTCCCTGGTTATCTCTCGCCTCAACTACTGCAACTCCCTCCTCATTGGCTTACCTTTAAATAGACTATCCCCCCTTCAGTCCATCATGAATGCTGCTGCCAGACTCATCCACCTTACAAACCACTCAGTGTCTGCTACCCCTCTCTGCCAATCCCTTCATTGGCTGCCACTCTCCCAACGAATTAAATTCAAAATACTAACAATAAGTTACAGACTCATCCACAACTCTGCCCCCAGCTACATCACTAGCCTAGTCTCAAAATACCAACCTAATCGCTCTCTCCGTTCCTCCCAAGACCTCCTGCTCTCTAGCTCCCTCATCACCTCTTCCCATATCCGCCTCCAGGACTTCTCCCGAGCCTCGCCCATCCTCTGGAATTCCCTACCCCAATCTGTCAGACTGTCTCCAAATTTATCAACTTTTAGGCGATCCCTAAAAACTTTCTTCTTCAGAGAAGCCTATCCCATTTTGGCTTGCAATTTTGTTTTAGTTTGAAAAATTGGTCGAGAGACTGATATATAAGTGTGTATTGTCAGGAATTTGTGATAGTAAAAGCATTGGACTCTGGATTGTAGCAATTTTAGAGCAATGAACTGTTTGAAAAGATATGTATGTATGTCCGAACCTGAACATGTGTTTTGTTTGTAGCTAGCTAATGTTGAGGACATGGTACTTCTATGAAGACTTGGTGAATGCATGCTGTTTTGTCTGTAGTAAATGTGACAATGTCACCTGAATTAGGATTGAAAGGTAACGCTCGCTAAGTATGGCTGATTTGTAAAATAAGTTTTGCTACTTATGTTTGAGGGTCTATTTGAGTTTAACATCGCAAGAGTTACGTAATCAAATTAGGGCAAAAATTCTGTAAAGTGGTACTGTATATGAGAAAGTTAAAAGCCTCAGTTAGAAAGCATTTGGGACAGGAGCTGCAACTTTAGAATGTCTGTGTGTATGTGACTATTTTCTTGCCCTTGATAGACAATAGACATATCCTGTTTCAGAAAGTTTGGTTGGGTGAGGGACTAATGACCTCTCCCTTCACATGTCTATGTGTCTGTATGAGGGAGAGAAGAGCTATTCCTTACTCCCCCCTCCCCTATCCTGTGTCTGACTTTGTGTTTGTGTAACCTTGGACCTTGAAGAAGGGGACATACCCCGAAAGCTTGTCCTGAAAAATTGTATGTTAGTGCAAATAGAAAAAGTATCACGAACAGTACTCAATTTTCTCTGTAAGAGAGGAGAAAGATGAAGAGACATTCCCCCTTTAACCCCCCCAAAGGAATCCTGTCTGTAAAACAGGACACTTTTTGACCATCAAAGAAATGTGTATAATGTATATAATTAAATGTAGGTGATGTGAAAAGTGAGGTAAAGGAAATGTTTAAATAATAATAAATGTAACTCTAGGATTAATTTGAAACAAAGGAAAGAAAATGGCTGATTGAGGCCACCACCCTTTAAATTGGTGTTTAGTTCTTCATTCCAGCCTATTGGGTGTGGAAAGGGAGAAGGCTGCACCCATTGAAAAAAACAGTATGTGTTTCCCCCAATGGCAGTCAGTTGAACAAGATAGATGACTAATAAAGACTAGACAAGTTCTGTATAACATGTCAAATGTATGACCAAGCAAAGAGTAACATTATAAAATAGGACAATAATGAATGATCACTGGGGATAAATGTGTATGTCTACTTTGTAGACTTTTTGTCCTTATTGGTGATTGTAATTAAGTGTGACACTTTGGAATACAACACTAAT
The DNA here is from genome assembly GCA_037952925.1 of Lithobates clamitans. Classification (NCBI taxonomy): domain Eukaryota; kingdom Metazoa; phylum Chordata; class Amphibia; order Anura; family Ranidae; genus Lithobates; species Lithobates clamitans. Next base: position 8,295,576 of record JBBGZY010000605.1, on the reverse strand, counting down.
GATTGCTTTATATGTTTTTTGGTAATACAGGAAGGAACCAAATCTGTTCCTCAAAGTTTCCAAGATCTATATAGCTGAGATTGAATACGAGGCTGAGATTGTTAATCAATATGGATTTAGTGTTGTATAACCTTTGTGCACAAATGTGATGAACATACTATAAATGTTATCGTGAATATAATTTTAACCATGGTGAATTATTGACAACTTTTGATGGCCACCCTTTAATGAAAATCCATGTGGTGATAATGTATTAATGAATTAATTAAAATAAGCTCATTTAATATAGATACTAAAGAGTGCACTCATCATCAATCATAATGGCCATACGTTTTGTAGTTTGTGAAAAGTGTTTTGTGCTAACTATTCGTTTATTTCTAGGAAGGAAATTTATTGATACCTCACTAAGACCTTTTAATTGTTTAGTTCCTAGGCTGTACTAAACAGCACCAATATATGGTTGATTGAACAGAATTAAAGAAGAAGATCACATTTTTAATAGACAATTTATGCTGTTTTATTATTGTTTTTTGGATTTTTATGTTTATGTGAATGTAATGCTAGTTTTTGTTTGAACCGACTGTAAACAGAGCAGCTAATAATTTTGATGCTGCATGTTTTTCTTTGACTAAGTTGAATAATTTGAAACAAGCGAAAACTATTGTTTGATTAATAGAAATATTGTATTACATTTGGAATGGTTTACATATGTTTGATGATTTGAAGGGTGTAAGAATATCTAAACATTTACACATAAAAATGTGGTTGTACATTTTTCTGCATTGTCCCTTCCTGTGTGTATTTAAGCTTCATTATAGTAGCATGTACTTTGGTATATTCTGGCATAATCATTGTAGTGGAACTGTAAGGCAGGACCACTGTTGGAGTGTGCAAACGTTTTCAAAAACAGAATCCACAGGATGTGCGCAGTACTAGAAGAGAAAGGGTGATACTGCATTAAATATTTAAACTTGGGGTTTTACACATAACTGGTGTTTGATTTGAAGTAAATTTTTCTACATGAATGACAGTTTGAATTTAAGCTAATCATATCATTCATTATGGAAAAAGTAATTTTATGTCCACTCACAGTCATTCGTTTTGGTTTATATCATAATCCCAATTATAGATAATCATGATTTTGCAATGGATATGAGATGTTCTAGTACATATACAGCCAGTTATATCTGACACTTAGTGATCCTTTGGCCACCACATTTGATACACAATTTTCTTCGTAAATGATTATGAACCAAGATAGGTTCCCAGGTTTGGTTTTCCTCAACCATCCCCGATTGCATGGGTCTGGGACTGGCATGTAGAGTATTGTGACATATTACATACAGGTAATATGTATGCATATACTGGGGTCAGTGTACACAAGAGCCAGATAGCCTGCCAGAATGTCTTTAGAGTGTGGGAGGGACTGGAGTACACAGAGGAAATACACACATTAAGTAGTTTGAAGTTGGGCCTATGGTTGGACATTGTTTAGTTTGGATACAGAGAAGAGTTCGGGTGGAAGATGGGTGGTGTTTCTGTAACAATATTTCACCCTTAACGAAAAAATCTGAGTTTTTTTCTGTTAGTGTTAGGCCAGGTCACTAGGGTATGTGGATTTAACTGTTCAGAAATCTATGATGGGTTATATAGGCATTGTTGTTAGTTATGGAATGTTGAACTGACAGTCTTGGTAACACACCTGACATCAACCACTAACATATTGGACAAAAAAAAGACAAACACTTCTGACAGCAGCAACCAACTATAAAGACTTTGCCATTGATCAGCAGCTGAACTGTTGGTGCAAATTCCACCTGCTCTGGTGGTCATTTACCTGAAATGTTCCATCTGCTATCATGGTCAAGTACCTGAATTGTTCTATCTGTTCTGATGGTCAAGTACCTGAACTGTTTTATGTGCTCTGATGGTCAAGTGCCTGAACTGTCTGTATAAATAAGTAAACGTTCCATCTACCATGGTGGTTATATACCTGCACGTCTATCACTTGTGTGCTGCAATAGTCTGGAGGATGATATGGACTTTATATTCTACAGTTCTTTCAGTTCTACAGCATTGCAATTTATGTGCTGCAGCTACAATCTTATCACCGGATGTCTAAGACTCTGCTGTCCATAACCAGATATGGAGGACTTTGACAAGCTTATATGCTTTTAAACTCTTGGAAAGGAAACGTTTGGTGTTCTTTTGTTAGTCCAACACATGTTTTTTTATATTTTTTGAACTTTGGATATTCTTATATTTTTCAGCCCTAACAAATCCAAGTTAGATTTTCTGAGTAGGTAAATCAGACAGGGAAAGTAGGTATCAACACTTTAGATTAGATACACTTTAGATCCCCCATTTTTCATTTAAGGTAAATTTAACCAGGAGGTGGAGGAATGTATGTCTTTGTTTTCTCCATTGTTGACAGCTTATGTACTTTATGTACAGTTGGAGGCATTATATGATATTTGTGAGCCAGGGGGTGGAGTGATGGGGAAACTGTATATTTTATATATGACATACTTCTTTATTAATAATGTAGCTCACTAATGAATTCTAAGCCTCCAAATCTTGGTTAAGGAGGCCATACTGTATAAGGACATAAGCATGGGATTATCTTCCACCAATGGAATGTCATTGTTAACTGAGCAGGATGGGACCAATCCCACTTTCTTCTCTACGATTGGCTATTTCCTTATATTCAAGTTCTATATAACTTTACCACAGCCATAACTGGTGATATTTCAGTCCCGCATCCAGAGCTGCATCATACGACAATATAATAATAATAATGCAAAATGAATCTTGGTTGATTTTCCCAACTCTAACCTACCTATTTCTGAAAACATTTTTAGAACTATGACTATGGTAATATTTAAAACAAAGTGAACCTGACACTCAGCAAACATTCTCTGCAGGAGAATGTTCTAGATACATGTTTTTTTAATTGACAGTGATTGATTCTCCGCCAGAAATTGTTTGATGAAAGTTATATTCACAGCTTTATAAAAAAACCCCAGTTCTGTGCATTAACATTCCATTCATTCGGGTTCTATTTGGAACAAGAGCATAAACAAGGCTCTTTAAAAAAACTATGCTCTGGAACAAGGTGAGTGTCCTAATTGATGGAAAAAAAACAATTCTATATCCTTGCAAAACAAAAAAGCTAAAAGATTGTTTATTACTGGTACACTGGTTTATCCTAAATATAATAAACTAGCAGTCTGATAAAGTCTTCATTTTTGACAAGAAATATATAAATTGGCCGCATAAGCAATAGGATATTGCTTTATACTATTCATTTTATAGGAAATGGTTGTAGAGAGAAATATGACTTCTGCAGTTGCTGATGTTTTTACTTTTGCCAAACTGTCATGCTGATTTAATAGATTCATTGCTTTCCTAAGTCACTTACCTGGAACTATAGTTCTGACATCTACTCTGTCTGCCTATTTGCCCCCATTTAGTGGATCAGAATCTTATAAATTCTTAGGGTCATCATAACTGCAAGTCAGATGGCATTTTAGAATGGAGGTGCTCAATGGCAGGATCTATGTTTCTTTTAGCAAAAGTTCCCTTATATACTAGTATTTAAAAAGAAATATCAATTAGAAAACAGTGCATTATCTTATGCATTCACAAGAATGCACACTTTGCTCAATTCATTTCATTAAATTGGGGCATACAATCTACTGTATATCAGTGTTTTAACCACTTCAATACAGAGCACTTATACACCCTTCCTGCCCAGACCAATTTTCAGCTTTCAGTGCTCTTGCACTTTGAATGCCAATTTCTCAGTGATGCAACACTATACCCAAACAAAATTTGTATCATATTCATCACAAACAGAGATTTCTTTTGGTGGTATTTAATCACCACTGGGTTTTTTATTTTTTTGCGACATAAGTGAAAACAGAGCGCAAATTTTGAAAAAGAAAAAAACACTTTTCTTAGTTTCTATGATAAAATTGTGCAAATAAGTACATTTTGTTCGTAAATTTGGGCAATAATGTATACTGCTACACATCTTTGATAAAAAAACCCCCCAAGGCGGTGGGCTCGAGGATGCTAACGTGACGCGTCAGAGCTGGGGGAGGAGCCTGATGGCGGTGCCGTAGTGTGACAGCGGAGGCGACTCGGAGGAACCCGAGGAAGCAGAGCGGGGTGAGAGCCCGCCGATGAACTGCCGGACAAGCCCTACAGTGAGACAGAGAGACGATGTCTGTCCCAGACCCGGCGGGAGGTGAGCAGTGGCACATAGAAGCATCTAAGAGTATTAACTGGCTAAAGAGGCGGCGGAGCTGTCTGCACACCTGCACGCCTGCCGGGAACGGTTGGAGCTGACTTGTATGCAGTAGTACCCCCCCGGACCCCCATGCCTCCCCCACCTGAGCGCTTTTAGATTGATTCCTGAATTGACCTGTGCCTGCTGAGGGGAAAGTGAGCAGAGGATTCTGTGAACATGAGCACCAAGTGGACCAGGACATCTCTGGAGCTTGGCAATGGAGCTATATAGCATCACACAGCACCTCAGGCGGCTGGATTGGATCTACTCAGGAGGGTGAGGCTCGGAGAAGAAGCCCTCCCAAGGTATAAACTTAATACAATAATATTTACAGCCGTTGCTGGTTTCAGAGCTCTAGAGACTGGTTATGAGATTTGTCAAGTGGACTCTATACTATTACTCTGCATAAATAATGCATAATTAAGACTTGCATGCTTGCTGTTTATGCGGTCGGTATAAGGTTTGAAGGCTATAAATCCCGGATGAAGGAGTGAGGCTCCGTTTTGCTTGCCTGCAACCCTGTCCTTCTGCTTCTGCAGGTTCTTGAGTTGAACCCTATTTATATCTCTATTTGTCAATATAAACTTTCATGTGGATGGAATGATAAGACAGGAGAAGTGTAGATGAGCCTTGTGATGCTCGGAAGACAGTATAATGTGCAAGCAGGGCCGGATTGAACTTATTGTAACCTATATCCTCCTATTTCCTACTTCCTATTAGCTTCCTATTACCCCTCTTTCTTGGAAGTTACTGCTAAAAAAAAAGAAAAAAAAAAGAGGGCCAGGGAAAAGCTCAGTGACCCTGAAAGGTAAAGCACGAAGGGTAAGGCCAGAAAAGTGACTGTATATTTTCAACTTGTCCGATACCACACAGGTTGACCCTGTGGCTCCCCAGGGGTCACTGCTTTTACAGGTTTGTGCTCAGCTGGTGCCCCAGGCTTGGGGTATCGCCCGCTAAATCAACGCTAAATTACCCCACATGATTAGACCATTAATATACAAAATCAGTGTGGGAAAAGGAAAAGTACAATAAGGGAACATGAGAGGTCGATCTCAAAGAACAACAGAACCCAAGACCCCAAAAGAGAGTTTAAATACTAGCAGAATCCAGAAATATCTTAAAGACGCTAGTGCAAAAAGCCCTGGTCTGAAAAAAAAAGCTAGCAGGTACAAAAGAAAAAGAGAAAGAGCAAGAGAAACACAAATTGAACCAAGGAGAAAATTCCAAGGAAGAGATTGATCAGGCAGGAGTATTGGATCTCAGTAAAATGGAAGAACAAAGAAATATGGCTATATTTCCAACAAAATCGGAATTGCTGGAAATGTTTACTAAATTAGAAAATTCGATCAAAATGGAGATCTCGAATGTAAGGATGGACATGGGTCACCTAATAAGGAGAATAGAAGAAGCAGAGGAAATAACGGGAAAACAGGCCCAAGAAATAACAGAATTAAAAACACAAATGAGAAAAATGCAAAACAACCAACGCGACACACTATACAAATTGGAAGAACAAAAAATCAAACTCGTCACCAAAATCTCAGGATCAGAGCCCTACCGGAACAACAAGGAGAAGATCTGGTTTACAAGACGAAGAAAATTTTTTATCCAATCTTGGACAGAGGGATCGACAAAGATCTAAAGATAGATAGGGTGCATAGGGTTAGGAAACCCCCAAATCTGAGACAGGAAATACCCAGAGACATCATCCTTAAATTCCATTTATATGAAGATAAAGCTAAGATATGGAACAAAGAGGAGGAGCCTTAGGGCTTAGGGCTTAGAGGAGCCCCCCCAGTAAAATTTGAGAGCTCGGAACTCCAGATTTTTTCCGACCTATCAGCTGGAACCCTGGCACGACGACGCCAATTAAAACCCCTGCTGGAACAACTGAGGACAGCCAACATCAAATATAGTTGGGGGTTCCCAACAACTCTGATAGTTCAGAGAGAGGGAAGAACAATTAGGATGAAGTTACTGGAAGAACGCCATGACTTTTGTAAAAGCTTGGACATTTCTGTCGCAGATATCCCTCAACAAAAGAATTGAAGTTCAGATGCCCTTATTAGCAAGAGTTGGACTCTTTTAGTAATTTTGTAGGGGTCAATACTAGTTTATGAACATAATTAATTGAAGCACGGGTGGGGGGGGAGCTGGGGCTTTACATGGAGACTAAATGAAAATTTACTAAGAGATGACGAAGTAGCTGAAAAAATACAAAGAGAATTAGAATTTTACTTCTTGACTAATGATACAGGGGAGACATCGGGCTACACTCTCTGGGAAGCCCACAAAGCATATATTAGGGGGTCCTTATATCTATTGGTGCAGGGGGAAAAAAAGAGAAACAAAAAAAAAGGGAAAACCTTATTGAAGAAATACATAAATTAGAACAAGAGCATAAAAAACACAATGGACAGTATCAGGAATGTTTTAATCAACTGATAAATAAGAGAGAGGAACTAAAAGATGCTATAGAACAAGATTCTAGAAGGTCCCTTAATGTACTAGCAAGAGATAGGTATTTTTGGGGAAATAAGTCAAGCAAGCACTTAGCTAGGCTGTTGAAAAAGAAAAGAGAAGTGAACTTTATTGAAAAAATTCAAAATAAAATGGGGAGGTAGTCCATACATCTAGGGAAATAGCAGAAGAATTTAGGAAGTACTACGATGCCCTTTATGCAGTAAGACAGAAGGAACAACAAGGACAAGGAAATAAAGGGAAGGTGGAAGAATTTTTAAATAAAGCAGGACTTCCAAGTCTGTCTGAGAGTGACAGAGTAGACTTGGATAGACCTATCTCAGAGGAGGAAATCTATACGGCACTAAAAGACTCTGCCCCAGGAAAAAGTCCGGGTCCTGATGGGTTTACTACTTATTACCTTAAAAAATTTAAAGACATCTTAGTCCAGAGGCTTTGCCACTACTGGAATGGCTTGGGTACTAACTGGGAAATGGGAGGAGAAGCATTGTCGGCAGCTATAACAGTGATTTTAAAAGAAGGAAAGAACAATATGCTCTGTTCCAGCTATAGGCCTATTGCCTTACTAAACGCAGACACTAAGTTGTATGCTAAAGTCCTACCAAGAAGGTTGAAAGGAAAAATGACTGCCTTGGTTCACCCAGACCAGGTAGGGTTTATACCAGGAAGAGAAGGAAGAGATAATGGAGTTCGTTCATTGCTTCTTTTGGAATCTATAAATTCCAATGAGTCCCCAGGACTATTCCTGTCGATAGATGCCGAAAAAGCATTTGACAGGGTAGACTGGGGATTCATGATAAAAACATTGGAAACAATGGGAATAGGACCAAGACTGATTAAATGGATAAAAGTACTATACAACTCCCCCCCTGCATCTGTTAATGTAAATGGGGTCGTGTCTCTACCATTTACAATGGAGAATGGAACTAGACAGGGGTGTCCGCTGTCGCCTCTCTTATTTGTATTGACTTTGGAACCCCTGCTGGCTTCTGTCCATAATAATTTAGATATAAGTGGGATAAAAAAAGGGGAGGAGGAGCATAAGCTCGCTGCGTTTGCCGATGACATACTTTTCTATATTACTAATCCAAGGATCACGATCCCAAACTTGCTAGATACATTAAAAAAATGGTGAAATTTCAAACTTTAAAATCAACCTTAACAAATCTGAAAATTTAAACATAAATGTATATAAACAGGAAGAAGATAACCTCCTTAAGGAGTTTCATTTTCTATGGAGAAAGGACATAAAATACCTAGGAGTTAACTTGACCAACTCCTTGAGGAAAATATACTTAAGAAATTACATCCCTTTACTAGATGAGATTAAGAAGGAAATTAAAACATTTCAACGCGTCCTCTCTCTTTTGGATCGGGCGCATTAACACAGTAAAAATGGTGATGGCTCCGAAAATTCTTTATACATTCCAGATGCTTCCAATTCCTCTCCCACAGTCCTATATGAGAGCTCTAAGAAGTATAATAATGAACTTTGTCTGGTGTGGCAAAAAAACGTGAATAGCATTTACAGTACTGAGTAGGGGGATAAAACAGGGGGGTTTAGCGTTCCCGGATTTAAAAAAATATTACAACCCAGTGGCACTTACATGGTTGATGGAATGGGCAAGGGAAGTTTCAGATATGAGATGGGTTAATATTGAAAATAGTATGAGTAATACACAGTTAGGGCACATAATATGGAATAAAGATTAAAAAAAAAAAAAGCCCAAATAAGTGTATATTATTTGGTTTGTAAGAAAGTTATAGAGTCTACAAGCTATGGTGCAAATCATTGAAAATTGATCACACCTGATGCACTGACGGCCTATCTCATTTCTTGAGGCCCTGAAATGTCAGAAAAGTACAAATACCCCCCAAATGACCTCTTTTTGAAAGTAGACAGTCAAAGGTATTTAGTAAGAGGCATGGTGAGTTTTTTGAAGTTGTAACTTTTCCTCACAATTCTTGGGAAAATTAAGAAACTATTTTATTTTTATTTTTTTTACACAAAATTGTCATAATAACAAGTTATTTCTCACACACAGCATATGCATACTTCCAATTACACCACAAAATGCATTCTGCTACTCCTCCTGAGTACATAGAGAGGACTGACATGCAGGGAGCATCGTCAGGCGTTCTAGGAGCATAAATTACACATAACAATTCCTAACAACCTATTACACTTTTGAAGGTCCTGGAGCACCAGGACAATGGAATTACCCACAAAATTACCCCATTTTGGAAAGAAAACACCCCAACGTATAATCTATGAGGCATTATGAGTCTTTTGAACATTTAATTTTTTTTCCAAAAGTTTTTGGAAATCGTGGGAAGAAAATAAAACGTATTTGTTGTCACTTTATAAGATTTTTCTAACAGCATGTACATAGCAAAAAGTACCGCCCAAAAAACATTCTGCTACTTCTCCTGAGTATGGCAATACCACGTGTGAGAGACTTTTACACATCATGGCTACATACAGAGGCTGGCCCAAAATGCAGGGAGCACCATCAGGTGTTCTAGGAGCATAAATTACACATTTATTTTCCTGACAACCTATCACACTTTTGAAGATCCTGGAGCACCAGGACAGTGGAATTACACACAAAATGATCCTATTTTGAAAAGAAAACACCTCCACTGGTGACTCTGATGGGCTGGTGACAGGTACTTGGATACTCTGATGGGCTGGTGACAGGTACTCTGGTACTCTGATGGGCTGGTGATAGGTACTTGGGTACTCTGATGAGCTGGTGATAGGTACTCGGATACTCTGATGAGCTGGTGACAGGTACTCAGGTACTCTGATGGGCTGGTGACAGGTAGTCGGGTACTCTGATGGACTGGTGATAGGTACTTGGGTATTCCGATGAGCTGGTGATAGGTACTCGGGTACTCTGATGGGCTGGTGACAGGTACTCGGGTTCTTTCATGGGCTGGTGATAGGTACTCAGGTACTCTGATGGGCTGGTGACAGGTACTCGGGTATTCTGATGGGCTGGTGACAGGTACTCTGGGGCTGGTGGCAGGTACTCTGATGCTGGTGACAGGTACTCTTGGGCTGTTGACAGGTACTCAGATGAGCTGTGACAGGTACTCAGATGAGCTGTGACAGGCACTCTGATGGGCAGTGACTGGTACTCTGATGCTGGTGACAGGTACTTAGATGGTCTGTGACAGGTCCTCTTTATTTGGGGGGAGATCGGGCAGTGTACTGTACTTTGTTATCCAGGTCATCTCCTCATACACTCAGGAGGAGAACCCGGAAATGGCGCTACAGCCATTTGTTGACATTTGTGACTGGCTGTGTTTGGACACAGCCCGTCACATGGTAAAGAGCCAATTTCATTGGCTATTTACCCTGATCGGGGATGGGCTGGTTCCAAGGGACACGCCTCATCCCCGATCGCAGCACTGAGCACCCCCGGGGCTGTGCACGAGCAGCTTTCTAAGGGCATAAATTTAAAATCTAATTTGACTACCTATTACACTTTTGTGAGGCACTGATGGGCACTGTAGTAGCATGGATGTGGCATGAATAAATACTGATGTGGTATGGATGTGGCATGGATGAGAACTGATGTGGCATGGATGAGCACTGATTTGGCACAGATATGGCGTGGATTTGGCATGGATGAGTACTGATGTGGCATGGATGTGGCGTGGATGTGGCACAGATGAGTACTGATGTGGCATGGATGAGCACTGATGTGGTATAGATGTGGCACGGATGAGCACTGATGTGGCATGGATGTGGCATGAATGAGAACTGAAGTGGCATGGATGTGGCATGGATGAGCACTTACACATATAGTTATATAGTAGGTGAGGTTGAAAAAGTCCATCAAGTCCAACCTATGTGTGTGATTATATGTCAGTATTACATTGTATATCCATGTATGTTGTGGTCATTCAGGTGCTTATCTAATAGTTTTTTGAAACTATCGATGCTCCTATCTGATCCATCCCCTCGCCCACCATCGTAGCCGGACCGGGTACATAACGCTCGGACAGCCCGCGGCTCGAGCCTAGCCGGCGCCCATCTTGGTACTCCCTAGCATCCGGAGGGCCCGCGGCTCGGGCCTAGCCGGCAGCCATTTTGGTCCTCCCTCCTGAGGCCACAAGCACTACACCGGCCACGGTGAACATTCCCTCCACCTCCAGGTAAGACCCACTATCCCACGGACCCCCTCTCTATTCATGGTCCCGAACCCACCACCACACACCCCCGGGGCACCACCACAGCCGCTGTCCAATCATCCCGTTCTCTAGCTACTAGACTCGGGGGACAGACCACGACTGCGGCCTAGCTCCAGCCAACCAGCCACCTCTTACCGCTCCCACACTTGTCCAGCGAGCCCCCCATGCCCTCTACACCTGGTACACCCCCTCCTCGATACTGGACCTCATGGCAGGGACACAGGTTGACACCGGGGACCAGGATATCCACGGCTCCAGCCCTGCCCAGCGTCCATCTCAGATCCTCCTAGACGCAGCTGCAGCACTAGTCCAACCAGTAAGTAGTGGCCAGATCCCCCTCACCCCTCCACTGCCCCCTCTCCCCTACCCTCCCCTCTCCCATCTTTCCTCTGGACCATCCCATACAGGTAAGCCCACCGGGATTCCCTAGCAGTTGATCCAGGGTCCTCGAGTCCGATCGCCCCTCGGGGGGTCAGGAAGGGATTTTTCCTCTGCTGTAGCAATTAGCCAGCTCAGCTAGGGGTTTTCGCTTCCTCTGGATCAACAGGAGGGCGGTAGGTAGCCCCTCCATCACTTCCTCCAGAACTTCCACACCATCATCCAGCCCGGCAACTACACTACTCCAGTAGCAGTGGCAGCCATCTGATCCCTCCATCCCCCAGCAAACTCATCATCGCTACATCAATACCATCATTAGATCATCCTTCCTTCAGCAACTTTGTCTTTCTCACCATGTGCAATTTCAAATACACAGCGGACGCCCTCCACAGGTTAAGAATCACCGCCTCAACTTTACCAACCACCACTCAAAAAGGACTAAAAAAAGAAAAATTACTAAGGACCAACCCACAATCAACCATCAAATACAGGGAGACACCAATCCAACCACAACAACTAGCATGCGCCCTGACCAACACCAGATCTGCAGTCAAGCACAGACTAGAAATCCACGGCTTCATCATCGATAACAACATAGATTGCCTCTTCATTATGGAAAGCTGGCTAACATCCGACTGCAACACCAACAGAATTGGTGCCTGAGAACTACAATATCCTAACTGAGCCCAGAATAGGAAAAAAAGGAGGAGGCCTAGCAGTGATCTTCAAATCGCACCTTGCGTTCACCAAACCAACTTTACAGAACTCAGTGCCTTTCATGGAGACACTCTCCCTGCGTCTTCAAACAACACCCCAAGACACCATTCACATACTACTATGCTACAGACCACCAGGACCAAAGACCAATCTCCTTACACAACTCACTGAATTCATTTCAATACACACCCTGAAAACCAAAAACTTTCTGGTACTTGGGGACTTTAACCTCTGGGCAAACTCTACCCAAGACCCTATTGCGACCGCCGGCATTAACCAACTGGAAGAACTACGTCTTCAACAGCTGATAAATGCCCCCACGCACAGTTCAGGACACACTCTAGACCTCATCTTCAAACAGAATAAGGACATCAACATACTTGACAACACACCACTACCATGGATGGACCATCACGCTATCAAATTTAAAATCACCGGGGGGGCGTGGCCGACCGGAGATGAAGATGGACGCCTGATCCCTCAGCTCGTCACACAGGGGAAACTATAGAGCTACACAGGCCGCACAGCTACTTCAATCCGGAGCCATCCTCACTCCTACAACGCCAGAGAACATGGCCAGTGGGTCTAGGAAGAGAAATCCGGAATATCAACCAAAGAAACTCACCGAATTCTCTTACAAGCCGGCGGAGCAGGTCAGTGACTTCCAAGATGGCGCCGGCCCGGCCGCGCTGCGGGACTCTTACACTGATCTACCAGACGAAATCCTGGTAGATAATATGCCATCCGACCCCCCATCACAACCCCCTCACCCTCCGGAGGGTGACTGCCTGCTTAACAGCCCAGCAAAGGCCAAAATGAGGCTCGATGCGCCGCCGCAGCGGCCGCCCACTGCACAAATTGAGGCCCAGGCTTTCAATCCCCTTCTCACCAACCAGGCCCTACATTCATCCATGGCATCTTTTCCTACCTCAGGCCAGCCTGTGATGGATACCACGTTAAAAGACATGCTGATGTCACTACAAACCTCCCTCATGACAGATCTCTCTTCAATGTTCACTAAAATCTCCTCAGACATCCACTCACTTGATAACAGAGTGTCATGCATTGAAAGGAATATGAGTGAATGCACCTCCACAGTTAATGAGGTTATTGATGCGTGTGAGGATGTGAGGGAAGAAAAAAAATGGGTTCGCGCCAAGCTGGCCGATTTAGAAGACAGATCTCGCAGGAACAATATAAAGCTACGTGGAGTCCCTGAATCCATCATGCCTGCAGATCTACCACGATTCGCTAAGGAAATGATGCACGCCATCATACCAGAAGCATCTCCCAGGGACCTGATAGTAGACAGGATCCACAGAATCGCCAAGCCATCTCACCTAGCGGCCTCCATTCCTAGAGATGTATTAATGAGAGTACACTTCTTTCACGTCAAAGAGAAACTTCTGCTGGGGGTCAAACACAAGTCACCGCTACCTTCACCCTACACAGAGATCCAATTCTTCCCAGACCTTTCCAAGTATACACTCCAACTAAGAAGAAGCTTAAACCCAATAACTAAAGGTCTGCAAAACCATAAAATACCATACAAATGGCGTCACCCAGCAACTATTCTAGTCACGAAGAATGGCCAAAACCATGTCATAAACGACCTCAACAAAGGCATGCAACTTCTCCACCACTGGGGGATACTTCTCGAACCCCCCAAGACCAACCCACCATACAGTGACCCGCTCCCAGCCCGCAACCGCATGGCTCATCAACACAGATGAAAGACACGGAAGATCCTACGACAGTAGGCCTCAAAACGTCTGGCAATATCCCCTGGAATGTGACGAAACGATTTCTTACGATCTCAGCTCCCTTCGTTACTAACTGTTTATACCCCCGTTTTAGAGGTTGAAGCGGTGTAGGTTACACCACCTCTATTTATTCTTCTACAATTCAGCAGAGTTACTTCACCAGCAGCCTGATCATTGACTTTTTAGTTACTTTTGTTTTTTGTTTTCTTTTTTAATATCTCTTCTACTCTCTAGTGTGATTAACATTTTGCTCTATTTGCAGCCCATTTTGATTTAACTATCGTCAAGCCCAAGGACCATAGACCACTCAGCACCAGCCCAGCAGACCAGGGTCCTCCACATCTTAGATCAAACCGACGGACAGTAAGTGATTGTTTCACTACTCCCTTCACCCCCCACCCTCACAATGCCGCTCAACATACTATCGCTTAATGTCAATGGCCTGAATCATCCGGCTAAACGCCATTCACTATGGAGAACCGCCAAAGCTCTACATAGTGACATTCTTTGTATACAAGAGACCCACCTGACACTGTCAGATTCCTCTCTATGCAAAAACCACAAATTTCCTACCATCTACCAAGCCTGCCACTCTGCCAAATCTAGAGGTGTTCTGATAGCAATAAAAGACACTGTGGACTTCCAACTATCCAAGATCCTGACAGACCCTGAAGGTCGATACTTGATAGTAGTGGGTACCATCAGCAAAGTGTCCTATACGCTCATCAACATCTACGCCCCGAACACACACCAGATGAAATTCCTACATAGAGTCATACGCTTAGCCAAACCAATCAAGAAGGGTCACCTAATCCTATGCGGAGACTTTAACATTGCCCCTGACAACAACATGGACACCACATCACCAGCGAAGAGGCGAATATCACCATTGAAGAATTTTTTATCCTCACAGGATTTGTTTGACGTATGGCGCTGTCACCACGGTTCAGAAAAGGACTTTACTCACTTTTCCCCCAGACACAATTCTTACTCAAGGATTGATTTATTTGCAACAGATAAATGGCTATTACAGAATGTGTGTCAATCTGCGATACACGCCACGACATGGTCAGACCACGCTCCAATATCAATTTCAATCACAGATTCCAGCCCACAACGCAACACGTTTCTCTGGCGTGCAAACAATTATATATTGCAAAATGTAAACTACACAACAGAGATCTCCAATCATCTCACAGAATTTTTCGCTATAAACAAAGGATCGGTGTCTGACCATGGAGTGGTGTGGAGTGCCCATAAGGCCTACATGAGAGGTACATTAATAAAATTAAGCTCACTTCACAAAAAGAAGAGGACGCAGCGTATAGACGAACTAACCTCCCAAATCACCTCCCTAGAACAACAACACAAGGCCAATCCCAGTAATCCACAAACCCTCCAGCTACTATCTCTCAGACAGGAGCTGAAAACATTACTTCTACACTCGTTTGAATTCCTTCAACGTAAATTGAAAGCTACTTCTTATGCCACCTCTAACAGAGCAGGGAAATCTCTAGCAATGAAACTCAGAGGTAAAAGAACCAAAACAAAAATATCTCAGATATTCCACCCCCACACGAATACCTCCCAGTCCAACCCTCAAGACATAGCCAATGCATTCAGTGACTACTATAGTGACCTTTATAATCTAAATCATGACCCTACCACCCCACAGCCATCTCCAGACGAGATTGATCAATTCCTCCAATCCATACAATTACCAACCTTGACTAAGACACAACTAGAATCCCTCAACAAACCATTTACAGAACAAGAAGTCAGACTGTCAATTGACTCCCTTCCCAATGGGAAAGCTCCAGGACCTGACGGCCTCACACCCGAATACTATAAACAATTCTCACCAATACTTGTCCCCCACATCACGGAGCTCTACAACAACGCTGCCTCCTCTTCCAAATTTCCTAATGACTACTTAAATGCATTAATAGTCACGCTACCGAAGCCAGGGAAAGAACCCAACACCCCCAAAAATTTCAGACCAATATCCCTTTTAAATCTTGACTTAAAAATTTACGCCAAGACCATTGCTACACGTTTACTAGATATCATACCCACGCTCATTCATAGAGACCAGACCGGTTTCACGAAAGGAAGGCAAGCGCCAGATGCCACCAGAAGAATGATAAATTTGATCCATCATGCGGAGACCACCGGAACGCCTTCTCTGCTCCTATCCTTGGATGCAGAGAAGGCGTTCGACAGGGTCCACTGGCTATACCTTAAAAGGGTCCTCCAGAAGTTTGGTTTTAAAGACCACATCCTTAGAGCAGTGTTGGCAATGTACACCACCCCATCAGCCCAGGTGTTCACGGAAGGTATGCTCTCGAAACCATTCCCTATTACAAATGGCACGCGCCAAGGCTGCCCGTTATCCCCAATTATCTTTAATCTACTAATGGAACCCCTGGCACAACACATCCGCTCCAATAAGAAAATATCTGGTCTAACGATAGGTAATACTTGCCACAAAATAAGTCTCTTCGCGGATGACGTTATACTAGTACTCACGAACCCCTCATCCTCCCTAGCAGAGGCACAAAATACACTAAATTGGTTCAGCAAGGTCTCATATTATAAGTTAAACAAAACCAAATCATACGTTCTCGACCTTAACATAGACGCCACAACAAAAATCTTGCTCCAACAACAACACACCTTTACATGGGCAGACAAAGATATCACATACTTAGGAATTCAACTTACAAAATCAACCAGACAACTTTATTCCTACAACTTTCTCCCACTTCTACACAAAATCAACAGTGACACTCAACAAATAACGAAACACGAACTCTCCTGGTCGGGTAGATTGGCGGCCTTTAAAATGGTATGCCTCCCCCAAATATTATACTTCTTTCGCACATTGCCCATCCCAATACCCTCCTCATTTTTCAGGTCCCTCCAATCACTATTCAACAAATTCCTATGGAAGGGGAAAAAACCCAGATGTGCCCATGCAAAACTAATTAAACATAGACTGGCAGGAGGCGCAGGCTCCATAGACTTTAGAGACTACCACCTGGCGGCCACACTTGCTCAACTACCGGTATGGTTCCAACCTAATACTCAATCTCTCTGGGCCCTGATAGAAAAATCTTTAATTATCGGTTCCAATCTCAAACACTGGATACTAAGCACCCCCCTGGGCTCACGTATCTCACCCTCCATCTCTCCACCCATGAAGGCCTCAGTATACGCCTGGAAAAAATTGGCCACCCTTTCTGACACCACTCCCTCAATGGCACTCCTTAATGTACCCCTAGAAGCTCTTCACCACCTCTCACCGGGGCTTAGACTCTCCCAATGGACCCTCAAGGGTATACACTCACTACATCTCCTCATACAAGGAAACACACTTAAATCCTTCTCCCACCTTCAACAGGAATATGATCTGCCCACCACTGAACATTTCACATATCTCCGCATAAATCACCTCTCCCCAACTACCACATTCCCCCAAAGACCTGGGATTTCCTCACTAATCCTATTCCAAGAACCAAAGGAATTTCTTACTTCTACACCCTCCTACAGGGGAAAAGAATTTTCGCTAAAATGCCCCCACATCACCAATGGGAAGCAGACCTCTCCACCACTTTCTCTGCTGAACAATGGCAACTGGCTTTCAAATCGACATACAAAGCAACCCAATGTTCAACTCTATGGGAACTCACTCAGAAAATTTCGCTTCGATGGTATTTGACACCAGCTAAAATAGCTTCCTTCAGCCCCAATAACCCCAATATATGTTGGAGATGCAAATCCCACAAAGGTGACATTTTTCATATTTTTTGGTCATGCCCAGCCATTCAGAAGTATTGGACAGACACATTTAACCTTCTTACCGACATAACCAAAATCCCTATTCCACCCTCTCCCGCAATGGCACTTTTAAACCTAAACATAGAAAACATTCCCGGAGCCCTAAGATACATAACAACCCATGTCCTCCTGGCCTCCAGACTCAACCTAACTAGGCATTGGAAGTCGGATAGCTCACCAAACATAACACAAACAATAGACCTGGTCTCACTACATTTCAGCTACGAAACAATGATGGCCTCCAGTAATGGAAGGGCCTCAAAAACAGCTAAACAATGGCTTCCTTGGACAAATTGGTCCAACGCTGCACTTCCCACTCAGACGCTCAAAAACACCTACACACCTTCTTGACCGAGCAATATGCTGATCATATGATCCTTTCGATGCTACCACTACGACTACAGCAGAGATATAAACCCTCAAATTAAGAATGAACTACTACTCTTAAGGATCACACAATGGATCGTTTCTGCCTTTGCGGTACAAATAGCTCCCGTTAGGGGTGCCGCATAGGGAGAAAGGGTCAAACACATTTGTTCAAACAACTAATATTACCTTAATGGACTATGTTTCAATGACAAGCTGCTGGATTTTATGCATAGTTTAAGTTTCCAAACTTATGTTCTAAATACAATCAAACGTCGTTGCACGACGTACAATGCATTAATTGTACACTGTATTTCCTTGTGAAAATCCAATAAAATACTTTGAAAGGAAATTTAAAATCACCACTAACACCACCCTCCAAAAACAGAAACACGCAACAACAACACACTGGAACAGATCTCAGAAGAAACTACACTCTGAACTCTTCAAAACCACATTATCAAACAAAATGCCATTGCTAAACTTAAACCTCTCAACGGAACAAACACTCAACTCCCTAAACAAGGCATTACTACAAACAGCAGACTCAGTAGCGCCAAAACGCAGAACACTCATCCGCAAAAAAAACTTGAGATGGTTTAATGGCACTCTCACCCTACTCAAGCAAGAGCGTAGAAGAGCGGAAAGAGCATGGAGAAGAAATCCTACCAAGGAAAACCATACAAACTACAAAGTACTCATTGTGAAATACCACAAAGCAATCTTCAAAGCCAAAAAAGAACACTTCTCGAACACCATCTCAACTGCCTTAAACTGACCGTGGGAACTTTCTCCAAGCACCAAAGCCAAGAGTCTCAGAGTCATCTTTGACGCAGAAATGACAATGGATGCACAAATAGGATCAGTAGTTAGCAGATCCCACCATCTCCTCCGCCTGCTACGTAGACTCATTTCCTTCATCCCAGAAGAGGACAAAGCAGCAGTAGTTGGAACAATCATCAATTCCCGACTCCACTACGCAAACTCACTCTACATAGGATTACCCCAATATCAGCTTGCGCACCTACAACTCATCCAAAGCACGGTGGCAAGACTGCTTACAGGAAAAAAACCCTGGGAGTCCATTTCCCCATCCCTGAGGAGCCTACATTGGCTAACCATAAAGAATCGGATCACATTCAAGACCCTCTGCCTCACCCACAAATGCATACAAGGAAACGCTCCTCAATACCTTCAAGAGAAAATAAAACACTACACACCCAATCGCAATCTTCGATCATCTAACCAAAATCTCCTCCCCATTCCCAAATACCGCTACAAAGCAAAGGGAGAACAAAGATTCGCAGTCCAAGGACCTCGGCTATGGAACGCTCTTCCGACTTACATCTGCATGGAAGAAAACCATCAGGCCTTCAGGAAAAAACTCAAGACCTACCTCTTCTAAGAAGCTGACAACACAGAACGCATCTAGCGCCTTGAGGCGATTCAGAGCGCATTTACAGCGCTTTACAAATCATTCATTCATTCATTCATTCATTCATGAGACCACCGCCTGTGGAAGGGAATTCCACATCCTTGCCACTCTTACAGTAAAGAACCCTCTACGCAGTTTAAGGTTAAACCTCCTTTCTTCTAATTTTAATGCATGGCCACATGTCTTATTAAACTCCCTTCCGTGAAAAAGTTTTATCCCTATTGTGGGGTCACCAGTATGGTATTTGTAAATTGAAATCATATCCCCTCTCAAGCATCTCTTCTCCAGAGAAAATAAGTTCAGTGCTCGCAACCTTTCTTCATAACTAATATCTTCCAGGCCCTTTATTAGATTTGTTGCCCTTCTTTGTACTCACTCCATTTCCAGTACATCCTTCCTGAGAACCAGTGCCCAGAACTGGATAGCATACTCCAGGTGAGGCCAAACCAAAGTCTTGTAGAGTGGGAGGATTATCTTATTTGGAATGTTAAGTCTGATAAAAGAAACTTGGTAATAAAACTAAGCATCACAAATCAATTATACGTAACTATATTCATTCTGAACCTACTGATATCAGCGTGACATTTAAAAGTACCATAGCAAGAGTGGCAGTGGCCAGACAGTGATTAATGCCTCCAGCACCTACAGCAAAATCTGTTTTCTATAATTGTCCTGCTATTTAGATAAATATTTTTTAATAAAATGCCAATTTGTTAAATGTGTTTATATAGGCCAACAATGTACACAGAGCTTTTACATATTGTACTTTCATATCATTTTCTGCCCTCAAAGAGCTTACAATCTAAGGTCCTTCCCTCATATGCATATATACACACACTAAGGCCAGTTTAGACAGGAGCTAGTAATGATTTTGCTTAGCATGGTGTAATGATGTCACAATGCAGTGACTTCCATAGATCTGTTTAAAGTTAGATGATATCTTGCTCATAATAGTGGATTATAAAGAACATGGCTAATATGCATCACAAAGAATCTTGACAACAAAGTCATATTTTCCCAAGAACTTGCTCTTTCTTATTCCCCAGAACATTGACAGATTGCAAGACCATATTTATTATCTAAAACACTAATGTTGGCAGTCTTCTCTTCACAAAATCATCCTGAACTCAGTATTTTTTTCTGCCAAGGAATATGTTCTGCCATATTTATGCAAAATATAGTTGTTTATAAAAGAACATCTGTTCCTGAATTCCACTAATGCCATAGATGCTGAAGAAACTGGGAGCTGCACAATCAAATGTATTTAGTATCAAGGATTGAAATGCATAATGCAGTGAGTGAAGCCACATTTCTTGCCACATTGTTGTATTTAAAGACATTAGAGACCCATAAAAGCAAACAGTGCCTTGCAGAAAGAAATGACATTTGAAGTGTCTTCCTCGATTTACTAAGAGGGAAATATAAACAAAACAGGAACAACAATAAATAATCATACAAACAGTGCTGTCATCAGTGACAGGCCTGCCAGCTTAGAACATATTTTATCTAATTTGCCTGGTTTAACTTCTGTTATCTTAACATAAACTGACAATTCAGTTTGTGAATAAATTGAAAACATGGTATGCTTAATAGTTGAAGTTTCTAAACTAAAATATGTTACAACTTTTGCATCAAATGACTAATTGTCATTGGTGGGTCAGCTAAGGTAATCAAGCAAATCTGTCATCTTTTTTGTTGGAATAGTTGTGGTTTGAGAAATTAAGAGCGATATTCTGTGTTTTTATGCAAATACATATTAGTGGTGTAAAATATTTTTTTGTCTTTAAAATTACCCATGTGTGACAAGGCTTAGACTTAGAGAAGGAATAATTATTTGTCGTTTTACTATACCAGCACATTATTAGGGATGAGGTTTAAGTTTGGGGTTACCTTGCGTTTGATACATATCTTACAGTTTCAGAGTTTAGAAAAACTCTGATTTATTGGACAACAATTTACACCTGAACCCATAATGCACTGTATAACCCTTGTCCCCGGTCAGATTAATCCATAAGAGCTAATAATATGAAAGAATGGAAAAGCCTGCAGCCTCACTATAAAAAGATGGGCTTCCAGCAACCATATTGTCAGTGTGTGCTGGTGCTGTTTAGGGAAAGCAGAAAAATCTGGAGAAATACATTTTATACAGTGCCATACTGTGCTCTAGTGTACTATACTGTGTTATACAGTACTATACTGTACAATTATAGTGTGGTGAGCTACCCTTGTCTATGTTCACAGTTCCATAGACCTTACTGTCCTTCTTAGTGCCCTTTATATAACTGTAGGGTGATATTCTATTCAGTCGTGGCTTGCTAGTTTGTGGTGTGCAGAATACACTTGTTGATGAACAGTTGTTGAAGTTGTATTGCTGTGAGCTGTGTATCAAAAGGACCACCCCCTCTCCCTTATTCTAATAGTCTCAGTAAAATCTAGGCATTCTATTTAACTCTCCAAAAAATAGTGCAATGGTGGGCAATTCTAAAATGAAAAGCAGAGATTCTGAACATGGGAGTAGTAGGGGGTGAGCATATCCTGCGGGACATTGTGTTGTGTGCCTGGAGGTAGCGCTCCCAAAAATGGCTAACCAATAGTCACAGTCACAGCAAACCAAGCAGATAGCTTCCTAGCTGACAAAACCTTCTACACCTATATCCTCCTAGGCGTAGGTCAGTTGGTTGCCTTCCTGCATAGCTAATGCACCCTCTTGCCCCTCATATGCTATGAGGCTGTCCATGAACATCATGCTGCTCAATAACAACACCTACACATCCTCCAAACCTGCAATTTACAGGGTTAGTGTTTTTTCAATGTAGCCCTTGAAATTGCATGAAAAGGACCTCTCCCTGCAGTACTGTACACTTATTTTTTTTCATTAACACATGTCTCCTATGGTAGTGCCCACATTCCTGTGCAACTTTTTGAAATTACTGTGGTTATTAGCCCTACAAAAGGAAAAAATTTAATATCAAGATCTGCCCCTATGGATCGCTTGGGGAAAAGTTCATTTTTTCCAAATTTTGAGCATGTTTTATGCAGCTGAATGTGAACTGAACCTGGGCAGATTCACTCATCCCTACGTATAATATTGGATCTTAGGGTTCAGTCACTCAGGTCACTCTTTTTGCATCATCCTCCCTTTGCAGCCACATCAAGAAAGGTTTGATTTATAGGAACTAGCATCTTGTCTCACTGTAAATAATGAGGAATTTATATCATTACCAAGCATTAACTACATGTGTTTTAGTACAATATTGTAGCCTAATGGTAGTTAAATGAAGTTACAGTAAATCCTTGAATTGCAAGCATAATTCGTTCCGGAAGCATGTTTGTAATCCAAACCACTTTTTCTGAATTTCCTCATAAAAACCAATGGAAACTCAAATGATTCATTCCACAACCATTTATTCATAAGTCCTTCAGTTAATAGTCCATATAAAAAGATTATAGCAATGTGATAGGTTGTGTAACTATAAAATGTCCATCCACAAATGGAAGCCTCCACAAGGGGATTAGAAGCAAAATGCAGCAGGACCTACAGAGTATAAAAGAGAAGAGAGGTGCCCCTAATGCCCCATACACACGGTCGGATTTTCCGATGGAAAATGTGTGATAGGACCTTGTTGTCGGAAATTCAGACCGTGTGTAGGCTCCATCACACATTTTCCATCGGATTTTCTGACACACAAAGTTTGAGAGCAGGATATAAAATTTTCTGACAACAAAATCCGTTGTCGGAAATTCTGATCGTGTGTACACAAATCCGACGGACAAAGTGCCACGCATGCTCAGAATAAATAAAGAGATGAAAGCTATTGACCACTGCCCCGTTTATAGTCCCGATGTACGTGTTTTATGTCACCACGTTCGGAACGATCGGATTTTCCGACAACTTTGTGTGATTGTGTGTATGCAAGACAAGTTTGAGCCAACATCCGTCGGAAAAAATCCTAGGATTTTGTTGTCGGAATGTCCGAACAAAGTCCGACCGTGTACGGGGCATAAGTGTAGCAATATGGTTACATTTAATGAAGGTACAACATTTAGCAACTCACATGGTTGATGATTAAAAGAGGTACATCTAAGTATGCAGGCATCCGGGGTAAAGCTGTCCACATAGACCATCCCCCACACCGCCGCTCTCACTGCTGTCAGTCTGCAATCGTGACTGGGAAGACTACCCTGCAGTAGAGCGATCTGAAAGCGAGGCTTGAGCTGCTCGTGGAGCGCAGCATGGAAGGGACGATGTCAATGGCAGTGCAGAGGATGGTCTATGTGGACAGCTTTGCCCCGGATGCCTGTATACTTAGATGTGCCTGTTTTAATCATCAACCATGTGAGTAGCTAAATGATGTACCTTCATTAAATGTAACCATATTGCTACACTTGGAGGCACCTCTCTTCTCTTTTATACTCAGTTGTGATATGACGATACTTGTATATCAAGACATTGCTTGTATATCAAGTCAAGATTTATTAAAAAATGTTGCTTGTCTTGCAAAACACTCTCAAACCAAGTTACTCTCAAACCAAGGTTTTACTGTACATTAATTTTAAGTTGCACGTATTCTTGGTCTGTACTTTTACATTGGCTATCGTTAGTGATTAATGGAATTAGGATGTAACACCTTACACCAATGGCTCAAAAGAAAAGCATTTTAGAGAGCACAATGCACAGCAGATATGTGTGAGAAATGCTTGAGAGATGCTAATTAAGTCAGGTGTGGATGAAATAATCATTCCAGTTGAGAAAGAGTTAGCCACTCTCTTGATATGAAGTATAGTCTCTTACGCCTTTTACAGAACTAAGAGGGGAAAAATATAATCTGCAGAATACCAGAATGCACTAACTAGACAATATTAATGTGGATAGAGCTTTCAACCAAGAGTAACACTGAGCAACTCTCTGGAGCTTTGTTACTGCCTGGCAAAAAATAAAATCCTACTAATGTACACAACTATTTATTATACTGACTATGAGATTGGATGTTATTTGTATGTGCTTGAACACAGTCAGAAGGTGAACGTATTGGAGGGCGATTCTATGACTCATATATATGAGTATGGCAAATTTTGTGCCTGGTGGACAATACTTTATGATGTTTAGATGAGGAACATATACCATATACAGATTAATTTATCAGTCAATGAACTGCACTTTTTGGTGACTTCCAAGCTACAGCTTGGAATGACTATCACGAACAGGGCCAGATTAACATAAGGGCTATTGGAGCTGCAGCTCCAGGCCCCTACATTAATATTGGCCCAGCCATCCAAAAAAAACAGGCTGCACACGGAAAGCAATGGGCTGATAGGGGAGAGATCTCCCCTGATTGCCATTCCACATGCACCGCCCGGGCTGGGTGTCGGGATTAGGTTATACAGTACCAGAAGGGGTTTCTATGCCAAGAGCACACAGAGGGGCGTGCCTTGCTAGAGTAAACTTAAAAGAAGCATGGCTGCTCCTAGTGTTCGCTGGTGATTGGAGAGCACTTGCAGTCCTTGGTTCCTCTGTTCTTCTAATTGTGTGTACCTGCGCTTGCTGGGCGTGTATTCACTGTTCGGGTGTCCCCCTTTGGCTGCCACTTCCTTAGGAGTATGGGCAACATCGCAGGCTGCATCTATGGACAGCTCCCGGGGGCCACACAGGATTTGGACACTGTGGGGCTCTGTCCTCGGCTGCAGGTTATCCATAGCGGGCACTTCATGGTTTCCTCACCCTCACCCCATCAGTGGAAAGAATCCTAAAGTCCGGGAAATGTCCTAGCTAGCAGCATTGATCCCAGACTGTTCCAATGCATTAGCCTGGCATGCAGGTGAATCATAGCTCTATCAGACAGGAAGCCGCCGCTGTGAGTTTGCAGGCTTGGTTGGTGGCCAGGACCCAAGAGGGGCAGGTGGAGCTGACAGCTGTCCCTGATTTCTACAGTCCCGGGAATGTCCCTGATCTTCTCCTCTGACCATCTGCACTGCATGACCCAACTTCGTATATATCATAACATCTGGTCATGGGAAGGGGGTAAATGGGGCAACCCTGGGCCCCCTGCCAAAAGACCCAATACAAAAATATAATAAAACATTAATTTATTTTATTAAAATGTGTGTTAGGATGCAATATTTTGCCTGCAGTCAACTGTAAAAGTTTTTACTTTAGTATATTGCAGTGGTCTTCAAACTGCAGCCTAAGGGCTGGATGTGGCCCTTTGCTTGCCTTTTTCAGCCTTTTACGTAGGGAGGATTAATGTTAGGGCTATTTGAGATGCAGCTTCAGGCGTGCAGGAAAACAACGGAAGATAATTTCCCCTGACCCAGGGCCGCTGATAAGGGGGTATCACCTGTCCCCCTGTACGGGGCACACAGGGTGGCCCAGGCAGCAGGGGGAATATGATGTGGGTAGGACAGGGAGGATGAGTGGTACCATGGCAATTACAGGATCGATGCCCTGTGCGACTCCCAGCAGAAGCTGAAAGACGGTTTCTCCCCCTCTCCCTCCTGCCTGCTTTCAGCTGCTGGAAGGAAGAGACACATAGGGCATTGTTTCTGTAGTTGCCCCCCTGCAGTAACAATTCCCCTCCCTGTCCTACCCACGTCTGATTCCCCTGCAGGCTGCTGTGTGCCTCCCCCCCCCGGAGCGCTTCTGGCTTTCCTCTCCTGTCAGCTGCAAATGTTAGCAGGGGAAGGGGCCATTAAATGTGTCATTTACAGGCCCCTTTCTTTAGTGAATGAACACAGTGACTGGTCAATCACTTACTGTGTTCATTAATACCTGAATCATAGTACAATGTGTTTACATTTTAAACCATCTGTCTCCTGTTCATTCATCTGCAGTGCAACTGGGTCTACAGAGAAAGGAACTGAAGAATCTGTGTCCTCAATTACTTTCTCTGTCTCAAAAGTGAGATGCCCATTTCACCCAAACCATTCAACAGTATTGAAAAAAAATTGTAAAAAATAATTTAAAAAATGAAGGGCTTATTCACACAGGTTCTCTGGACCATACGGTGTGAATGAGCGGTTTGTACAGCTGAAGCCACCTGTTACTCTGTGAAGATGCAGGCACCAGACAGGCAGTCCTAACAGAAGCTTGGCACTACGGAAGCATTCAGCTTCCGTAGTGTTCTTTTAGGCCTGCATGGATGCGACTTTCCACTTCACCTCAGCATGCACCCTGGCTTTCGTAGCACTGGGCCTGTGTGGCAGTGCCCTTTCACACCAGGGCACATGCCGATGCACAGCCCTTAAGGCCCACCAAAATCCTCAGCACCATGCCCATGATGCTCTTAATCCGGCCCTGATCACGAAGATATCTCTTATTTTGGTAGATTCCATAAAATGGGCTTTGGGCACAGCAACTTCATTCTGCATATAACTGCAAGAATTCAAAATGCAAGCAGCTGAAGTCTCAAAAAATGTAGAAGATTTGCAGACTTGGATACATTTGCCTGCATTGAGGAAAACAGTCCAAACAAACCAATTCCAGTCAGCGCAAGTGCCACAAACACTTCTTAAACATATACCAGGGTTTGAAACAGGAAAATCTGGATGCCGCACACCGGATAAAGTTGAAAATATCTTCTTTATTGTAAAACTTGGATCATAAAAAACAGGACAATCAGGCGGGTGGTACAGACACAGCTGACGCGTTTCGCGCTCTAGTTCGAGCGCCTACTCATACTCGGCTATGAGTAAACGCTCGAACTAGAGCGCGAAACGCGTCAGCTGTGTCTGTACCACCCGCCTGATTGTCCTGTTTTTTATGATCCAAGTTTTACAATAAAGAAGATATTTTCAACTTTATCCGGTGTGCGGCATCCAGATTTTCCTGTTTCAAACCCTGCTTCAATTTGCATTTAGCCAGCACCTGGGACTCCTCTCCTCTGAAGGATTCACTAACACACACCTGAAAGCAAGTTCTCCTGAGCGGTGATTTATTTTCTCTGTCTTGTCTTAAACATATACCAGTCTGTGTTTGATAGTTATCTTGGTCTAGGTGTTGCAGCTCCCTTGTGAATTCACTGGGTGGTGGACTGAAATCTGTAACACATATATAAAAGGAGAGAGAGCGCACGGCTGCCCTAGTTTGATTTTGTGTATTCAATTTAAAAGCATAAAATGAAGAAGTTGCACTCACAAACGGAGGTTATTTCTCGCAATTACACCAGCATGTATGCCTCCTCTTCCAGCCTGTGGGAGTGACTGGGCTCCAAGACCCGATGAGCAGTGAAGGATGAAGATAAAATCCTAGCCGCAGTGTCCCGCTGAATGATACAGGGAGCCGCACATGCTGGCGCTGCATGATGTCAGACACGGCCGCAATGGAAAGTGGTAACAGATGGTAACAGGTAAATCGTCTCCTCGGATGGGCGGGCGGTTGCTATGACAACATGTTTCGGAGGTGCGCCCTGGGTCAAGTGATGGGAGGAAACAGGCCGGGATTATGGAGTTCACATAACTTGATTGATAAGGGGGAGGGGAAGTGTAAGTTAATGTAAGGCATGTAAGTTAATTTCTCATGGCCAAAAAACCTTTACCAATAGAGATGGACATATATTTTCCACATAAAACAGTTTATCTGCTGCAGCACCCAATTTGTTGTATATGGGTTATGGTGCCCTTGTGGCTATCTCAATGTAGGTAGGACAGGACGGCCATGCTTACGCGCTCTGGCGAACACTGTAGATTTATAGAGAAACACATAGAGAAGCACAATGTTCCATGCCATTTTAAATATTCAGATGGGGGGTAGCACAAATGGCTTGGAGCTTTTTGGCATAGAGTCTATATCTATGTCAATTCCAGAAGGTGAAAGGTTTACCTGTTTGTGTACGGGAGTCCTTCTGAAAATTTACTTTGAATAGTATGACACCTGCGGGGCTTAATGAGGAGTTAGAGACAGGTACCCTGATTTAAAAACGTCACTCCAAAAAAATGTGAAACTTTGGGGTCCTTGAAATAAAATATATTAAATTCAAATTAAATTCAATTAATTAATAAACTATCAATTATCCAATTAATGTGTACGATTAATTTTTAAACTCTTATATCATGAACAGAATCCTAATGTATCAATAATTGTATTTTGTATTTTTATTTTCATTTTATTTCTAATGAAATCAAATTAAATGAAATTATATTAAAATATAAGCTAAAATTAATAATACCATAGTTGATTATGGATGAGTGCTAAAGATTATAAATATTATAATGGTTCTTTTTCCAAATGTAAATGGATGTGTTTGTTCTCGATGTGATTCATACCAATATCGCTAATAATATTACTGCAATCATGGTTGTGATTTTATATTTTGTAATTTGTGGTAGTAATATGATCATTTTTATTCATTTTAAATTGATTTATAAAGAATCACATATTGTAGGGTCGTTTTGCTAATTATCTACCCTTTTTCCCCTCCCCCTTATCATTCAAGTTATGTGAACTCCTTACTCCCGGCCTGTTTCCTCCCATCACTTGTCCCAGGGTGGGGCTTTGGGTTCTGTATATAATGAGGGTAATGAGGGGAAGGGTGTGAACTGAAGAAGAAAGCTGCGCCTCCAAAACATGTTGTCATAGCACCCTCCCGCCTGTATGAGGAGAGGATTCACCTGTTACCACCTGTTACCACTCCCCATTGTGACCGTGTCTGATGTTAAGTAGTGCCGACTGGCCTGTGTGCATGCACGGCTCCCTGCACCATTTAGCAGGATGCTGCAGCTAGGATTTTATCTTCATCCTTCACCGCTCATCAGGTCTTGGAGCCCAGTCACCCCCACAGGTTGGGAGAGGAGGCATACATGCTGGCATGGGCGTAGCATAAGGGTTTGCAGGGGTCACAATTGCAACCCCATCCCTAGCTCTAGGGGGCCCCTGCAGCCTCCCTGTCATATTATCATATCCTCCACAAAATCCAGCTCCAATCTGCCCTAGTGCCCCACAGCCACGCTCCAGTACTGGGCTTTTACTTTGCCTTCCACAGTCCACACCCCTCTGTTCCCATTGGCTGGGGAGAAGCTGTGAGCCATTTCCTGAATGGAGAGGAGCACGAGGTGAGAACAGCACAGGGTGGGGAAGTGTCTATGCTGTGTGCTGGCAACATGGAATGGTAACCGAGCTCAGAGAGGCAAGAGGAGGAGAGTGCCGTCCTGTAGCCACGATGGGACCGATGTCACTGGTGAGGTATGACACTGCTCAATGTCTCCTAGTCACAAGCTGGGATTCTCTGTACCCCCCCACCCGGGGATGTCTACTTACCCCACTTCCCTGACAACTGGGGAAAAGACACACACCTCCGGGAGATGTCCTTCCCAACACTGACAGAGAAACCTTCAGAAATTGCTAAAACAAATCCCTTAACACCTCCTTGGGGGGCCCCTAAAGGGCTGCAGGCTCCAGATTTTGTGTCACATGGCTTTGCCTTCCCAGATCTAAGTTTCCCCCCCCAAAGCTCCCTTACCACCCTCTCCACCCTACATGCTATGCCCGGGCTGCTGAGCTCCTTTACCATTACAGCACTCTATACTGTTCCTCCTCCGCAGGGCTGAAATCACATTCCTTTACAACACAGCCAGTTAGCCATGATCTGCACAGGGTGTATGTGCCTACTGCAACTACACTGCCATTCCGACCAGAGAATTTCATGGGTCAGAAGGGCAACATAAAAGCCAGATACACCCTGTGAAGTCTAACAGACTGTGTGTAAAGGAATGTGATTTCAGCCCTGTGTAGTGTGGAGGGGGGAGCTGTATACAGTGCTGGGATGGAAAAGGAGCTCTACCAAGTGACATGCCAGGGGTCCCTGTCCTCTGCTTATCCAGTGGTAATCCCTGTCCTCTGATGTAAGGAGGAACTCAAAACTCTTAAGCCACTTTGAGTATCTTGGCAAGCAGTGGATGTATCTACACGCACGTTGGAAGTAGTGGGGGGGGGGCAGGTCAACTTTTGCATCGGGGCCCACAAGCTTCAAGCTACGCCTCTGCGTGCTGGTGTAATCACAAAAAATAACCTCCATTTGTGAGTGCAACTTGTTTATTTTATGCTTTTGAATTGAATAAACAATATCACACTAGGGCAGCCATGCGTTCTCTCTCCTTTTATATATGTGTTATTGAGGGAAACAGAACTTTTACCATTGTGTTCATCATACTGTTGCAGCGTTATGACTAGTCAGTGGACTGGGATTTTCTTCCTAAATATACAATTAAAAGTTATGTGGGAACTAAGAGCATGGTGGGGCAGCAGATTACAGGAGTAGTTAAATGAACTTACAAGATTTTGTAGTACTATATTAGTGCATTAACTGGAACTTTACCTTACAGTACTGTCTGAATTGGCAATTATTTCTGGTATTCAATTTCTAGTACAATTGCTATTCAAATAAATCGTTATTCCAGTAGCATAGTTTTGTCCTATACAGGCAGTCTCCAGGTTACAAACAAGATAGAGTTTGTTCTTAAATTGAATGTGTTTGTAAGTCGGAACAGGTACATTTTTTAAGTGTTGCTCCAGCCAAAAAAAAGATTTTTAAGCTTTTTGGAGAGCATAGGGAAGGGTTAACATCCCTGTAACATTTGTTTTGCTGTCTGTGCCCCTGTTCAGAAGATTTCACCTCACTTTCTTTCCCAATGAGACTTGGATTTTGAAAATGTTGGGGTGTTGTGGAAACAAGCCTTGGTGATAAAGCATCAGTGGAGACACCTTTTTCCCATAATAACTCTTACAGGAGTGAATTTCCCTTCCTAGGGGTAGATTTCCTCTCACATCCTGTCGTCTCCTTCCTTCTGTAAGTAGGAGCCGTTTGTAAGTCGGATGTTTGTAACTCGGGGACCGCCTGTATTTGCATCCATTTTTACTGTAAGGAGTTCCTCATCGCCAGAAGACAGTACTGTTTGGAAACAGGAGACTTGCTGCTTAGGGAGCTGCATTTTCTGAGCACAGCAGGATTTGTCAGAAAGCTGCAGGTAGTAATGCTGGAAACAAAATGTCTCTTTAGAAAAGATATATCATTATATTTGATTTTTTTCAGAGACTACTTTGAAAAGTACAAATATATAATTTTTTAGTGGAAGTGCGATTATACTTCAAGAAATCATTTTGTAGGCATGCCTGGGTGTGTAGTTCTAATCAAATGTCAACTCAGAATGCAATATTGAAGTAGAAAATAGTTTAATTTACTGTACAAAATAATGCATAATACATTGTCTTTCTTATGTCATTGCTTGAATACAGCTGGGCCCTTTGTTCTTTGCAAACAAAAAGAGCTTTATATTTTGATTGATGTCTTTAGCAGCAGACTCCCCGTAGAACGTATGCATGTAAAAAAAAAGTTTAAAATATGATATAAAATAATAAAAAAAAATGTTAAATTATATTTCCATTATGCTGTGTCAGACCACTAAGTGAGTGAGAATATACTTTGATAAGAATTATGCCATATTTAATATAGGTTGACTGTTATTATCTTATTAGTAGTTTATTGTTGCATATGAACACAAAACTTATTCTATTTTCATTTATTTTCCTGTCAAGCATGCTTACTGTCTTTGTACCAATTTCCTTTCTCTGTCAGACTCCTTTAAAAATCATTGGGAAACAAGCTGTGACTTAGAAACATTATACTACAAACCTCCAGTCTAATTATTTAGCCATTTGGAAGCTCTGAACTAGTTTTAGGGAAAAAACATTTTTAAAATGACAAAATATCTATTTGTATTTAATCATTTTTCATTGTCAAAGATGAAAAGTAAACCACACAGTTTAAAAAGATGCTTAAAAAATAAATAACACTTTTCTTTTCCCACAAGCATAAGTCACACTCACCATTATAAGAAATGTGCACAGCAGTAGTAGAAATATCTGTACATTTGGCATAAGCAATGCAAACATTTTGTCTGATAAGTGTATGTGCAGGAATACTTAGTGTTAAAATGACAGGGATTTTATATGGGCCTAGACCACCACTTAAGTAGAAAAAAATGACTTAAAATGAAATAATTTCAAAAACTTTTGTTGACAAAGCAAAAATTTAGTGCATCAGAAAAAATATATATTTTTACTGGTGGTCTGGGTGCCACATGAAGTCCCTCTCATTTTACCACTAAGTATTCCTGCTAATACCTTTTACAGCCAAAATGTTTTCATTGCTTACGCCATATTTACAGATACTTCTACTACTGCTATGGACATTTCTAAGTTGGTTGGTATACATGAAGCAAAAGTTTAGATACGGATATCAAATTGATTTTAGCCTCCTGAAAAGCACCATGCTGACAGGAGGAGACAGCAAAGTACACAGATGGATGACCTCATTGGTGTGCTGTTGCTGTTTTGTTGACCTTTTTAGGCTGGAGTATATATCTACCAGTGTTTTTGCCTAATCTGTGACTAAAATAGTGCAGGAGTCTGATGATGTCCTTGGTTTGACAAAATGCATTAGGCCGGGCTTGCAGCCAATACGTCACTTCTATCTGGAACACACACCTTCGTTCCAAGCAAGCAACAACAAGGAAGGGAATGCTACATTGATCTGTGTGATATCTTAGTGCCATGGAAAGGCACTTTTCTATATAAGTGTACATTTGGTTTTTATATGTTTCATTCCCAATAAATAGGATTACGATATTTGGGAACTCTCCGTCTCATGTTCATGTTCATATGAGTTACTGGTGTGGCAGTGGAGGGGAAGATTGTTATTGTTAAGTTATTATTATTATTGTTATTAATAGGGATGAGCCCAAGTTCGAGTCGAACTTCAGGTGTTCTCCCGTTCGGCAAATACCAAACATTATGGGGCTCGAGTACTGGTAAATGGTAGGGTGATCCTCTATGTTATACGGCACCTCATCCCAAGATTTATGAAATCTTTGCAAAGGAAAGGGAAGTATAGAGGGATTATAGCAGTGCCAAAGACAACAACTTCATTAAAATAAAGCATATATTTTTATTGACAAAAAGACTAAAACACAAGTTACAAAAGATAGGTGTGCATTAAACCGTTTAAAATCGTTGGTAGCAGTTCTCAACGAGATTCGGCCTGGGGGTGTGGTGGCCCGTCCCGTGAGTAGGTATTGAAAGAGTCCTACATGTTTCGCCGAAAAACGGCTTCCTCAGGGACAGATGGTATACCTAATATGCTACTCTGTAATCTGGAGAAAAAGTGACAATCAGGTACTTTGTATATAATTTAACAGGTACAATAGTATAGAAAATATTTAACAACATTTAGGGAATATTAATGCTATGTTTGCGGGTCGTCATGCATGAGTCCAAACACTCCATGCCCAAGGGATTGGTCACAGGAGCCAAAACACACAATCACATGTAAAACTTCACTCATTCGCCCGAACGAAATAACCCATAGGGGGAAGAGAATTGTGACTACCTTAGACACCGGGCACGAACACAGACAACTCCGGAAATGCTCCCAAAAGCGCCGAGTACACTAGGTGGCTGCAGGGGGCAGAAAAGAGCGATCCTGGCAAGAAAATATCCAGGTATACTGTTTTTAAAAAAAGTTACAAATAATGAAAAAGATAAAGTGGAGCCCCCAGATTAGGTGGAGTCCACATATAAAGATATATTAGGAGTAGGACTAACATAGTCTCAGACTTATACTTACAGTATTTCACTTTAAGGTTTGCATGCAGGACAACGGGTATGCATGTATCTAGTGTAAGGAACCATAAGTAGGGAATGGAGTCAAGGGTTATGTTCAATCTATAGTAATGAAAAAATAAAAAGGAATAAAAAGAGTAAAAAAGGGGGAGCATTGAATGAAAGAAAAAAAAAAAAAAAAGAAAAAGAAAAAGAAAAAAAAGAAAAAACCTGCCATGGATAGGTGGTAACTATGAATGCAAGGACAGGATTATAAAAATATGTTTAAAATATGGGGCAATGAGATTGTTATATATCCATTAAGCTTACCAAGCGGTGGTATTTGGCTGCTGCGATTGCTGATGTGGGAGGATGCATGGATCAAACATAAGGTCCAATGCACTGTGAAAAATAAATAAATTCATAATGCAGATCAGCTCCAAGAAGAGGGGGAGGGGGGGGGGGCTAATGTTAGCCCGAAAAAAGTTAAATGTATATAACTACCTTGGCCAGATATAGATATGTCCTCCGTGTCCTGTGGGTTCCCGGCGGTGTACTAGTGAGAGGAGCCGGCGTTCTTATGCCCCCCACACACGCGCAGCGTCTGACGTCACTGCACGTGTGAGCGGACAAACGTCGCCACTGCGCATGCGCTATACGGCAGAGCCGCCGGGCCTACAAAGACCAGGGGGCTTAGCGGTAGGGTCAAAGGTAGCGTTGAGATCGCGCTACCGACCCGGCGCAGTACTGTGTAAAAAACAGTACCCTGGAGATGATTAGATCGTGAGATCACCAGGTGTCAGTGGCTGAAAACGGGCAATTGCTCGTAGAGCAATGCCCTCAAATGTCCATACAGCCAAGTACTACATAAGCTCCAGTGGGAGCACCACGAGTGTGTCCGCATCATAACCCGGGAGGGGGGTGCCACAATTGGATGTAGATTTAGATCCCGTCCGGCGACAAGAAGCCCTAAGATGGTATACAGGGGAGGGAAGGAGGGTGGAACCCAAGGAGACATGTCAAGGTGTTACAGGCTCCATGAACCCACCCTGGGCACAGTGTGCATGGGTGAGATCACAAGGGGGACAGAGAGAGGCCCTGGGGGTCGCCCGCACACACAGGGCGAGAAGGGAAGGGGGAGGGGGAAGGGAGGAAGGGGAAAGGGGAGGGGAGGGGGGGAGGGGAAAGAAAAAGGGAAGGAGGGGCCGATCCTCCCAGTGTGCTCAAATTACCAGGCATGACAGCTCGCAAATATACAAACATTGCATAGCAAAGATGAATACTTGTTTACAATTTTGTACAGCAATTGAATAAAGATGTCAATTCTTAATACATTGAAATAGAATGATGGAAATCAGATACATAGGCAATGATTTAACAACACTCAAAAATAGAAACAACATGTCATATAAAGACTAAATCCCAATTCACCATGGACAAACTCTAGTGTGGGGAAGAAAGTAGGGGGAACATACTCACAAATGAATATGAGGAGTTAACGATTACAGAAAAGGTTTGAAACTTATATACTCGTTAAGTCCTGGATGTTTAGTAGCATCCAGGGTATGTATCCATTTCGTCTCAAGTTGTAATAGTTTTTGGTCTATATCACCACCTCTGACATGTATGGGAACATGTTCCAAAGCAGTAAATCCAATAACATGGGGATCAAAATTGTGGTTGTCTGCTATGTGTCGGTTAATCGAAGTGGATGTTTTTTGCTTGTAGAGTGGTTTTATATGGTCACGAATTCGTACGTTGAATGAACGTTTAGTTTTCCCGACATAGAAACTGCCACAGATACATGTGGCCAGGTACACTATGCCCGGAGAATGACAGGTGACTTTATGTTTGATTCTGTGAATCTGACCGTTCGGAAGCGGTGTCTCACAAGCATCATAAACAAAATCGCACATATCGCAATTGCCACATGAAAATGTGCCAAAGGATGTCAATGTCGTCTCATCTCTAGGTGCATGATGACTAGCTATGATTTTATCTCTTAATGATGGAGAGCGTCGATAGGTAATCTGAGGCTGAGATTGAATATATTTCTTTATAGTCTTGTCTGCAGTGAGAAGGGGCCAAAATTTGTTCAATATTTCTCTGACTTCATTGTGGTGTCGTGAGAACTGTGTTATCAGACGGACAGGCTGAGAGTTGTCCCTTTGTTTGTAGGAATGAATCAATTTCTTCCTATCAAGTTTTTTGACTTTGTTAAAAGCTCGTTTTAACAGTCTGTGACTATACCCTCTATTCTTTAATCTATCATACAAATCACGAGAGGCTGCAAAGAAGTCCTCATCGTGTGAACAGTTACGTCTGATAGGGAGGTATTGGCTGTATGGAATGCTATTTAAAAGTGGTTTGGAATGCGCACTGTTTGCGTGAAGAATAGTGTTTCCAGATGTTTCTTTCCGGTATAAAGATGAAAAGAGATTACCTTCTGGATCGCGTTGGATCTCTAGGTCCAGAAAGTCAGAGGTGGTGATATAGACCAAAAACTATTACAACTTGAGACGAAATGGATACATACCCTGGATGCTACTAAACATCCAGGACTTAACGAGTATATAAGTTTCAAACCTTTTCTGTAATCGTTAACTCCTCATATTCATTTTTGAGTATGTTCCCCCTACTTTCTTCCCCACACTAGAGTTTGTCCATGGTGAATTGGGATTTAGTCTTTATATGACATGTTGTTTCTATTTTTGAGTGTTGTTAAATCATTGCCTATGTATCTGGTTTCCATCATTCTATTTCAATGTATTAAGAATTGATATCTTTATTCAATTGCTGTACAAAATTGTAAACAAGTATTCATCTTTGCTATGCAATGTTTGTATATTTGCGAGCTGTCATGCCTGGTAATTTGAGCACACTGGGAGGATCGGCCCCTCCTTCCCTTTTTCTTTCCCCTCCCCCCCTCCCCTCCCCTTTTCCCCTCCCCCCCTCCCTCCCCTTTCCCCTTCCTCCCTTCCCCCTCCCCCTTCCCTTCTCGCCCTGTGTGTGCGGGCGACCCCCAGGGCCTCTCTCTGTCCCCCTTGTGATCTCACCCATGCACACTGTGCCCAGGGTGGGTTCATGGAGCCTGTAACACCTTGACATGTCTCCTTGGGTTCCACCCTCCTTCCCTCCCCTGTATACCATCTTAGGGCTTCTTGTCGCCAGACGGGATCTAAATCTACATCCAATTGTGGCACCCCCCTCCCGGGTTATGATGCGGACACACTCGTGGTGCTCCCACTGGAGCTTATGTAGTACTTGGCTGTATGGACACTCGAGAGCATTGCTCTACGAGCAATTGCCCGTTTTCAGCCACTGACACCTGGTGATCTCACGATCTAATCATCTCCAGGGTACTGTTTTTTACACAGTACTGCGCCGGGTCGGTAGCGCGATCTCAACGCTACCTTTGACCCTACCGCTAAGCCCCCTGGTCTTTGTAGGCCCGGCGGCTCTGCCGTATAGCGCATGCGCAGTGGCGACGTTTGTCCGCTCACACGTGCAGTGACGTCAGACGCTGCGCGTGTGTGGGGGGCATAAGAACGCCGGCTCCTCTCACTATTACACCGCCGGGAACCCACAGGACACGGAGGACATATCTATATCTGGCCAAGGTAGTTATATACATTTAACTTTTTTCGGGCTAACATTAGCCCCCCCCCCCTCCCCCTCTTCTTGGAGCTGATCTGCATTATGAATTTATTTATTTTTCACAGTGCATTGGACCTTATGTTTGATCCATGCATCCTCCCACATCAGCAATCGCAGCAGCCAAATACCACCGCTTGGTAAGCTTAATGGATATATAACAATCTCATTGCCCCATATTTTAAACATATTTTTATAATCATGTCCTTGCATTCATAGTTACCACCTATCCATGGCAGGTTTTTTCTTTTTTTCTTTTTCTTTTTCTTTTTTTTCTTTTTTTTTTTTTTTTCTTTTTTTCTTTCATTCAATGCTCCCCCTTTTTTACTCTTTTTATTCCTTTTTCTTTTTTCATTACTATAGATCGAACATAACCCTTGACTCCATTCCCTACTTATGGTTCCTTACACTAGATACATGCATACCCGTTGTCCTGCATGCAAACCTTAAAGTGAAATACTGTAAGTATAAGTTTGAGACTATGTTAGTCCTACTCCTAATATATCTTTATATGTGGACTCCACCTAATCTGGGGCTCCACTTTATCTTTTTCATTATTTGTAACTTTTTTTAAAAACAGTATACCTGGATATTTTCTTGCCAGGATCGCTCTTTTCTGCCCCCTGCAGCCACCTAGTGTACTCGGCGCTTTTGGGAGCATTTCCGGAGTTGTCTGTGTTCGTGCCCGGTGTCTAAGGTAGTCACAATTCTCTTCCCCCTATGGGTTATTTCGTTCGGGCGAATGAGTGAAGTTTTACATGTGATTGTGTGTTTTGGCTCCTGTGACCAATCCCTTGGGCATGAGTGTTTGGACTCATGCATGACGACCCGCAAACATAGCATTAATATTCCCTAAATGTTGTTAAATATTTCTATACTATTGTACCTGTTTAAATTATATACAAAGTACCTGATTGTCACTTTTTCTCCAGATTACAGAGTAGCATATTAGGTATACCATCTGTCCCTGAGGAAGCCGTTTTTCGGCGAAACATGTAGGACTCTTTCAATACCTACTCACGGGACGGGCCACCACACCCCCAGCCGAATCTCGTTGAGAACTGCTACCAACGATTTTAAACGGTTTAATGCACACCTATCTTTTGTAACTTGTGTTTTTCTTTTTGTCAATAAAAAATATATGCTTTATTTTAATGAAGTTGTTGTCTTTGGCACTGCTATATCCCTCTATACTTCCCTTTCCTTTGCAAACATTATGGGGCGTTGCGGCAAACTTGAGCCTCACGGACCGCCACATAATGCACTGTGAGATCGCAGTGCATTGGCGTCTTACGATTGGCCAAAGTATGCACATGACCTGTATGCTTTGGCCAATCACAGCACGCTCTGCTGAGGGGAGCCATGATTGGCCAAAGGCAGCGTGCCTTTGACCAATCATGGCTCAGGGGGCTAAGTCCACGCCCCACACTATATAAGACTGCTTACTCAGTATGGGTCTTGTTTAGATTTTAAGGGAAACCCCATGCCATAATAAAAAAAATGGCATGGCCCCCCCCCCAAAATCTATACCAGGCCCTTCAGGTCTGGTATAGATTTTAAGGGGAACCTTGTGCCAAAATAAAAAAATGGAGTGGTGACCCCCCCCCTCAAATCCATACTAGGCCCTTATCCGAGCATACAACCTGGCAGGCCACAGGAAAAGGCGGGGCCTCCTAACCGTACCAGGCCACATGCCCTCAACATTGCAAGGGTTGTTTTGGGGTCCCTCCCAAAGCACCTGTGCCATGTTGATGGGGAAAAGGGCCTCATCCCCACAAATCTTGCCTGGTGGTTGGGGGGTCTGCGGGGTGGGGGGCTTATTGGAATCTGGAAGCCCCCTTTAACAGGGTAGCCCCCAGATCCCACCTCCCCTATGTAAATGGGTAGGGGTACCCATTCACCAAAAAAAGTGTCAAAGTAAAAACGATAGCAAAAAAACAAAAAAACGGAAAAACTCTGTCTCGGGATGCGTCCCCGCAACTGCCGTCTTTTTGCTTTCACAGTTGCTATATAGACAAGGGCGGGGCCACCCTGTGATGGAAATTGGTGACTCTGCCCCCTCTGATGTCACATGACATCAGAAGGGGGAGGGTCACTTGGTTATGTCGCCGAGTGGCCCTGCCCTTGCCTATATAACAGCTGTCAGAGAGAAAAGACAGCAGTCAGCGGGGCGACTCCCATCAAGACAGAGTTTTTCAATTATTTCTATCTCGTGACTGTCAGACCTCATGATTGATGATGGATTTACATCTGTCTGGTGCCGTTTTTTACTTTTTTGACACTCTTTTGGTGAATGGGGGGGCGGGATCTGGGGGCCCCCTTGTTAAAGGGGGCTTCCAGATTCCGATAAGCCCCCTGCCTGCAGACCCCCACAAACACCGGGCAAGGGTTGTGGGGATGAGTGTCAGAAACCATGAATCAGACTGAGACAGAAGTACAGGTAAATCACACTTGTTTAATAATAATAAAAAAAAGGTAAACAGAGTAAACATAGTCAAAACATAGCCAGAGTTCAGGAACTGGAACGGATAGTCAGACAAGCCAAAACGTCAGGGAGCCAGATATGAGTGTAGTGGAACAGCAAGCGGGATCTGGAGCCAGAAGGAATGCCAGCCAAGCAAGTCTTTAACCACTTCAGCCCCGGAAGGATTTACCCCCTTCCTGACCAGAGCACTTTTTACAATTTGGCACTGCGTCGCTTTAACTGCTAATTGCGCAGTCATGCAATGCTGTACCCAAACAAAATTTGCGTCCTTTTCTTCCCACAAAAAGAGCTTTCTTTTGATGCTATTTGATCACCTCTGCCGTTTTTATTTTTTGCGCTATACACGGAAAAAGACCGAAATTTTTTTAAAAAAATGATATTTTCTAATTTTGTTATAAAAAAAATCCAATAAACTCAATTTTAGTCATACATTTAGGCCAAAATGTATTCGGCCACATGTCTTTGGTAAAAAAATGTCAATAAGTGTATATTTATTGGTTTGCGCAAAAGTTATAGCGCCTAGAAACTAGGGTACATTTTCTTTAATTTACACAGCCTTTAATTTATGACTGCCTATGTCATTTCTTGAGGTGCTAAAATGGCAGGGCAGTACAAAACCCCCATAAATGACCCCATTTTGGAAAGTAGACACCCCAAGGAAATTTCTGAGAGGCATGTTGAGCCCATTGAATATTAATTTTTTTTGTCCCAAGTGATTGAATAATGACAAAAAAAAAAATTACAAAAAGTTGTCACTAAATGATATATTGCTCACACAGGTCATAGGCATATGTGGAATTGCACCCCAAAATATATTCAGCTGCTTCTCCTGAGTACGGGGATACCACATGTGTGGGACTTTTTGGGAGCCTAGCCGCGTACGGGGCCCCGAAAACCAATCACTGCCTTTAGGATTTCTAAGGGCGTAAATTTTTGATTTTACTCCTCAATACCTATCACAGTTTTGAAGGCCATAAAATGCCCAGATGGCATAAAACCCCCCCAAATGACCCCATTTTGGAAAGTAGACACCCCAAGCTATTTGCTGAGAGGCATGGTGAGTATTTTGCAGCTCTCATTTGTTTTTGAAAATGGAGAAAGACAAGAAAAAAATTTTTTTTTTCCTTTTTCAATTTTCAAAACTTTGTGACAAAAAGTGAGGTCTGCAAAATACTCACTATACCTCTCAGCAAATAGCTTGAAGTGTCTACTTTCCAAAGCGGGGTCATTTGGGGGGGGGGTTTGTGCCACCTGGGCATTCCATGGCCTCCGAAACTGTGATAGGCAGTGAAGAGTGAAATCAAAAATTTACGCCCTTAGAAAGCCTGAAGGCGGTGCTTGATTTTCAGGGTCCCGTACGAGGCTGGCTCCAAAAAAGTCTTACACATGTGGTATCCCCATACTCAGGAGAAGCAACAAAATGTATTTTGGGGTGTAATTTCACACATTCCCATGGCATGTTTGAGCAATATATCATTTAGTGACAACTTTGTGCAAAAAAAAAAAATGTGTCTCTTTCCCGCAACTTGTGTCACAATATAAAATAGTCCATGGACTCGACATGCCTTTCAGCAAATAGCTTGGGGTGTCTACTTTCCAAAATGGGGTCATTTGGGGGGGTTTTGAACTGTCCTGGCATTTTATGCACAACATTTAGAAGCTTATGTCACACATCACCCACTCTTCTAACTACTTGAAGACAGAGCCCTTTCTGACACTTTTTGTTTACATGAAAAAATTATTTTTTTTTGAAGAAAATTACTTTGAACCCCCCAACATTATATATATTTTTAAAGCAAATGCCCTACAGATTAAAATGGTGGGTGTTTCATTTTTTTTCACACAGTATTTGCGCAGCGATTTTTCAAACGCATTTTTTGGGGAAAAAACACACTTTTTTAAATTTTAATGCACTAAAACACACTATATTGCCCAAATGTTTGATGAAATAAAAAAGATGATCTTAGGCCGATTACATGGATACCAAACATGACATGCTTTAAAATTGCGCACAAACGTGCAGTGGCAACAAAATAAATACATTTTAAAAGCCTTTAAAAGCCTTTACAGGTTACCACTTTAGATTTACAGAGGAGGTTTACTGCTAAAATTACTGCCCTCGATCTGACCTTCGCGGTGATACCTCACATGCGTGGTGCAATTGCTGTTTACATTTGACGCCAGACCAACGCTTGCGTTCGCCTTAGCGAGAGAATAGGGGGGGGACAGGGGTGCTTTTTTTTTTTTTTTTTTCTTTATTATTTTTTTGCTTTTTTATCTTATTTTTAAACTGTTCCTTTCATTTTTTTTAAAATCATTTTTATTGTTATCTCAGGGAATGTAAATATCCCCTATGATAGCAATAGGTAATGACAGGTACTCTTTTTTGAAAAAATTGGGGTCTATTAGACCCTAGATTTCTCCTCTGCCCTCAAAGCATCTGACCACACCAAGATCGGTGTGATAAAATGCTCCCCCAATTTCCCAATGGTGCTGTTTACATCCGGCGAAATCGAAGTCATAAAATGCTTGTAGCTTCCGGTTTCTTAGACCATAGAGATGTTTGGAGCCACTCTGGTCTCCGATCAGCTCTATGGTCAGCTGGCTGAATCACCGCCTGCATTCTCAGGTTCCCTGTTGAGACAGGAGAGCCAGAGAAAAACACGGAAGACGGTAGGGGAGGGGGGTCATTCCCTCCCACTGCTTGTAAAAGCAGTCTAGAGGCTAATTAGCTAACAGGATTGCTTTTACATGGAAGCCGACCGCTGGCTGAAAAGAATGATACCAAGATGATACCTAAACCTGCAGGCATCATTCTGGTATAACCACTCAAAGTCATGAATGGCGTACCTGAAGACAAAAAAATGGTTAATAATAAAGCACAGTAAACGGTAAAGTATAAAAAATTGCATACCTGAAAAGCAAACATGATAAAACATAATAACAATAAAACATTGCAGAATAGAATACAGTAAAAAAGAGCAGAACAATAGAGAGAGAGTAGAGAGAGAGAGAACAATA
Organism: Lithobates clamitans; assembly: GCA_037952925.1. NCBI lineage: Eukaryota > Metazoa > Chordata > Amphibia > Anura > Ranidae > Lithobates > Lithobates clamitans. The sequence continues at coordinate 8,252,352 of JBBGZY010000605.1, read as the reverse complement.
AAACGACAACTATTTTTTTTTATTTTATATTTTTGTTTGTGTTTTTTTTTTTTTTTACACTTTTTTTGTAACTAACTTTTATAACTGTAACCAGTTCCAGGTTCGGGTCTCTCAAAATGCGATGGCATCTTGGGAGACCCTGTGAAAGTTTGCCTAGTCTGTGCAATGCTGTACCCTACGCTAATACTTAACTAGTGAATGGTAGCGTTCAAAACATTCACCAATGCAAAGACCAGGATTGTCAGGACAGAAGAGACAATAATAGCGGGTGTCACGCCTATATCCGCGCTTGCTGCAGACACGACATCTTTTTTTGGGGGGGGGTTCGTTGGGTAAGGGTACTCGGGGGACATAAAAATGCCTCTCATGCAGCCGACTGCATTTGGTTGGGGATGTGAATGGGGGAAGTACGGGTGCTGCAGAAGAGGTGGGTTCCCAATTAGGATTGACGAATGCAGCAGGAAGGGCATTATGGGCACGACGGGCCTGTTTGTCTTCTTCTTGGTGGCAGCGGGACACTACTTGTGCTTGCCCCCTCACCAGCTTGAACTGCACTTATGGGACTCGCCACGTCACCAAGTGTTACTGCAGTGCTGGTTTGACTACGACCGGGGTGTACTAGGCCGCTGGTGCTTGCCAGTTCACCAAAACGCTACCAAAAAAAACCTGTTAGCGATCGCAGGGATCAGGCCTGACTCTGCAAATGCTGCAGTTATGCGTTTAGTGTTTTGTAAGTGACAGTGATCGATCGATACTGCACTTGGGTGGGCTGGGCCGGGCGGAGGGGCAAAACGCAGGTGCTAGCAGGTATCTGGGCTGATCCCACTAACGCTGCGTTTTTGGGAACCCTAAACTGCTGGGGATGCTAGTATAGATCTGATTGGATCACATATTGATCCGTTCAGATACTATACCACTAAGGGAGGTGTACGGTGCGTGCGTGGGTGTTAGGGGTACTGGCGCTAACCTGACGCTGCTTGGGGCTAGTGTTTGCCAGTTCACCAAAACGCTATCAAAAAAACTGTTAGCGATCGCAGGGATCAGGCCTGACTCTGCGAACGCTGCAGTTATGCGTTTAGTGTTTTGTAAGTGACAGTGATCGATCGATACTGCACTTGGGTGGGCTGGGCTGGGTGGAGGGGCAAAACGCAGGTGCTAGCAGGTATCTGGGCTGATCCCGCTAACACTGCGTTTTTGGGATCCCTAAACTGCTGGGGACGCTAGTATAGATCTGATCGGATCAGATATTGATCCGTTCAGATGCTATACCACTAAGGGAGGCGTATGCTGCGTGCGTGGGTGTTAGCGGTACTGGTGCTAATCTGACGCTGTCTGGGGCGACGCATATCCCCGCCGGGTGATCAGGGGGCTAAACCTTTATTCGGTAATAAACGGCGGGTGCCCTGACACTATAAAAAATAAACGAACTAACCAGCGTCACCCGTAACAGTTATACGGTGATCAGTGGTGAAAGGGTTAACTAGGGGGCAATCAAGGGGTTAAAACATTTATTAGGTAGTATATGGGGGTCCCCAACGCTATAAAACGCTGACGGCGAACCTAAATATTTACCTCCCTAACTAGCGTCACCAGTGACACTAATACAGCGATCAGAAAAATGATCGCTTAGCGACACTGGCGACAGGGGGTGATCAAGGGGTTAAAACTTTATTAGGGGGGGTTAGGGGGGTATCCTAGACCTAAAGGGGGCTAACAGTAACTGCCCTACCACAGTAACTGTCACAAACTGACACCATGCAGTAATCAGAAAAAAATAAATAAATACTAAATAAAAACTGCTTGGTGTCAGTGTGACAGGGGGGGGAGGGGTGATTGGGGGGTGATCGGGGGGCGATCAGGGGGGGATCGGGGTGTAATGTGTGCCTGGCATGTTCTACTGTGTGTGTTTGTGTTTTACACTCACAGTGATGTCTTCTCTCCTCGGCGCCGGAACAGAAAATACCGAGCCGAGGAGAGATGACATAATTTCCTTTGCTGCTGTTTAGCATACAGCAGCAAAGGAAGATTCTCATTGGCTGGGAGCGATCGTGAAGGGGGGCCATGAACGGATGGTCTCCCCCTCACCTCTCATCGCTCCCAGTCACAAGCCGACCGCCTCGGGCACCGGGGGGGGTCCGATCGGACCCCCCGCCCGCGGGAGGCAGATCACGTATGAGTACGTGATTCTGCCTGCCCGTGCCATTCTGCCGACGTATGTCGGCGTGAGGTGGTCGGCAAGTGGTTAACAAAAACACAGGAGAGCGTCTAGAGATGTGACCAAGGCGAAGGCAGAGATCATCTGGACTGGATGGCTTAAGTAGGCAGGACTGACAAGCAGGATATCATCAACAGGTGAGTCACTGTGGAGAGATAAGAGTTGGCAATTAGCCGACAGCTGAGCGGCCAGCTTTGAGAAGGAAGGGCTGAGCCCAGCCCTGACAGTACCCCCTTCTCAATGACCCCTTCCCCACCAGGCTTAAGGTGAAAATGTCTATGGAAATCACAAAGGAGGACAGGGGCATGTACGTCCGAGGATGAGACCCAAGAGCGTTCCTCTGGACCGTACCCTTTCCAATGCACCAGGTACTGTATGTGCCTACGGGAGTCAGCAATGGACTGTACTTCATACTCCTCATGGTTCTCAACCTGTACAGGGTGAGGACAAGGCACAGAGGTGGCAAAGCGGTTGCAGACCAAAGGTTTTAATAAGGAGACATTAAACACATATCGAGATACGCATATTAAAAGGAAGATCTAATGCGTAAGCCACTGGGTTAATCCTGCAAAGAATAATTTCATTAGCCCACCCCCTCCCCCTTTTTCACCTGTATCTTGCAGGCTCGAGCCCCCCGGGGACCTCTGCATGGTTGTTCATGCCATATGTTCATACTTTTTATTATATATTATTGCAAACAACAGCTTTCCACCCTCAATGTATCTTTAACCACTTGTTGCCCGCCATATAGCAGAATGACGATGGCAGGGTGGTTGTGATATCCTGACTGGATGTCATATGACGTGATCAGGATAACAAAGCATGGCGATCGGAGGTGCTGTGTGTCATCCTGACACACTGCAACTCAGATCGTGGTATGAATCCTCTGACAGAGGTTTCTTACCACGTGATCAGCTGTGACCAATCACAGCTGATCATCACGTAAACCAGGAAATGCCAGTAAACGACTTTCTTCAGTTCACGTTGACAGGGAGAGCCAATCGGCGGCTCTCCCTGTCAGAGGGGGGGGTCTGTGCTGATTAGGGATTAGCCGAACAGCCCCCGGTTCGGTTCGCACCAGAACCTGCGAACGGACCGAAAATTCACACGAACGTTAGAACCCCATTGACGTCTATGGGACTCGAATGTTCAAAATCTAAAGTGCTCATTTTAAAGGCTAATTTGCATGGTATTGTCCTAAAAAGGGTTTGGGGACCCGGGTCCTGCCCCAGGGAACATGTATCAATGCAAAAAAAACTTTTAAAAAGGTCAGTTTTTTCGGGAGCAGTGATTTTAATGATGCTTAAAGTTAAAAAAAAAGTGAAACATTCCTTTAAATATCGTACCTGGGGGGTGTCTATAGTATGCCTGTAAAGTGGCGCGTGTTTCCCGTGCTTAGAACAGTCCCTGCACAAAATGTCATTTTTTTTTTTTTTTTTTGAGTTTTAAAATGTTTATTGAGGCAAAATGTTAAACATCAACAATTCTTTACCCACGCAGGGGAGAAGAGCAGATATGAAATTCTGAACATGTAGATTAAAATATAAACGGATTTAACATGAAAATCTCTGCACTGTAGTTATTGACATCCGAAATTTCTATTTATAAATAATGAAAGAAAACGTCTACATGACCCAGTTGGGTATTCGCAACAGAAAGCTGACTACCCCAGCGACCAGACACCCCTTAACGGGATCATGCTGTGTCTGGGCACCAAGGGCCCCGGCCCTCCTTTAGTAAGTTAACTCCCAACAGTTCATGAACATTGGTGCGATGCCAAACATTTAAATTCCTGAAAACGATACCAGGCTTTAGGAGTCGAGATTTCAGAACCAGTGTCTATTCTACTAGGTTTTAAATTTATACAAGCGTGGGTGAAAGATAACATCTTTAAAGTAATAACCGAAAGGATCATAATAGGCATATGTATAATCTTGTATCCTCAACTTTGCACCCCACCATTCTGATTCGGTGGGAGAAAAGGCACAAAGAAAATTTTATTTTATTATTAAAGAGTAAGAAAAAAGAGAGAGATATAGTAAAAAAGAGAGAAGGGGAAAGAGATGAGAGGATTGAGTGGGGGGGGGATCGCCAGGGCCTTCGAGGAGAGCTGTGTTAGAGTGTCCAACAGTCGGGCAGGGGAACTTATTTAACTGTGTAAGAAACAAGTTTAGGGATTAGAGGGTCACTCCCATATGACGAGCCCACGGATCCCAAATAAGTTTGAATTTCTCAGTCTTGTCAAGAATGAGGTTAGAAATTTTCTCTTGGTACATGATCCAAGAGATTTTCTGCTTGGCTATATGGAATGAAACTGTAGGAAGTTTCCATGCCTGGGCTATTGTAATTTTGGCTCCGATAAGAATATAGTGTATTAGAATTTGGTCATATTTAGGAGTTTTGGGGATTTTTTGGTGTAATAGGGCTACAGTTGGAGTTTGTGGGATCGCTAAGTCAGTGACTTTGCGAATGAGGTTGAATATTTTGTTCCAGTAGCTTCTGATACGTGGGCATTCCCAAAAGATATGTAAGAGGGTACCCATGTGTCCACATCCCCTAAAACATGTTGGGGAGGATTGTGGGTAGAACTTAGCTATCCTAGTGGGGACTAGATACCACCGCGTTATAATTTTGAGATCTGCTTCAGTGAGAGAGACATTTAGGATCCCCTTAAAAGCGGACGCAACATGGGAGTGTCATGTGTTGAGATCCCATTCAAATCCGATATCATGTTCCCAGGTTGTCATATAGGTAGCTTTCTCTTGAGGTTCGGCTAAAGCTGCGTATATGAGAGAAATTCCCCCTTTCATGTCCGTGGCTGAGGAGCACCACTGTTCATAGGGAGTGATATGAAGTGGAAGCGATTCCTGGGATAGGATGGAAAGTAGGAAATGTCTCAGTTGGTAAAGGCAAAATTTTTCTGATTGGGGCATTTCAAGTTTGGATGTGCATTGTGCCAAAGTGAGGGGACCATTAGAATTGCAGAAGTGACCTATTCTGTACATTCCCTTATCGAGCCACCATTGGAACGCTCTTATGTTTGTGCCTGGAGGGAAGTGGGAGTTATTAAAGATGTGTGCCAAGGGTTTCCATGGGGATATTAGATTGTGTAATTTGTGCATGGTGTCACACAATGTGAATGAATGTGAGAGGGAAGGGGAGAGGATCGGCGGTCTAGTCTTATGGGGACGCCATAATAGGTAATCTATAGTGAAATTGGGTATAGCTTGTCTTTCCATCTCTATCCATTCAGGTTTGGGGCCTCTGTAATAGATGGCTGAAATCTGACTAAGATGTGCTGCCTGGTAGTACCACCAGAGGTTGGGCAGTCCGAAACCGCCTTTTTTCCTTGGTCTAAAAAGAGTTTTTTTAGGGAGCCTGTGGTTCGATTTATTCCAAATAAATTGGATGATCGAGGATTGTAACTTAGAGATATGAAATTTGGGGTCAGGAATGGGAAAGGAGCGGAACAGATACAGGATCCGTGGCAATAGTGTCATTTTGACTGCGTTTAATCTACCTAACCAAGATAATTTGTGTAATGACCATTGATCCAGATCAGAATTGAGTTTTTTGAACATGGGTGGGTAGTTAAAGCGGTATAATTGCTCCATTAGGGGGGTTAACTGAATACCTAAATATGTGATGGAATTTGAGCTCCATACAAAGGGGAAATGTTCCTTTAGGCTTTCCAGGATGCGTGATGGGGTGGATATGTTAAGTGCTATGGATTTGGACATATTCACTTGTAATCCCGAGATCTGTCCAAAGTTATGAAGAAGGGAGAAGATATTGGGGGTAGAGATGAGGGGGGAAGTGATGAAGAGTAGGACATCGTCTGCGAATAGGGCACATTTGTGTGTTGACTGGCCACAATTAACGCCATGGATGTCCGAGTGATTCCTTATTGCAATAGCTAAATTTTCTATGCCAATGGCAAAGAGCAAGGGTGATAAGGGGCAACCTTGTCTAGTCCCTTTGGTTATGGGGAAGGATTCAGATAAATGACCTTGGATCCTAATCTGGGCTCTGGGTTGGAAATAGAGAGCTGTAAGGAGGTTTAAGAAATGGGAGCCGAAACCCCATCGCTCTAATGTTCTGAAGAGGTAAGACCATGTAATGGAGTCAAAAGCTTTTTGGAGGTCTATAGATAAGAGGTAGCCTTCTTGGGGTGGGTTACCATCCCATTTTGACTGCAGTATAGATATGACATCTATTGCTCTCCTTATCTGGTCCGGACCCTGCCTCCCCGGTATAAAGCCCACTTGATCCCTATGAACGTATGATCCTATAAAGGAGCCTAGTCTGTTGGAAAGGATTTTGGTCATTATTTTCAGGTCATTGTTCATGAGGGATATAGGTCTGTAATTGCTGACCAAGTTCTGGTCTTTTCCCGGTTTGGGTATGACTGAGATATAGGCTAGGTTTGTCGCTGGATCTACAGGTGATTGTTTGTTAAGGGAATTAAAGAGCTGGACCAGATAAGGAGCTAGAGAAGCTCCAAATTTCTTGTAATACAATGACGAGAACCCGTCTGGGCCTGGGGCCGAGCCCATTCTAGTTTCTTTTATAACTTCCATAACCTCTTCTATAGAAATAGGGGTTTCCATTAGGGCACGATGAGAGTCAGATATTTTGGGGAGGGGGATACTATTGGAAAATTCGTTGAGTTTCTGGGCATTATCCTGACTAGGATAGGAATATAGCTTGGAATAAAATGAGTGGAATGTTTCTTTTTTTTTTTTTTTTTACCAGAATCATGTTTATTGTCAAAAAAGGTCATGTTATACAGAAGTGTAACAGAATGAAGGTACATAAGAAGTAGTATAGTGGTTTGGAGTAGAGTTTGTGGTACAATGAACATCTATTCAATACTATACAGCAAGTTCAACTTTTCTGTTAAGGAACAGAAGTTTGATATAACCGTAAATAATTATACTCTAATAGTAAATGTTCAAACAGGAAAGTCTGTGCCCAGAGTCGAGTCAGTGAGTATGTTTTGTTTTGGGGACCCTGCTAGGTCTTCGTATGTTTTGTGCAGTGACTTAAAGCTAAATCAATCGGGGAGCTTATGAGTTATCGTTTGTCTCAAGAAGGCACCTTATGAATGGTGTGGATAGTGATAAGTGGCCGTCAGGTATGAGCCAGTGTATGTGTGGGTTCGCTCAATCGTGCGTTCAATTGTTATTTATTAGTTTGGGGTCCTGGAGATATCTTTGTGTGTAGTGTTGCTGTTCATTGTATATTGCCTCTGGGCGTGTTAATGTGTGATAGGATTGCGGTCACCGGACCACAAGCAATCCTACTATTAGTTGGGCAGGAGGGATGGAATTTCTGTATCGTGGGGGATGGGGATTAGAAGTTTAGAAATAGTAGGTAGGAAAGGAAGGAGTAGAGCGGATATGGGATAATGATTATGTCGTTGTTATTATCAAGTAGAGTCCCATATAGGAGGGGGGGTGATGAGAAGGGTGAAATATAAGGCGAGGGGGATTAAATGAGATAGAAGGGTAAAAGAGAATATAGCAAGTCCTCCTCCGACAAAGTCCCAAATGACAGTGTAAGATCTTAGGATAACAGATCCGCATATTCGGCTGTCGTTTGGAAATGTTGCCAGCATGACCAAATAGTTCTGAATTTGGAGGGCGTATCTTTGGCTTGGTGAATCAGTTCCTCCATTTCGGCTACTTTAGATATTCGTTTGAGCCATTCTGCTATAGTAGGGGGTTTGGAAGACTTCCAGAGAATCGGGATGCACATTTTTGCTGCGTTGATCATATGTAGGGCAAGAGAGCGGTGGTAGTCATTTTTTGGGATGGAGGAGTGATGTAGCAACATTTGGGCAGGGGTGAATTCAATCTGATAGGTGGTAATGTTAGTGGTAATACGTTGGACTTCTTTCCAAAAGGGTTTAATGAGTGGACAGGATCACCATAGATGGACCATGGAGCCTTCTCCCTCTGAGCATCTCCAACAGGTGGAAGGGATAGCAGGGGAAATTTTGTGTAGTTTAAGGGGGGTTTTGTACCATTTAGAGAAGATCTTGAAATCGTTTTCTTGTGCTGACACGTTAATTGAACCTTTATGGATGTAGGAGTATATGTTTTCCCATTCTTGGTCTGACAGATCTAATGCTAATTCTCTTTCCCAACTGCGAGTGGCTATGTTGGATTTGGGGCTGTGTTCAGAGAAAAGGAGAGCGTAGATTTCTGAAATCACATGTCTCTGTGGTTCCGTCTTGGAGCACAAAGCTTCAAAAGGTGTGAGTTGTCTGGAGTATTCGGTATTCTTGTGTGGGTGGTTAAGAAAGTGCCGTATTTGATTGTACGACCAAAGTGGAAAGGGTCTTCCTGACGTGTGTGTGGGTAAATTAGTAAGAGCTAGGAAGGTGTTTCCGGAGAAGAAATGTTTTGCACGTATATCGTCTTGGGGCCAGTATCCCTCAAGGAATGTAGTGGTTATACCCGGTGGGAAATCTGTGTTATTTCAGGTTGGTGTTAAGGGGCCTGGGTTAGAGGGAATGTGATGTTTTTGGCACATTGTCTTAAACGAGTGAAGTGTGGAGGAGATCAAGGGGTGTTGTGTGCACTCCATAGGTATCTGTCTTGAGGGAGTCCAAGGTAATTGTTTAACTGGGACCGTTGAGAATTCATTTTCAATATGCGTCCAGGCTTTAGTGTGGGAGTGAACATTCCAGTCAACTATTCTAGATAGTTGGCATGCCCTGTGGTATTTGGCAATGTCTGGGAGAGATATACCTCCTTTTAATTTGGGTAAAGAAAGTCTTTCAAAACTAAGCCTAGGGCGGTTTTTTCCCCATATAAATTCGCTGCACGCCCTGCGGTACGATGCAAAGAAAGCTTGCGGTAATCTTATGGGGACTGTTTGCATGACATAAAGTATTCTTGGTAGAATGTTCATTTTAATTATCGACGCCCTCCCAAACCAAGAAAAGATACCCGTTGACCAGGACTTAAGGTCTTTTTGAATTTGTTGGAGGATCGGTATGTAGTTTTTAAGATAAAGATCAGATAGGTGGATCGGTATGCGGATCCCTAGGTAGGTAATCGCATCTCAGGTCCACTTGAAGGGGAAGTTGGATTGACAGCAGGGATGATCCTGGCCGGGGTGCAAGGGGTGCACCGCACCCCAGCGCTGTCATTTCTTCTCAGAAGAGGGGCGCCGAGCTATAATCGCCGGCCGCTTGGCCGGCGTCTAGCTGTGGTGCAGAGTGATGTCACTCAGGGACGCCGCGGCCACCCCAGCATTCAGAGCGCGCCGCGGCTGCCCCAGGCGTCCAGGCCGGTCAAGGAAGTTGGAAGTAAGTAGTCTGTGCTGCTGCCCATCAAACACAGCTACTGTTGTGCCCACAGCCCATCAAAAGCTGCCACTCTGCCCATCAAAAGCTGCCACTCTGCCCATTAAAGCTACCACTCTGCCCATCAAAAGCTGCCACTGTGCCCATCAAAAACTGCCACTCTGCCCATCAAAAGCTGCCACTGTGCCCATCAAAAGCTGCCACTCTGCCCATCAAAAACTGCCACTCTGCCCATCAAAAGCTGCCACTGTGCCCATCAAAAACTGCCACTCTGCCCATCAAAAACTGCCACTGTGCCCATCAAAAACTGCCACTCTGCCTATCAAAAACTGCCACTCTGCCCATCAAAAACTGCCACTGTGCCCATCAAAAGCTGCCACTGCCCATCAAAAGCTGCCACCCTGCCCATCAAAACCTGCCACTGTGCCCATCAAAAGCTGCCACTGCGCCCATCAAAAGCTGCCACTGCCCATCAAAAGCTGCCACCCTGCCAATCAAAACCTGCCACAGTGCCCATCAAAAGCTGCCACTGTGCCCATCAAAAACTGCCACTGTGCCCATCAAAAACTGCCTCTGTGCCCATCAAAAGCTGCCACTGTGCCCATCAAAAGCTGCCTCTGTGCCCATCAAACGCTGCCACTGTGCCCATCAAACGCTGCCACTGTGCCATCAAATGCAGCCACTGTGCCCATTAAAGCAGCTACTGTGCCCCATCTAAAAGCAGCCACTGTGCCCATTAAAAGCAGCCACTGTGCCCATTAAAAGCAGCCACTGTGCCCATAAAACGCAGCCACTGTGCCCATCAAACGCAGCCACTGTGCCCATTAAAAGCAGCTACTGTGCCCATCAAACATAGCCACTGTGTCCATCAAACACAGCCACTGTGCCCATTAAAAGCAAATACTGTTTGGGAATCTCATCAATCACAGGATATATTTGGTTGTCGAACATATGTCCGGGGAGGGAGGGGGTTGAGACAGGCAGCGTTTTTTTTATTCCTCTTTGTTGTTTTTTTTTTTTTTTTTTTTTGGGAGGGGATAGGGTCAGTTGTAAGAGAGCGATGTTACCAATTGGTCTCTTGATAATGTTTAATATGTTAATCCTGTGTAATTACTGTAAAATATGAAATTAAGGATGTTCAATTGTGAATTGTGAAAAGTATAACAGAAAATAAAAAAATTTTGATTATAAAAAAAAAAAGCAGATACTGTGCCCATGAAACGCAGCCACTGTGCCCATGAAACGCAGCCACTGTGCCCATCAAACGCAGCCACTGTGCCCATCAAACACAGCCACTGTGCCCATCAAACGCAGCCAGTCTCTGACCATCTCTTGTATCATATCTGCAGTCTTTGACCATCTCTTGTACTATGTTTGTAGTCTCTGACCATCTCTTGTATCATAACTGCAGCCTCTGACCATCTTCTGTAGCATGTCTGCAGTCTCTGACCATTTCTTGTATCATGTCTGCAGTCTCTGACGATCTCTTGTATCATGTCTGCAGTTTCTGACAATCTCTTGTATCATGTCTGCAGTCTCTGACCATCTCTTGTACTATGTCTGCAGTCTCTGACCATTTCTTGTATCATATCTGCAGCCTCTGACCATCTCTTGTATCATGTCTGCAGTCTATGACCATCTTCTGTAGTATGTCTGCAGTCTCTGACCATCTCTTGTACTATGTCTGCAGTCTCTCACCATCTCTTGTACTATGCCTGCAGTCTCTGACCATTTCTTGTATCATATCTGCAGCCTCTGACCATCTCTTGTATCATGTCTGCAGTCTCTGACCATCTCGTGTATTATGTTTGCAGTCTCTGACCATCTCCTGTACTATGTCTGCAGTCTCTGACCATCTCTTGTACTATGTTTACAGTCTCTGACCATCTCTTGTATCATAACTGCAGTCTCTGACCATCTTCTGTAGCATGTTTGCAGTCCCTGACTATTTCTTGTATCATGTTTGCAGTCTCTGACCATTTCTTGTATCATGTCTGCAGTTTCTGACCATCTTATGTATGATGTCTGCAGTCTCTGACCATCTCTTGTACTATGTCTGCAGTCTCTGACCATCTCTTGTACTATGCTTGCAGTCTCTGACCATCTCTTGTACTATGTCTGCAGTCTCTCACCATCTCTTGTACTATGCCTGCAGTCTCTGACCATTTCTTGTATCATATCTGCAGCCTCTGACCATCTCTTGTATCATGTCTGCAGTCTATGACCATCTTCTGTAGTATGTCTGCAGTCTCTGACCAGCTCTTGTATCATGTCTGCAGTCTCTGACCATCTCTTTTATCATGTCTGCAGTCTCCGACCATCTCTTTTATCATGTCTGCAGTCTCCGACCATCTCTTTTATTATGTCTGCAGTCTCCGACCATCTCTTTTATCATGTCTGCAGTCTCCGACCATATCTTTTATCATGTCTGCAGTCTCTGACCATCTCTTGTATCATATCTGCAGTCTTTGACCATCTCTTGTACTATGTTTGCAGTCTCTGACCATCTCTTGTACTATGTTTGCAGTCTCTGACCATCTCTTGTACTATTTTTGCAGTCTCTGACCATCTCTTGTACTATGTCTGCAGTCTATGACCATCTTCTGTAGTATGTCTGCAGTCTCTGACCATCTCTTGTACTATGTCTGCAGTCTCTCACCATCTCTTGTACTATGCCTGCAGTCTCTGACAATTTCTTGTATCATATCTGCAGCCTCTGACCATCTCTTGTATCATGTCTGCAGTCTATGACCATCTTCTGTAGTATGTCTGCAGTCTCTGACCATCTCTTGTACTATGTCTGCAGTCTCTCACCATCTCTTGTACTATGCCTGCAGTCTCTGACCATTTCTTGTATCATATCTGCAGCCTCTGACCATGTCTTGTATCATGTCTGCAGTCTCTGACCATCTCTTGTATTATGTCTGCAGTCTCTGACCATCTCTTGTACTATGTTTACAGTCTCTGACCATCTATTGTATCATAACTGTAGTCTCTGTCCATCTTCTGTAGCATGTTTGCAGTCCCTGACTATTTCTTGTATCATGTTTGCAGTCTCTGACCATTTCTTGTATCATGTCCGCAGTTTCTGACCATCTTATGTATGATGTCTGCAGTCTCTGACCATCTCTTGTATCATGTCTGCAGTCTCTGACCATCTCTTGTACTATGTCTGCAGTCTCTGACCATCTCTTGTACTATGTCTGCAGTCTCTCACCATCTCTTGTACTATGCCTGCAGTCTCTGACCATTTCTTGTATCATATCTGCAGCCTCTGACCATCTCGTGTATCATGTCTGCAGTCTATGACCATCTTCTGTAGTATGCCTGCAGCCTCTGACCAGCTCTTGTATCATGTCTGCAGTCTCCGGCCATCTTTTTTATGATGTCTGCAGTCTCTGACTATCTCTTGTATCATGTCTGCAGTCCTTGACCATCTCTTGTACTATGTTTGCAGTCTCTGACCATCTCTTGTACTATGTTTGCAGTCTCTGACCATCTCTTGTACTATGTCTGCAGTCTATGACCATCTTCTGTAGTATGTCTGCAGTCTCTGACCATCTCTTGTATTATGTTTGCCGTCTCTGACCATCTCTTGTACTATGTCTGCAGTCTATGACCATCTTCTGTAGTATGTCTGCAGTCTCTGACCATCTCTTGTACTATGTCTGCAGTCTCTGACCATCTCTTGTGCTATGTCTGCAGTCTCTGACCATCTCTTGCATTATGTCTGCAGTCTCTGACCATCTTTTGTATTATGTCTGCAGTCTCTGACCATCTTTTGTATTATGTCTGCAGTCTCTGACCATCTCTTGTATTATGTCTGCAGTCTCTGACCATCTTATGTATCATGTCTGCAGTCTCTGACCATCTCTTGTATCATAACTGCAACCTCTGACCATCTTCTGTAGCATGTTTGCAGTCTCTGACCATTTCTTGTATCATGTCTGCAGTCTCTGACCATCTCTTGTACTATGTCTGCAGTCTCTTACCATTTCTTGTATCATATCTGCAGTCTCTGACCATCCCCTGTAGTATGTTTGCAGTCTCTGACTATCTTGTTCTCTTTATTGTTAAGAGATCATGGGAGGATCCCAGGTTAACAAAGACTCCTTAGGGGAGCATATCTGTGTTTGAGTCGTTGCCATAGAAACATTTGCAAAGGGGAGGAGTTAGTAAGATGACCACGTCCCCGTGGGGGCGCCCAAAATATTTCTGCACCCAGGCGTCTGTGACCCTAGGATCGGCCCTGATTGACAGGATTCTAGGGTTTCCTTCTGTAGGGAAACATTCAGGGCTTCGGATTTTGTGAAGGTGATTTGTAAGTTGGTTAGGAAGTTAAATGTGTCAAGGTCCTTAAGTAGATTTGGCAATGTAATTTGGGGATCAGTCAGGAACAAGAGGATGTCATCTGCGAAAGCAGATAGCTTATATGTATGTTTTGAGATGGAGACTCCTTTGATGTCTGGATTAGAGCGTAAGCGTTGAAGGAGTGGTTCTAAGGTAAGGATAAATATTAACGGTGAAAGTGGGCATCCCTGACGTGTCCCGTTTGACATGGAGAAGGCATCCGACAGGTGTCCATTAACAAGGACCTGTGCGGTAGGAGAGGCGTAGAGTGCCATTATAAATTGTAACATACGATCTCGTATACCGATCATTCTAAGTGCTGCCGACATATAGTCCCACACCACCCTGTCGAATGCCTTCTCCGCGTCAAGAGACAAGAAGAACCCTTGCTGTTGGGTTAAAGTCAACCATTTGTGTATGTTGATCGCCTTGGTTGTATTGTCTCTAGCCTCCCTGCCCGGTATAAAACCCACCTGGTCTAGTGAGATGAGGTTAGGCAGGAGGGCAAAAGACGATTAGCTAATATGTTGGTGTAGATTTTGAGATCAACATTCAGTAGTGATATTGGGCGGTAGTTCGACACCTGAGATGGATCTTTATTGGGCTTAGGTATTACAGTTATGTGTGCTGTTAATAGGTCTCTAGGTGGGGGATTGTCTGAGGATAGGGAGTTGAATGCCTTCAGGAAATGTGGTTTGAGGGTGTCAGAGTAAGTTTTATAATATCCGGTCGTCAGACCATCCAGGCCGGGACTCTTGCCGGTCTTCAATTGTTTTAGAACCACATCCAATTCAGCTGGGGATATGGGTTGTTCCAGATCGTTAGCTTCTGCAGTGGATATGTGCTGGGGACTGTATTTTGTGAGGAAATCGTGGATGGCTTTAGTTCTGTGGTTTTCTGCCCTCTGTGGGTTGGGGGTATGTAGGTTGTACAGCTGGGAGTAATAGTGTACAAATTGCCTGGCTATTTGGTCATTGGATACTATTTTTTTCCCAGTAGCGTCCCTTATCGAGTGGATCGTTGTTTGCTTTCTTGGCTCGGAGAGCTCTTGCTAAGATTTTGCCTGACTTATTGCCATATTCATAGAATATTTTTTGGGAGAGTATATAATTTTGTTTCGTTTGCTTGTTTAGAGCCTCTAGGAGGTCAGTCTTAGCTCGGAGCAGTTCCGGGAGGGACGTCAGTGCTTGGGAGGTTTTTTTTTTTTTTTTTTTTTTTTTTACTTAACAGGGGTTTACAAAAAAATAATTATATAAAACCTAACCTCACCTGATGAGGCTCAGCCCTTAGTTCCCCTTCTCTAAAATTTTATCTTTATTTATAAATCTCTCTGTTTCACATATCTAAGTGAAAAAAAAAAAAAAAGAAACCGTATACATATATATATAAGCCCCCCTCCCTCCCATCTCCCTCCCTTTTCCCTCCCTTTTCCCTTCCCTCTCCCCCCCTAACCCTTGTGCAATGCCTATGATCTTATTTGGTAGGTAGTTAAGTCCTGATTTTTTCTGCATAACTCCATGTTTTTTTAAACTCCTTCCAACATTTCCATTTGTCTACTTCTCTCTTTTCCTCTTTGTACAAAGAAAACTGCTCCATGGTGTGGGTCTCCTCCACGGCATTTATCCAGTCCCACATCTCCGGACTTCCTTTTCCCCACCAATTTTTGGGGATTAATCTTTTTGCTGCGTTTAATAGATGTGGAACCAGAGATGTTTTATATTGTTTCACACTCCCTTCTATGCCGTGGAAGAGAACCACCCACGGATCCTCCTTCACCTCAATTTTTGTAATCTCCTTTATCGAGCTCAAGATTTTTTTCCAATATTTTTTAATTACCGGGCAATTCCACCATAAGTGAGCCATAGTACCCATCCCTCCACAGCCCCGCCAACACTCTGCCGATTTCCCATGTTGGAATTTACTTATCCTATCTGGCGTTGCGTACCACCTTGCCATACATTTATAATTCATCTCGGCCGTTTTTATATCCGCCGCTGAGCTATGGGCCAAAAATAGCATTTTATTAATCGTGCTCGTGTCTTTTTGTGTTCCCAATTCCTTTTCCCATTTTTTGATGAATGTGGGTACCTCTGCTTCTTCTTCTTTCAATATTAATTTATATAGCTTAGATATTGTGTTTTTTGTTTTTTCCGAACAACATAATTTTTCTAACGCTGTCAAATTTTCTCCGGATCTTATCGGTTGAGGTAAATTTTTCACGAAGCGGTCTAATTGCATGTACCTCCATTCATCTATCACCCATGTGTCAGTGTTTTGTTTCAATTCAGTAATTGTGACAATTTTCCCTTTTTTAAGTATTTCTCTAAGCTGTACTTTGTCTTTTTTTATCCAGTTCCCACCTATATCTCTTTTCCCTGGTGCAAAATATTCATTCTCCTTTAATTCTATCAGGGGAGAATTATAAATCTTATCTAACTGTTTATATACTACATCCCATGTCTTTAAAACTATTTTTGTCAAACAGTGCGTTTCCTCATCTACCGTTCTGTGATTCGGAGGGTTCCAAATAATAGATCCTAAACGTGTTTTACTATAATAATTCTCTATATTCACCCATCTTTTTTCTTGGTTATCCCTAGCCCATTCTATTGCTCTTGATAAAATTATTGCTTTATAATATTTTAGGATATCCGGGACCGCAAGGCCCCCTTTGTCTTTATCTTGTTTTAGGGTCTTGAGAGATATTCTTGATCTTTTGTTTTTCCATATTATATTAGAGATTATTGACTTCAGTTTTCTAATATATTCCTGTGGGAGTTTAATAGGTAACATTTGGAATTTATACGTGATCTTAGGCAAGAGGACCATTTTTATGGCGTTAATACGCCCCATCCATGAAAGAGGTTTTGTCTGGAGTTTTTTCCCTTCCCTCTTTATTTCATCCAAGAGATGGATATAGTTTTTTCTATATATCTTTTCCGGGGAGTTCGAGAGCATTATTCCCAGATATTTGATCTCTTTTTTCCAGCGGAATTGGAAATCTCTCTTCAGTTTTTCCTCCTCTATTTTACTCACGTTTATCTTTAGAATTTTCGATTTCCCCATATTAATCTTAAAATTTGTTATTTCGCCATATTGTTTTAATGTTTTAACCAATCTTGGTAATGTATTTCCGGGGTTACTTATATAGAAGAGCACATTGTCCGCATAAGCGGCCAATTTGTGCTCCTCTTCTCCCACCTTAAATCCTTCAATGTCAGGGTTATTTCTAATTGTTGAAAGGAGGGGTTCTAGGGCCAACATGAAGAGAAGGGGGGACAGGGGGCATCCCTGTCTTGTCCAATTCTTCATCTCGAAAGGTGACGACAGGGTTCCGTTGATCTTAATGGCCGCCTTGGGTTTTCTATAAAGTGCTTTGATCCGTCCTATCATCTTTGGGCCTATTCCTATTATTTCTAGGGTTCTAAACAGGAACTCCCAGTCCACCCTGTCAAACGCTTTTCGGCATCACTTGACAAGAGCAGGCCTGGGAGTCCCTCCTCCCTTCTCTTCTGGAGCAGCAATAGGGTTCTCACCCCATTGTCTCTTCCCTCCCTTCCTGCTATGAAGCCTACTTGGTCTGGATGAATCACCCCATTCATCAATTCTTTTATCCTCGTGGCCAGTTCTTTTGAGTATATTTTTGTGTCTACGTTAATCAATGATATCCGTCTGTAACTAGCGCATAAAGTCGCGTCTTTGGCCTCTTTGGGGATTACGGTGATTGTAGCAAAAAGCGCCTCACTACTTAGTTCATACTCACTTCCCACCCCGTTCATGTACTTACACATTTTCGGAGCTAGTATATCTTTAAATTTCTTGTAGTAATATGTGGTGAACCCATCCGGACCCGGACTTTTCCCCTGTGTGCTATCTGCTATTGCTCTATATATCTCCTCCTCTGTTATTGGTTTCTCCAGAGCCTCTCTAGAATTTTTTGTAATCTTGGTTAATTTGGCACGTTTTAAGAATTCCTCTATCTTCCTGTTTTTCTTTTCCTCACTTATCTGGTCTCCATTCATCTCCTCCGTATATAGTTCACTATAGTAGTTTTTAAATACTTCACTAATCTCTTTGGTTTCATAAACCATCTTCCCATGTTTATCCTGTATCTTTCCTATAAAGTTTAGGGCTTTTTTTTCCCTGAGCATTCTGGCTAGATGTTTTCCCACCTTATTTCCCCACACATATCTTTCTTTAGCTATTTGGTTAAATTTTTCCTTTGTTTCTTGTTCCATCAACTTTTTTAGTTCATCCCGTTTATTTATCAGTGCAAGGTATGTTGTTTGGTGGTGTCCTCTGTGTTTTTTATGTTCTTGTTCTAAGTTAAAAATTTCTTTTATAACATTTCCCATCCTATTTTTCCTTTCCTTCTTTCTCCTTGCTCCCTCTTTTATTATTATTCCCCTTATGTAGGCTTTATGTGCTTCCCATGTCACCGATCCCGATGTATCTCCTGTTTCATTTGTTGCAAAATAATATTTTAGCTCTCTCTCTATTTTTTTGGAGATATCTTCGTTTTGCAGTAGGTCTTCATTTATTCTCCACAGTGATTGCCTCCCTTGAGCCCTGTATATCTGCATCTCCATCTCAATAGGGGCATGGTCTGATATTGTGATTATTCCTATTTTTGAGCCTACTATCCTGTCTAAAAGTCTATGGTCTACTAAGATGTAATCAATCCTAGAGTACGTCCGGTGCACAGGGGAGTAGAACGTATAATCTCGTGTTTTACCATTCATGACCCTCCAAATGTCTACCAATTGATTTTTATGTAGTTCCTGTTTTATCTTCCTCATCTGTCCGTTATTCGTCCCCTGTGCCCCGGACGTACTATCGATCTCTGGTTCTAAGCACATATTGAGGTCACCCATTACTATAAGTTCCCCCTTCCTAAAATCCATTAATTTCTCCAATGTGTCCTTCAGAAACCTTACTGGGTTTTTGTTAGGGGCGTATATGTTGGCGAGGGTGCATTCTATTTCTCCAAGTATTCCTCTGATGAATAGAAATCTCCCTCCTGGGTCCTGCATCATACCTCCTAATTTAAACTGTGCCCCTTTAGCCAATCCTATCGCCACTCCCCTTGCTCTTTTTGATATTGCATCTCCATAGAACCAATTCGGGAATTCTTTTGATCTTAATCTAATATTTGATTCATGTGTTAAATGGGTCTCCTGCAGGGACACCACCCCTGCTCCATAGGTTTGTAGTTCCCTCAAAATTTTGTGCCTTTTCAAGTTTGAGTTTAACCCTTTTACATTATAGGATAGGAATTTAAATGTTGTCATTTTTCTGAGTTTGCTATCTTTTGTACCTCTGGCCTTCCTTGAACTACCCCTTTTTCTATCGAGGCATATGCACAATGTACCCCCCCTGCTCCCCATTCCCCTTCCTCCCACCACCTCCCCCTATCTATCCTCCCCCCTCCCCCCCTCCCCTCCTGGCCCCAAGTGGGTCCCTAGCTTTTTCCATGCCCCGAACATCAGGGCGACCAACAGACCCGTTTGTCCCAAAATATGGGGCCCAGTGTCCCCTCTCCCCCCTTACCCCCTTCCCCTTCCTCCCTCCATCCCCACCCATCCACCCTCCCCCTCTTCTCCCCACCTGGCCCTGTATGGGCCCCTAGTTTGTCCGGCGCCCTGAAAATCAAGGCGTCTGCCAAACCATTTGTCCCAAGGTGTGGGACCCAGTGTAGCCTCTCACCCCTTCCTTAGATTGAAAATTTGAAGGGGTGTTAATCAGGCATCCTCTATTTTTCATGATCTGTGCACCCTATCTTTTAATATTCCTCCTCCCCTCTCCCCTAAACATGGAAAGCTTCTCCCCTTATTTTTTTTTTTTCTTCCTTTTTTTTTTTTTCTTCCTCTCTCCCCCCTTTTTCCCCTCCCCCTCCCCCCTAGTCCCCCCCCTAGTCCCCCCCCCATCCAGCCCGGTATATCTGGTATCTGTAAGTCCAGTTTTCTACAGAACTCTTCTAGATCTTCGGGGAAGCGCAATTTCACTGATCTCCCCTCTTTGTATCCTATCAGGCAGGCTGGGAACCCCCAGCTGTATCTAATGTTTTGTTTTCTCATTTTTTCTAAGAGGGGTTTGAGGTGTCTTCTTCTTGTCAGGGTTTCTTGGGATAGATCGGTATACACCTGTAACTCCGCTCCTTCATATGTCAAGAGTGGTTTTCCTCTTAATTTTCTCCAAATCTCCATTTTATCCTCATAGAATCTAAATCTAATAATAATGTCCCGTGGTCTCTCTTCTGGGTTTCGCCGGTATCCAACCCGATGTATTCTTTCTATTCTTAGGGGTTCTTCATCCTTTTTGTCTATAAGGGGGCCTAGCACTATTGTGCACATTTTCCTCAGATCTTCTCCCTCTTTTTCTGGGACTGATCGTAACCTTATGTTCTGTCTTCTATTTCTATTTTCCTGGTCTTCCAGCTTATAGAGAATTTCCTTCTGGGTTTGTTGTGCTATTTTCATTTGCTGTTTAAGGGTTTCTAGTTCTTTCTTTTGATTTTCTACTGTTTTTTCTGTTTCTTCTACCCTATCCAGGAGGCTTCCCAGATCTCCTCTCATCATATTGATGTCTGTTTTAATCGACTTTTCTAGTCTCAGTAACATCTCATTCATCTCTCCTTTTGTGGGGGGGAGAGACTCGGATGGTCTCCCCTCTATCCTACTGCTTTCCAACTCCCCTTCTGATATGAAATCTTCCCTGGAGTGTTCTGGGGTCTCACCCGCCTTCTTATCTGTCCCTTTTTTATTTTCCACCTTCGCTTTCCCCTGCTTCTCCGCTTCCGTATTTCTTGGGCTGGCTCCTTGTGTCATGTAATGCTTCAATGTACTGACCCCTGGTTTGTCTTTTGGTGATTTAGGGGCGCCTCCTCTTGTTGTTTTATTTGTACTTTTACTCATCTTTACCCTTCTTATCCCTCTTATCCGTTTACCCAGCCTTAATTCCCTGCTCTTCCTTAATTAGGGGGGAGCAGTATGTCTTACTAGAGCAGGGGGTACTGAAAGAGGTTTATGGGGATGGGTAGTGGAGGTAAAAGGTAAGAGAGCTGTTCCAGGGTTTACCCCTATCTAGGGATATCCCATATGTCAATCCTATTGTGTTTTATAGTGATTTAGATGTTTTCCCAGCTGGTTATGTTTATTTATTTATTTATTTTTAGGTGTTATACTTCTGGTGGTTTGTTGGTTCTTCCTGATCGTAGTTCTCCCTCTCTCTTCTGCCCCTCCCCCACCACAGCTCTAATACAGACTTTAACCATTTATCTCTTAAGCCAGTATATATTCCTTCATCATCCACAACTCAGCTACTTTATGCTGACAACACTAATGATGCTGATGGTCACATATATTCCTTTATGCTTCCCTGGCGTTTTTAAATGCAGTCCCTTGATGTTTTATCACAATTACCAACTTTCTCAGTGATGTTCAGTTAATTCACTCAGAGTTTAAACTTCAGTATCTCCAAAATACACTTGACTTCTGTCCTTCAAGACTTTCACTTCACATGCTGTTAATCAATTCTCTCTCATCCATCCACCTCTTACCCTCTC
Source organism: Lithobates clamitans (assembly GCA_037952925.1). Taxonomy (NCBI): domain Eukaryota; kingdom Metazoa; phylum Chordata; class Amphibia; order Anura; family Ranidae; genus Lithobates; species Lithobates clamitans. Next base: position 8,230,905 of record JBBGZY010000605.1, on the reverse strand, counting down.
TACTCTCCACTCTTACAGGTTCTGTGTCTCAAAAAAAACTTCCTTTGATTCCTCCGGTGCTAATGGCTGAGGACTACTGCAGACAATAAATCCTCTAGCCAGCCGTTCGGGAGACAGGGGCGACGAGGGGGAGGAGGGGGGGACGGGATGCCGAGGCTCACAGCTATTTCACGGACATCCAGCCGTTCGTAAGACAGGGGAGACGAGGGGGAGGAGGAGGGGCGGGATGCCGGGGATTACAAGCTGTTTCACAGATCACTTTCGGTTTACACTTATCTTATTGCTCCGGCCGTTCCTCGGTGTCCTAGGATGTTTCTCCAACGGTATCTTTTTTTCATGTAGCTGTCATCTTCCCTGCTGACAAGCAGAGGTTCTCCTCCCGTTGTGATGTGTACACCGGCGGCTTCACAGAGCGTTCCTCGAGGCGGCTTCCTGCTGCCACACTGGGACCCCTCCCTCCGTGACGGACGCTACGTTCTCACGTCCTCACCTCCCATTGCCCAGTGCTTCGGAGGTTTTGTGTGCTCTTTCCAATGATTGTATACGGGAAGTCAATATATTTATGAGTTCCTGTCTTTCCTTCCTGTGTTTAGCCGAGAGTGCTATTAATTCTCCCTGTATGGTGCTTTTATGTGCTTCCCATCGCATCATAGGTGAGATATCAGGAGAGTCATTTTCCTTAATGTAAAGCCCAATGCGTTCTTGTATGGCCGCCATTGTGGCGGTGTCCGTGAGAAGCGAGGGGTCTAGACGCCAAATTTGGGGTTGGGGATTAGTGTTTGAGAATGTCAACGTCATGGATATTGGGTGGTGATCTGAAAGATACATGGGGTCAATGGTGGCTGTATTTAGCATTGGTAGGTCCCTTTGCGATAGAAATAAATAATCTAGTCTGGAGTATCTGTTATGAGGGGTCGAATAAAATGTGAAATCTTTTTCGTTCGGGTGAAGTGTACGCCAAGAGTCATGTAGTGACATTTCTTTTAGTTGTGATTTAATTGCACGTAATGCGCTATATGGTAGGGTTGAGGAGCCAGACGAGGTATCCTGTAAGGGATTCAGAGGAACGTTGAAGTCTCCTCCTAGGATAAGAAGGCCTTCTTGGAACAGAGTGAGTTTTTGTAAGGTGGACCTGAAAAAGGGGACTTGTTTCGTGTTAGGTGCATATATGTTGGCCAGGGTGATTCGTTTTCCATGTAGCGTGCCTTTGACAAAAAGGTATCGCGCTTCTGTGTCTATGCATGTTTCTTTAACGTGGAACGGGCAATTTTTAGCGAATAGGATAGAGACTCCTTTTGATTTTGTGGAGTTATTAGTTGCGTGGATGAAGGTTGGAAAGCGGTAATTGGAGAGTTTGGGGGTGGAGCCTGTTCTAAAATGGGTCTCTTGAAGAAAGACAATGTCCGCTTTGTTTTTTTGTAAGGAAAGTAGTAATTGAGAGTGTTTTTCGGGGATGTTAAGTCCCCGTATATTTAGGGATATTACTTTGATTGTTTTATTTTTGATAGTTGGTGTTTGCGGCATATTGATGGAGTGGTTAAAGTTTAGAGGAGCTGGTAAAGGAGGATAGGAGGGTTTAGTAGTGTTGTGGGACTTTGTCGGAGGAGGAGGAGGAGAGATTGAGAAAGGAGATTAGACTGAAATAGCAAAGAGTTTGCGACTTTTTGAGGGGGGTATTGGTGATGCTTATGGGTTTGAGAACGTGGGTGGGGGTCGAAAAATACAATACTTTTGTAATTCAGTCTTGGGTGGGTGAAGATGTTCGGGGAGCTCGTGTGAGTGTGTGATCGTTTCCGGTGATTAGCAAGATCCTGATCGCTTATCCGTAGAAAGTATATACCTGTAGTTAGGTATGACCGGAGTGAGTCAGTGGCGGGTGGTGAAGTCTGGTATATATGTCAGGAGTTGCGGGTATGGGTGCCACTGAGGTGAGGAGCGGCTGAAATCGATAGGAAGAGGTGAGGTTCGGAGAGGAGTGGCTTCCCGCTAAACACAGAGGAGATGTGAGCTTGTGGAGGAGGTTGAAATAGGTGACAAACTAATGTTAAGGTGCAACATGGTGATTGTATGAATAGGTAAGTGTAGTATATATAATATGGATCAGAGTTGATAGTGTTATTTGGGAGGACAGCAAATTACGTGTGGGGGAGAGACTGTAATTTGGAATGAAAGTGCATTCTATGTGTTTATTCAGTGTACCCCTGGTGCCTGACACTATAATCAGGGTGCCGTCTAGGCAAGTGTTATGCTAAATATTGTCTTGTAGGCAATACAGAGTGTTTGGTAACCATGTATAATAGAGAATCATAGACAATCCTTAAAAATGAGAAATGACTAATAAACTTATGCTATACAAAACTCAGAACAGTGGTTTCCCTTATACGTCATGCTGTCAACCTTGGTCTATCCATTATGGGCTGAAATGGCTACTACCCTTTTCGCGGGGTGATTAGGTCCGGGCCTTACGTCATATCTTGTCAAGGGTTAATATGATGGGAACAGTATCTGTGGCTTGGTGTGCTAATGGACCGAGCAGTCATTGAATAGGTAGGAACCGGATCTTTGAGGTAAGAGGGAACAAGGTCTGCATATCAAGTGTGCCCGGGGCTACACATAGATAGATTGATATGCTGGTTGGAGTTCAGTCTCCTATGTTGCCGTGGGGATAGTAGAAGCTTACAGATGTAGCTGTCACCTGTATCCCAGAGCTGTGGTGGGTATGTTATTTTGTTAAGTCTGCTTTTCGGAGCATGAAACATGTGCTTTGATTCGTTAAAGAGACACTGCTCAAAGCCAGAGAGGCGACTGAGGGTTCACCCTAGTCACATGAGGTGATGCTATCATTATAAAAAAGAGAGATATCCTAATCAGGTGGAGTGAGACTGGAATAGTGGGACCAGGGAGCCCCTCAGCCATCTATGGAGGGTGCTGTGTTGGGGTGAGGTTCCCTAGTATAATTGGGCCTTGTTTTCAATGCTCTAATGGAACAGGGGATTATCCCGTTATAACAGAAGGATGTAAACCCAATAATGGTTCAGTAGGGTGGCGGAGAGTGCGGGCACTGTGAAGCACCTGGAGCAGCTCCCGTCGCATGTGGGTGTATGACAAAATGGGTAATCGCCGGTCGATATGGTAGTGAGTTCAGCGTTTCTGAATTTCAGCAATAGGACCCCAGCTATTAATTATGTACATTGTAATATGCAACTTAGAATTATAGGTGGTGATGATCCGTAGGAGTCTAGTCTCCCTTACTGTTAAGCAGGAAGTGGGGTAGCCAAGTTTGTGGTTGAATTGGGTGGGTCAGTGCGATGAACAATCTCGCCAATAAGCAGCTGTGTGTTGGGCAAGAACCGTGTGGAGTCGGATCATGCCCATAGCGCCTTGATTGGTTGAATTTGCTCGGAACGTCAGTTACGGTTTGCACATTTGTGGTGGTATATCGTGTAGTACCTTTTTATGCAATCCCACGGATCATCACTCCTACCATCATTTTCTACGCATGTCTAGAGCAGTGGTATTAATAAGAAAAGAAAAACAAACGTAAATAAAAATTTGGAGACATCAAGAAAGCAATAATATGGCATGTAAATATGATCATGTAACCGCCTCCCTTACCCTCATTCTAAGGCGAGGGGGGGAAAGGTTTCAGTACCGGGAAGGATACGTGGGCTGTGTGTTCAAGGTTGTCAAAGATGACCAGAGCATTGTAAGCTGAAATGTCATTTCTTGTCGGGGTTTTTGATTACCTCCTGTAGTGAAGAAATTGTTGATCCGCAGCTATTGTTCTTGTTTGACATCATAGCTCAGTGTGGTGTCGTTCTTACCATCCTTGTTGTGGTGTCTGGAGCAGAGTGGGAGAGGCAGGTTTAAACGCCCAGGTTTGAGGGGTGAATAGTTGATAGCAGATAGAATAAGCGCAGCATGTCACTAACCAGGGAAAACCCAGAACACAACCTAATGAAACCTGTGGAACGAAGGGCAGTGGGAAAACAGAGTCTCTAAGTATTGCACGTTCTGGTGTTGCTGCTCAGCGGTCTCGGCGTGCTCTCCTGGTCTGCGGGGTATTCAGCAAGCTGGAGCCGCTATCCGTGACTGGAGCTTGGAGACGGTGTCTGGCTTCAGATGGGGATCACTGCCTCCTGTAGCGGTGCGATTGAGTGTCCATTGGTTCGTTGTCAGGCGGGAGTTTTCTAGGAGCCGGAGGGCGGAATTCCGCGTACCACTCGGGACCTCTGTGAAAGGTATGTCCAGGGTGTCGCAGAAATAGTGCAGATCTTCTGGCACTCTGAGTAGTGCGGAGCGACCCTGATATGAGGCTGACAGGCTGAAGGGGAATTTCCACCTGTATGCAATTTCCTTGGCACGTAGCACTTCCAACAGGGGGCGTAATTCTCTGCGCCGTTGCAATGTAATTGTAGAGAGGTCTTGGAAAAGACGTATGTCCGCGCCATTGTGTGAAAGCTTTGTAGCGATGCCGGCCTTACGCAGGAGCTCTTCTTTCAGTTGGTAGTCTATGATATGGCAAATAACATCCCTGGGTGGGTCCGCGTCTCTCCCCCGTGGAGGTAGGGCGCGGTGGATGCGTTCCATACCTATGGGGGTAGTGGGGGGTTTATTCAGGAGGCTGTTAAAGAAGCGGGAGACTTCTGCCTGTAGCCTGTCTGCTTCGATCGATTCCGGCAGGCCTCGCACCCGCAGATTATGGCACCTGCCGCGGTTGTCCAAATCCTCCATGTTTAGGTTTAGGTCCCGTAGCTGTAGAGTGTGGGTATCTAGGATCTGACACGTACGGTGGAGCACAGTGGACTGTGTTGTAGTCGTCTTCTCCACTTCTTGGACCCTGCCTGCAATCGCTTGTATGTCAATCTTGAGATCCGTGATCGCGGCTGTTAGTGCCGCCGTGAGGGTGTTTTTTATATCCATTGCCACGGAGTGTAAGTCCTGGAGGCTGGGTTGAGAGTGCGGTGTGAGAATAACCGTGCCATTATCTGGGGACGACAAGGTCTCTGTTGCTAGGCCTGCTGTCTGAGGAGAGCCTCGTGTGGGCGCCATGTTGCCAGAATGGGAGCGGAACATTTCTGGGATATTTTGGCTGATCCTGCCGTTCAGGTCTCGGGGGGACCTGGATCTGGATGCGGAGGAGCTGCGGGAAGAAGTCCCCATGTTTTCCTCGTGTTAAGGTGGATGTCCAACCTCCGTTGTATTCAGATTATTCTCTCTGTCAGCGGGAGCAAAAGAATTAAGCTGCCATCTTCTCCCGAGGTCAGGCCACGCCCCCGAGTGGAATGTTTCTAGTATTGTCTTGGGGTTTTGTGTTAGAGAACCCGAGATGGATTTAATTTTGGGTAGAGCTTGGTATCTATGTCTGGGAGAAAGTTTTGAGGCCAATTGGGGGCCAAACTTATCAGCATTAAGATAAAATCTTCCACTAACCCATTTGAGGTGTTTTTCTGCAGTAGATGTGAGAGCAGTGTTTAATGCAATCCTAGAGGCATCCATTTTGGCCAGAGACGCGGGTGTGGGGTGTTGCTTGTGCTGTTTACAGATAAATTGGAATTCTTTTTGCAACTTTTTGATGTCAATTTGTTTTTCTCTTTTTATTTTCGCTGCCAGTTGTATAAGATTACCCCTTATTACTGTTTTATGTGCTCCCCATAAAGAGCCTGGAGAAATCTCTGGTGTATCATTAATGCGGAAGTATTCTAAGATGTCTTTTTCTATCATGGTGCAGTGTACCGGGTTGGATAGGAGAGCTTCATTGAGGCGCCATTGTGGTGGGCTTCTTGTGTGTAGAAATCCGCATAGCTTGGTGGAGACCAGTGAATGGTCAGACCAGGGGACCTCGCTAATTACTGCCCGAGATGCTAGGTGAATGTCAGTAGTGTGTATAAAAATATGATCTATACGTGCATATGATCTGTGGGGGGGCCGAGAAGTGAGTATAGTCTTTGGTACTAGGGTTTAACTCTATCCATACATAAATCAGACCCAAAAAGTGCAGAAGTTGAGCAATACGAAGGCTCTGTTTGGGGGGCCTTTTGAGCTTTGAGTGGCTTTTTGTTGACTTGTCGAGCATATGATCGAAGGCAATATTTGAGTCCCCTCCCATGATCACCTTGCCCTCCAAGTGTGGGGAGAGCGAGGAGAGCATAGATGAGAAGAAAGAAGCCTGTCCCTTATTGCGAGCGTAGTATGATACCATGGAGAGAGTTGCACCGTTTATTTGACCTTTCACAAGTATGTATCTTCCCTCTTCATCCTTAATGATTTTAGTCAAAGAAAATGGTGTGCGTTTGGAAATAAGTACAGCTACTCTTCTTTTTTTGTCATCTGCATTGGCCAAGAAAAAGGTGGGGTAGTTACGGTGTAGGAAAGATGGATTGAAAGATTTCGGGAAGTGAGTTTCTTGGATGAGAATAACGTCTAACCCCCTGGAGTGGTAGCTATGGAAGGCTTTGCGCCTTTTTACTGGGGAGTTTAGTCCCTGAGCATTGTGGGTTGCTATTTTAAGGGATGACTGTGGGGAAGGTTCGTTAGCCATGGACATTGTGTGAAGTATTCGTCAATAAGATAGTGGTTCTTACCCAATCTAGGGTTGGGGTACCATCCTTCCTGGGATCGTGATCTCGGCTGCGGAGTCTCAGATGTTGTGCTTTGTCAGTTCTCCTCAAAGGCACCTGGGTGGGAGGATGAAAGGGTGGGGAAAAAAGCAGGACAGAGAAAAACGGGAGAAAAGAATAGAACCAACTGAGAGAGAAGGAGTCCAGTGTTTAAAAAGAACCCTGGATCCTTTGATTGCAGGATCAGAAACCTGCACTGAGCCCCTAAAATAAAGGGCTCAGTAAAATATGGACGGCCCCAATTAGGGTCGTACGTCTATTGTGACCAAGGGGTAAGGTTTCCTCTCGGTTATGATATGACTGATTTCTGATTGGGACTCTAAAACAAAGTTAATACTGCAGCTGCAGGAACAGATTCACAGGACTCAATCACTGTGTTTAAAATGTCCGTTCGGTGCAAAATTTATTATTACATGTTATTTTATACATAGATAAGAAAGGGGTGGTGTGAGATGTTATTAAAAGCTAACAAATAGAAATATGTTATTAAAAGCTAACAAATAGAAATATGTTATTAAAAACTAGCGAATAGAACAATTGCAAAAGTAAAACCTTGAAAAGGGAGGGGGGAGTAGAGAGCGTTTAGTAGGAGAAGTGTCTGTGTGTTAGGTGAAGGTTACAGAACACATTTCAACAGTGAGAACAAAATGGATTCTCTTGTGCTTAAATGAACAGTACAATGAATGTCCATGTAATTTCCCCCCTTTTGTTTATTTGACACCATTCTTCTCCGCGTTACGTTCAGCCGATTGCTGGTAACTCCTGTTACATTGGCGCAGAGAGACGGCGTCCTGTTCAGCTCTCTCCTAGCTTTCTCACAATAATGGGTTCATCAGGCCTGGTGGTACATTTGTTGGTACAGCCGGTAGTCACACAGAGGCATAGCCTGATGAGGAAGTAAATAACAAACATGAGAAATAGGAACATCACAATGTAAGCGCCTAGTTTCTGTAATCATGTTGCTATGCCATATAAAAAATCACCAAAACCACCTAAACCCTGAAAGGGGTTCCATCCATCTTTAGCAATATCTCTGGCCTTATTCTGTAGTTCTCTTATCTTAGCAAGATGCCCTTTAATAATGTCCTCATTATCAGAAATGTATATACAACAGTCAGTGCGAAATATCTTACACATCCCACCTTGAGCTGCAGTGAGATAATTTAGCGTTAATCTGTGCTCTAATACTACTTTTTTAAGCTGAGCCATTTCTTCATTTAATAAACCTATATCAGTGGTAGTAAGGTTAATAATCTCATCTACAATTCTAGTGTAATTATTTAGTCTATAGTTGGAGTGGCATGTGGAGCCGATCCGGCCGCAGAGCATTTGCTATAAACTATAAAAAAGATATTAAAAAAAAAGAAAAAAGCTAATGGAGAGATCTCCCTATAGCAGGAGCTAGTAACAACATAGCATGGGCAAAATTGGGTGTTTTCCAATTACTATCTCTAAGTAAAAGGGCAAACTCGCCTTTTGTAAACTGGACAAAGAAAAACAAGAACTATCAGTGTACCATGTAAACAAGAGAATGACCGGCATCATAACATGTTGGGAACATCTGCTATGCGGAGATAACACAGTATTGGGGGGCAGGGAAGGGAGGGGGAAAGGTGAGGGGTGGGGGGAGGGGGTAGGGGAGAGGGGAGATGAGGGGGCTGAGACTTATGGGGGTTGGAGGTGTTCCAAGATAAGGCCCAAGCCTGAGACCTAAAGGGAGAAAATAAAAGTTAGTAAGTCTTTGGCAGTCCTCCTAAGGTGAAGGGATATTCTGCATCCAGTGCTTCCGAAAAGATTGGCAAGAAGCAAATAAAGGAGGTCAGGTCTTAAAAAAGACCAGGAGTGTGTAGGAGAAGCTTGTACACTTTTACTGCAGGATGATATGAGTTACGTGAGAAAATGATAGCAGAGTTCATCTGGGGGGCATGGATTTCTGTTGTTTCTTTGTTTGTTGTTTCACCCACAATGGGGTAAGGGGGCTGTTTGGAGGGGGCCTTTTAGACGAAGCTGGTCGGTTTTCTACATTGTGTGTGGGTATATCTTGAGATATTAGCCCAAAGCGGAGAAGCAATTGCTCGCCCATTTGGAAATTCGAGAAGCCGTAGGATTTCTCTTTGTAGTTGAATTGCAGCAGGAAAGGAAATGTCCATCTATATTTGATCATTTTCTGTGAGAGCACTTCTAAGAGTGGTTTAAGTGATCTTCTTTTTTGAATCGTGGTCGGTGAGATATCAGCGAAAATCTGGATTTTATTTCCAAACAGGGTGATGTCATCTTTGTAGCGGGATCTTTTCATGACCTCTTCTTTTATCCCGTAAAAGTGTGTCTTGACCACTATGTCCCTGGGGAGTCCATCTTGGCGGGGGGGTTGAAGCACTCTGTGAGCCCTGTCTAATTCGAGCTTGTCATCTGGGATATCAGGGATAATTTCTTTGATTAGGGCTTTGACTGTGTTAGGGATATCCATGTTAGCTTCAGGGATACCTCGCACTCTAAAGTTATATCGTCTGCTTCTGTTCTCCAGGTCTTCAATTTTGGCCAGGGCATTCTCAAGTTGATCCTGTAAAGAGTGGATACAGGTGGCATGTTGGTTGGTGCGTGCTGCAGTGTCATCTACAGCCTGTTCAATAGCGTCCATTCTTGCCCCTAAACTCTGGAGATCTGCTTTAATTGATGTGGTGATTTTCATGGCGTTTTGTGCTAGCCCTGTAGCAAGCATGTCCGAGAAGCAGTTAAGCAGTTGTGCCATCTCTGGAGGATGATTATTAGTGATCGGGGAGGCTTGTGGGGAGTCTGTAATGGTGTCAGGGGAGTTAAGAAGGGGAAAATAAGGGTTTCTGTTCTGCAATCTGCTGAGGAGAGATTCAGTGGACGCAGGTGAAGCCAGGTAGTTTTGTGCCCCCATAATGGTACTCACTTGTGCCGTGGATGGTGTGGAAAGCGCTGGAGGATATACCGGGCCTTGTATGTTTGCAGTGTCTCCGCATGGAGCAGTTGCGGCCGCCATCTTGGAAGGTCCCGGGGGAGCTAGGCCAAAGTTCAATTGCCTATTAACATCTTTCTTCTGCTGGGATCCGGACATTTAGGCTGGTGCCCAGATGTAAGAGGGTCAGATAACTGGTCCTCTTGCTGAGATTCGCTGAATTTAGCGCTTATACTGAGCTCTGGAGGGCCGGAGCAGTGCGGAGCTCTCGGTCAGCGGGTCGCTCCGGAGGTCCCGCCCATGTGCACAAAAATGTCATTTTTAAAAGAAAAAAAGTCATTTAAAACTGCTTGCAGCTTTAATGTAATGTCGGGTCCTGGCAATATGGATGAAAATCAGTGAGACAAACAGCATGGGTACCCAACAGTCCATTACAAGGCCCTTTGGGTCTTGTATGGATATTAAGGGGAACCCCGCACCTAAATTAAAAAAAGGAAAGACGTGGGGCCACCAGGCCCTATATACTCTGAACAGCAGTATACAGGCGGTGCAAACAAGACAGGGACTGTAGGTTTGTTGTTAAGTAGAATCTGTTTGTAATTTTGAACTGGTAAATTTTTAACCTGTTTAGCTCCAGCCAAAAAAGATATTTTAAACTTTTTGGAAAACATAGGGAAGGGTTATCACCCCTGTGACATTTGTTTTGCTGTCTGTGCTCCTCTTCAGAAGATTTCACCTCATTTTTTGTCCCAATGACAAATGTTTTCTGAAAATTTGGGTTTTTTTGTGAAACAAGGCTTGGTGATAAAGCATCAGTGGAAAGGAGAAACGTTTTTCCCATATTAACTCTTACAGGAGGGAATTTCCCTTCCTAGGGGTAGATTTCATCTCACTTCCTGTTGTCTCCTTCCGTTTGCAAATAGGAGTCGTTTGTAAGTTGGATGTTTGAAAGTAAGGGCCTGCCCTATATACTCAGCAGAAATTTGGGCCTTAGGTGTTGTTGTGGCCACAACACTGTAAGCCCTCACAGGGCCCTGCTGTGAAATATTAGATCAAGAATTGTAATTACATGCCCCTGTTGAACAGGGGCAGAAAAATTGTGCCTTTGGTGGTGGTGGTGCTAGTGCCACAACACTGTAAGTACTCACTCGCTCTTGGTGGGTGCAGAAATGGGCCCTGCTGTGAAATATTAGATCAAGAATTGTAATTACATGCCCCTGTTAAACAGGGGCTGAAAAATTGGGCCTTAGGCACTGGTGCTGGTTCCACAACACTGCAACCCCTCACAGATACTCTAGTTGGAACGCAGAAATGAGTCCTGCTGCAAAGTATTGCATCAAAAATTGTAATTACACGCCCCTGTTAAACAGGGGCTGAAAAATTGGGCCTTAGGCACTGGTGCTGGTGCCACAACACTGCAACCCCTCACAGATACTCTAGTTGGAATGCAGGAATGAGCCCTGCTGCAAAGTATTGCATCAAAAATTGTAATTACACGCCCCTGTTAAACAGGGGCTGAAAAATTGGGTCTTAGGCAGTGGTGCTGGTGCCACAACACTGCAATTCCTCACAGATACTCTAGTTGGAACACAGAAACGAGCCCTGCTGCAAAATATTGCATCAAAAATTGTAATTACACGCCCCTGTTAAACAGGGGCTAAAAAATTGGGCCTTAGGCACTGGTGGTGGCGCCCAGAACCAAAAATGTTCTTACAAGCTATCAGTGTGATCATTGAGGAGGAAGAGGATAATTACTCAGGATACTCACTCAGCATCAGCATAGGTAGTCTTTGAAGGGATCTGAGATTTCAAAAAAAAATTATTCGATTACATCAGCATCAGCATTGGTAGCTGGTGGTGATCCAAGACTGATTCATTTTTATGAAGGTCAGTCGATCGACCGAGTCGGTGGACAGACGCACCCTGTGATCAGTTACAAAACCTCCAGCAGCACTGAATGTGCGTTCAGAAAGAAAGCTGGATGCAGGACAGGCCAGTAGCTCAATTGTATATTGTGCAAGCTCTGGCCAGTGATCCATCCTTAAGACCCAGTAACCCACAGGATTTTCGGTGGGAAAGGTGTCCAAGTCAGATCTTGCCCCTAGGTATTCCTGCACCATGTAAAACAGACGCTGGCGCTGGTTGCTGGAATCGATCATACCTTGGGGCTGCGGACCAAAAAATTGTCTGAACGCATCGGTCAGACGGCCACCTTCTCCACCGCGCCTTCTTTGACTGACCGAAGCCTCAGCAACACGTTGTCCAGAAACAGGAGTTTGTAACCTCCCAGTCTCTGGGAACGCGTTGCACAGTCCTTTCTGCAAGGCCTCCCGAAGATGTTTCATCCTCTGCTCCCTCTGCGATGGCAAGATAAGGTCCGCAACCTTACCCTTGTAACGTGGATCAAGGAGGGTTGCCAGCCAGTATTGGTCCTTCTCCTTGATACCATGAATACGAGGATCCTTTCGCAGGCTTTGCAGGATCAGGGAGGCCATGCAGCGTAGGTTTGCTGAGTCCTCTGGGCCACTAAGGACGACATGGTCCGCAGCCACCTCCTCCCAGCCACGTACAAGTCCATGTGTTTCTTGGGACTGATCCCTTAAACACTGCTGCTGATGCTGAGTGCCATGCTCTACCTCCATACTGACACAATCCTCCTCTTCCTCCTCCTCCTCCTCCTCCTCTTCCTGTGTGATCTGCGGGCACGCAGGAACACTGTATGGATAAAGGGGGCCTTGAGAGCTAAGGAAGTCCTCCTCTTCCTGCCTCTGTTCTGCCTCAAGTGCCCTGTCCATTATTCCATGCAGCGTGTGCTCCAATAGGTGGACAAGGGGGACAGTGTCACTGATGCATGCACTGTCACTGCTCACCATCCTCGTGGCCTCCTCAAATGGTGACAGGACAGTGCATGCATCCCTGATCATGGCCCACTGGCTTGGGGGAAAAAAAACAAGCTCCCCTGACCCTGTCCTGGTGCCATAGTTGCACAGGTACTCATTGATGATTGATGGCCCTCTGCTGCATGTGCAGCTGCTGCATTATGGCCAACGTTGAGATCCACCTGGTGGGCATGTCACAGATTAGGCGGTTCTTGGCCAGGGTAAACTCCTTTTGGAGGTCTGCCAGCCGAGCACTGGCATTATATGACTGGCGGAAATGCACACAGACTTTCCTGGCCTGCCTCAGGACATCCTGTAAGCCTGGGTACCTGCCCAAGAACCGCTGCACCACCAAGTTAAGGACGTGAGCCAAACAGGGCACATGGGTCATTTGTCCCTGTCGGAGGGCAGAGAGGAGGTTGATGCCATTGTCGCAAACCACCATTCCTGCCTTAAGTTGGCATGGCGTCAACCACCTCTGAACCTGCCCCTGCAGAGCTGACAGAACCTCTGCCCCAGTGTGGCTCCTGTCCCCCAAGCACACCAGCTCAAGCACCGCATGGCATCTGTTGGCCTGCAAACTTGCATAGCCCCTTGAACGGCTATGGAGCACCGCTGGTTCCGAGGACAAAGCACAGGAAGAAGCCATGGAGGAAGAAGAAGAGGAGGGGGTGGAGGAGAGTGGTGTGTCACAATCATTAGTATTAGTGGCATTTTGAAGGCATGGTGGTGGAACAACCTCCAACACTACTGCACCTTGTCCTGCATCCTTCCCAGCTGCCAGCAGAGTCACCCAATGCGCGGTGAAACTTAAGTAACGTCCCTGTCCATGCCTGCTGGACCATGAGTCAGCGGTAATATGCACGTTACTGCTGACTGCCCTGTCCAGCGAGGCCAAGACATTGCCTTCCATATGCTGATAGAGAGCCGGAATCGTCTTCTGTGAGAAAAAGTGGCGTTTGGGTACCTGCCACTGAGGAACCGCACATTCCACAAACTCACGGAAGGGGACAGAGTCTACCAACTGAAAAGGCAGCAGTTGAACTGCTAGCAATTTTGCCAAGCTAGCATTCAACCGCTGAGCATGTGGATAGCTGGGAGCAAACTTCTTTCGGCAGTGCAGCAGCTGGGGCAGGGAAATTTGCCTGGTACAATCTGACGTTGGTGTACAGAAAGCAGGTTGCCCACAAGTACTTGGTTGTGACACACCTAATTCTACACCTTCATTCCTCTCAGTGCAGGTCTCAGAGAGGACTGAAGGTATAGTGGGGTTGGAGATCTCAGCTGATGAGGAGCAAGGAGAGGTTCTCTTTGTTCTTTGGTGTGGGTCTTTTAAATACGCTTGCCAATGAACTGCATGGCAGGTCAACATATGTCTGGTTAAGCATGTGGTGCCCAAGCGGGAGATGTTTTTGCCACGCGAGATACGCTTGAGACATATGTTGCAAATAGCAGCGATGCGATCTGATGCACTCGTCTCAAAAAAGGTCCACACTAAAAAACTTTTTCAAAAATGCGCAGAGACTGCAGCGCCCTGCACATGCGGAGCTTTGAGGTGGGATGCAGTCAGTGTGCTGATCTTAGGCTGGCCCCTGGAGGGCATCCTGCCTCATTGGTGATGTGCCGCCTCCTCCTCCTCCTCTCTCCTATGAGGCACCCACGTTGAGTCAGTGACCTCATCATCCCCTCCCTCCTCATCACTGGAGCAAACCTGGCAGTATGCTGCAGCAGGGGGAGCATGACTGCCAGATTGCTGTCCTTCTTGGGCACCCCCTCTCTCCGTGCTCACATTACTGCTTCATCTAGCTCAGTATAATCATCAGAGCCTTCCAAACGCTGGGCATCCTCCTGGAGCGTGTACCCAACACTGTGGTCAAACAGTTTGAGGGACTCCTCAGGAGGACATGGTGGGGCTAGGGAAGGAGTCACTGATGACATTGAGCCGAGGGAAGAGGCCGCTGCTTTGCCAGACAAAGAACCCTGAGTATGGGTGAGAGAGGATGAGGAGGATGAGGACGGCTAGGTCATCCACTCGACCAAGTCTTCCGCATGTTGTGGCTCAACACGGCCAGCTGCCGAAAAAAAGGCCATGCGTGTCCCACGGCCACGTGCTGATGAGGATGCACCGTCTCCACAACCAGCACTGTTGCCTCTAGACACAGAGCCTGCTTGCCCTCTTTTATTGGCTTGTGACTGTCTGCCTCTCCTTGTTGGCCTTCCAGACATACTAATGGCCTGTAGCTGCACTAAGCTGGGATATATATATATATATATATATATATATATATATATATATATATATACTGATACTGCAGCTAGCAAAATCAACTGCCTGCCTGTAGTATGACAACACCACCAACCTTCTACAGGTAGCTTTAGCTGAACACTGTGCGGACCTCGCAAAAAACTAACTTGTAGCTTATTTAGCTGCCTGCGGTAGTGATAGGATCAGGAAAAAAACCACCAACCTTCTACAGGTAGCTTTAGCTGAACACTGTGCAGAGCTCGCAAAAAACTAACTTGTAGCTTATTTAGCTGCCTGCGGTAGTGATAGGATCAGGAAAAAACCACCAACCTTCTACAGGTAGCTTTAGGCGAACACTGTGCAGAGCTCGCCAAAAAATAACTTGTAGCTTATTTAGCTGCCTGCGGTAGTGATAGGATGAGGAAAACACCACCAACCTTCTACAGGTAGCTTTAGGTGAACACTGTGCAGAGCTCGCAAAAAAATAACTTGTAGGTTTAGCTGAACACTGTGAGGAGGACGCACTACACTAACTTGTAGCTTTAGCTGAACACTGTGCAGAGGTCGCACTACACTAACTTGTAGCTTTAGCTGAACACTGTGCAGAGGTCTCACTAAACTAACTTGTAGTTTTAGCTGAACACTGTGAGGAGGACGCACTACACTAACTTGTAGCTTTAGCTGAACACTGTGCAGAGGTCGCACTACACTAACTTGTAGTTTTCGTTGAACACTGTGAGGAGGACACACTACACATACTTGTAGCTTTAGCTGAACACTGTGAGGAGGAAGCACTACACTAACTTGTAGCTTTAGCTGAACACTGTGCAGAGGTCTCACTACACTAACTTGTAGTTTTAGCTGAACACTGTGAGGAGGATGCACTACCCTAACTTGTAGCTTTAGCTGAACACTGTGCAGAGGTCGCACTACACTAACTTGTATTTTTAGCTGAACACTGTGAGGAGGACGCACTACCCTAACTTGTAGCTTTAGCTGAACACTGTGCAGAGGTCACACTAAACTAACTTGTAGCTTTAGCTGAACACTGTGAGGAGGACACACTACACCAACTTGTAGCTTTAGCTGAACACTGTGAGGAGGATGCACTACACTAACTTGTAGCTTTAGCTGAACACTGTGCAGAGGTCTCACTACACTAACTTGTAGTTTTAGCTGAACACTGTGAGGAGGACGCACTACGCTATCTTGTAGCTTTAGCTGAACACTGTGCAGAGGTCTCACTACACTAACTTGTAGTTTTAGCTGAACACTGTGAGCAGGACGCACTACACTAACTTGTAGCTTTAGCTGAACACTGTGCAGAGGTCTCACTACACTAACTTGTAGCTTTAGCTGAACACTGTGCAGAGGTCGCACTACACTAACTTGTAGTTTTAGCTGAACACTGTGAGCAGGACGTACTACACTAACTTGTAGCTTTAGCTGAACACTGTGCAGAGGTCTCACTACACTAACTTGTAGTTTTAGCTGAACACTGTGAGGAGGACACACTACACTAACTGTAAATAGTCTATCTGCCTGACTGTGGTGCTAATAGGATCAAAAGAACACCAGCAATTTTCTTCAGGTAGCTGTAAATACTGTAACAAGACAAGCCTGCCTGTCAGTAGGAAGATAACAGGAACGGATCTAGCTAAACTGAATACAGTGTATATATATATATATATATATATATATATATATATATATATATATGCAACACCTGGGATGCATATATATACACAGTACACTGTAAGTGCAGCTAACGCACTGACTGTTCTGCCTAATCTAGCTAACTCAAATGAAATGACACTGTCTTTCTCTCTATCTCTTAGCATGCCAGAACACACTACACAGGGCCGCCGTGCAGGTGGCCTTATATAGTGTGGGGCGTGTTCTAAACCCCCTGAGCCATAATTGGCCAAAGCCACCATGGCTTTGGCAAATTACAGCTCTACCTACCGACGGCGCTGTGATTGGCCAAGCATGCAGGTCATAGTGCATGCTTGGCCAATCATCAGCCAGAAATGCACTGCGATGCCGCAGTGAATTATGGGCCGTGACGCGCCACACGAATTTGGCGCGAACGGCCCATAACGTTCGCAATTCGGCGAACAATCGAACAGCCGATGTTCGAGTCGAACATGGGTTCGACTCGAACGCGAAGCTCATCCCTAGTGCTGATGATCAGCACATTGATTATCAGCACAGCCCCATCAAAAGGTACCCATCAGATGCCAATCAGTGCCCAACACCTGCCAGCCTGTCCCCATAATAAACGCCTGTCAGTGCCCACAACAGTGCCGATCAGTGCCCACAACATTGCCAATCAGTGCCCCTTCAGTAATGCCTGTCAGTGCCCCATCAAAGTGCCAATCAGTACCACTCAGTAATGTCTGTCAGTAGCTCCTTCAGTGCTGCCTATCCAGTGCCACCTATCAGTGCCCATCAGTGCCACCTATCAGTGCCCATCAGTGCCACCTGTCAGTGCCGTCAGTGCTGCCTATTAGTGCCACCTATCAGTGCCCATCAGTTTTTTGTCAGCCTTTTTTTGTTTATAGCGCAAAAATTAAAAACCGCAGAGGTGATCAAATACCACTAAAAGAAAGCTCTATTTGTGGGAAGAAAATGATAAAAATTCTTATCTGTACTGTTTGGATACAGTGTTGCATGACCACGCAGTTGTCATTCATATTGCGACAGCACTGAAAGCTCAAAATTGTCCTGGGCAGGAAGGGGGGAAAGTGCCTGGTATGAAAGTGGTTAAATCTCTTACCCCAGTGAAACAATGAATATCAAACTGCAACAACTCATTACAAAAAAAACTGAAACAAATACAAAAAGCATAATAATAATAATAATAATAATAATAATAATAATAATAATAATAATAATAATATTTAATGCTTAAAATATATAATAGACTGTTTTTGGGTGAGAATGCTGCTTTGTGCTCCTTTACAGACATATGTTTATCCAATCTGAACTCTGATTGCCCTGTCATCGGAGATCACGTGAACAAGTGCCTAGACATTTGACTATGTAGTTAACCTAAAGCATAGTTTTTCCAAGAAAAGTAATGTCAGCTTTTACAATTACTCTCCATCAGAACAAGTATGCCAAAAACTAATGGTACACACGAGCGGACTTTTCGACCAGACTGGTCCGACGGTCTATCCAACAGACTTTCGGCGGACTTCCGACGGACTTTCCTAATGAACGGACTTGCCTACACACAATCACACCAAAGTCCGACAGATTCATACGTGATGACATACAACCGGACTAAAATAAGGAAGTTGATAGCCAGTAGCCAATAGCTGCCTTAGCGTCGGTTTTAGTCCGTCGGACTAGCGTACAGACGAGCGGATTTTTCGAATCCCTTGGAAAGATTTGAAACATGTTTTATTTCTAGGTCCATCTGACTTTTGGGAAAAAAAAGTCAGCTGGAGCCCACACACGATCGAATTGTCCGACGGAGTCCGGTCCGCCGGACCAAGTCTGCCGGAAAGTCTGCTCATGTGTAGGCTGCATAAGTATATGTAGTGCCAAACATCATATTCCTAAACACTGAAGCGTCTCATATTCTAATTCAATTAGGGACAGA
This sequence comes from Lithobates clamitans, assembly GCA_037952925.1. Lineage (NCBI taxonomy): Eukaryota > Metazoa > Chordata > Amphibia > Anura > Ranidae > Lithobates > Lithobates clamitans. The sequence goes on along the minus strand of JBBGZY010000605.1, from coordinate 8,212,628 downwards.
ATTTAATAAAGGTTTATGCACACATATAATTGTTCAGTTCTTCTAAATATTACGTTTATGTTAATTAATTAAGTTTTAAAATAACTAGTTATATTACTAGCAAGTTATAACTTGTTAAAATAACTGGTTATATTATACTTATTAAAGAAAGGATACAAAATTTAACATAGTGCTAAAAACGAATGCTTTCATTAATGTATTATCTTTTTTTTTTTGTACATTTTTTTCTTATTAAAAAAAGTATAATTTGCTATACCATTTTTGTCACAATCTGTAACCTCATGTAATCTGATTTGTATATTGTTTAGGTTGACAATAACCATCATCATTCTATAATAAAACATAAATGAAGATGGAAAATTGGCAATAGATTTCTATTTGTGGCTATTACGAGGCTATGCCACTTGTGTCAGGACAGTCCATCAGATTCCCTCAGACAAATAAGCGTCTGGTATAAGGAATCTATTGGACAGCAGATTTTTTATTTCTGCATTCTGTAACAGCCCTGTAAATGCAAGTGATTTCACTAGTCAACTCCATTAGTTCTCATAGTTTACAAATTTAACCAATATAAGGACTTGTTTTAATAAAATCAGAACTGTTGGTAGCTATATAGAGCACAGTGTAATTTTTGTAAACAGCGTCCAAACCACACTTGTGAGGCATTGCCGCAAACGTTAGAGTGAGAGCAATAATTCTAGCACTAGACTTCCTCTGTAACTCTAAACATGTAACCTGTAAAAAAAATTATGTTGCCTATGGAGATTTTTAAGTACTGAAGTTTGGCGCCATTCTACAAGTGTGCACAATTTTAAATCATGACATGTTAGATATCTATTTACACTGGGTAATATCAACTTTAGTGAGTTTTTTTATTTTTTTTTGTGAAACAGTTTTTTTTCCAAGAAAAAGCGTTTGAAAAAGTGCTACGCAATTACCATGTGACATAAAAAGTTGCAACGACCACCATTTTATTCTATTCTAGAGTTTCTGCTAAATAAATATACATATATATATATATATATATATATATATATATATATATATATATAATGTTTGGGGATTCTGAGTAATTTTCTAGCAAAAAAGTGATGATTTTTACACGTAAACCTTATTACCATAAACACATGTTTTTTCATTGTAGTTAAGAGAGTTTGAAGGGAGCATGTGTCTTTTAGACACTGCAGTGCGGAGAGAGCCTCCACTGCAGCATTTTTATTGGACAGCTTGGACCAATGGTGCTTTACCATTGGTCCAAGGCTCCAAGCTGTCCATTGAGCGCAGTGTCTCTGAAGTCAGAGGCACTGTGAGCTCATCCTCTCAGTGTGCAACAAACAGCATGTGCCAGCTTATATTTAAACTGGCCGCATGTATGTATGTAGCTTATACCGCCTCTAGCTTACAATCTCTTCCCCTGTTGGTGTCAGATGGTCTATCAGCATTGGTTTACTGATGGGCGGAGAAAGGGAAGGACCCATGTGTATGTTTTTATATATATATATATATATATATATATATATATATATATATATATATATAGGTTTGTGCGTGATGCAGCAGATGTGTGTATACATGCGTCTATATGTATTTATGTTTGTACGCGTGTGTATATATATCTCCCTTTACATATATCTAGCATATGTCAGTTATACATATTTTTAACTATACCAATTATTATGGTTATCCTTAACCCTACCTCTAATCGTATTCTCTATTTTAATTTCATTCAGATTCTTAACTCATTTTTCAGGTAATAAGTCTCCCATTAGTTTGTAATTTATAATAACCTCTGTATGAAATAACAATATGTATGTGCACTATTCACTTATTATTTAAATTTTATTTATATTTTATTAATTTGTGCTCTATAATGGATTCACCATATGTGTTTTTCTAGTATAATCGATAAATGGCTACAGTTTTTATTTTCAATTATTTTCAATTGTATCCCAATACAAACTATCTTGAAGTTGTATTACTTTTAACCAGTAATATATATATATCAAGATAATGATAAAAGAATTAACATGTGTGTGTATATACAGTGGGGGGAATAAGTATTTGATACACTACTGATTTTGCAGGTTTTCTTACTTACAAAGCATGTAGAGGTCTGTAATTTTTATCATAGGTACTCTTCAACTGTTAAAGATGGAATCTCTCACAAAAATTTAGAAAATCACATTGTATGAGTTTTAAATAATTAATTTGCATTTTATTGCATGACATAATTATTTGATCACCTACCAACCAGTAAGAATTCCGGCTCTCACAGACCTGTTATTTTTTCTTTAAGAAGCCCTCCTGTCCTCCACGCATTACCTTACCTGTATTAACTGCACCTGTTTGAACTCGTTACCTGTATCTTTGGAGGGAGCTGAAATTCTATATTGCCCAGCGACAGCCCCAAAAGGTGAAGGATCTGGAGAAGGTCTGTATGGAGGAGTGGGCCAAAATCCCTGCTGCAGTGTGTGCAAACCTGGTCAAGAACTACAGGAAACGTATAATTTCTGTTATTGCAAACAAAGGTTTCTGTACCAAATATTAAGTTCTGCTTTTCTGATGTATCAAATACTTATGTCATGCAATAAAATGCAAATAAATTACTTAAAAATCACACAATGTTGTTTTCTGTATTTTTGTTTTAGATTCAGTCTCTCGCAGTTGAAGAGTACCTATGATAAAAATTACAGACCTCTACATACTTTGTAAGTAGGAAAACCTGCAAAATCAGCAGTATATCAAATACTTGTTCTCCCCACTGTATGTGTATATGTATGTGTACATATATATGCATATATATATATAGAAAGAACCAATGAATGAATTATAGAACAACCCTAGTACTAATTTCTACCTATCCAATTTTATTGAAATTTATGATTTATTATTATATATAATTATCTTTTATTCTGAATTAAATTGTATTGCCAAGAAAGGAGGGAAATAGGTAATTATATCTTAGGGATATTGTATGTATGCTGTTCTTAAATGTACTCTAATTGTCATACTATCCCCCATATGTTTTTTAGTTGAAGTTTGATAAATTTTCATTATAGGGTTAAAAAAACCCAGGCCAATTAATTTCAGCTGCAAAAGGGCTCTCTAAATAACAGGGGGCGGATCTGAGGAAGGAGGCCACGCCCTCCGAAACATGTTATCCTGACAACTACAGTGTCCTCTATCAGTCGGCTTTACCAGATACCAGAGCTCTCCCTGGGACAAGTCTCCCCACAGCCCTCTCCTGAGAGGCCGTCTCTTCAGTCAGTGAGCGCCTCACTCGCAGCCTGTCGGTAGCTGCTTGATGAGCCTGTGTCTGTGGAGCCAGCCCATGCATCCATACAGCTGTCTTCTCATCTATTCTAAAGCAGGGATGTGTCCCTCACTAAGGCTCTCTATTGAAGGAACTGTTTGATGCTGTTTTTTCACCATTACTTGTGAGTGTATCGATTTTATTATTTTATATCCAATAAAATACGTTATTGAACCATGAGCCTGTGCACTCATATTCCCTTTTATAATGTAAATCATTCATCTGTTTACTATGCAAGTTTACAGAATTCAATTTTGAACATTTTGAAAGATTGCTGAAATATGTTATCTATGCAGTTACTGTTTTTACTGAAATAGACTGACAGCAGTACATTAGTTTTGTGGTGTTTATTTTATTTATGTGTTAACCACTTTACCCCAGAATGATTTACTCCTTAATGACCAGTAGGGATGAGCCGAACACCCCCCTGTTCGGTTCGCACCAGAACATGCGAACAGGAAAAAAGTTCGCTCGAACACGCGAACACCGTTAAAGTCTATGGGACACGAACATGAATAATCAAAAGTGCTAATTTTAAAGGCTTATATGCAAGTTATTGTCATAAAAAGTGTTTGGGGACCTGGGTCCTGCCCCAGGGGACATGGATCAATGCAAAAAAAAGTTTTAAAAACGGCCGTTTTTTCAGGAGCAGTGATTTTAATAATGCTTAAAGTCAAACAATAAAAGTGTAATATCCCTTTAAATTTCGTACCTGGGGGGTGTCTATAGTATGCCTGTAAAGGGGCGCATGTTTCCCGTGTTTAGAACAGCCTGACAGCAAAATGACATTTCGAAGGAAAAAAAGCCATTTAAAACTACCCGCGGCTATTGCATTGCCGACAATACACATAGAAGTTCATTGATAAAAACGGCATGGGAATTCCCCACAGGGAAACCCCGAACCAAAATTAAAAAAAAAAAAAATGACGTGGGGGGGTCCCCCTAAATTCCATACCAGGCCCTTCAGGTCTGGTATGGATATTAAGGGGAACCCCGGCCAAAATTTAAAAAAAAAATGACGTGGGGTTCCCCCTAAATTCCATACCAGACCCTTCAGGTCTGGTATGGATTTTAAGGGGAACCCCGCGCCAAAAAAAAAAAAAAAAAACGGCGTGGGGTTTCCCCAAAAATCCATACCAGACCCTTATCCGAGCACGCAACCTGGCAGGGCGCAGGAAAAGAGGGGGGACGAGAGTGCGGCCCCCCCCCTCCTGAACCGTACCAGGCCACATGCCCTCAACATTGGGAGGGTGCTTTGGGGTAGCCCCCCAAAACACCTTGTCCCCATGTTGATGAGGACAAGGGCCTCATCCCCACAACCGTGGCCGGTGGTTGTGGGGGTCTGCGGGCGGGGGGCTTATCGGAATCTGGAAGCCCCCTTTAACAAGGGGACCCCCAGATCCCGGCCCCCCCCCTGTGTGAAATGGTAAGGGGGTACTTACCCCTACCATTTCACTAAAAAAGTGTCAAAATAGTTAAAAATGACAAGAGACAGTTTTTGACAATTCCTTTATTTAAATGCTTCTTCTATCTTCCTTCATCTTCTTCTGGTTCTTCTGGCTCTTCTGGTTCTTCCTCCGGCGTTCTCGTCCAGCATCTCCTCCGCGGCGTCTTCTATCTTCTTCTCCTCGGGCCGCTCCGCACCCATGGCATGAGGGGAGGCTCCCGCTCTTCTCTTCATCTTCTTCTTCATCCTCTTCTCTTCTTCATCTTCTTCATCTTCTTCATCTTCATCTTCTCTTCTTAATTTTCTTCTGCGGGTCGCTCCGCATCCAATATTCAATATGCATCCAAAAAAAAACAATATTTATTACTTTTTGCTATAATAAATATCCGCAAACAAATTTCTTCATCAGTTTAGGCCAATATGTATTCTTCTACTTTTTTTGGTAAAAAAAAAAAAAGTGTATATTGATTGGTTTGCGCAAAAGTTATAGCATCTACAAAATAGGGGGTATATTTATGGCATTTTTATTATTTTTTATTTTACTAGTAATGGCGGTGATCAGCGATTTTTAGTGGGACTGCGACATTGCAGCAGACAGATCGGACACTTTTGACACTTTTTTGGGACCAGTGACATTATTACATTGTTCAGAGCTAAAAATAGTCCCCTGTCAGAACGGGGATCTGTTTGTTTACATTGACAGATCCCCGTTCTGGCTCTCTGTTAAGAGATCGCGGGTGGCCGACGGTCATCGCAGCAGCGTGCCATGTGCATCGGCTCCGGCGATGGATGGATGTACACCTACTGCGCAGCTGAGGTAATCTGCCACAATATAACTGCGGTGGCTGGTCGGCAAGCGGTTAATATATGATTAATATTAACTAAGGGGATATTTAACAAAACAAAAAGCTTTTATATATTTTTGTTCTGAGGGCGTACCTCTTTAAAGTTCCATAGGCATTTATTCTGGTTTCCCATGATTAAAGAGTTAATTGGAATGATTTACTGAAGGAGTAGAGCATGTTTACTTTGTAAGGTAATTTCTATTTAGCTTACTAAATGAAGTAAAGCTCTGTTGACTTCAATCACCCAACCGTCTCTAAACAAATTTCTTTTTTTTTTTTGTTGTAAATGATGGCCGAGCGGGACAAGCATATGACGTCCCATCTGGAACGTACCTCATGCTCTCCCCATGGGCCATGCTGCAGCATGATCTGTCACCCACTGTAACCACCAGACACAGCGGATGACCGATCAGTGTATCTGCCACTGCCTGTACCATGTGATCACTGTGACCAGTCACAACAAATCACATGACAATTGTACGCAATGGGTGGCTTTCATTCATGATAACCATTGTGCTATTGTGTTGATCTCTGTGATTGGTCACAGTAATCACACGGTACAGACAAGGCCAATCACAGCCCATCTATCCCATGTGATTAGATGTGGCCAATCACAGCTAACAACAATTGTAAACACTGAATGAATCCCATTTCATTCAGTAAAAATGGTTGCTGATAACAGTAAAATTCACTGGTATAAGCAATCATGGAGTGGAACTATGGTAACATTGCATTGCTCTGGTCACAGTATGTTAAAAAAAGTAAACAAAAAGAAATGAATGTAATAAAAAATAAAAAAATGTAAAATATATATATATATACAGTATATATTATTATTTTATTTTTAACATACTGTCATCAGTCAGTGTCCCTGATCACTGCTACACCAGTTATATGATCATGCTGTACTGCAACTGTGACAGTATGTAAAAAAAATAGTGAAAAAACTCAAGTTAGACTTACCGGTAACTTGTTTTCCAGGAGTCTTTCAGGACAGCACATGAGAGAGTGGCTCCACCGACTAGGAAACAGGAAACACAAACTCCACCACATTTTAAAAGGAAGCTTCTCCCCACAGCTCATCAGTTGTAGTAGAGTACCTCTGGCCCAAGCTGGAACACATAATCAGAATATGGTTAATCACAGTATATATATATAAACATGAAGGATGGGTAGTTTGCTGTCCTGAAAGACTCCTGGAAAACAAGTTACCGGTAAGTCTAACTTGAATTTTCCCTTATCGTCTTTCAGGACAGCACATGAGAAGATAATCAAGACTTACCAACTAGGGAGGGACAACAGCCTGCAGGACCTTTCTTCCAAATGCCTGATCACCGGCTGACAGAAGATCCAGTCTGTAATGATAGACAAACGTTAAATAACTTGACCACGTAGCCACCTTACAAATTTGATTTGGGGTGGCACCAGCTTTTTCTGCCCATGTAGTGGCCAGAGCTGTTGTAGAGTGTGCTCATATTCCCGGCGGAGGAGACAAACCCATCTGGGAATAAGCTTCTGAAATATCCAATCTTAGCCATCTAGCAATTGACCTCTTTGATGCTTGGCGTCCTTGTTGCCAAGCATGCTAAAGTCCTTTGTAACTTCCAAATAATGTAATAAAATTCTTCTTACATCTAAGTTATGGAATAAATGTTCCTTTCTTCCTGAAGGATTTGAACAAAAAGTTGGCATGATGATCTCCTGCGATCTGTTATGAACGGACGCAATCTTTGGCAAAAACCCCGGATCGGTTTTAAGCACAATCCTGTCTGGGTAAATTAACAAAAAAGGTTCTTTTACTGAAAGAGCGTGTAGTTCACCAATTCTTCTCGCAGTCATAACTGAAACTATGAATACTGTTTTAAGAGTCAAATTCCTCAACGAGATTACCTGCAATGGTTCAAACGGATCTTTTGTAAAGGCTTGCAAAACTACTGACAGGTCCCATTTAGGAAAATGTTTAGTAGGAACTGGTCTGGACCTAGTAAGTGCCCTAAAGAATCTTGTGACCAAAAGAACTGAGGAAATAGGTCTTTCCAGGTATACTCCCAGGGCAGCCACTTGCATTTTAAGAGTGCTAATTGCAAGACCTTTGTCCACACCATTTTGTAGTGTAATGGAAATTTGTAAGTTCTGTACATAATTGTATTCTTTTTTGTATGTATTGCACACTGCTCTCACTGTGCACACAGCACTAATAATGTTTTCAGTAAATGTTTACATTCTTTCGAGTCCTGATTAGAATTAGCCTGCCTATGTAATGCCCCTTGTTACCATAAACGTACAATTGTAATACTAATGTGATACCTACGTAATCATGTGTATAAAAACCTTCAAATGCATCATAGTAAAACAGAACAGTTATTTGGAAAGATGCTGAGCGTATCTTTTGTGTCTGTTCCCTACTGCAGTAGTTATTATTAATTTGGAACCACTAATCAATATGAGGATAGGAGTTGCCTATCATCAATTTAACCAAGTCAGTGTGGCGAGCCAGCCAGGGGTTTCCAGGTGACCCTGAGTATCCGAAACAAGGAGCTTGAGACGATCCGGGAATTTCTGATAATCAGCCGGGTGAGGTAAGCTTTTTGCTTACATTTGAGTTATCAGACTTCCTTGATCGGTAAGGCATTTTTGGGACAAAGGGTACCTATTTTACTCCCCTTAATCAAACTGTATTGATTGGTGGTTATATGTTATGTTGTCACTGTCTACTGTCCATCGGAGTGTTATAGATAAGAAAAGATAGAATAGTGCTGTTCACAGGTATATGTAGTACATCTGATAGATAAAGTAGTTTAGAGGCAAGAGGGTATAGGCACACGTAGAGAAGACTGGCCAGTCATTATGGGCATTAAATTAAGTAATGGAATGAAGGGTAAGAGACCTTCAAAATTGCCCAGAGCAAGAGGAGCGCTATATATGAACCGAAGGTGCTGTTCCGCCTATACTGAGCCTATACTAGATTAATGGCTAAAGTGGACAGTGATCCACAATTGGTAGCTGGGTTACCAAGGTCCACAGGGACTAAGAATCATGCAGAGTAAACAGCTAGAGAAACAGCTATCTATGTGAGCAGGATGGATCAAGGGTGACATTAACACTAGACAGAAAGGGACATTTTCATGTTAAGTTGTGTGATGAATTTGGGGTCAGGCACTACAACTAGTAAAGTCAAGAGACAGAGAAATGAGAGTCAAAACAGAATACTTTATATGTTGTCAGAGAGGGAAGATGGGATGAGCACTCTGGCTGCCCGTCTGATCATAGAAGCTAGCTATAAAGGATATCTGAACAAAATAAGGAATGCAGAATTTAAGCAGGGAAATATTAAAGAATTAAAAGAAAGTGAGAGAATGATATGCATGTGTTGTGTACAAATGGGAAAAATGAAAGTGATTTAAGAGGGATATTCTTGTATGTGTGTGTGTGAATGCTGGAACCTTTAGTTCTTTCGCTTGTGTGTGTCATGTACGCAGATGTGACCCCCTCCTTTGTGCTCTCGTGAAAGAATGTGGCTGGGATAAGAGATCAGTGATAAGCTGGAAGGATGCCATGTCAATTCCAGTTTTTTAGACAAAACATTTATAACAAAATGTGCCGGGTTAAGGAATCTAATGATAAACATGTGATCACAATTATTTTGAATCTGTTTTCCAGACATGGTAAAATGAAGGTTACATTTAACCATGTATTGCACAAATTGAATATCCTTTGATAATGGAAACAGTGCATTTAAAAAAGGGAAATTAAGTAAAATTAGGTAATAATGAGAATTAATTTCTAAAATGAGTTTAACAATTTTATTAATAATATAGATATATTGAAACTGGTTTAGACAACTTTTGGTTGGAAATGACATCCAGGTTAATGGGGAAATTTGTAAAAATGGGATTCGTTTAGATTAAGATAGCAATTTTGTAATTTTACATTTATACAATAAGCCGCAGGGTATTGTTATCATTTATTATAATATTGCCAGAAAAAAGTTGTCTTTTTGAAACATGAAACTGGAGTTCTTACACAAACAGCATGATATAAAACAAGCCATTGTAACATTGCAAGCTGGACCCAGTAATGAAGGGTTTACCCCGATATATCAGAGCTGTAGCTTTTATGCAAAGGTGCTATTAGACAAAGTTAGATATTGTTTTGGTCAAACATTTAATTTTTAATAGTCTGACATTCTGCGCAGCAAATATACAGCTAACTAAATGTTTGTCAAATGAAAGGTTTCAAATATGAGTTTGTTTATGTAACAAATCTAACAATGAAAAATGCGTACATTTGAATCCAGTTACCTTATCGCCTCTATTGGAGGAGGCTGGAGACAAAGGAAGCCACATGTGTTAAATTAATGGTGTGGGAATCAGCTGCTGTGAGCCCAGTGCAGGACACACTCCCTGAAGACCCAGATATTTAATTTTTTGTAGATTTGAGTATGCAGTTTATCACCCAGAAGGATACCCTGTATTCAAAGTCATTTGATCCTTTTTCCCCAGCTCAAGAAGCAGAGCTCCATGTTTTAGCAAAGCCTGTGAGCTATAAAAAGAGTGAATATTTATATAGATAGTCAAGATATCGAGAGCTTTTGGTTACATTTGAAGGGCCAGAAGTTTGTTTTTACTTCGGCAGGTAAACCAATCAAGCATGCCAAGTTAATTTGATTGGCTGTTTTCAGCCATCCAGGTTCTTGCTGAGGTAGCCATACTAACATTAAAACTCACACATGGAAGCAGACCAGGCAACTGCATTTACAGCCCCAGACACTTGATGGGTCTGTGCAACTCACAGATTCCACCCTAGTTCTGGCCCAATATAGCTGGGATTAATAATTCAACTTTAAGGACCCCAGAACGAGAAGAACAAGTGGTCCACAGGGGGCAACTTTTCCATCCAGCTTGACACATGGACCGTGTCATCAGCCACAAGAAGTTATGGCTGCCTTAGTAAATGAGCATGGGATAGAGCCAGGGTTCTCCACAGTTGTTTTTATAACATACCACTTCTTGTTTTACCTGTTACCAGAGGTGTTACCAAAAGCTGAACATCCCTTCCAGAGATTACAAAAAGATATATCCAGATGCCCAAGTCAGGATCTTACAAGTATGCATTTTGTCTGTATGGACATGTTTTCTGGATGTCCAGTGGCAAATGCTACTGCAAAAGCCACAGTAAAAAGTGTTATCAGAAGTTGTTTGTAAGTACAGAGTGCAGAATCTACAGAGAGTAACAGAGGAAATCATTTTTATAGGAGAGTCCTTACTAGAAGTTTTGAGGTTTTTTTTTTACACTCCCTATTGTCTACAATGTAGCGGACAAAGTAGAGAAAGAAACTAGAAAACTTTTGCCTGAATGTTTTCTTATATTTTATCAAGCCCCTAAGGGGGTTGTTGGACTCTCTCCCTATGGGATTTGGTTTGGGAGTGTGTTACTCACTTGCTTATATTTTAATTCATTTATGTGTTTTCTCCCCAATTCCAGATCCTAAAAGTTTGGAAGGATCTAAAACTAAAGCCAGGTGACTTGTGGATTGTTAAGAGACATTTATATATAAGGAAATGTTTGGAGACTCAATACAGCATCTTTTTCATGTACAGTTTTTGCAAAACTTGAAGGAAAAGTCACCTGGATCCACACCAGACACTGCAAAAATGACTAAATTAAAGAAATCTCTGTGTTTGATTTGTTTCCCTCTTGTGATCACAGTATAGGATACTTTTTAATTCAATTACTTTAATTTTAAGGGATATATATATTTGAAAAGTAGTTTAGCCATGTTGAAGTCATATTTGTCTTTTGTACGTCTTCCATTTTATGTAGAATTGTCTGTGTTTACATATGCTGATAAGTCAGCATGCCAACAATTCAGCTAGAAGGCCATTCTGGCCACAGGAGTGAACAACCAGTACTCTGTAAATATGTCTTATCAATCATTTGTTTTTCACAATGAAAAATCATTTTGTAATGAAAAAGTTGCTCAGCTATTATTTTCTCCACAATGGAGTTTTTTGCCTCTTTGGCCAGGACTACCTCCACCTCCAGCGTGTGCAGGTTCCAGGTTACAGGTTAAAGGTGATAGCAGGTATGGTTAGTGATCAAAATATTGATCAAAAGAGGGAAGACTGTAATGGAAATTTGTAAGTTCTGTAAATAATTGTATTCTATTTTGTATGTATTGCACACTGCCCTCACTGTGCACACAGCACTAATAATGTTTTCAGTACATGTTTACATTCTTTTGAGTCCTGATTAGAATTAGCCTGCCTATGTAACGCCCCTTGTTACCATAAATGTACAATTGTAATATTAATGTGATACCTACGTAATCATGTGTATAAAAACCTTCAAATGCGTCATAATAAAACAGAACAGTTATTTAGAAAGATGCTGAGTGTATCTTTTGTGTCTGTTCCCTACTGCAGTAGTTATTATTAATTTGGAACCATGAATCAATATGAGGATAGGAGTTGCCTATCATCAATTTAATCAAGTCAGTAGAAACTCCAGAATTGACACAATGTCTTCTAAAGTTCGGTGTAATGAACGACACCAAACGTTGTAAACTTTCCAAACTTTAGTGTAGATATCTCTAGTTACTCTCTTTCTACTGGCGAGTAAAGTGGATACTAGAGGCTCCGACAAACCTTTGTTTTTTAACTGCTCCTGAGATACCAAGCGGTGAGACTTAATCTGGCTTCTTCCGGGTGATATACTGGGCCTTGAAGTAGTAAGTCCTATCTGAGAGGAAGCTGCCAGAATGGTTTGATCGTCATTTGTAGGATGGAGGAAAACCAGGCTTTTTTCGTCCAGAACGGCATAATCAGGATTACTGACACTTTTTCCTTTTGTATTTTCCTCAATACAAGAGGAATTAGCTGAAAAGGGGGGAAGGCATATCCTAGATGAAAGTTCCAGGGATGTGCTAAGGCATCTATCCTTATTGATCTGTTGTCTCGGTGCAGAGAGAAGAACTAAGGGAGCTGAGCGTTTTCTTTCGATGCAAACAAATCCACTTATGGACACCCCCAGATCTGGGTGAACAATGCGAAAATTTCCGGATTCAAGCTCCACTCTGCTTCCTTAATTTTTTGTCTGCTTAAGAAGTCTGCTACTTCGTTTAGCGTGCCTTTGAGATGTACTGCTGACAGGGAGAGTAAATGCTTCTCTGCCCACTCCAAGATTTCTGATGAGCATGCTCCTTGTACCCCCCTGTTTGTTCAGGTATGCCACGGTAGTGGCATTGTCTGAAAAAATCTGCACATGGGACCCTTGGAGGTTTGGAGAGAAGGCAGCTAAGGCTAGAGCAACAGATTTTAACTCTCTCCAGTTTGAGGATCTTCCCCGCCGGAAATTACAATGCGCCTGTTCCCAGTGCCGCCCCTTGCCGGATACCTCACTTCCGGCCGGCCGAGTCTCCACTCTGCCTCCAAAAAGATAGCGGTGGCTTGTAAAATGTTGTAGAGTTTGTGTTTCCTGTTTCCTAGTGGGTGGAGCCACTCTCTCCTGTGCTGTCCTGACAGACGATAAGGGAAAACAGATTGTTTTAATTTCTTCAATTTCCAAAAAAATGTTGACAAAAAATCACAACTTCAATAAACTCACCATACCTTTTACTAAATACCTTGGACTGTCTACTTTCCAAAAAGTGGTAATTTTAGGGATATATGTATTGTGCTGGTGTTTTTGGACCTCAAGAAATGAGATCATCTGAGCCATCAGTACATCAGAATTGATACATTTTCAGCTATATATACCATAGTTTGTGGACTTTATAACTTTCCTACAGACTCAAAAATATTTTTTTTTTACTTTACTTACTAATTTGGGTTATTTTCACCAAAGAAATGTAGCAGAATACAGTTTGACCTAAACTTATGAAGAAAGATTATTTATTTGAAAAATTTTATAACAGGAATAAAAACTTGGTGGCCTTCTTTAACCACCTCCCGTCCTCGCTATAGCCGAAAGACGGCTACAGCGCTGACCTAATTTGTCGGGAGGGCATCCGTAGACGCTCTCCCGTGCTCGAGCGGCCTGCATGCCACCCACAGGGCACGCAGGGCATGCTCTGTGATCAACAAGTCTATGAGACTCGGCTGATCACAGATCGGAGTAAGGAGTCGATCCTGACCCCTTACCACGTGATCAGCTGTCAGCCAATGACAGCTGATCATGTGATGTAAACAGAGGTTGTAATCGGCTATTTTTTCTCCTCACGCTGGTAGTAAAAGCTGATCACTGGCAGCTGTGAAAGGGACATCAGTCCCGATCGTGGGACTACCGGTACCCACCAGCGCCACCTACCAGTGCCCACAGTACCACCCATCAGTGCCCACAGTGTTACCTATCAATGCCCATGGTGCCACCTATAAATGTCACCAGTGCTGCCTATCAATACCACCTACCAGTGCCCATCAGTGCCACCTACCAGTGCCCATCAGTTCCCATCAGTGCCACCTATCAGTGCCCATCAGTGAAATCTATCAGTGCCACCCATCAGTGCCACTCATCAGTGCCACCCATCAGTGCCACCCATCAGGGCCCATCAGTGCCATCTTATCAGTGCCCATCAGTGCTGTCTTATCAGTGCCTATCAGTGTCGCCTTATCTGTGCCTATCAATGCCCTTCAGTGCAGCCCATCAGTGCCCATCAGTGCAGCCTCATCAATGAATATCATTGAAGGAGAAAAATTACCCGTTTGCAAAATTTTATAACAAACTATGAAACATTTTTTTTTAAATATCTGTCTTTTTTTGTTTGTTTAGCAGAAAATAAAAACCCAAGTGGCGATTAAATACCACCAAAAGAAAGCTCCATTTGTGTGAAAAAAATGATAAAAATTTAATTTGAGTATAGTGTAGCATGACCACGCAATTGTCATTCAAAGTGTGACAGCGCTGACAGCTGAAAATTGGTCTGGGCAGGAGGGGGGTTTAAGTGCCCAGTAAGCAAGAGGTAAAGCACTATAATCACTCTAAGTGGTACATCCTTTAAAAGTCTACAGGATAGAAGTTTGACGTGTATCTTGATGTTGTAATTTAGTAGAATAAGATTAAAATGATATAGACTTTTTTCAGGAAATGGAAAAGTTTAGGAAATTGGTCCTCTTGGTGTCATATTAAGAGACTTTCTATAAACAGGAAAAGGATACTAACACATTTCTATACTATTTAAAATGTGAATTCATATTCCCATCTGGGCCAGGTGATTTGTCACTGCAGCCTGTCTGACTCTGCTCACCATGTTGCACCACATCTGGTGTCACCTACCAGTCATCTGTCAGTAATTGAGCTTTTCAGAGTGTTACACTCCAGTGTTTCAGCAGCATACGGTATAGCACCATCAGTGACTCCGATGAAGGTGTGACATTCTGGGGTTTCACCTCAGTGAGAGTATTGTGCTCCTTTCCGGTGACATATGCTCTACCTTACTAAATGACAAATAGTTTCAGTAACAGACATAAAGAGCTCCTACAGGGTTGCCAACTGTCAGTAAATGTCAGTTTTTAAGAGAATCTTTATGTCCGTAAAAATAAATCCTTTTTTTCAGGTAGGTTAGTGTTGGCTCGGTAGGTGTAAGAAAGTACCCCTTGACAGCTTCATGCAGCACCAGCAGCTGCTTATCTAGGCAGAGTTTGGAGCCAGCTGGGTTTATTTTTAAATAGAAGCAGGCTGAAGCCAGCAGTGGAAGGGGCGGCAGCCACATTTGCTAATCCTGCTCCTCTAGTTCCACCTGCAGTGTGACCTCAACTGTGCTCCATCAGCCACCTCTCCGCACAGATAGGTAGTTGGAACTTGTCTGGTGGCAACAAGAAGCCTCTGCCCACAGCCCCACGTGCCCTGCAACTACACTATATTCTCCTCCTAAGTAACCTGTCCTGATCTCCTGCAGCCGCAGTTCTTCTATCAGGTACCGTCATGGAAAGGAATTTGACGGTGGGAGTAGAGCATTGTACTGGGGGAGGAGGCAATTTGAAATAAGGGGGGAAAGGAGGGTAGAAAATGGAGCACCCCTGTACTCTGCACTCTGTACACAGTGCACCCCTGAACCATGCACTCTGTACGCAGCGCACACCTGAACCCTGCACTCTGTATGCAGCGCACCCCCGAACCCAGCACTCTATATAGAGAGCACCCCTGAACCATGCACTTTGTATGTAGCGCACACTTGAACCCTGGACTCTGTACTTAATTTATTGCTCCTCCCACTGTTAGTGCAGGAGGTGATACTGCTGCCTCCTGAATGTGTTTTTTTCCAGCCCAATGGGAATTTTACATTGAAATACTATGTCACAACCGCAACTCAAGCATTTGACTTGTAGCTGCTGCACAGCCCCATTGAGCTTAACAGGCACATTTGACAGACATTGCCACCTATGAAACTTGACATGTTGAGTTAAAGTTGCCACACTATGAAGCTAAGTTTAAGGCCATAGCAATATAGGTAGGTGGTCAGGCAGCGGTTTTGTTTAATCATCCTCTTGTAGGCCACTCCCACTATTAGATGCACTCTGTTCATGTCCATTGCTCTCTTTGGTATGCATAGCAGGACTTGTTTTTCAACTGTATCCCAGCAGGGTGGTGGACAATTTGTCATGCTGTGACAACTTTTTAAATGTAAATTAGGCCAATTACCTGTTATGGGTATTGTCAATGTTTACAGATTGTGTTTATACTGTTTAAATATTCATTGTTTTAGTTTGTAATAGAAGTTATGTCATTTTTTCAGGTTGTCAGTAAAAAATGTGCTCTGTCAGCAAATTTTCCATGTTCTGTCAGTAAAAAAAAGTTGCAGGAGGTTGGCAAACCTGAACTCTTATGAGTGGTGGTAGAAGAAGAAAAGTAGGAAACTTCTCATGTAAATAATTTAACTAATTGTGAAAATTATTTTTGGTAAAACATCTTTCTTGCAAATATATATATATATATATATATATATATATATATATATATATATATATATAGACAATGGATGACACTCACATGAGTGTAGACAAATGGGCTGCACACCCCATGAAGTGTATAAAAAACTACGAAAGACTCCCTATCGGGGCTTTAAAGCAGCCAATAAGATTCAGTAGAAATAGTCAAAAAAGGATTAATTTTATTGGTACAAAAAATATATGTTATAAAAATGAGTAAATTGATTCTGACTGTTCAAGTCAGGACATGAACTATATGCATCATAAAAATTGCAACGGAAAATACCCGTATCTAGGAACACTACAAATTGCAGTGTGTTATGAGACAACCAAAGTTTCCTTAAGGGTATAACCCCCAAAGTATAGCAACAGACAGTGCCTAGGAATAAAAACAATGTACAATACAATATATGGGACAACAAGAATTGTAGATATGAATCCTGACGCGTTTCGACCCTCGCTGGGTCTTCTTCAGAGGATGGGTTGTCTGCTGTGGAAATGCAAACATATATCGAACAATGGCATAAGACTCAACAATAGCAAACCCCTCTGTATACAATATAACATATCTGCGTAAATTCCATAATTACCTATCACAAGGTTCCTGGCAATACAGGATATTTAAGGTAATGTAGTTCCTCCTATGTCCTCTGTCTCCCCCGTGTCGGGCCAACTCCCCAGAGGACGGGTGGTAGACCAGATGTGCCTTACGAGGGATCACGCCTATATGCCCCCCACATGTGCAGGGGAGGGAAGGGGCTGCAAATGGCCAAAAGCTGCACCTGGAGGAATTCACGTTGGCACTAAAGACAAAAATAGAAAGTGAGGAGTCAGTTGACTCCTCAAATGTTTGAAAATTTCCCTATCGCGGGGCATTATAGTGGGTCCATGGGTATGCAGGGAGACATATGCAGAAAGTGGAAGGAAGAGAGGGAATAAAAGGGGAAGGGAAGGGGGGGAAAGGGAAAAAGGTGGGGAGGGAGGACAGTAGGGGAAGGGAAAAAAAAAAAAACAAACGAAAGGGGGGGGGAAAGGATTGGGGGAGAGAAAAGAGGAAAAAGAAAAAGAGGAAAAAAGAAAGTGTTAGGAAAGTATGAAAAAGTGAATGAATATAAATGCAAGAAAAAACAGTGAACCACACAGAGTGAAAAAAAAAAAATGTGACAGTAAGTGAGAGGAATAGACGAACAAACAGCAAAGACCCTGCTTTCCATCAAGGACCATATAGTAGTAAGAATATTAGATGGAAAGCAATGGGGTGGCAGCACCACGGGGGGAAAAGAAGGGGGGAAAAAAGGGATTGGGAGTGATAAGGTGGGGACAGAAGTGCAAAGTGGAGGGGAGGGGGGGGAAAGGGGGGGGGGGGAAGAGGTGGTGGATAGAGGGAGAGGGGGGAAGGAAGGAAAAAGGGGGAAAAAAGGGAAACGGGGAGGGTAGGGATGGGGAGTGAGGTGTGGACAGGGTGGGAGCGGAGTGCACAATGATGTGGGGAAAGGGAATGTGAAATGGGTGGACTAGAAGGTGAAAACACAAGATAAACACAACCCTCAACCAAACAAACAGCAACCAAGTGTGTGAGAAAACTATGATAAAGTGCATGGGTGGTCGCGGAACTGTTTACCCAATTAGGCGAACCAAGATGGTTAGATATGGTATTCCTGGTTCTAAAAAGTTGAAATACAGAAAGTCAATCTTAACAAAATAAGGAGATATATAAGGGAAGATGCTAGGAAGCATATCAAGTGTACTTACCAATCACTTAGATCGGTGGATGCATAGCCAGGTATCACACAGTTTGAAAAGATTCAGTAGCCTTCCCTTAAGGCTTGATGCATTTATAGGGAGTGTCATATGACTAACTCCCATCAGGTGCAGGCATACTGACACATTCGTCTCTCCTCCCCCCCCCACACGGGGGAAGAGCAGCACAGCTGTGCGCTCCAACGTGACCCCCCCGGCGTTCAGGAGGAGTGTATACTCTCGGGCACTCCCGTCCCTTCCGCCGCAACTGCGCAGGCGCCGCTACATCACGCGCACGCGCTCTAGGTCGCGTGCGCGTGAACACGGCGTCCGGAAGGGATCCGGGACACCGCTGGCAGGCAAGAGGCGCCCAGGACCAGGTGCTGACACCTGGTGGGCATATACAGGAGACGCAGGGCCCAAGCGTCTCCCCTCTTGTCCTGCCAGGAAGGCACAAATGGTGCGCCCCCGCCCCCTAGAGGGAAAAAACCGGCATAAAAGGGAGACATGACAGACATAAAAACAGGCAACAATTTAATATACATTATAGCATTGGGATGTAACACAGCCAATCCTCGTCACCCACACACTGGGCAATATACATGCGGTCTATGTAGCTAAAGTTAACCCTTCGCTGGCCGTAGTTAGTACTTTGTAATCTACATGTCACTATCGCCTAAAAGGTGGCTCTTTAGTTGTATTGGCCTCATCTTATTGCAATTTAGTAATCAGATAACACATTTGACAAAAAAGGAAAAGGAGATTGCATAATACAAAAAATAAACATATAAAGATATATAGGGAACTGTGAACTGTTTCCAGGCTAAATTCCTCTGAGAATAGGATATTTAGGAGTATAGGACATATTGTGTTAACTTCCATTTCCCACACACAGAATTGTACATCATATGCTAGAGAATATTGAAAGTGATCGAGGTTAGCGATATTAATCGCATGTGGGAAAGTACCAGGCAGGAATGGATGTTAAATAGTGGAAAAGCTAATTGGATATATATTATATTATAGAGAGCGCTCCCTTGATCTGCATAGGGGGGGGAAGGGGAGGGGGAGGGAGGGAAAGGGAGGGGGGAGAAGGAGAAAGGAATGAGAAAAAGGGAATAGATGGTAATATATTTCCACAGGGCGCTATGGAACGTTTGGAATGAACGGTCCGAATGAACGTATGGGAAGGGACCGTTCATTCCGAACGTTCCATAGTGCCCTGTGGAAATATATTACCATCTATTCCCTTTTTCTCATTCCTTTCTCCTTCTCCCCCCCTTTCCCTCCCTCCCCCTCCCCTCCCCCCCCCATGCAGATCAAGGGAGCGCTCTCTATAATATAATATACAGTGGCTTGCGAAAGTATTCGGCCCCCTTGAACTTTTCAACCTTTTGCCACATTTCAGGCTTCAAACATAAAGATATAAAATTTTTATTTTTTGTGAAGAATCACCAACAAGTGGGACACAATTGTGAAGTGGAACGAAATCTATTGGATATTTTAAACTTTTTTAGCAATTAAAAAACTGAAAAGTGGTGCGTGCAAAATTATTCGGCCCCTTTACTTTCAGTGCAGCAAACTCACTCCAGAAGTTCAGCGAGGATCTCTGAATGATCCAATGTTGTCCTAAATGACTGATGGTGATAAATAGAATCCACCTGTGTGTAATCAAGTCTCTGTATAAATGCACCTGCTCTTTGGTAGTCTCAGGGTTCTATTGAAAGCGCAGAGAGCATCATGAAGACCAAGGAACACACCAGGCAGGTCCGTAATACTGTTGTGGAGAAGTTTAAAGCCGGATTTGGATACAAAAAGATTTCCCAAGCTTTAAACATCCCAAGGAGCACTGTGCAAACGATCATTTTGAAATGGAAGGAGTATCAGACCACTGCAAATCTACCAAGACCTGGCTGTCCCTCTAAACTTTCAGCTCAGACAAGGAGAAGACTGATCAGAGATGCAGCCAAGAGGCCCATGATCACTCTGGATGAACTGCAGAGAACTACAGCTGAGGTGGGAGAGTCTGTCCATAGGACAACAATCAGTCGTACACTGCACAAATCTGGCCTTTATGGAAGAGTGGCAAGAAGAAAGCCATTTCTCAAAGATATCCATAAAAAGTCTCGTCTAAAGTTTGCCACAAGCCACCTGGGAGACACACCAAACATGTGGAAGAAGGTGCTCTGGTCCGATGAAACCAAAATTGAACTTTTTGGCCACAATGCAAAACGATATTTTTGGCGTAAAAGCAACACAGCTCATCACACTCTACACACCATCCCCACTGTCAAACATGGTGGTGGCAGCATCATGGATTGGGCCTGCTTTTCTTCAGCAGGGACAGGGAAGATGGTTAAAATTGAGGGGAAGATGGATGCAGCCAAATACAGGACCATTCTGGATGAAAACCTGTTGGAGTCTGCAAAAGACCTGAAACTGGGACGGAGATTTATCTTCCAACAAGACAATGATCCCAAACATACAGCAAAATCTACAAAGGAATGGTTCACAAATAAATGTATCCAGGTGTTAGAATGGCCAAGTCAAAGTCCAGACCTGAATCCAATCGAGAATCTGTGGAAAGAGCTGAAAACTGCTGTTCACAAACGCTCTCCATCCAACCTCACTGAGCTCGAGCTGTTTTGCAAGGAAGAATGGGCAAGAATTTCAGTCTCTCGATGTGCAAAACTGATAGAGAAATACCCCAAGCGACTTGCAGCTGTAATCGCAGCAAAAGGTGGCTCTACAAAGTATTAGCGCAAGGGGGCCAAATAATTTTGCACGCCCCACTTTTCATTTTTTTATTAGTTAAAAAAGTTTCAAAAATCCAAAAGATTTCGTTCCACTTCACAATTGTGTTCCACTTGTTGGTGATTCTTCACAAAAAATAAAAATGTTATATCTTTATGTTTGAAGCCTGAAATGTGGCAAAAGGTTGAAAAGTTCAAGGGGGCCGAATACTTTCGCAAGCCACTGTATATCCAATTAGCTTTTCCACTATTTAACATCCATTCCTGCCTGGTACTTTCCCACATGCGATTAATATCGCTAACCGCGATCACTTTCAATATTCTCTAGCATATGATGTACAATTCTGTGTGTGGGAAATGGAAGTTAACACAATATGTCCTATACTCCTAAATATCCTATTCTCAGAGGAATTTAGCCTGGAAACAGTTCACAGTTCCCTATATATCTTTATATGTTTATTTTTTGTATTATGCAATCTCCTTTTCCTTTTTTGTCAAATGTGTTATCTGATTACTAAATTGCAATAAGATGAGGCCAACTAAAGAGCCACCTTTTAGGTGATAGTGACATGTAGATTACAAAGTACTAACTACGGCCAGCGAAGGGTTAACTTTAGCTACATAGACCCCATGTATATTGCCCAGTGAGTGGGTGACGAGGATTGGCTGTGTTACATCCCAATGCTATAATGTATATTAAATTGTTGCCTGTTTTTATGTCCGTTATGTCTCCCTTTTATGCCGGTTTTTTCCCTCTAGGGGGCGGGGGCGCACCATTTGTGCCTTCCTGGCAGGACAAGAGGGGAGACGCTTGGGCCCTGCGTCTCCTGTATACGCCCACCAGGTGTCAGCACCTGGTCCTGGGCGCCTCTTGCCTGCCAGCGGCATCCCGGATCCTTTCCGGATGCCGTGTTCACGCGCACGCGACCTGACGTAGCGGCGCCTGCGCAGTTGCGGCGGAAGGGACGGGAGTGCCCGAGAGTATACACTCCTCCTGAACGCCGGGGGGGGTCACGTTGGAGCGCACAGCTGTGCTGCTCTTCCCCCGTGTGGGGGGGAGGAGGGACGAATGTGTCAGTATGCCTGCACCTGATGGGAGTTAGTCATATGACACTCCCTATAAATGCATCAAGCCTTAAGGGAAGGCTACTGAATCTTTTCAAACTGTGTGATACCTGGCTATGCATCCACCGATCTAAGTGATTGGTAAGTACACTTGATATGCTTCCTAGCATCTTCCCTTATATATCTCCTTATTCTGTTAAGATTGACTTTCTGTATTTCAACTTTTTAGAACCAGGAATACCATATCTAACCATCTTGGTTCGCCTAATTGGGTAAACAGTCCCGCGACCACCCATGCACTTTATCATAGTTTTCTCACACACTTGGTTGCTGTTTGTTTGGTTGAGGGTTGTGTTTATCTTGTGTTTTCACCTTCTAGTCCACCCATTTCACATTCCCTTTCCCCACACCGTTGTGCACTCCGCTCCCACCCTGTCCACACCTCACTCCCCATCCCTACCCTCCCCATTTCCCTTTTTCCCCCCTTTTTCCTTCCTTCCCACTCTCCCTCTATCCACCACCTCTTCCCCCCCCCCCTCCCCTCCACTGTGCACTTCTGTCCCCACCTTATCACTCCCAATCCCTTTTTTTCCCCCCTTCTTTTCCCCCTGTGGTGCTGCCACCCCATTGCTTTCCATCTAATATTCTTACTACTATATGGTCCTTGATGGGCAGCAGGGTCTTTGCTGTTTGTTTGTCTATTCCTCTCTTTTTTTCACTCTGTGTGGTTCACTGTTTTTTCTTGCATTTATATTCATTCACTTTTTCATACTTTCCTCACACTTTCTTTTCTCCTCTTTTTCTTTTTCCCCCTTTCTCTCCCTCCCCCCCCCTTTTTTCCCTTCCCCTCTTCCCCTCCCCCACTTAACCTTCCCCCCTTTCGTTTTTTTTCTTTGTTTTTTTTTTTTTCCCCTTCCCCTACTGTCCTCCCTCCCCACCTTTTTCCCTTCCCCCCCTTCCCTTCCCCTTTTATTCCCTCTCTTCCTTCCACTTTCTGCATATGTCTCCCTGCATACCCATGGACCCACTATAATGCCCCGCGGTAGGGAAATTTTCAAACATTTGAGGAGTCAACTGACTCCTCACTTTCTATTTTTGTCTTTAGTGCCAACATGAATTCCTCCAGGTGCAGCTTTTGGCCATTTGCAGCCCCTTCCCTCCCCTGCACATGTGGGGGGCATATAGGCGTGATCCCTTGTAAGGCACATCTGGTCTACCACCCGTCCTCTGGGGAGTTGGCCTGACACGGGGGAGACAGAGGACATAGGAGGAACTACATTACCTTAAATATCCTGTATTGCCAGGAACCTTGTGATAGGTAATTATGGAATTTACGCAGATATGTTATATTGTATACAGAGGGGTTTGCTATTGTTGAGTCTTATGCCATTGTTTGATATATGTTTGCATTTCCACAGCGGACAACCCATCCTCTGAAAAAGACCCAGCAAGGGTCGAAACGCGTCAGGATTCATATCTACAATTCTTGTTGTCCCATATATTGTATTGTACATTGTTTTTATTCCTAGGCACTGTCTGTTGCTATACTTTGGGGATTATACCCTTAAAGGAAACTTTGGTTGTCTCATAACACACTGCAATTTGTACTGTTCCTAGATACGGGTATTGTCCGTTGCAATTTTTACGATGCATATAGTTCATGTCCTGACTTGAACAGTCAGAATCAATTTACTCATTTTTATTACATATATTTTTTGTACCAATAAAATTAATCCTTTTTTGACTATTTCTACTGAATCTTATTGGCTGCTTTAAAGCCCCGATAGGGGGTCTTTCGTAGTTTTATTTATATATATATATATATATATATATATATATATATATATATACACACACACACATATATTTAGGTCTGGAGACATGCTTGGCCAGTCCATCACCTTTACCCTCTTTAGCAAGGCAGTGGTTGTCTTTGAGGTGTGTTTGGGGTCGTTATGTTGGAATACTGCCCTGCAGCCCAGTCTCCATGGCATTCATGGTTCCCTCAATGAACTGTAGCTCCCCAGTGCCGGCAGCACTCATGCAGCCCCAGACAATGACACTTCCACCACCATGCTTGACTGTAGGCAAGACACACTTGTCTGAACTCCTTACTCTCGGGCCGCTCTGCATCCACCATGATGGGAGGCTCCCGCTGTGTGACGCTTCTCCCATCAAGTCCCCGTGCATCAGAGGGGGGCGGGTCACCGGGTGGTAGATAGATAAAGATAGAAGAAAGAAGATAGAAGATAGAAGAAAGAAGAAGCATTTAAATAAAGGAATTGCCAAAAACTGTCTCTTCATTTTTAACATTTTTTTTTGTTTTCAAAAGTTTTTTTAAGGAATAAACAGAAGAATACATAAACATTTAAAGCGAAAGCTACCATTACTTTCAGGGTAATAGAGATGTCATGAAAATTAATGTACAAAGTGTTCCATCATGTTACAAAATAATAAGAACATTTTATCAACATCATACTCTCTTGAATTACGCTAAGTACTAAAAAGGGGCTATAACCCAGAAGGTTGGATGTGTAATGTCGGCAAAACAGAGAAAAAGTAAAAGAAATGAAAAATAAAAGGTGGAACAAACTTAGTAGTATTAACATTTTTCAGAAACGGTCAGTCTTGAAGCCTTAGTAGGAACCATGGATTCCATTTGGCATCATATGCCGGAATGGAATCATGTAAGGTATGGAATATTTTCTCAGATATCATCATACTATCAACACGTGAGATAATTTGTGCAAACGGAAACACAGAGGATTTCCAGTGAAGAGCAATACACCAGATCATAGCTATACAAATAGAATGAATTAACCTCAGCATGGGTTTTGTGATATCAGGGATATCTTGAAAGAAAATGCAGTGGAGAAAGGTGAGGTACCTCCTTCCAGGTAGGTTGAAGTTTCTCGCAGTCTCAGAATATGTGAGTGTATGAGCCCGAATGTGTGCAACCCCTGAAACACCTAGGAGAAGTTTGTGGGTATATCGTGTGAATGCGGGATGGGGTATAGTACCATCTTGTCATAAGTTTTATGGCTGTCTCCCTAACTGTTAAGGACTTAGAGCATTTGCGTATGTTTAACCAACCCCTGTCCCAGTCAATATCGTCAATATCGTCATGGTCTAGACTTGTTCCCATTGAGATCTATATTTCAGGGTCGGAATATCTTCAACCGATTGTAATAATTTATTGATTTGTGAAATGAGGCCTCTTTGACGAGGGGCCGTAAGGCACATATCTTCATATGATGTTGTGTTCTCTGCTGAGGGAGTGGGGTAATATTGTTGAAAGAAATGTCGTATTTGGAGGAAGCGATAAAATTCGCTATCTGGAATATGAAAACGGGCCTTAAGTGTCGAAAATGTAATGAATTTGGAGTCAACCAGAAAGTCCCCTAATTTGCTCAGGTTATGTTGTGTCCATTCCTGGAATGACTCCGGGTGGTCATAGGCCAGGGGAAATCTTGGATCCCCAAGAAAGGAAGCTCCCTGAGGGGTATGAGAGATAAGGTTGAATCTATGCTTATATGAGTTCCAGAGTTTCAAACCTAGTGACACAACCTGGTTTTTGATCGAGATTTCAGGGAGGGAGGGGATAGATGACCACATAATTCCCGGAAGAAACAATAGAGTCTTGTTCAAATTTGACCCATGGGACTTTGGAGTCTTTGATGTTCCACTGGGCTTGTTGTGCATATCTACTGGCTATATAATAAAACCAAATACAAGGGACACCCAGTCCTCCTCTCTTAGTTGAACGGTAAAGAGTTTCCCTAGCAAATCTAGAGGGTTTGTCCTGCCAAATAAATTTATTGAGTTGTGCTTGAAGGGTTAGCAGGTAGGCTTTAGATACTCTAATGGGAAGGGATCGAAAAAGGTAGAGTAACCGGGGGAGGATAACCATTTTAAGAGCTGTAATTCTGCCCAGAAAGGAGATGCGAAGTTGGGACCACATTTTCAGGGTTCTTTTCAATTTAGAGATCATAGGAGGGTAGTTAAATTCAAAGAGTCTGCAGAAGTCTCCTACCAGGTCAATGCCCAAATATGATAGATGGGTTTCCGCCCATACAAAATGAAAGGTACCCTTAAGATGCTGGAGCTCTTCTGGAGAGAACCCCACCGGAAGGGCGACTGATTTTGAAACATTGATCTTGAGGCCGTAGACTCCCGCAAAGTCTGACAGGGTTTGTAGGAGATTGGGCAGGGATATATGGGGGTTAGTCAAGAACATGAGGACATCGTCCGCATACATACAAAATTTGTAGGAAGAGGCACCTTTGGTATAACCTGATATATCTCGGTTATTGAGTATTGCAATAGCTAGGGGTTCTAGGGCAAGGGCAAAGATCAGGGGAGAAAGTGGGCACCCCTGCCTAGTGCCCCGCCCTACTGAAAAAAAGTCAGAATAACATCCCGGGATCTTAATGCGAGTTCTGGGGTTAACGTAAAGTTAAACATTCATTACAGAAGCCCATACGTTGCAGAAGGATGGAAAGATAGCTCCAGGAAACGCTATCAAACGCCTTATGTATGTCTAGGCTAAGCATAAAGAGTTTTCTGGAAGACAGATTCGCATCCTGTATCATGTTAGTGGCTAACTGAATGTTGTCAGTTATGAATCTGTGGGGTATAAACCCTGATTGGAAAGGAGATATCAGGGAGGAAATAATGGATGCCAGTCTGTCCGCCAGAATCCTACTAAAAATTTTTAAGTCATTATTCATGACCAAAATTGGCCTATAATTTTGGGGGAGTAAATGATTTTTATTAGGTTTAGGGATCAAGGACATATTTGCCAGCAACATTTCATCTGGGAAACTACCCCCTTGTAGGACCCAATTAAACATTTGTACCAGGCTGGGGGAAAGAAGGTTGGCAAATTTCTTATAGTATATTGCTGAAAAGCCATCTGGGCCAGGGGCTGAACCTATCTTCAGGGTTTTGATCACGTTAAGAACTTCTGAGGTTGTGATAGGAGCATTGAGTTTCTCTATTTGTGTAGGCGAGAGGGAGGGTATAGGAATGTTTTGGAACCAAGTATCTTCTGCAATAGTTGGCAGAGTTTGGACTGGTGCTAAGAGGGAGGAGTAGAAGTGTTCGAAAATTCGAAGCACCTCTTTGGGATGGGAGGTGGATAGACCCGTCTCTGGGGTCAGTTTGTATACATGTGTGGGGCGGGAGGACTGGCTGAGCTTTCTGGCAAAAAGGGTTGAGGTGGTATTGTTATGCAGTAAAAATTTGACTTTGGACCATCTGAGGGTCTTTAAGATAAGAGAGAGTCTAGTTCTAGACTCTTTTGGTCTATGGTTTTTCTGGTGGACTCCAAGCACAATGTATTGGTGTTTTTGTATAAGCGATCCAATTCCGTCGTGAGGTCAAGGATTTTTTGTCTATACATTTTATTATGGGATGAGGCGAGACTAATTAGTTTGCCCCTTACAACTGCCTTATGAGCAGTCCATACTATAGAGGGTGGGGTTTCTGGAAGAGCATTAAATGAGAAGTACTCCTCAATTGTCTTAGCTGTCTCAGATTCTGACATTAGGTCCGAGAGCAAGGCTTCATTCAGTCTCCAAGTGTGTGGGGTGGGAGCCAGACCAATAAAATCTGTTGTAAAGGAAGTTACATGGTGATCCGACCAAACACAAGGGTGGATCGTGGCGTCAGAGGAATTAGCTAATATGATGGGGGTGGTGTAAATATAGTCTAACCTGGCATAACTTTTGTGGGGGTGTGAGTAAAAGGTGAATTCTTTAAGACCCATGTTGTGTGCTCTCCAGGTATCAATTAGCTGGTGGTCTACCAGGCCTTGTGTTAGAGACTTGGGGAAAGCCTTGGAGGCGGTTGTGGAGGAGGATCTATCTAGTGTTGGGTTAGCCACTAGGTTAAAGTCACCTCCTATGATCATGTGGGGAGAGATCAAGGAGACCAATCTGTCAAAAAAGAATTTAAAGAAGGATGCAGGTGCATCATTTGGGGCGTATACGCTAGCTATGGTTATTTCTTTGTTGTGAACTACCCCTTTAATAATGACGAACCTGCTATCCTTGTCTCTATAGCATTGCTTTACCTCCATTGACAGGGAGGAATGTAATAGAATGGTGGCACCTCTGCTTTTGGTTGTTTGAGAAAGTAAAATGATTGAGGAAAATTTCTATGAAGGAATTTTGGGTGTGAAGAATGTGAGAAGTGCGTCTCCTGCAGTAGAAGGATCTTGGCACCCAAATGACTATATAGGTCAAAGGCCTTACGCCTCTTTATGGGGGAATTGAATCCCTTAACATTATGGGAAATACAGGTAATGACCATGATATGTCATAGTTGAACTATCATGACAGAAAGGGTGCAAAATAGATCCTGTATGGGAGGTAAACTGAGATTGTGATCTAGAGCATAGTAAACCAAGCAGGTGTGCCATCATTATCCCAATCATCAAATGGCAAATCTCGTATATACTTAACCAAAAAACAAGATCATGAATCTTAGGCATACAAATCTCACTCGTAGAATATAGGAAGGACCAATGACGTAGGCTGTGAACTGACTGACCAAAAAAAAGAAAACCTTCATAAACATATAAAACAAAAAAAAGAAAAAATAAACAGAATAGCAGAATTCTGAAAAAGGACATAAAGTCAAGCGTCACAACTGGATCAGGTAGAGTAAAAATTATAACACAACTTTACCTGATGAAAAAAAAGAAAGTTCACAAGCGAGACAACTAGGTCTCGTACCCAGCAAGGCTGCAACGTCTAACTAGAGGGGTTACAGATCGTGAAATCTGTAGGGCAAACAGAAAAAGGAAAAAAAAAACTCCAAGAAAAAAAGCCCCTCAAATAAAAGGAAGGTGCAGCACCCAAAGTAACAGAAAAAAAAAACTTTTGCTAGGTGGGGAGAATATGTCGCGGCTCCGAGGGACAATCACCATTAGTGGGGAGAGAGAAGAATTTGGTGCAGAGCATCTCAAGCATATGTAAGTGAAAGTCTGCAAAAATTGCTTCAGCGTATTTGTTCTGCGAGGCCCTCTCCAATTTCATAGCGGATCCTCCTTCTGTCTCTCCTGGGTGGCGGGGTTTGCCAAATCGGAGCTGGACGGGGTGTCGATGGAGGGCGACGTATCGCAGCAGCATCCAGGAGGCCTAGCTTTACCAGGATTTCTTGACCTTCTTGTAGGGAGGAAGCTGAAAAGGTGGTACCATTATGGGGAACCAGCAATTTGAACGGAAACCCCCATCTGTAACGGATGTGAGCTGCTTGGAGCACAGTGGTAACTTCTTTCAGGCCTCTACGTCTGTCCAAGGTAGCTGGGGAGATATCTGGGTAGATCTGAATAGAATGGTTGTCCAGGGTAATCTGTTGGTTATTCCTGGCAGCCCTCAAAATTTCTTCTTTAGTGAGAAAGTCCTTCATACAGAGGATCACATCCGGGGGGGGGGGCTTGTCATCAGGTGGTTTTGGGCGAAGTGCCCTATGAATGCTGTCACATTTAAATGCTGCAGATTCATAATCTGGGAGAAGTGATTTGAACAAATGAATCACCGCCGGAATTAAATCTGTCTCTGACTCAGGGATACCTCTCAGACGTAGATTGTTGCGTCTATTTCTATTGTCGAGATCTTCGACTTGGGCCCTAATCGCAGTGAGGGCTAAGGCTAGAGATTCATGTTCACGACTGAGGTCATTATAGGCCAAAGCTAGCTCATCATGTTTGGTTTCAAGGAGCTCAGTACGTGAGCCTAAAGCTGCTATTTCCTGTGACAGGGTATGGGAGGTTTTGTGCAGCTCCGTTTGAAATTTGGTTGCAAGTCTGGTATACATAGCTTCCAGACTGCCATCCAAATCCGCCTTAGAGAGGGTGGTGTGGTACTCACTGGTGCTGGTCTTGTTTGGAGAAGGATTCTGCTGTACCGGAGGAGACGGAGCCGGAGAATCCCTCCTTCCCGCCGCGCCATCTTGGGACATGCTGTGCGGAGGAGATAGTGGGTTAAGGTGTTCTGAGAGGAGCCCTGAGATTTTCTTCGCTTCGACGGCATGCACCAAGCATATGTGGCTTGAGGGGTGCAAAAATTAGCGTGTTTTAAGCTGTATATGGCCCTCAGGAAGCCTAAAGAGTCCCGGGTGGAGCGGAGCTACAGTGTCAGGCGACCATCTTCCTCAGCGCCGTGCATGCGCCCCCCGTCATTTTTAACATTTTTGACAATTTTTTTGTGAAATGGTAGGGGTACTTTTGTACCCCCTTACCATTTCACACAGGGGGAGGGCCGGCATCTGGGGGTCCCCTTGTTAAAGGGGGCTTCCAGATTCCACCCCCCTCTTTTCCTGTGGCCTGCCAGGTTGCGTGCTCAGATAAGGGTCTGGTATGGATTTTGGGGGGACCCCATGCCATTTTTTTTTAATTTTGGCGCGGGATTCCCCTTAAAATCCATACCAGACCTGAAGGGTCTGGTATAGATTTTGAGGGGGACCCCACGTCATGTTTTTTTTTTTTTTTTGGCTGGGGTTCCCCTTAATATCCATACCAGACCTGAAGGGACTGGTATGGAATTTAGGGGGACCCCCCAAGTCATTTTTTTTATAATTTTGGTTCTGGGTTCCCCTGTGGGGAATTCCCATGCCGTTTTTATCAATGAACTTTTATGTGTATTGTCGGCAATGCAATAGCCGCGGGTAGTTTTAAATGGAATTTTTCCTTCGCCGTTTTTTTTTCATTCATTAATAGCCGCGAGTAGTTTTAAATGACTTTTTTTCCTTTGAAATGTCATTTTGCTGTCAGACTGTTCTAAACACAGGAAACATGCGCCCCTTTACAGGCATACTATAGACACCCCCCAGGTACAAAATTTAAAGGAATATTACACTTTTATTGTTTCACTTTAAGCATTATTAAAATCACTGCTCCCGAAAATACTTTTTTTTTGCATTGAAACATGTCCCCTGGGGCAGGACCCAGGTCCCCAAACACTTTTTATGACAATACCATGCATATAAGCCTTTAAAATGAGCACTTTTGATTTCTCCCATAGCCTTTAAAAGTGTTTTCAGCGGTTTTCAAATTTGCCACGAACACCCCAAATTGTTTGCTGTTCGGCGAACTGGCGAACAGCCGATGTTCGAGTCAAACATGAGTTTGACTCAAACTCAAAGCTCATCCCTAGTATGGGGATATAACATGTGTGGGACTTTTTGGGAGCCTAGCTGTGTATGGGGCCCCAAAAACCTAGCACCGCCTTCAGGATTTCTAAGGGCGTAAATTTTTGATTTCACTCCTCACTACCTTTTATAGTTTTGAAGGCCATAAAATGCTAAGATGGCACAAAACTCCCCCAAATGACCCCATTTTGGAAAGTAGATACCCCAAGCTATTTGCTAAGAGGCATGGTGAGTATTTTGCAGCTCTCATTTGTTTTTGAAAATGAAGAAAGAAAAGAAACATTTTTTTTCTTTTTTAAATTTTCAAAACTTTGTGACAAAAGTGAGGTCTGCAAAATACTCACCATACCTCTCAGCAAATAGCTTGGGGTGTCTACTTTCCAAAATGGGGTCATTTGGGGGGGGGGGTTGTGCCATCTGGGCATTCCATGGCCTCCAAAACTGTGATAGGCAGTGAGGAGTGAAATCAAAAATTTACACCCTTAGAAACCCTGAAGGTGGTGCTTGGTTTTGGGGTCCTGTACGCGGCTAGGCTCCCAAAAAGTCTCACACATGTGGTATCCCTGTACTCAGGAGAAGCAACAGAATGTATTTTTGGGTGTAATTTCACATATGCCCATGGCACGTTTGAGCGATATATCATTTAGTGACAACTTTGTGCAAAAAAAATTTGTCTTTTTCCCGAAACTTGTGTCACAATATAAAATATTCCATGGACTCGACATGCCTCTCAGCAAATAGCTTGGGGTGTCTACTTTCCAAAACGGGGTCATTTGGGAGGGGTTTGGAACTGTCCTGGCATTTTATGCACAACATTTAGAAGCTTATTTCACACATCACCCACTCTTCTAACCACTTTAAGACAAAGCCCTTTCTGACACTTTTTGTTTACATGAAAAAATATTTTTTTTGCAAGAAAATTACTTTGAACCCCCAAACATTATATATTTTTTTAAAGCAAAGGCCCTACAGATTAAAATGGTGGGTGTTTAATTTTTTTTTTTTCACACAGTATTTGCGCAGCGATTTTTCAAACACATTTTTTGGGGAAAAAACACACTTTTTTCATTTTAATGCTCTAAAACACACTATATTGCCCAAATGTTTGATGAAATAAAAAAGATGATCTTAGGCCGAGTACATGGATACCAAACACGACATGCATTAAAATTGCACACAAACGTGCAGTGGTGACAAACTACATATATTTTTAAAAGCCTTTAAAAGCCTTTACAACTTTAGATTTACAGAGGAGGTCTACTGCTAAAATGACTTCCCTCGATCTGACCTTCGCAGTGATACCTCACATGCATGGTGCAATTGCTGTTTACATTTGACGCCAGACCGATGCTTGCGTTCGCCTTTGCGTGAGAGCAGGGGGGAACAGGGGTGCTTTTTTTTTTTGCTTTTTTATCTTATTTTTAAATTGTTCCTTTCAATTTTTTTTTTTTTATCATTTTTATTATCTCAGGTAGGGATGAGCCGAACACCCCCCTGTTCGGTTCGCACCAGAACATGCGAACAGGAAAAAAATTCGTTCGAACACGCGAACGCCGTTAAAGTCTATGGGACACGAACATGAATAATCAAAAGTGCTAATTTTAAAGGCTAATATGCAAGTTATTGTCATAAAAAGTGTTTGGGGACCCGGGTCCTCCCCCAGGGGACATGAATCAATGCAAAAAAAAGTTTTAAAAACGGCCGTTTTTTCAGGAGCAGTGATTTTAATAATGCTTAAAGTCAAACAATAAAAGTGTAATATCCCTTTAAATTTCATACCTGGGGGGTGTCTATAGTATGCCTGTAAAGGGGCGCATGTTTCCCGTGTTTAGAACAGTCTGACAGCAAAGTGACATTTTGAAGGAAAAAACACATTTAAAACTACCGCGGCTATTGCATTGCCGACAATACACATAGAAGTTCATTGATAAAAACGGCATGGGAATTCCCCACAGGGCAACCCCGAACCAAAATTAAAAAAAAAAAATGATGTGGGAGTCCCCCTAAATTCCATACAAGGCCCTTCAGGTCTGGTATGGATATTAAGGGGAACCCTAGCCAAAATTAAAAAAAAAAATTGACGTGGGGTTCCCCCTAAATTCCATACCAGACCCTTCAGGTCTGGTATGGATTTTAAGGGGAACCCCGCGCCAAAAAAAAAAAAAAAAACGGCGTGGGGTCCCCCTAACAATCCATACCAGACCCTTATCCGAGCACGCAACCTGGCAGGCCGCAGGAAAAGAGGGGGGGACGAGAGTGCGGCCCCCCCCCTCCTGAACCGTACCAGGCCACATGCCCTCAACATTGGGAGGGTGCTTTGGGGTAGCCCCCCAAAACACCTTGTCCCCATGTTGATGAGGACAAGGGCCTCATCCTCACAACCCTGGCCGGTGGTTGTGAGGGTCTGCGGGCGGGGGGCTTATCGGAATCTGGAAGCCCCCTTTAACAAGGGGACCCCCAGATCCCGGCCCCCCCCCTGTGTGAAATGGTAAGGGGGTACTTACCCCTACCATTTCACTAAAAAACTGTCAAAAATGTTAAAAATGACAAGAGACAGTTTTTGACAATTCCTTTATTTAAATGCTTCTTCTTTCTTCCTTCATCTTCTTCTTCTTCTGGTTCTTCTGGCTCTTCTGGTTCTTCCTCCGGCGTTCTCGTCCAGCATCTTCTCCGCGGCGTCTTCTATCTTCTTCTCCTCGGGCCGCTCCGCACCCATGGCATTAGGGGGGAGGCTCCCGCTCTTCTCTTCATCTTCTTCTTCTTCTTCTTCTTCTTCTTCTTCTTCCTTCTTCTCTTCTTCTCTTCTTCCTGTCTTCTCCGGGCCGCTCCGCAATCCATGCTGTGGCATGGAGGGAGGCTCCCGCTGTGTGACGGCGTCTCTTCGTCTGACGGTTCTTAAATAACGGGGGGCGGGGCCATCCGGTGACCCCGCCCCCCTCTGACGCACGGTGACTTGAGGGACTTCCCTGTGACGTCACGGGGAATGCCACAGGGAAGTCCCGTCATGTGTGCGTCAGAGGGGGGCGGGGTCACCGGGTGGCCCCGCCCCCCGTTATTTAAGAACCGTCAGACGAAGAGACGCCGTCACACAGCGGGAGCCTCCCTCCATGCCACAGCATGGATTGCGGAGCGGCCCGGAGAAGACAGGAAGAAGAGAAGAAGAGAAGAAGGAAGAAGAAGAAGAAGAAAAAGAAGAAGAAGAAGATGAAGAGAAGAGCGGGAGCCTCCCCCCTAATGCCATGGGTGCGGAGCGGCCCGAGGAGAAGAAGATAGAAGACGCCGCGGAGAAGATGCTGGACGAGAACGCCGGAGGAAGAACCAGAAGAGCCAGAAGAACCAGAAGAAGAAGAAGATGAAGGAAGAAAGAAGAAGCATTTAAATAAAGGAATTGTCAAAAACTGTCTCTTGTCATTTTTAACATTTTTGACAGTTTTTTAGTGAAATGGTAGGGGTAAGTACCCCCTTACCATTTCACACAGGGGGGGGGCCGGGATCTGGGGGTCCCCTTGTTAAAGGGGGCTTCCAGATTCCGATAAGCCCCCCGCCCGCAGACCCTCACAACCACCGGCCAGGGTTGTGAGGATGAGGCCCTTGTCCTCATCAACATGGGGACAAGGTGTTTTGGGGGGCTACCCCAAAGCACCCTCCCAATGTTGAGGGCATGTGGCCTGGTACGGTTCAGGAGGGGGGGGGGGCCGCACTCTCGTCCCCCCCTCTTTTCCTGCGGCCTGCCAGGTTGCGTGCTCGGATAAGGGTCTGGTATGGATTTTTAGGGGGACCCCACGCCGTTTTTTTTTTTTTTTTTGGCGCGGGGTTCCCCTTAAAATCCATACCAGACCTGAAGGGTCTGGTATGGAATTTAGGGGGAACCCCACGTCAATTTTTTTTTTAAATTTTGGCTGGGGTTCCCCTTAATATCCATACCAGACCTGAAGGGCCTTGTATGGAATTTAGGGGGACCCCCACATCATTTTTTTTTTTTTATTTTGGTTCGGGGTTCCCCTGTGGGGAATTCCCATGCCGTTTTTATCAATGAACTTCTATGTGTATTGTCGGCAATGCAATAGCCGCGGGTAGTTTTAAATGAGTTTTTTCCTTCCAAATGTCATTTTGCTGTCAGACTGTTCTAAACACGGGAAACATGCGCCCCTTTACAGGCATACTATAGACACCCCCCAGGTACGAAATTTAAAGGGATATTACACTTTTATTGTTTGACTTTAAGCATTAATAAAATCACTGCTCCTGAAAAAACGTCCGTTTTTAAAACTTTTTTTTGCATTGATCCATGTCCCCTGGGGCAGGACCCGGGTCCCCAAACACTTTTTATGACAATAACTTGCATATAAGCCTTTAAAATTAGCACTTTTGATTTCTCCCATAGACTTTTAAAGGGTGTTCCGCGGCATTCGAATTTGCCGCGAACACCCCAAATTGTTCGCTGTTCGGTGAACTTGCGAACAGCCAATGTTCGAGTAGAACATGAGTTCGACTCGAACTCGAAGCTCATCCCTAATCTCAGGTAATGTAAATATTCCCTATGATAGCAATAGGTAGTGACAGGTACTCTTTTTTGAGAAAAATTGGGGTCTATTGGACCCTAGATCTCTCCTCTGCCCTCAAAGCATCTGACCACACCAAGATCGGTGTGATAAAATGCTTTCCCAATTTCCCAATGGTGCTGTTTACATCCGGCGAAATCTAAGTCATGAAATGCTTGTAGCTTCTGGTTTCTTAGGCCATAGAGATGATTGGAGCCATTCTGGTCTCTGATCAGCTCTATGGTCAGCTGGCCGAATCACCGGCTGCATTCTCAGGGTTCCCTGTTGGGACAGGAGAGCCAGAGAAAACCTTGGAAGACGGTGGGGGGGGGAGGACATTACCTCCCACTGCTTGTAAAAGCAGTCTAGAGGCTAATTAGCCCCTAGGATTGCTTTTTTTTTTTTTACAAACTTGCGTTCTTTATTGAAACAGTATGCAGGTGTACATTGCATTAATTTCATGGTACATATAACAGGTGTAATCAGCATATCATGGATAACAGTTGAGTCAAGGCCTTACAATTTTTTGAAAAAAGGCAAGGTGAAGGATATACAACAGGTACATTTTTGTATGTAAGCTTACTTGCTACACATCAATAATCTCAGTTGTGATAATTTACTGGCGTTGCTAGTTTTCTATCCTTATTTAGGCAGATGGCATTGCATCTATTTCATCGCATGTGGAGGCTTCATTTAGCCAGGTATCCCATTTCTTATTATATTTGGTGGGGCAACCTCTATGAGCATAAATTTCTTTTTTATATGGCAGGACAGCATTTACCAATGCAACCCATTCCTTGACAGTGGGCGGTATTGCTCTAAGCCATTTCTTTGCAATAAGTACTTTGGCAGTGAACAATGTTTCCTGAAGAAAGATATGATGGAATTTATCCGTTTCAGGATCTGGGAATACTCCCAGTAGACACTGCTTCGGGCATAGAGTTAGAGGGGAGCCCATGTTATCATGGATAAATTTAACTATTTGGCCCCAGTAGTTTTGTATCATTGGACATAGCCAAAGGAGATGAAAAAATGTTCCTTGAGGACTTGCACATCTAGGGCAAAGTGAGCTCTGATTAATTTTAAATTTGGCCAATCGTGTGGGGGTCAGATATGTGCGATGTAGGATAAACAATTGCGTAAGATGGTCTGATAGTTTGTGTGAGACTTTTTTGCAGGCGTCTAGGACTTCTTCCCATTCCTCATCCTCCATCTCACCCACGTCTCCCTCCCAGCGCTCCTTTAGTTTATAGGCAATTGTTACCGCACCAGGGCGTATTAAGCATGAGTAGAATATGGATATTAGCTTTTGTTGATCTGGACTATTTATCACAGCCAGAATATCCAGTTGTTCTAGGTTAGGTGGAGAGTTTTGGAATTGGGTCTGGAGAGCGTGGTGAAGCTGGAGGTATCGGAAGTGCATAAAGTTAGGGAGACCAAACTGGTCTTTTAGTTGTTGGAATGATTTAAGTACGGTCCCGGTGTACATGTCTGCCAAATAAACAACCCCTCTAGAGATCCACAGCTCATTATCAGGTAAATGTAATAGTTCGGGTAGGCCTGGATTGTTCCACAATGGTGCCTGACTGTGTGTTGAGGGAATTTTAAGTTTGCGTCTAACAATCTCCCATATCTTGCAATGGTTATATAGTAACCCCCTGCTTCCACACCCGTCTGTCTCATTGCGTTCTCTATTCTCTCTAAAAATAAGCTGGAAGGGGTGGATGTGCATTTTTGTAGCTTAAGAACCTATTAAAATCATAAACCGCTCCTTATCACCTTTATCGATATGAAAGAAGTGGGATAGCTGTGCTGCTAAGTAGTTGTAAGTCTGGTAGTGCTGTGCCCCCTAAATCAGTGGGGTTTTTCAGCACCTGCCAGGACAACTTGTGCTGTGCTTTTCCCCACACAAATGTGTTTAAAATCACTTCTATAGATTTGAAAAATCTCAGGGGTATATAGACGGGAGCGTGCCAGAATACATATAGGAATTTGGGCAACAGTATCATTTTTGTCAAGTTTACTCGACCCATAACTCCCAATGGCAGTCTGGACCATAGCTGTGTTTTAGTTTTTAGTATTTGAAATAGTGGTTCCAAGTTTAGTCTGATATAGTCTGCTGGAGTGCGTGTAATTTTTATGCCTAGATATGTAATTTCACTAACTCGCATCAGTGGTGAGGATGTCTGTGTCTCTGTTGGGGCTCCAAGATCCACAGGGAGTATCTGAGACTTTTCCCAATTAATGTTTAGACCTGAATAGGTTCCAAATTGCTTGATAATTTCGAGGGCCGTTAACAGGGAGTCACCTGAATCTTCTAGGTATAAAAGCATATCGTCCGCATATAAACTGATCTTCTCAATCAGTGGACCCCGACTCAGACCCCTAACCCCTGGATGCTCTCTCAGTGATGTTGCCAAGGGTTCTACCGCGAAGGCGTACAATAGAGGGGAGAGGGGACAGCCCTGCCGAGTACCTCTAGTTAGCGGGAATGTCTGCAACATTTTGCCATTAATCAAGATCCTGGCACTTGGAGCTTGGTATAGAAGCTGGATCCATCGAATGAATTTAGGGCCGAACCCGAACCTGGCCAGACACTCCCAAAGGTAGTCCCATTCGACAGAGTCGAACACTTTGGCAGCGTCCAGGGACACTACCACTCTGGTGCCCATTCGGTCGTGTCTGGCCTGTAAGTTCATATATAGCCTACGCAAATTAAACGCTGTATTTTTTGTCGGCATGAATCCGGTTTGATCGGGGTGTATAAGACTCAGGATCACCTTGTTCATGCGTAGTGCCAGGACCTTAGCCAATATTTTTATGTCTAGTTGTAGTAGAGAGATGGGGCGGTAAGATTCAGGGAGTGTTGGGTCTTTACCCGGCTTTAGTATGAGTACAATAAATGCCTCATTCATCGATTTAGGGAGGGAACCAGATTCGAATATATAAGTAAATATCGCGTGGAGTTTGGGGGTTAAAATCTCACTGTAGGTATCATAAAACTCCAGTGGGAGACCGTCGGACCGAGGAGCTTTTGAAGAGGCGAGGTGGGACATGGCTTCCGCGACATCATCTTTAGAGATGGGCGCCTCCAGTATCTCTATTTGGGAACTTGTTAATTGTGTGAAGGTTACATTGGATAGGAAGTCTGTTATTTCTTGTTTTGATTTGGTAGTCTTGGACGAGTATAGAGAAGCGTAGAAGGCGCGGAACACATCAACCACCCTGTCAGGATCTTGTATCAGAACTCCCGCATGATCCCGTAGGGCAACAACAGTAGGTGGCCTGTGTTCCATGTGAGCCAAGTAGGCCAATAAACGTCCCGCGCGTTCCCCACACTCGTACACTTTTTGTTTAATGTAGAATATTTTTCTTTCTGCCCTTTCAAAGTGAAGCCCATTCACTATACGCGTTTGTAGTTTTACCTGATTCGCTGTTTCGGTGGAAGGGTGTTCTGAAAAGGCTCTGTCTGCAACTGCCATTGCTAGTTCTGCCTGTCGGATAATGTCATTTGACGTACGTTTGTGTCTGGTTATTTTTTGTGCTAAAAGCATGCGGGCGTGGGTCTTAAACATGTCCCAAACCAGGTCAAAAGAGGCTGTGCCAGTGTTGGCACGGAAGAAGAACTCCCATTCCTCCCCCAGATCCTTTAACCCCGGGACAACTGAGAGCCAGAAGGGGTTAAGCCTCCATGTGTAAGAAGAGGAGGGGGGGCCCACTTCAAGTTCTATCCAACAGGGGGTATGATCTGAGAGAATGCGGGGGGACATCCCTGCTTTTTTAAGGTTTGGTGCCAATGTGTTGGATATAAAGATTAAGTCGATTCTCGACATGGTGTTATGTGTCGCAGAGAAGCATTTAAACACTTTTGCTAAGGGGTGTTGGGACCTCCAAGCGTCTAGTAGTCCCATCTCATCTAGCAATTTCCCGAAACGTGTGGGAGAGGGTGTATTGTCAATCGGAGATGTCGGGGAAGTCCTGTCTAGGTGGTTGTCCAAAAAAGAACAAAGAGCTCCCAGTACTAGTGTCTGGGTAAGGGGTTACTTAAGCAAAGCTTTCTAATAGTCAATCATTAATTGGCGGAGTTGCCAAAAGGTTGAATAATTCACTTTATTTGAATAGTTAAAAAACATTAAACATTGGGAAACACACTTAATTAAAATGTTAGTAAGTTGAACGCAGTAGGACCAAAAAGGGGCCCTATTACTGCGACAATAGTTTGATAATAGGCCTGACACAACAAACAAAAAAACGCACTAAACAAAACAAAAACAATACATACAATACATACAACGGATGACAGCACTAACATTTTAATTAAGTGTGTTGCCCAATGTTTAATGTTTTTTAACTATTCAAATAAAGTGAATTATTCAACCTTTTGGCAACTCCGCCAATTAATGATTGACTATTAGAAAGCTTTGCTTAAGTAACCCCTTACAAAGACACTAGTACTGGGTGCTCTTTGTTCTTTTTTGTACTATTATGGTTACAGCATCAGTTTATTTAGGAACTTTGTGGTCACCTTAATTTGGCCACTCCTTAATGCTCCTTGTTCCCTTTCCCTTTACCCTCCCCCTGGTTTAATTTACTTACCATTGTGACTCTTCTGATGGTCACCTCTAACGAGAAGCATTATTGATACTTATTTACGTTGTTTGTATGTTTAATTATTAATTATCCAGCTTTTTGTAAATCTTAAAAAGTTTCTTTAATTTAAAAGGTAATGGCATTCATGCTAGGGGAGGAAATAGACCTTGAGATTAAAACAGCTTTTCAGAGTGACACCCCACAAGCTACCAAACAAGAGGATGAGATTAGAAATAAATTCAAGGAACACAAAAAACTGTTAATAAAACACTTGAATAGAAAATGGGACGTAACCTCATTAGAAACATATATAGCGCACAGGATTATCCCAAGAGGATTACGCGATCGAACCATACCAGCGGAACACCTACATACTGAAAGTTTTCTACCCAAATGGAAAGAACTATATATCAACCACGGCATGGCCGTGATGGGGCTCATAGTTGAAGAGGAAAAGGCACAGTTGATAGAAATCCAGGCCCAAATAGAGGAAAGTGCTCGAGGACTGGAGGCATTTAAACATCTTGACGAATTTATCAAACAAAATGACACCCTCAAAAAAGACATAGAAAAGACCCAATTAAATCTTAAAATAACAAAACAAAGTAAATTTAAACGGGATATCTCAGATTTCGAAAAAGACGAGATATTTGATCTGACCATACGGCGTGGCCGCAGTCGATCTAGAGGGAGGGGCCAACGCCAACAATCCAAACAACGTCGAGATAAATCACATACTGATTCTGACGATGAAACAACAAGGTCAGTCACTTTTTTAGAACAAAGGGGGGCGGAGTCAAATACCCTACAAACTCCACCTCCGACGCAAAAAAACAAAACAAGCTCCCAGAAACAAAAACAGATCAAGGCATCAGGCGACCGCACATACACGAGAAGCCAAAAAACACATTAATCATGCAACCCCCTCAGAGTATACAACACGAGCCAAATGACCTGAAGGTGGTCAATTTATCCAGCCATAATTTTAGTTCGGATCACCTTAGTCTCCTCACGAAGGGTATGTCCTTTTCACCGACATCCACCATGGATGAGTTTACTGTATATAAGGACATTTCTCTATTTTTGAGAAAGGTCTTTTTACGTTCCCTATATGACGGCAATGGTGCGACCTCCAATACCATTGTTGATTCAGATGATCAACAAGTTCTGGATATTTTAAACTCTTTACTAGACGAAAATCTAGGATATAGCGATGAGGTCCATACATCAACCAAACAAACGGTTGATTTAAAAATCAAATCACAAAAAATGCCCCCTCTGTCCAAACATAGGTGGTTAAGCCTCTTCCTTGAGATGGTCCAGATCTCGATCTCGAGAAAGTAAATTGGAATAAAAGAGGCATGGATAACTTAACTGAAGGCAAAAGAATCGCCCTCAATGACCTTAAAAAAAATGAAAAACATAGTCATTAAAAACAGCGATAAAGGGGGCAATGTGGTCATCTTGGATGACACACATTATGAAAAAATGGCAAAGAAACTACTAAATGATGATACCACTTATCGTAGATTGGACCACAACCCTTTTCCCACGCTAGTTCAAGAACTAAATCAGATACTCACTTTTGCCAGGGATGAGGGACTACTGACCATGCGTGAATATCAGTATCTTTCAGTTCAGGAGTTTAACACACCTACCTTCTACGTAATTCCCAAACTGCACAAAAACCTGAAAGATCCACCGGGAAGACCGATAGTATCAGCCTGTCAAGGCCCCTTTGAACGTATTGGTAGGTATCTTGATCTCCTGTTGAAGGACATGGTCACTGGCCAAAAATCCTTTGTACAAGACACATGCCATGTCCTAGCCAAACTAACGGAATTTCAAAATCTTGACCAGCTGGGTGAAATTTGGCTCGTCGGCATCGACGTTGAGTCATTATATACCTCAATACCCCATGAGTATGGGATCAGAGCAGTTGAGACTTTTCTGAACACTCTTTACCCCCAATCAGGACCACAAAATGAATTTCTGGTTGACCTCCTAAGATTCATGTTGGGCAATAATTACTTACAATTTCTGGCGGTCTATTACCAGCAAATTCGTGGCACGTCTATGAGAGCAGCTTGGGCACCTTCATACGCGTGCCTTCACTTGAGCTTCTGGGAGGAGATGATGGTTTTCCCTTCGTTGATGTACCGTGACCACGTTTACGCCTGGTTACGGTACTTCGATGATATTTTTATGATCTGGCGGGGCACTCAGAGCAAAATGTTGGAGTTCATTAACAAGCTGAATGATAATACATTTAATATACACTTGACATATTCTTTCAGCCAAACGAAATTGTCCTTTCTTGATCTGCAAATTCATTTTGAGAATGGACAACTCCATACTTCAACTTTGAGCAAGGAAATGGCGGCAAACACCTTTCTGAGTGCCACCAGCCATAATCCCCACTGGGTAAAAAACGGTATTCCAGTGGGTCAATTTCTACGTCTCAAAAGAAACTGTTCAAAAGCCAGCGATTACCGAAAGGAAAGCCAGGATCTCTATACACGCTTTAGAGAGCGGGGCTATTCACATCGTCAAATTAAGCGAGCTAGGCGGAAGGCGTCGACTCGGAACCGTCAGAGCCTACTTCTAACCGAGTCAACTCACAACTCGGACCTACCTAAACCAAAAACTGACAGCCCAGTTAGATTAATTACCACCTTTGGCTCTCAATGGAATGACATTTGGTCCATCCTAGAGAAACATTGGGGTTTACTCACAGACTCACCGGGTTTGGGCATGATAGTAGGCACCTCTCCCCAGATGGTTGCCCGACGGGCCAAAAACCTGGGGGACATGCTGATACAGTCAGAATTTTTGCGAAAACCTGAAAATTCATGGCTGTCCGACTATCCGCAAACTCTTGGTATGTACCCGTGTAATAGGTGCCAAATTTGCCCCTATGTACACAGAACTTCCACCTTTACTGATGCGCATAGAAAGGGATCATTTAAAATTCATGATCTAATTAATTGTTCTACATCTCGATTAATCTACATGATTACATGCCCATGCCCCAAAATTTATATTGGAAAAACAAAAAGACAGCTAAAAATTTGCATTGGGGAACATCTGCGAGAAATTAATGACAAAACAAAAATCCCTGAGAAACCCTTGGCAAAGCACTTTGCTAAATTCCATGGGAGCAATTCGCGTGGGATGACGGTAAAAGGCATTTATGCCCTAAAATTACCCCCTAGACGTGGCGATTTTGATCGCATACTACTTCAAAAAGAAAAATGGTGGTTTTACCGCCTAAAGTCGCTAGTTCCGGCAGGGCTAAACACTGAACTAAACTTTCAGCCCTTCCTACCCATTTAAACAATAATTCCGCATTATATTTGGTGTTTCACCCCATCCATGCTAGTGCATCAACACTATACATGAACAAAACACAGACATGGCCGGCAACACCACAATATAGTCATCTGTCAACACTTAGGAAGCTCTATACTAGTACTAGTATGTTTACCACTCTTTTTTAATTTTATTTTTATTTTCATTTAATATGCGGTATCATTAATCTTCACCTAATTCTAGTTTCATTAGCATGTCCGTTTTTCGTTGTGTTCCCCTTCCCCTCTTGTTCTCCTTCCCTGTTTATTATTCATTATATCAGGTCAGGTACTTGTAACTCTGTTTGAAAAATATAGCTGTTTCAATGAACTATTAAAATAAAAAAAAACTCTTACTCCTACTGTTTATTCCATTTATCATCCCCTAAACAAACAACATATGAAACTCTCCTGACAGCAACACACAAATGTGATCGAGATTCACTTGTGTCAAAACTTCAGCATCAGGGCGGTGATTGATCGCAGCCGACGATACAAGAGGAGCGTCCTCACCACCAGTCCGAGAAGAAGCTACACTATCAGCAATAGCGAAACGCGTTGACGTCATCAATGCCGACACGCCGCGGGCGCCGGGCATAGTGAGTGTATGTGAGATCAGGAGATGAGACGAAGCACCAGGTAGCTGCT
Source organism: Lithobates clamitans (assembly GCA_037952925.1). Lineage (NCBI taxonomy): Eukaryota > Metazoa > Chordata > Amphibia > Anura > Ranidae > Lithobates > Lithobates clamitans. The sequence continues at coordinate 8,168,255 of JBBGZY010000605.1, read as the reverse complement.
GACAGCTGACTGCTCCGACCAGCCCATCCCTCTGATGTTAACCCGGCATCCGCATCCATCTGATTTCCCCTACAAACTGGCGATGGACTCAAGCCCCTAGGAGGAATACTAGGAGCCGGAGGACTTTCATCAGCAGGTGGACAGTACTTGTGAATGAACAATCCTGAGTGGATCTTAGAGGACAACTGATGCAACAAATGGTAAAGTCTACAACCTTTATTCATCTGAGCCAAGTCTGGTAGATTTCATATCCTTATATATTTGAGAATACTCACTATACCTACTATGTTAACACTAATGACTTTTACCTAAACTGCTCAAAGGACAACCACTCCTTTTCCGCATCTTTTTCAATAACCCTCTCATTAACATCCCCAGGATTTGATCACCATATGTGGACTACTACTGCTTTCTAATTTCTATCCACAGCTCTGTAAATTCAGTGCTTAGCACTTCCCGTGAAGCCGGCAGTAGTTAATAACCACCCATCCTGTTCCCCTACCACTATTCCCACCCATCCCCAAAAGGATTTTTCTCGCTGCTGACTGGTATTTTTTGGCCAATTGCGAACACTAGTACTATTATAACAGATACTAAATTAATGACATTAATTGATCACCTGTTACCAGCCGGCTACCAGCAAAATCCTTACGGCGTCCGGGCGCTGTCATCCGTTGTATGTATTGTTTTTGTTTTGTTTAGTGTGTTTTTTTGTTTGTTGTGTCAGGCCTATTATCAAACTATTGTCGCAGTAATAGGGCCCCTTTTTGGTCCTACTGCGTTCAACTTACTAACATTTTAATTAAGTGTGTTGCCCAATGTTTAATGTTTTTTAACTATTCAAATAAAGTGAATTATTCAACCTTTTGGCAACTCCGCCAATTAATGATTGACCATTAGAAAGCTTTGCTTAAGTAACCCCTTACCCAGACACTAGTACTGGGTGCTCTTTGTTCTTTTTCGTACTATTATGGTTACAGCATCAGTTTATTTACGAACTTTGTGGTCACCTTAATTTGGCCACTCCTTAATGCTCCTTGTTCCCTTTCCCTTTACCCTCCCCCTGGTTTAGGTGGTTGTCCAGTACCGCATTAAAATCTCCCATCCACAGGGCTGGGATTGTGGGAAATTGTGCCATAAAGTCCAATCCCTCATTGATGACATTAAACTGAAATGGAGGAGGTATATATATATTGCCAGCAAAAGTACTTCTAGTCCATTTAATCTGCAATGTATAAATGGAAATTTGCCCTGGGGGTCAGACCTCAATGTCAACATAACAAACTGTGTTGTTTTGGTTACCAATATTGCCACCCCTTTAGAATAGGCCGAGTATGGGGCCTGGTAAACCCATCCCAACCAAGGTTTTTTAAGCAAGAGCATTAATTGACCAGTTAAGTGTGTTTCTACTAAAACCATCACTTGTGCCTGTTGTGCCTTAAGGTACGTCATAATGGCATTCCTTTTGGATTTGTCTCTAAGACCCCGAACATTCCACGCTAAGCATTTTAGGGATGACATAGCGTTGTAATTAAAGCATATGCATAGTCATCAGCCTGCGTCGACCCATCCCAGCAACCAGGTGTACTCGCCCAATATTGCTGGGAGGCGTCCATCAAACAACCCGAGAGCATGCGAGCAGGTCTAGCATGTATACCTCTACCTACTCTTGCCAGGTCTATATAGCTCTGTAAAGTACCATGTGTTGCGATAAAAACAATAAGAACGATAAACTTAAAATTAAACAAAACATTGTTATAAACCATTGCACCGATCTGGCTGGGCTCATCACACCCCCCGCGCAAATATGTACGGGAAATGTGTTCCCAGACAGACCAGGGAAACTTAGCTTGTATAACATTTACAATATAAGCCTGTATTGAGATAGCGGGGTCCAATACGGCTCCCGCGACTAGTGGGACGAACATCCGCTGAAAAGCCAGCAACAGTGTGATGAAAGCTATCTTCAGGAGCGGGCTTAGCAAAAAAGGTGGTAGGATAAAAAAACATCAAACAGTCACTCCACCTATTATCCCTCCACTTCATAGCGAGCAAATTATTACACTGCAAGCAGGCTCTCTCCCCCAGCCTAAGACGGGAATCTACAAGCCGCTGGGGAAAGCCCCAGCGATTAGGTGGCACGGTGCCACATGCTCCAATCTGATGATCAAAAAGGTGACTGAAAAGTGGCGCGCTCGTGTAATAATTGTCCACATATAAGTGGTGCCCCTTTGCGAATAAGGGTAACACCAAGTCCCACACAATCTTGCCAGCGCTTCCTATGTAGTCAGGGCAGTTTGACGGCTCTACGTGGCTATCTTTTCCCCCGTAAACCATGAAACTACATGTGTAGCCTGTGGCCTTGTCACAGAGCTTATACATCTTGACCCCGTATCTGGCATGCTTGCTGAGAAGGTACTGTTTGAATGACAAGCGGCCAGAAAACTTAATCAGGGACTAATCAACGCAGACAACTTGATGGCTAGTAAACAAGTCTGCAAAACATTGGTTGAAGTGGTTTACGAGGGGTCGAATTTTGTAGAGCCGATCGTATCCAGGGTCTCCATGAGGATGACAGAGTTCATTGTTGTTGAAGTGCATGAACCGCAAGATCTGCTTGTATCGTGCCCTGGTCATGGAGGCAGAGAACAAGGGCATATGGTGAATTGGCTCAGTGGACAAATATGACCGCAACTCACTCTTTTTAGTTATGCCCATGTTAAGGGGAAAGGCCCAGAAGGAGCTTAAATTTGGAAACCGTAATTGGTCTCTAATCTCTGACAAGGGAGGCCGGGGAACAGTGGCGATGTGTTGACCAGCGTACAAATTGCTTTGGTTGCACAATAGATCTATAGAGATCTGCGGTGAAAAACAGCAAATAAAAATCAAGTGGCGTAAAATCAACTGTTTCCACAAGAATGCCGGGTTGGTCAGTGAATGGGGGAAGTTCGGGTGCTGCAGAAGTGCTGGGTTCCCATTTAGGATTGGCGAATGCAGCAGGAAGGGCACTATGGGCATGATGGGCCTGTGTTCGTCTTCTTGGTGGCAGCTGGACACTACTTGTGCTTGCCACCTCGCCAGCTTGAACTGCACTTATGGGACTCGCCACATCACCAAGTGTTACTGCAGTGCTGGATGTACTACCAGGGTGTACTAGGCCGCTGGTGCTTGCCAGTTCACCAGAAGGAATAGCGGCGCTAGTACTGCTCTGCTCCATACGAGAGCCCTGCAGTTCTTGCACCTCAACATAAATATAAAGGGAAAAAAAAGCGCTAGAAAGCAATTATAAATGCTGAACTGCAGCTGCAACAAAGAAACACTAATATTAGTGTAATAAACTAAAGCAAATAAAATAAGTGCGCTTACAGTCAGATATAGATTCATGTGTTACTTGCATAAATGAATAAATAAATGGATATATATAAGCTGTGAATAATTGATAACTCAAAACCAAAATCAGAAAGTGCTTATAGGTAAATAAACTCCAATATTAAATTGAGTGCACAGTAGGTGACCAAACGTGTAAATAAATATAGATGAATCAAAGTGAATATAAAAAAGAAAAAAAGTGAGTACTGTCCATTCACAAAAAGCTCAATGAAGGCGCATCAGTCCCATGAAGGAAAAGTAACGTATCCACAGTTCATTGAGAACAGCCAGTGTGGGTGAAAAAAAGAAGAAGAAGGTGGTGTGAAGGAATATCCAGACAAGACAGTGAATCCAGAGGACACTATAGATGGACCCTTACCAAAAGCTGTGGACCTCCCTAATAGCAAGGTCTTGTGTGCGTGCAGATACAGCCCTCGGACAGGGACAGCTGGATGGCAGTGTCCGGATCAGCCGATCAATGCAGCGTTCTAACGGAAGGCGATTCCAGCGTGTCCACCTGGAGGGAGGCACCCACCGGTCCAGGGGCCGTAAGTGCAAAAAGGCTCCGATGGTGTAGTAAGATTTAAAAAATTTATTGCTAAATAAAGGCAGAAAAAAACAACTCCATCGTACAATAATTGGAACAAGTTAAAAAGCCGGCATATAAAAAGCGAACACCCGTGTAAACATGGGGCGAACAACGTGATGGCGTACAGTACCCTACAAGTTTCGTCATAAATGACATCTTCAAAGGGGCACGGACGACGCGCTGAACGAAAACCAGACCTTGTTTTCGTCTAGGTGTCGTTCAGCACTCAGCAATAATAAGGAAGCACAGAAAAACACTAAACCTCGGTCTGGTGCCTGCCACATAGTGAAAGCTCCACATAGGAATCCCGGGAAGGGAGAAAAACTGAGCTGTAAAAATAATGGGTATATATAAATGAGTCCAGGATTAGACCCAATGTATATGAGTCCAAACCAGATGACACAGGGAAAAAAAAAGGATAATTTTTAGAACAGCTAAATTAAAATAATAATACCGCAACCAGCAGATTGCAGTTTTAAAATTAAGTCTACATCTGAGGGGATGACTCCAAATTTTAAAATAAACTAAAAAATGATCAAAAATATTAAAAATAATAATAATAATAAAAATAATATATGTGAATATATATGTATTCGCATCTTATTGTTCTACCGATCAGCTGATCGTAGTAAGAAATGGAACCTCTATCTGAGTGGGGGACACCAGATCGTCCAAGCATTCTCCTAGAGACAATATAAATTGTCTAACAAGGATACAGATTTGGAAAAAAATAACAGTCCTGTCTCAAGAGTTATCAATTAACTCATTTATCTCAATATCTACATTTAATCCTAGGGGTCTAAGACAACTAATTTTGTAGATCCATTCCATTTCTAACTTGGAGATAGCACGCCGTTTAGGTCCCCCTCTCCATGGTAATTTAAGTCTGTCTATACCTACAAACGAAGTTCCCCTAGGGTCCTGCTTATGTACTTCTAAATAGTGTTTGGAAACCGGATGGCCTTTAAAGCTCCTCCTAATGTTCCCAATATGCTCATTGAGTCTCATCTGCGGGGGTCGCACAGTGCGTCCCACATATTGAAGCCCGCACGGGTAGGTGAGAAGATCCACAACATTCGTCGTAGAACAGGTAATGAAAGATTTGATGGAAAACTCTTTGGAAATGCTGTTAGAATGGAATTGACTGACCTTCCTATCTGTAATGGCATTGACAGAACAAAGCGCACAATTTCTGCATCTATAGTACCCGACCAGATTTTGAAAGAACATAGGTTTTTTTAGTAGGAGGATGACAAACACTAGGGGCTACACATGATTTTATTGAGGGAGCCCTCTATAGACAATTTGAGGTCTACCAGGGAGTAATGATCCCAATACGGGATCATTTTTAACAATATGCCAATGTTTGTATAGCAGTTTCTTGATTGAGAAGTGTTGATGGGAGTATCCTGTTATGAAAGGACAAACAAAATTACTATCAGTGTTACCACCTCTCCTAGTACCATCCATAAGAAGAAGGTCACGATCAAGCTGGTCCACTTGGTCCAATTTCTCTTTAAGGAAGTGGGCCTCATACCCTTTCTCCAGAAATCTGTCAGTGAGAACCTTGGATTGGGCCTTAAAGTCAGTGGTTGTAGAGCAATTCTTGCTTTATGGTGGCAGTTATCACGAGGAATGAATGAATTGCAGTCTGTGGCCTTTAAATGGGTGGAGGTGAGTAGAACATCCCCTTCACTCCAGATCTTAAGGTCTAAAAAGTTGACCGTTTGTTGACTTGCCTCATATTTTAGTATAATTCCCCTATCATTATTATTGAGACCCCCTTAGTTTGAAGAAAAAACTGGTTGTCATGCCAGAAAAAGTTATGCGTGGTGGCGTATTCTAAAAGATCCATGATGAAACGCTTTTGTCTCCTTGATAGTGAGAGATCTCTATTCAAAAAATGCCTATTCAAAAACTGAAACAATACCCCAATTATGAGGAATTATGGTATACAGGGATGTGACATCGGCAGTGACTAGCCTGTGTCCCTCCCTATAACCACAATTTTTAAGCAGATTGATGGTATGTCTGCTATCTTTGATATAGGCTGGAAAAAGTTGGACTAGGGATTGGAGAAATCTATCAATGTACTTACCTGCCCTGGATGTGATAGAATCTGTTCTGCTAATAATTGGGCGGCCTGGGGGATGAACCGTATCCTTATGGATCTTGAGAAGGTAATACATGATAGGAATTCTTGAAGACATTGGTACCAAAAAGGATTTCTCCTTTTTGTTAATAATGCCCAACTCAAAACTTCGGTCAACAATTCTTTCCAATTCCTTTTTAAATTTTACCCATGGGTCAGACCTAAGGGGCATATAGGTATCTTGGTCCCCAACTATGTTCCTGAGTTCCTGAAGGTAGTCAACCTTATCAAGGACTACTATCCCCCCCTTGTCCGCTGGCCTAATCACAAGGTCTTTTTGTTTACAAAGCGAGTCCAGACCAAGTTGTAATTCCCTTGTCATTTTAGTGTTTTTTATTTTCAGAAGGTTAAGGTTTCTAAGGAGAACATCCCTAAAGACCTTGATGGAGGCAGGTAAGCCTCCAGGTGAATTGAACAAGGAGGCATTATCTAAACCTGAATGTCTGATATTAGTAGAAGTCATGCCTCTTTTAATTTTTAATTTTCTGGTATACTTATGGATAGGGATGAGCTTCGAGTTCGAGTCAAACTCATGTTTGACTCGAACATTGGCTGTTTGCAAGTTCGCCGAACAGCGAACAATTTGGGGTGTTCGCGGCAAATTCGAATGCCGCAGAACACCCTTTAAAAGTCTATGGGAGAAATCAAAAGTGCTAATTTTAAAGGCTTATATGCAAGTTATTGTCATAAAAAGTGTTTGGGGACCCGGGTCCTGCCCCAGGGGACATGGATCAATGCAAAAAAAGTTTTAAAAACAGCCGTTTTTTCAGGAGCAGTGATTTTAATAATGCTTAAAGTCAAACAATAAAAGTGTAATATCCCTTTAAATTTCGTAGCTGGGGGGTGTCTATAGTATGCCTGTAAATGGGGGCATGTTTCCCGTGTTTAGAACAGTCTGACAGCAAAATGACATTTCGAAGGAAAAATTCAATTTAAAAGTACCCGCGGCTTTTGCATTGCCGACAATACACATAGAAGTTCATTGATAAAAATGGCATGGGAATTCAACACAGGGAAGCCCCGAACCAAAATGTAAAAAAAAAAATGACGTGGGAGTCCCCCTAAATTCCATACCAGGCCCTTCAGGTCTGGTATGGATATTAAGGGGAACCCCGGCCAAAATTTTTAAAAAAAATGACGTGGGGTTCCCCCTAAATTCCATACCAGACCCTTCAGGTCTGGTATGAATTTTAAGGGGAACCCCGCGCCAAAAAAAAAAAAAAACGGCGAAGGAAAAATTCCATTTAAAACTACCCGCGGCTATTGCATTGCCGACAATACACATAGAAGTTCATTGATAAAAACGGCATGGGAATTCAACACAGGGAAACCCCGAACTAAAATTTGAAAAAAAATGACGTGGGAGTCCCCCTAAATTCCATACCAGGCCCTTCAGGTCTGGTATGGATTTTAAGGGGAACCCCGCGCCAAAAAAAAAAAACGGCGTGAGGTCCCCCCAAGAATACATACCAGACCCTTATCCGAGCACGCAACCTGGCAGGTGCGCCCCCCCTCCTGAACCGTACCAGGCCACATGCCCTCAACATTGGGAGGGTGCTTTGGGGTAGCCCCCCAAAACACCTTGTCCCCATGTTGATGATGTTGTTTATCGGAATCTGGAAGCTCCTTTTAACAAGGGAACCCCCAGATCCCGGCCCCCCCTGTGTGAAATGGTAAGGGGGTACTTAACCCTACCATTTCACTAAAAAACTGTCAATAATGTTAAAAATGACAAGAGACAGTTTTTGACAATTCCTTTATTTAAATGCTTCTTCTTTCTTCTATCTTCCTTCATCTTCTTCTGGTTCTTCTGGCTCTTCTGGTTCTTCCTTCGGCGTTCTCGTCCAGCATCTCCTCCGCAGCGTCTTCTATCTTCTTCCCCTCGGGCCGCTCCGCACCCATGGCATGGGGGAGGGCTCCCGCTCTTCTCTTCATCTTCTTCTTCATCCTCTTCTCTTCTTCCTTCTTCTCTTCTTCATTTTCTTCTCTGGGCTGCTCTGCATCCATGCTGGCATGGAGGGAGGCTCCCGCTGTGTGACGGCGTCTCCTCGTCTGACGGTTCTTAAATAACGGTAGGGGGGCCACCCGGTGACCCCGCCCCCTCTGACGCACAGGACATGACGGGACTTCCCTGTGGCATTCCCCGTGACGTCACAGGGAAGTCCCATCAAGTCACCATGCGTCAGAGGGGGCGGGGTCATCGGGTGGCCCCGCCCCCCATTATTTAAGAACCGTCAGACGAGGAGACTCCGTCACACAGCGGGAGCCTCCCTCCATGCCAGCATGGGTGCAGAGCGGCCCAGAGAAGAAAATGAAGAAGGAAGAAGAGAAGAGGATGAAGAAGAAGATGAAGAGAAGAGCGGGAGCCTCCCCCCATGCCATGGGTGTGGAGCGGCCCGAGGAGAAGAAGATAGAAGACGCCGCGGAGGAGATGCTGGACGAGAACGCCGGAGGAAGAACCAGAAGAACCAGAAGAAGAAGAAGATGAAGGAAGATAGAAGAAAGAAGAAGCATTTAAAGAAAGGAATTGTCAAAAACTGTCTTCATTTTTGACAGTTTTTTAGTGAAATGGTAGGGGTAAGTACCCCCTTACCATTTCACACGGGGGGGCGGGATCTGGGGGTCCCCTTGTTAAAGGGGGCTTCCAGATTCCCATAAGCCCCCTGCCCGCAGACCCCCACAACCACCGGCCAGGGTTGTGGGGATGAGGCCCTTGTCCTCATCAACATGGGGGCAAGGTGTTTTGGGGGGCTACTCCAAAGCACCCTCCCAATGTTGAGGGCATGTGGCCTGGTACGGTTCAGGAGGGGGGGCGTACTCTCATCCCCCCCTCTTTTCCTGCGGCCTGCCAGGTTGCGTGCTCGGATAAGGGTCTGGTATGGATTCTTGGGGGGACCCCATGCCGTTTTTTTTTTTTGGCGCGGGGTTCCCCTTAAAATCCATACCAGAACTGAAGGGTCTGGTATGGAATTTAGGGGGAACCCCACGTCATTTTTTTTTTAAATTTTGGCCGGGGTTCCCCTTAATATCCATACCATACCTGAAGGGCCTGGTATGGAATTTAGGGGGACTCCCACGTCATTTTTTTTTTTACATTTTGGTTCGGGGTTACCCTATGTTGAATTCCCATGCCGTTTTTATCAATGAACTTCTATGTGTATTGTCGGCAATGCAATAGCCGCGGGTAGTTTTGAATGGAATTTTTCCTTCGAAATGTCATTTTGCTGTCAGACTGTTCTAAACATGGGAAACATGCGCCCCTTTACAGGCATACTATAGACACCCCAAAGGTACGAAATTTAAAGGGATATTACACTTCTATTGTTTGACTTTAAGCATTATTAAAATCACTGCTCCTGAAAAAACAGCCATTTTTAAAACTTTTTTTGCATTGATCCATGTCCCCTGGGGCAGGACCCGGGTCCCCAAACACTTTTCATGACAATAACTTGCATATAAGCCTTTAAAATTAGCACTTTTGATTATTCATGTTCGTGTCCCATAGACTTTAACGGTGTTCGCGTGTTCGAGCGAACTTTTTTCCTGTTCGCATGTTCTGGTGCGAACCGAACAGGGGGGTGTTTGGCTCATCCCTGCTTATGGATGTTTGTATAAGTTTGAAACTTATTAAGTGATTTAGGGGGTGCGAATTTGAGACCCTTATCTAAAATAGAGGTCTTGGCCTGGGTCAGGGAGACTTTACTTAAATTAAAAATACCCTGTCCTCTCATTCCCGTTTTCTTTTTGCTCTTTGATCTCCTCCCCCCTCTGACTCCTTTTCTATAGGTCTTTGGGGTTTTGGTCTCCCTGAGGAAAACCCCAGTGTTGTGGTTGGGAATATTCTTCCCACTGGGGTTGGTTGGAAATAAGCTGACCACCGTGGTCTCTCTGTTGGGAGGGAGTTGGTTGGTGCCAGGGTGGCCTGTCATTCTGCATTCCTCTTCTGGGGGTCCGATACTCAGAGTGATGTTCATCTCTACTCTCATATCCTCTATAGTTGTCATATTGATAGTCCCTACCTCTCAAAGGCTGGAACCGATTCTGAGTGGGGACAGAATATCTTGAGTATTGGTCATCTCCATAGGTTCTCCTAGGGGAACCATAATGGTAAGAGGAATAGTCATTCTGGTATCCACCAGTTGGTCCATACTGGTGATAGCCATCATTGTATTGGGTATGGCCATTTGACTTACGGTTCTTAGGTTTCTTTTTTGGGGACTTAGAGGTACCCCCAGGTCTCTGTGTTGAAGGGTGAAGTTTTGGATTGAAAGGGCTTATTATGCTTCACTGGTGATTGGTAAGACACTCGTCTGGAAGTAGTGGGATGTTGACTCTGAGTGGGGGGAGTTCTGTGTAAATATCTATCAGTTTCATTAGATTGTGAATCATCCTCTCAACTAGAGGGATGAAGAGTGGTCAGAAGGCCAGTCGTCTCAGCCAGATCGGCTGCGATTTTACTTTGTCATTCAAACACAAAACCATTTTTATAGTCCCCCACATCTCGGTTGAACTTTTTCCTTTTCTTATTCTTTTGTTCACTTTCTTCCTTCTCAAGTAATTTTTTAAGGTTGGTAGATCTTTCCTTATATTCCTCACTATTAGTATGAGGGGAGAGTTTCTCCTTAATAGCCTTGATCTATACATCAAGTCTCACTAGTTTATCATTTTTCTTCTGAGTCAGAAACTCCAAGAATTTGACTACAGCTTCATTGAAGTACCTGAACCAATCCTGGAGTTCTGATTCACCTTTTTGTGGACTAACCTCCCACCTTAGTCTTCTTGGGACCATCGAATCAGTCACATACTGTCCCAAAAAGGCTATATCCCACTGGGTATGTATCTCAGAGATCATGAGATTTTTAAGTCTCATAAACAGACCACTTAAGTCACTCTCTGATTCACTGCTGGTTTCAAATACCCCATCTTTGGTAATTACCCTTGAAGAGCGGTATTCAAAAACGTCCATAATTGGATAAGAACGCTCCCGGACCCGCTGGTAGGGGTGAGTGAAATGAAATAAATCTAACAAAAAATGTGAACTCCACTTCTTATAGGGGAAATCTAGTGGTAAGCCCACTTACTGCGACAAAGTACCCCGAATATATGACCATATAGTGTGACCAAACTCCCGTATTTTTTGAATATGTTCAGGTGTTCAGGTGTTTTTAACTAGCCCTGCAGGAAATGTAATTCTTGTATGTGTGCGCTGTAAAATATTTTGTACTGTTTGTAGGTCTTATAGCAGCACCATCTTGAATTTAAATGCATTGTATGGTGTGCCCCCCAAATATGTTCTTGTATGTTGTAATAGGCCCTGACCAGGTTTTTTGGGCTGAAGCACCCATCCCCCTCCTCATTACCTCCTATTTAGTGGCCACCAGTGTTTAGGATGTATCCCTTTCAGTTCTCCCACATAGAGGAGTTCAGCTCCCATGGTTGAGACAAAGGATCTTCCATTCTATTACTAGTGTAGGACCCACTAATTCGGGGTACTTTGTCGCAGTAAGTGGGCTTAGCACTTTATGACCATATAGTGTGACCAAACCCCCGTATTTTTTGAATATGTTCAGGTGTTTTTTTTTTTTTTTTATTTCAATAATTCTTTATTAAAATTCTTCAAAAAAAAAAAAAAAAAACATGAACAAAGAGGAAAATGCAGTTGTTACAGCACGTCAGATGTTCTGACTCGAGTAAATGAGTCCATAGCGGAGAAAGAAGTTGTAAGTATAGCATAGGTAGTTATACAAATGAGACTAAACAGTGGTGGATCATGCTTATTAATGCAAACAAAGAAACAGAGTAGCTCCAGACGGGGGTGGGGGGGGTGGGGAGGGGAGGTGAAGGGTGGGGAGGAGCACCAACCAGTTTAATGAGTTATTAATGTATAGTATGAGTGTGGATAAGAGAATAAAGAAGACAAAGCAAGGTAAGGGGAAGTTGGGAAATAGTGAGTACATTATAATGATACGGAGCATTTTGGATGTGTAAGCCAGGTAGACCAGTTATACAAAAATTTTTCCATAGTTAGATTCTTCCTAGCTACTAATTTCTCCATTTCACACTGAAGGTTCAGATCAGTAATTGTATTGGCAATGGAAGGAGAGTCTGTAGATTTCCAGAGTTTGGCAATATTTAGTTTTGCTGCGGGTAGAAGATGCACTATTACTACTCGTGACCTGGTAGGAAATTTTTCAATGCCCAGATGTAGTAATGCTAACGAGGGATTAGGAGGCGTTGTTACCTGAGATATGTTAGAGATCATGGTAAATATTTGTTTCCAGAATGAACTTATAGATCTGCAAAACCATAGGATGTGTGTTAGAGTACCTGTGCTTCCACATGTTCTCCAGCATGTAGAGGGATGTCCTGGGAAGAATTTGGAGAGACGGTAGGGTGTGAGATACCATCTATGTATCGTTTTTTGATATGATTCCCAGTGGTTAGAGCAGTGGGAAGCTGAGAAGGTATGTTTAAAGGCACGTGTCCACATATTGGGGGTAATAGCAATGTTTAGTTCTTCTGACCATTTTGAGAGAGATGGTATTTGGGAGTAGGGCCGATCGTCATTCAGTGCAGAGTACATTGTGGAGATACCATGTTTTGGGTAAGTCGTGTGTGTATAGAAGTTGTGTATCGGTTCAGGTATTATGGTCATAGTGGGAAGTTTAGAAGATTGAAGGAAGTGGGAGATCCTCAGGAATGTAAAGGCTTCTGTGTGGGGAAGCTTGTATTTGGTTTGGAGATTTGTGAAAGTTTTTAGGGAACTGTTTGTGTGGTAGAGGTCTGAGATAGTATTGATCTTGTGTTTCTGCCAATTTTGTAGGTTTAGGTTAGGTAGCAGCAACATTAACGATCTGATAGGGATTGGTACTGTATGTGACGGGTGACCTGTAGAGGTCGTCTGGGTAAATTTCTTCCATACTGTCAACGAGGCCGTGATTGACGGGGGATCCGTCTTTGTGTTTAGTAGAGAGCCCACTGACGTGAGAAGGAGTACCTCACGTAGGGTGTTTGGTTTGAAGGAAGATGATTCCATGATCGACCAGGACTTATTGGGGTTTGGGTGCCACCAGTAGTAGAGCTGGTCCAGGATGGAAGCGTAGTAATAAGTTTGTACGTGGGGAAGGCCTACCCCTCCTTTTTTATGGTGTCTGGTTAGGATGTAGTGAGCGCATCTTGGTGGTTTGGTTTCCCAAATATATCTGGAAAGTTGTTTTTGTATGGATGTGAAGAAGGAGTGGGGTATAGGTAGAATCACTGTACGAAATAGGTAAAGCAGTTTAGGGAGGATAAGCATTTTAAAGGAGGCAATCCTTCCTAATTTAGAGAGTCCTGTTGTGCGTATTTGGTTAAGAAGTTGTGGAAGTAATTTTTGGAAAGCACGATAGTTTAGGTCATAGAGTTGGGGAAGAGAGGGGGCTAATTTAATACCTAAATATGAGATGGATTGTTTCGTCCAGGAATAGGGGAGAGTCCTCTCCAGGAGGGATTGTTGACTGCTTGTGAGATTAAGTGGGAGGATCAGGGACTTAGAGGAGTTAACTTTATAGAAGGAGGCAGAGCTAAATTGAGCAATGATGTCTTGGATTGCTGGGATAGAATGGGCTGGATTTGTGATCAGTAGTATGACATCATCGGCAAAGAGGCTTATTTTGTGTTCCTTGTCGCTGTGTATGATGCCTGAAATGCGCTCATCTTCTCTAATCCTTGCTGCTAGAGGTTCCATAAGTAGAGCAAAGACGAGAGGGGAGAGTGGGCAACCCTGGCGAGTGCCGTTAGTGATCGCGAATGGTGTAGACAGGGATCCGTCTGTTAGCACTCTGGCGGATGGATTTGAATAAAGTGAGAGTATGGCAGTTTGAAACCTGCCGGTGATACCAAATTTGGATAGTACTGCTCTTAAAAATCCCCAGTGCACTCTATCGAACGCCTTCTCTGCGTCCAATGAAAGTAGCAGAGAAGGCGTTCGAGACCGGGTGACCTGATGAATTAGATTGATGACCCTTCTTGTTGCATCCGGGGCCTGTCTGTCTGGCATAAAGCCTACTTGATCTGGGTGCACCAGAGAAGGAAGACAGGTCATCAATCTGTATGCCATGACTTTTGCAAATATTTTGACATCCGACAAGCGAGATTGGTCTGTAGATGTGGAGGTGGGGTCTTTTTCTGGTTTGGGAATAGTAGTGATAATTGATCGTAACATGTCAAGTGGTAGAGAACCAGAGGTGGCAGCAGAGTTGAAGAGGTCAGTTAGGTGGGGGGCAATGGGTTTTGCAAATGTTTTGTAAAATTCGTTGGTGAAGCCATCCTCACCAGGTGATTTGTGGAGAGGTAGAGTGTTGATGGCCTTCAGGACTTCTTCATCTGAAAAGGGTCGAGAGAGCTCCTCAGACTGAGTAGGGGATATAGTCGGGAGATCAATACTAGATAGAAAATTGTGTATGCTTTGGTCTGTAGGTTGAGGGGTAGCTATGTCACTTGCAAGGTTATAGAGGGATGAGTAATAGTCGCTAAAGGCGTTAGCTATATCCTGTGGGTTTGTTAATAGTTGTCTGGTGGTGGGATGGTGAAGGGAAGCTATTTTATTTTTAACCCATTGAGCCTTGACTTGTCGGGCTAGTAAGGCTCCAGCTTTGTTTCCTAAAGCATAATATTTGGCCTTAGTGAATTTGAGATTTTTTTCAAATTTAAAGAGTAAAAGTGAACAGAGTTTTTGCCGCTGCTCTAGAAGGGCACTGGCTAGTTGTGGAGATGGAGCAAGTTTATTTTGGTTTTCTAACCGGGTGATTTGGGAAAGGACCTCGTCAATCTGCTTAGACCTCTGTTTTTTAACATTGCTATGAAGCTTAATTAAAACACCACGCATGTAGGCTTTATATGCTGACCAAAGTACAAACCTATCAATATCCGGTTGATCGTTCATTTCAAAGTAGGAGCAGTGTTCAGTAGCAATTGTTTGGACAATATTTGGATCAGAGATGAGGGAAGAGTCAAGTCTCCATATTCTGGTAGTCCTTCGACTACAGTTTCCCACAGTAAGGGAGATGGGAGCATGGTCCGACCATGTGATGGATCCATTGTCGGAGTGTGTCACGTCTTGAAGGGTGAGTTTATCAACAAGGAAGAAGTCAATGCGGGAGTATGAAAGTTGAGAAGAGGAGAAGTAAGAAAAGTCACGTTCGTTACTGTGTTGGCATCTTCATGGATCATAAAGATCGTTTGCTTGAAGAAAGGGGTTCAGAGCAGATCGATGGTTTCTAGTCGTGGATGTAGTGTCCAAGCTGGGATCTCCAATTATGTTGAAGTCGCCTCCTATAAGAAGTCTCCCTTTACGAAGTCGTGTTATTTTCTTGTATATTCGGTTGTGGAAGCTCAGTTGTCGTTTGTTCGGTCCATAAATGTTGACCAATGTATAGGTGATTTGATTTACATCGCATATGAGGATCAGAAAGCGGCCACGGGGGTCCGCGATTAATTGATGCAGTTTGAATTGTAGTGTGTTTCGTATGGCGGTGAGGACTCCACCTTTCTTCTTCTGATCTGAGGCCAAAAAAACCTGGTCAAAATTTTTTAGAGTGAATCTGGGAGTTTTGGCAATTGCAAAATGAGTCTCTTGTACTAAAAGTATATCAGCTTTTTGGGTATTGGCTTCTCTGAGGAGTGTGGATCTCTTCTGTGGGGAGTTTAGGCCCCTGGCATTAATAGAGACCATTTTAAAAGCCATTCTAGAATAGTAAAGACAGGGAGGATTGTCCCCAGGTCTGGGTGGTGCTTTATCGGCGTAATTTGAGTCGCTAAGCTCACTTAATGTGCTGTGAGTGAGATGGGTTGTCTGATGTTTAAGGGGGTAGCGACCCGGGTATAGCTAGGTAGAAAAGTGGGTAGAGAGTGGCTGGTGTAGGGAGTGGGTAGAGGGTCTGTGATTAAAAAGGGCGAGCCCAGTAACAAAAGAGATCTGGGCTCAATGTGCAGAAACTACTGCAAACAATCAGCAGGGGGGAGAGAACTGATGTCCACAACGTGGGACAGGGATCTCTGAACAGACAGGCAAGTACTGGATAGAGGCATTACAGTTTCCCAGCTATTTAGTGGGTATGTAGAAGGGTACGGATCGTATATGTCATGGATTTGGAGCGTCTCCTCCGGTCTCCATGTGAATTGGAAGGTGAACAGAAGGGCATGGCCGTTCCTCCGGGATGATGTGCCAGTTTCTCAGGAGTGTAAGACCCATAGAGAGGGTGCGAACTACATGCGTTTTGTTTTAATGAGTAATGAGTAGTTTAGTAGGGAAACCCCATTTGTAGGGTATCTTATGATTCTGAAGTGCTTTGGTTATAGTCGACAGCTGTCTACGATTTTCCATTGTTGCTTTGGATAAATCAGCATACAGAGCGATGTTGGCGAAAGGGTCAGGGAGTCTCGCGGTTCGTTTAGCTGCGTGCATGACTTTTTCCTTGACAGTGAAAAAGTGGATACGTGCTAAAACATCCCTGGGTGTGGAAGCAGGAAGGTGAGATGGCTTTGGTAGTCTATGTGCCCTGTCAATTTCCATGTCTCGGGCAGATAGGTCAGGCGAAAGGGCACGCATTAGGGATTGCAGAAATTGTGCCAGATCCGATTGTTGGATCGACTCTGGAATATTACGGAATTTAATATTATTTCGCCTGGAGCGGTCTTCGAGGTCTGCGAGCTTCAGATTAATTATTTGAAGTTCATCTTCATGGTCTGCAAAGCCATCCACTATCTCATTATGAGCAGAGAATAAATCTCCCATCTTGGCATCCATTTGTGTTATGGCTTGATCATGCTGATTAACAGTTAGTGAGAGTGAGGAGACAGCTGTGGAAAGATCAGTATAAAGTGTTTGTCTTAGTGAGAGCAGCATGTTTTTCATGGTGTTCTCAGATAGTGGCTGATCTGAGGCAGGGAATGCATCTAGCACTGATGATTTTTGAGGAGGAGGGAGAGTGAACAGGCATGCAGCTGTGACAGTCTTTGTCTGCTGTGGCTCATCCGTTCTGAGCCGAGTTTTGGCAGGGCTGGAAGTTGTGGGTTAGTTAGGAGGAGAGCACTCACCCTGTATGCCTGAGGATCGGTGGAGCTCCGGAGTCAGTGTGAGGCTCTGATTTATATGTGAGGAGGAGAGCCGCTCTGTCATGTCACGGCCACCGCCGGCGCCATCTTGGCCGCTCGTCAGGTCTGACAGGGCATAATAGTCTGTCAGTTTCCTGGGGAGTGTGGATGATTTTCTCCTCTTCAGCATGTCTGTCCGCTGTGCTGGAGTGTTTGGGCAGCTGATAAGTATGTTTCCCCTTCACAGGAGCCGCTATTTAGGTCGCTTTAGCTGGATAAACTGTGGAGCTGGTAATCTAGGCAGCCATCCACACAAGCCGGCAAGCCACGCCCCCCTGTTCAGGTGTTTTTAACTAGCCCTGCAGGAAATGTCATTCTTGTATGTGTGCGCTGTAAAATATTTTGTACTGTTTATAGGTCTTATAGCAGCACCATCTTGAATTTAAATGCATTGTATGGTGTGCCCCCCAAATATGTTCTTGTATGTTGTAATAGGCCCTGACCAGGTTTTTTGGGCTGGAGCACCCATCTCCCTCCTCATTACCTCCTATTTAGTGGCCACCAGTGTTTAGGATGTATCCCTTTCAGTTCTCCCACATAGAGGAGTTCAGCTCCCATGGTTGAGACAAAGGATCTTCCATTCTATTACTAGTGTAGGACCCACTAATTCGGGGTACTTTGTCGCAGTAAGTGGGCTTAGCACTATATGACCATATAGTGTGACCAAACCCCCGTATTTTTTGAATATGTTCAGGTGTTCAGGTGCTTTTAACTAGCCCTGCAGGAAATGTCATTCTTGTATGTGTGCGCTGTAAAATATTTTGTACTGTTTGTAGGTCTTATAGCAGCACCATTTTGAATTTAAAATGCATTGTATGGTGTGCCCCCCAAATATGTTCTTGCACTCAAACATACTATCACGTAAGTTCCTTGTAAGCTTGTCGTTAACCAATAGTAATAATAAACTTAGATTGACTGATATATATCAGTTAAACTTTCTCAGTCCCTTACTATGAGGTAAACCGTGTATTATTGCTATGGTATGTGCTAACTATAATACCATTTCCTATATGACCATACTCAACATTGGATTGTACCACTAGACATTTGGTGGTTGTGTTTCAGTAGTGGAGAGGTAGGAATAACTTTCACACATGTGAGGAGGCATATTTAGAGGAACTCCAAGTTTCCCAATGTTTGTGGAAACTCTGAGTTCTCCTTTCTGTATATGCTAGCATTTTTTCCATAGTGAATTGAGCGTTCACTCTAGAAATTACTTCTGCAAGTTTGGGAGGTGATGTAGAGCGCCATTCTTTGGCTATTGCTATACATGCGGCAAATAAAACATGGATTACTACTTTTCTCTTCAAGGGAGGATAGTTTTCGATACCTAGGCTCAGAAGAGCAAGAGCAGGGCTAATGTCACGGTCAGAGCTGGTGATATTTCTAAGTAGTGTCTATATTTTTTGCTAGAAAGGTTATATAGTTGCACAATTCCAGAATATATGGAGGATATTGCCAATAGCTTGACAGTTTCTTCAACAGAGAGGAGTGATGCTAGGGTTCCTTTTGTTTAATCTATACAGAGTTATGTACCATCTATGTAAGAGTTTTTGTGCATTATCCCAGTGATCTACACATGCTGAAGATTTATGATTGTATTTTATCACTTCATGCCATTGGGACATAGAAAATTATTATTATTATTATTATTATTATTATTATTATTATTATTATTTTTGTAATTCAAATTGCCATTTCAGCATACGGGGGGTTTTGGATTGCAAGTAGAGGGGGGTGGTGAATTTGTAAAAGAGCGATATTCCCTTACGAGTATTGGAGGTTTTGCTTAAAAGGAAGTCCCACAGAATCTGTGGTATGGCTATCTGCCGTGTTGGGTTTTTGCCCTTGTAGTGATGTATTTGATATGCTCTATATCTATCTATCGCATTTTGATGTGGTGGAGCAGGTGTGGTGAAGTTGTATCTCGAGGATTTCGATGTTAGGACTGAGAAATTTGGGATTAGGTATTTGTAGGATGCTAGTGGTATGTTTAGTTTTCTAATTGGGGTGTCTGTAAAATGATTATGCACTAAGGATGACCAGGCATCTATCGTTGCTTGTATAGTTAAGTAAGGTGGGGTGTTTGGTCTGCAATGTATACAGGCTGCTGTAGCCAACGCAGGGAGGTCATGGCCTGGTGGTACTGTGCGTTCAATATCTGAGCAGCGGTTATCCGTTTGGCAGGAGAACCAGTATTTCATCTGATCCAGTATTGCAGCCTTATAGTATGTCTGTGCATTAGGTAGTCCTACCCTCCTAGATGTTTAGGTTTATAGAGGTGGGCCAGTGCTATTCTGGGTTTTTTACCCCCCCCATATGTATGTTTTCAGGCATTTTTCCAGTTGTGTAAAAAATTTCTGGGGGATTGGTATGGGTAATGATCTAAAATAATATAGGAGTTTTGGTAATATTTGCATTTGGTATGCAGCTATCCTCCCCAACCAGGTAAGGTGTAGTTTGTTAATTTGATGTAATTCCTCTTCTATTTTTGTTAATAATGGAGGGAAGTTTTGTGAATATATTTTGGAGGAAGTGGATGTTAGCTGCACACCAAGGTAAGTGATGGAAGGGGGGTCCCAGTTGCAGGGAAAAATACTTTTTAATCTTGTTTTGGTATCATTTGATATATGAAGCGAAAGTGCATAGCTTTTGGTTGGATTAACTTTGTAAAAGGAGATTTGCCCAAATTTATGTAAAAGTGTTTTGACAATGGGTAAAGAAGTTGCTGGGTTTGATATAGAAAGGATTATGTCGTCAGCAAACAGACCTATTTTATGGCTGACAGAACCGACTTTAATGCCTTCTAATTTGTCGTTTGCTCTAATATATTCTGCTAGCGGTTCTATAACCAGAGAAAAAATAATTGGTGACAATGGGCATCCTTGTCGGGTACCGTTGGTTAGTGCAAAGGGATCAGATAGCAAGCTAGAGGTGAAGACTTTTGCAGATGGGTCTGAATACAGGGACATAATTGCTGAATGTATTAGTCCTGATAGACCAAACTTGAGTAAGGTCCTGGACAGGTATCCCCAATGGACCCTGTCGAAGGCCTTTTCTGCGTCTAATGCTAAAAAGATGCTGGGCTGCTTGCTTATTTCTGATATACGCAGGAGGTCTAGCATCCTCCTCATCCCATCTGGTGCCTGTCTGCCCTTCACAAAACCTACCTGGTCGAGCTCTATGAGGGAGGGGGTTATTTCCATAAGTCTGTTTGCTAAAATGTTTGCATATATCTTTAAATCGGAATTTAGTAGGGAAATAGGCCTGAAGTTTTGTGGGTCCGATATGTCTTTACCAGGTTTAGGGATAATGATAATGATAGCTTGGAGCATTTCTTTCGGGAAGGCACCATCGGAAGCTGCTATATTGAAAATTTTTACCAATTCAGGGGCTAGGATGGCAGAGAAAGCCTTGTAATATTCAGCGGAGAATCCGTCTGCTCCTGGCGATTTGTGCATGGGTAGAGAGTGAATAACAGATTCAACCTCTGTGAGTGTGATGGGAGCATTTATTTTTTGTAGGGAAGTTTTGTCTATTGAGGGAAGATGAACAGTCTGTAAGAATTGTTCAATCTCTGTGTCCGAGGGTTGGTAAGTGTTTGGGTCAGTCTTGAGATTGTATAAGGATTCATAATAGTCCTTAAAGGCATTGGCGATATCTTTGGGATTTTGGTATATGACATTGGTACTGTGGTGTCTGAGATATTTGAGATTAGACCGTGCTTGTTTCTTTTTAAGCTGGGAGGCTAGGATTTTACCTGCTCTGTTATTTTGGGAGTAGTAGGAGACTTTAAGTTTTTTAAAAAAGGTATCATATTCCGCTCTAATTTCTTGTCTTACTTCTTCCCGGCAGCTGTTGAGACTTTTGCGTATTTCCCTTGAGGAGGTAGCAGGATTCTTGTGTTGTGCTTCTAGATCTGCTATCTTCTCAAGTAGTTTTGTCATGCGCTGCTGTTTCTTTTTCTTTTCCCTAGAGGCTACCTGTATAAGGGCGCCTCTAGTGAAAGCTTTGTGTGCACACCAGATGGTCATAGGTGAGCAATCTCCATTATTATTGAAATGAAAGAATTCCGTAATTTTTGCTGCAATTTCGTCCCTGAGTTTGGGGTGTGATAAAAGAAATGTATTGTTACGCCACAGTGGTTTGTGGGAGTGTTTGTTGGTATCTACAATCTCAATAGTCACTGGAGCGTGGTCAGACCATGTGATATTGTGGATGTCAGCTTTCAGTACATTTTGCAGAGTATACAGGTCCATGAGGAAAAAATCTATTCTAGAATAGCTCTTATGTACAGCTGAATAAAATGTGTAGTCTCTCTCGGTGGTTCTAAGGCAGCGCCAAGGGTGATAGAGCCTCTTTTCATGGCACAGCGAGTCTAGAGAGGGCCGCCGCTTAGAGGCCACCGAGGACACATCTAATTCTGTGTTCATAATCAAGTTAAAATCACCACATATTATTAAGTTGCCTTTTTGCACCTTTTTAGCCATACTTACAACTTTGTGGACAAACCTGAGAGTTTTAACATTAGGTGCATACAAGTTAACTATAGTATATGTGACATGGTCCGGTTCTGCGACTACAATCAGAAAGCGATCTTGGGGATCAATATGTTCCTGTAAGAGAGAGGTTAGTGTGTCCTTGAATGCAATCATTACTCCATTCTTCTTTGTCGTATTCTTGGCCATATATACGTGTGGAAACTTGGGGTGTGTACATTTCGGGGAGTTATCACTGGTGAAATGAGTTTCCTGTACACATAGAATGTCACATTTCTCTTCCAATGCTGATTTCCAGAGGGCTCTTCTCTTGTAGGGGCTGTTCAAGCCTCTCACATTGTATGACATCAGTTTAAGATTCATTCTTATGGAAAGTTGCGCAGCAGTGCCATCTAGTGGTATTTCCAGGAATTGGAGTGGAGATGTTGGGTATGGTCATAATGCATGGGATCTGAGAAAGCAATGTCCTCATAGCCTTGTAAGTGAACAGTTTAACTGAACAAACTTGAACTTTTGATAAACAATGAGATGTAGGCCGCATGAATTGCGGATAGTAGGTCACGGCAATCATCTCGTAACTGACGTAGGGGGTTCAACAAGGTAAACCCTTGAACAGCCGAACATCGGGTGGTTGATCAAAAATAGCAACTTCCTAGAAAGCTGCATATAACCATAACTAGCCAGATGACAGTTGTGAGTTGTGAGAGTACTCACTGAAAGAAATAGCATCAAGTGGTATAAACTTAGGCAGGTTGCTACTAGCATTTCTTAGCTGTACGTTGGTTGTTGCATCTGATATATTGTGATTTAGGTTCCTCAGGTACTGCGTCTGCGGGGAGCAAGCGCCATTTTCGGAGGAGGTCCAGGCCCTTTTCTTGCGATGTGGTCGCATGCGATTCATTGTTCATGTCAACCAGAAGTTTAGCAGGGAAAACCCATTTGTAGAGGATCTTATGGTTGCGCAGAATCTTAGTGATAGGTACTAAGTTGTGCCTGGCTGACAGGGTGGCTTGTGACAGCTCTGCATAAAGTGCGATACCAGCATATGGGTCAGGGAGAGAGGGATGCTGTCTTGCGAATCGCATGAGTTGATCCTTAATGTGGTAGAAATGGATTCTTGCTATCACATCTCTAGGTAATTGTTCAGGCAGGAAAGATGGTTTTGGCAGTCTGTGTGCCCTGTCAATAGTGATGTCTGCTGGGCTCAGAGTAGGGAGGACAGTCATCATGAGCTTTTGCAGGTAGGTAGTGATCTCTGCGGGTTTGACCATCTCAGGGACCCCCCTAAATTTGATATTGTTCCTTTGGGTCCGATCTTCAATATCCGCCATTTTGAGAAGCATGGCCCTGATTTCGTCTTCTACCTCAAAGTGAGCATCTACCAGTTCATTGTGTGCTAGAGTGAACTCCTCCATTTTATTCTCTACATATTCCACTCTGTTGCTGACAGCTGATATTTCCCTTTTTGTGTTGCTCATAAACACTGCCATATCAGATTGAAGAGCTCCCCTCAGTGTCTGCAGCATCTCCTTCATTGTGGTGTCAATAATAGGCTGACCTGAGGTAGGGAATGCATCTAGCTGCTCTGCCTGTGTGGATGATTCCTCCATTTCATTCCCTGCTGCTCCTGCCTCATCCTCATTCTCCCCTCCTTCCCCAAGCCTCCTTTTTTGTTTGACAGGGCTGCAGAATGGGGAGGATGACAAGGGATTGTCATTAAAGTGTGACTCACCCGAGGATGGCATCGGATTGCTGTGTGACTGTGCTGTGGAGCCAGATGAACGGCTCCCGGCGCCATCTTGGAAATTTCGGCCCTCAGCAGGGCGGAAGAAATACGTCAATTTTCGGGTCCCTCTCTCTCCTTTCGTTTGAACATCGTGCCCGCTGTGTGCCCCCCGCTCTCCTCTCTTAAATGGTATGCTTTTTGGCTGGTTTTGGTGCGCTGTGAGCCGCTGATTACACCCGGTGTGTCAGAGCTCTCCTCTCACACGTCCATGAGCTCTGGCTGCCGGCTCCGCCCCCCAGACTAGATATTTGGATCGGTGTGTGTCTGACTGTGTATGTGAGAGCGATGTGGAGTGTGTGATCCAGAATTGGTGGCCACCTGTCTTTCATTTAGATGTACAGTCTATTTTAGATTATGTGTTGTGGGTTGGTGTGTATTTTGAAAATTTTCTATCACTGTATTTTGATATTTTTCTATTATTGTGTTTAATAAAATTTATGTGGATAATCATTATATGAATTCCAGTATTTCACCGGTTTATCCTCAATGAAGAAATTCTTTCGGTCTTCTCCCCCTTTTTTTATATGTTGACTAATTTTTATTTCAGAGGATAACCACCCCTAGAGGTCCTTCATAAGGATGTATACACACATATATACATCTATTTTTGTAATTTAGACCTCAGGCTGACGGTGAAAGCGGATCTCTTTAGTGGGTAAAGCTATTTGTAAAGCTTAATTGATTAATCCCTGCAGATCCGTTCTAAACTGGATAAGTCCTGGTTCAGTTCTTTTTTCTTTTTTTTTCTTTATTTAACTCTTCACTAGTGTACCTTCGATTTGCCATTTTGGTCTCTAAATTTAGTGGTACACTAGTGAGACTCACAGGTAAAAAAGCTCCTGACTGTTAGCGACTGTATCAAAACACTACCAAAAAACTGTTAGCGATCGCAGGGATCAGGCCTGACTCTGCGAACGCTGCAGTTATGTGTTTTGTAAGTGACAGTGATCGATCGATACTGCACTTGGGTGGGCTGGGCTGAGGGGCAAAACGCAGGTGCTAGCAGGTATCTGGGCTGATCCCGCTAACACTGCATTTTTTGGAACCCTAAACTGCTGGGGACGCTAGTATAGATCTGATCGGATCAGATATTGATCCGTTCAGATACTATACCACTAAGGGAGGTGTATGCTGCGTGCGTGGGTGTTAGCGGTACTGGCAGTAACCTGACGCTGCCTGGGGCGACGCAGACCCTATTTGACCCTAAAACCTAACTTATGTCACCGCTGGGCGATTAGGGGGTTAAACCTTTATTAAGTAATAAACAGCGGGTGCCCTGAAACTATAATAAACAAAATAACTAACCAGCGTCACCCGTAACAGTTATACGGTGATCACTGGTGAAAGGGTTAACTAGGGGGCAATCAGGGGGTTGAAACCTTTATTAGGTAGAATATGGGGGCCCCTGACGCGATAAAAAGCTGACGGCGAACCTAAATACTTATCTCCCTAACGATCGCTTAGTGACACTGGTGACGGGGGTGATCACGGGGTTAAAACTTTAATAGGGGGGTACCCTAGACCTAAAGGGGCCTAACACTAACTGCCCTACCACAAAGTGTGCCTAGAGTGTTCTACTGTAAGTGTAGTGTTGCTGCAGATTTACTTGATGTCTTCTTTCCTCGGCGCCGGAACAAAAAGACAGACTTGAGGAGAGATGACATCACTTGTGAAACTTGTCATTCGCCAGGAGCGATCGTGAGGGGTGGCCATGAATCAGTGGCCTCCCCTTCACCTCAGATCACTCCTGATGAGAATCCAACTGCCACAGGCACCGGGGGGGTTCGATCGGACCCCCCGCCCACGGGCAGGCAGGGACGTACAGGTAAGCCCTTATGCCTGCCCGTGCCATTGTACATCGGCGTGCGGTGGTCGGCAACTGGTTAAATAGAAACACTCCGGCCTTCAGGTGCATTTTTGGTGCATTTCAGTTAATTTTGATGAGTTTGAACTATGCCATTGGACACCATATAACCTTCTATCCATGCGTTTCTGATGCAGAAAAAAAATGCTCTGGACTGCATGTGGTGGGATCCAGCCCTAAGTTAAAATTGTGATGGAGAGGGAGCTCCAGCAGTTAGTCTGTGACTGATATTAACAGCTGTGCTTGTTCTCCATACTGTGTGACGGAGGTTGTGCCCCTTCCCTCAGTTCAGGACTTACAGCTGTCCTCCCTGAGATCAGCTCTATGAAGCACCCCTGCTTCAAGAGCTAAGAAGAAATACTTATTTGTGTTTGCAGAATGACCTACAGAAGAAATGACTGCAGATATACAGTTTCAACTTGTAGGAGGATATGTTTGATCTTTGTGTATCACCTAATGCTAGTGTACCTGTCACGTATCTAGTAGATGAGCCCGATATGCAGAGGAAGGCCTCTCTTATGCCCCTGACTCATGGCCCCTGGTAGAGTGGACAGGAGGCGCAGGAGTACAGGGTAGCACGAGTGCCTGGCAGGATCAACAGCTAGGAAGTAAGTCTGTTGTTCCGGATGATGCTGTGGCTGGGAGTCAGCAGACTGGAGACAGCAGACTCAGCTGAAGACTGGAGCAGGCTCGTGTCAGAAAGCCACACGGTTAAAGAGAGGAGGTTCCAGGGGCTGGAGCCCAGGAAGATCAGGCAAGCCGGGTCACACACAGAAAAACAGTACTGGAACATATACAGGAGACAGGAACAGAGTCATTGGACAAGCCAGGTCGGTAACAGGCAGGCACGGATGACCAGATGATAAAGCAGATGCAAGGTCGTGGACAGGCCGGGGCCAGATGCAGGCGGATAGCAGAGGTAGTCACAAGGAAAGCTGGGTAATCACAGGAACAGATCAGATAAGCAAGTAACTCACAGGGAATGCTAAAGATCAGACAAAGCTTCAGTGTAACAGCTGAGTTTAAATAGCCCACCTGGCGCCGAAAATCATACGCGCTCCCATGCGCACCTGTGCACGTTCACGCTCACGCGTGCGCATTAGGCACCAGCGATTACGCACCAGCTTGTGTAGAACTACTGTTTCTAGCAAGCCTTTCTTGACATTGCCCCCCCCAAGGAAGTCTCTGGTTGCCCAACCGGGCCAATTTCTTAGGATGGGACATTTTGAAGGATTGGATCAGTCTCTTGGTGTGGATATTACCTTTAGGCTCCCACAGATTCTCTTCTGGTCCATACTCCTTCTATTTGATAAGGAATTGAATTTGCTTGTTTCTCCTTCTAAAATCCATGATTACTTCCACCTCAAATTCTTCTTCCCCATCGATCACTACAGGTTCAGGAGGACCTATATCTCACCCTAGGAAAGGGTTGGCAACAGCAGGCTTTAATAAAGAGACATGGAAAATGGGGTGCACCCAGGATGAATCTGGCAGTCCCAGCTTGTAGGCTACCTTGTTGACCCTTCTTTTTACTGGAAAAGGACCCACAAACCTAGAACTCAACAAAGTTGGCAAAGAAAGGAATCTGTCTTACGGTGGAGTGGGTAGAGTTGTTGTAAGCAAACTCAGCTAATAGCAGTAGAGAGATCCAGTCGTCTTGGGAAAATAAGGAAAAACAGCGTAGGTACTGTTCGAGGGTCTGATTGGTCCTCTCCGTATGCCCATTTGTCTGTGGGTGGTATGCTGAGGAAAATGATAATTCAATACCAAGGGACTCGCATAGTGCTTTCCAGAACCTGGAGGTGAACTGTACTCCCCTGTCTGAGATAATGTTGGCCGGCACTCTGTGAAGCTTAATAATCACCCTGATGAAGGCCTATCTGGAACAGGTAGCGGTTTAAGCAAGCAGTTTAAGCAAGCCCCAGGCCTTGGTTCTACTACTCTTTCTTCGGATACAGGTGGTACAAGATTCAACATATCTCTTACAGTCTTTTCCTACTTGGGTTCACCAGAATGTGTGTTGTACCAGATCAGAGGTCTTGGATATGCCCGGTTAACACATGGTCATGACAGAGTTTAAGTATGGTGAACCGAAGACTCTCAGTATGAAGATCTTGTCATCGTGCCAAAACAGGCCATCTTTTGCCAGCAAATTTGCTTCAGGGGGAGGCATAACTTCAACAGAAGCCTGTTTGACCTGGGACAGTAGATCTTCCTGTATTAGAAGAAAACTTTCCGTGGGCAGAATGGTATCCAGGGATGCAGTTTCTTTAGAGTCATTGAACATGCGAGGCAAGGCGTCTGGTTTTGTGTTATTCGAGCGGGGCCGGTAGGTGACATGGAAGGAGAATCTGGAAAAAAATAATTCCCACTTGGCTTGACATGGCCTTAATCTCTTTGCAATTCTAAGGTACTCCAGATTCTTATGGTCAGTATAAATCAGAATCGAGTGAGCTGCCCCTTCTAAAAGATATCACGACTCATAGTCATAGTTCTCTGCCGTAGATAGCTTACGGGAGAAGAAGGCAATGGAGTATAAAAGAGCCTTGGCTCCCTGTCATTGAGAAAGCAGTGCTCTGACAGCAACTTCAGAAGCATCAACTTCCAAAACAAATGGTAAGGAAGACTCATGCCACGTACACATGATCGGAATTTCCGACAACAAGTGTTCGATGGAAGCTTGTTGTCGGAAATTCCAACCATGTGTAGGCTCCATCTGACATTTTTTGTCGGAATTTCCGACAACAAAAATTTGAGAGCTGGTTCTCAAATTTTCTGACAACAAAATCCATTGTCGGAAATTCCGATCGTGTGTACACAATTCCGAAGCACAAAATTCCACACATGCTCGGAATCAAACAGAAGAGCTGCACTGGCTATTGAACTTCATTTTTCTCAGCTCGTCATACGTGTTGTACGTCACCACGTTCTTGACGTTCGGAATTTCCGACAACATTTGTGTGACCGTGTGTATCCAAGACAAGTTTGAGCCAACATCCATGGGAAATAAATCCAGGATTTTGTTGTCGGAATTTTCGATCGTGTGTATGTGGCATCAGGGTGTTTTAACATGGAAGCAGAGGTGAATAGTCTTTTTAGGGCATCAAAGGCAACTTGAGCTTCAGGCGTCCAGTGGAACCGGTTTCCCTGCCTGGTCAACTGCATAATGGGGGAGATAATGGCTGAGAACCCTTTAATGAACTTCCGGTAAAAGTTCGCAAATCCCACAAACCGTTGAATCCCCTTCTTGTCTGCAGGGACTGGTCATTCTAAGATAGCGGAAATCTTTTGGGGATCCATCTTAATGCCTTTGATCGAGATAATCAGTCCCAGAAATTGGATACTTTATTGTTCAAATTCGCATTTCTCTGGTTTGGCATATAGGCCGTGCTGCCAGAGCTGACCCAACACACACTTGACATGTTTGCGTTGACTGTTAATGGAGGAAAAGAAGATAAGAATGTTATCTAAGTAGACGATAACAAACAGGTCTAGGTAATCTTGGAAAATGTCATTGACAAAGTGTTGGAAGGTGGCCGGAGCATTGCATAGCCGAATGGCATCACCAGGTACTTGAAGTGTCTTAATCGGGTGTGAAAAGCTGTCTTCCATTCATCACCTTCCCTGATGCGGACCAAGTTATAGGCCCCCCTAAAGTCTAGTTTGGTAAAGATGACTGCAACCCCAAGTCTCTGAAATAATTTGGGCACCAAGGCGAGAGAATAGAAGATGCCAGCCACTGCCGGAGATGTGTATAGGCAAATTAACCCCTTTTTCAGATTGTCATTAATGTACTCTTTTAGTGTACCCAGCTCTAGTTCTCTTAAAGGGAAAATTCTTCAAAAAGGCACCTCGGCCCCTGGAAGGAGTTCAATTGGACAGTCATAGACTTGTTGGCTAGGAAGACTCTCTGCATCCTTTTTACTGAAAACGTCTAAGAAGTCATGGTACGCCACTGGGACAGATTGGCGTACTTCAGAGTCCAGACACATGAAGGAGGAAGAGTCACTGGCAATTTCTTGAAGGCAGTGTTGATGACAATAAGATGAAGGGTATAGCCCTCTTGTAGACTCTTGCCAGCCTGTGTCAGGCCTGTCAGATGTAAACCAAGTTCATCCATAGGAGAGGTTCCTTGCTCTGGCTCAGACATGGCTGTCTGATACTGTCGCGTACCTAGTAGATGTGCAGAGGAAGGCTTCTCTTATGCCCCTGACTCGCTGCCCCTGGTAGAGTGGACAGGAGACACTGGAGTACAGGGTAGCACGTGGTCCTGACAGCTGGGAAGTAGGTCTGGAGTTCCGGATGATGCTGTGGCTGGGAGTCAGCAGACTGGAGACAGCAGACTTGGCTGAAGACTGGAGCAAAAAGCCACACACGGATACAGGGAGGAGGTTACAGGGGCTGGAACACAGGAAGGTCAGGCAAGCTGGGTCATACACAGACAGACAATAGTGGAACAGATGCAGGAGACAGGAGCAGAGTCACTGGACAAGCCGGGTCAGTAACAGGCAGGCACAGATGAACTAGAGGATAAGGCAGGTGCAAGGCCGTGGACAGGCCGGGGTCAGATGCAGACAGATAGCAGAGGTAGTCACAAGGCAAGCCAGGTAATTACAGGAAAAGATCAGATAAGCAAGTAACTCACAGGAAATGCTGTAGATCAGACAGTAAAGCTTCAGCTAAGTTTAAATAGCCCGCCTAGCATCAGGGATCACGCACGCTCCCGTGCGTGTGCACATGTGCACTTGCGCATTCGCACATTGGCACCTGTGTACGCGCACCAGCTTGTGTAGAACTACTTTTTCCAGCAAGCCTTTCCTGACAGTACCTTTACTGGGTAAATGTGAGGGTTTTCAACCACTTTAATGATCCTTTACAAGGGCTTTATGGAGCTTTTGTCAGGACTGGGCTCAGCCCTTCCTTTTCTGAGCTGGCCGCTCAGCTGTTGGCTGATTGCCAGCTCCTATCTCTCCACAGTGACTCACCTGTTGATGATATCCTGCTTGTCAGTCCTGCTTACTTAAGCCGTCCAACCCAGAGGATCTCTGCCTTCGCCTTGATCAACATCACAGAGACTTTCTCCTGCGCTCCTTGTTAAAGACTTGCTTGGCTGACATTCCTTCTGGCTCCAGATCCTGCTTGCTGTTCCACTACGCTGATTCCTGGTTTTCTGACTTTCTGGCTTGTCTAACTATCTGTTCCGGTGACCGAACTTTGGCTATGTTTTGACTACGTTTGTTCTATTTACTTTTATTATTAAACAAGTGTGATTTAACTGTACTTCTGTCTCGGCCTGATTTATGGTTTCTGACAGTAGGCGAAGGCCATTAATTCAGAAGATGCAGTTAATCCACTTGTTGGTAATATTTTTTCCAGATTGGATGACCAGGATCACCGCATGGATCAGTTTGGCGTTACAGATGCTTCTGAGTCACACGGCTCACCTGGATTCTCCCACTGTGGCCGTTCTAGTAGAACCTGTGTTGCAGGCCAACCCTGCTGTTGCCCCAGTCTCTGTGCAGGCACCCACCCCGAGTATTACCTCTATAAGATGTATGTCTGGTTTCGCTCTGCTTCCCCAGCGATTTGGAGGTGATCCAGTTTAATGCAGAGGGCTTCTCAACCAGGTTGAGAAATACTTTGAGATGCTGCCCCAGGAGTTTCCCACAGACAGACAGATGCAGAGTAGGTTTCGTGATATCTTTGCTTTATAGGAGAGCCTTGCCCTGGGCAAACCCTCTATGGGAGATGCAAAAACCCATAGTCTTGAGTTACCTAGAGTTTGTGGTTTCCTTTAAAAGGGTATTTGGCATTCCTGCTTGCTCCATTTCTGCTGCCAAAAGCCTCATGTCCATCAAACAGGGTATGAGAACTGTTGCTGATTACGCCATTGACTTCCATACTCTGGCAGCAGAGGTTGCGTGGAACAATGAGGCCCTCGTGGCTGCTTTTTCTCATGGTCTTTCGGATAACATCAAAGATGAGATACTAGCCCGAGACATACCCACTGTGCTGGAAAGGTTGATCTTGTTTGCCATGCTTATTGACTCGAGACTCCGAGAGAGATCTTCCTTTAAGGAGTACTTGCAGAAGCCTCCTGTATCTTTGGCTTCGAGTTTTGTAGTCCCACCCTTGCCTCCCTCACCTCTCATGCCTCCTGGTACTGACTCGAGTCTGTTAGTGAAGGGGAAGTCATGCACTTGGGCTTCACATGTCTCTCTGCGGATGAGAGAGCCCTTAGGAGGAGGGAAAATTTGTGCCTTTATTGTGACCGGCAGGTCACTTTTTGAAGTCTTGTCCTACCCATCCAGGGAACGCCCGAACCTTGAGGTCCTGTCATGGACGGACCTTAGGTGGCGTTATTTCGTCCCCAGTTATCCAAAAGGATAAGCCCCTGGTTCAGGTTAACCTCTCTTGGGCTGAGTCGTCCATCGAGATACAGGCTCTAATCGACTCTGGGGCTGCAGGCCTGTTCTTTGATGCTGCCTTTGTATCGAAGCATTCGCTTCCGCTGCAGCTGCATGACACTCCACTTTCCATTGAGGCTCTTGAAGGGAGACCTCTGCCCATGTGACTCGTGAGACTGTTCCATTGTCCGTGGCCGTAGGGGCTCTTCACCATGAGATAATCCAATTCCAGGTTATTTCCTCACCTGCTTATTGGTTATCCTTGGTTACAGAGGCACAACCCCTCTTTTGATTGGCTCCATACTGAGGTTCTCTTCTGGTCGCTACAATGCAATAGGACATGCTTCCAGAAGGTAGCCAAGTTCCTGTGTGTGCACCTCTTCACTCTCCTCCCTGCTAAGGGAGTACCACTATTTTGGCCATGTCTTTGACAAAGGTCAAGCCGGTAGTTTGCCTCCTCACCGGTCGTATGATTGCGCAATTGACCTTCAACCTGGTGCCATACCCCCTCATGGCCCGGTTTACTCTTTGTCGGTCTTGGAGGATAAGGCCATGGAGGAGTATGTTGCAGACGCACTTTCTTGAGGTTTCATCCACAAATCCTCGTCTCCTGCTGGTTTCTTCTTTATGAAGAAGAGTGGTGAAATGAGACCTTGTATTGATTATAGGGGTCTCAATCATTTCACGATTAAGAATGCCTATCTGATTCCATTGATTACAAAGTTATTTGATCACCTCAAGGGAGCAATGGTTTTCACAAAGCTTGATTTCAGAGGGACATACAATCTTGTGAGGATTAAGGAGGGCGACGAGTGGAAAACTGCGTTTAATACCAGAACAGGCCATTATGAGTACCTCGTAATGCCATTTGGCCTTTGTAACGCTCTGGCAGTTTTCCAGGAATTTATTAACGATGTCCTCAGAGATCTGTTGCAGTTATGTGTGGTGGTTTATCTCGATGATATCCTCATATTTTACGAGTCCCTGGAGAGCCAGCACACAGATGTCTGTCGTGTGCTTCAGAAACTAAGAGAGAACAATCTCTATTGTAAATTGGAGAAGTGCGAATTCCATCGTGAACAGGTTAAATTCATTGTCATTGTCAAATTCATTGTCATTTCCACTGCTGGTATTTTGATGGACCCAGAGAAACTTTCAACAGTCCTACAGTGGCCCTGACCCGTGTGGTTAGGTCCTCCGCAGCGTTTTCTTGGCTTTGCCAACTATTATTGAAAGTTTATTCGTAACTTCTTGTCTCTGGTCAAGCCCTTGACTGATATGACCAGAAAGGACGGTAACCCACAGAGTTGGTCTCCGGAGTTCTTTAGGGCCTTTGAGAGTCTCAAGACGCTTTGTTTCTGTTCCTGTGTTGGCACATCCTGATTCTACGTTACCTTTTATCCTTGAGGTTGATGCTTCTGAGACTGGAGTTGGCACCCTTCTGTCGAAAACATCCTACCTCTGAAAGCACGCATCCTTGAGGCTACTTTTCCAAGAAATTGTCACCTGCGGAGTGTAATTATGAAATTGGGGACAGAGAGCTGTTAGCGATCATTTTAGCCCTGAAAGAATGGAGACATCTCCTTGAAGGTACCGATGTGCCGGTTCTCATTCTTACTGACCGTAAGAATCTCAAATTCTTGTCTCAGGCTAAACGCCTCTCTCCCAGAAGGGCACGATGGGCTCTTTTCTTGTCAAGTTTTAATTACATTGTCCCATTCTTACCCGGTACTAAGAATGTAAGGGCTGACCCTTTGTCACAACAATTTTCCTCCACTTCCAAAATGGAGTTGGTTCCGGTTCCTGTGATTCCTCCTGATCGTATTCTGGCTACAGTTCGCACCAGTCTCGCTTCTCCTTTGTTGACAAAATTCTTGCCACTCAGGTCCATGCTCCTCCTGATAAACCTTGTGACCGCGACTTTGTCCCTGACAGTGTCCGTACTGCCATGCTCCAGACTTACCATTCTCCTAAGGCTGCTGGCCACTCTGGGAAGAATCAACTCTTTTGGGCCATCTCCCAACATTTCTCGTGGCCTAGTCTACTTGCTGATGTAACCGCCTTCGTAGCTGCCTGTTCCATATATGCTCAGAGTAAGACTCCACGACACCTTCCAGCGGGCCTCCTTCACCGTATATATGATGACTCAAGAGGCGGTAACTTTGATCAAAGGGTACTCCAGAGGGAGACCCCATGGGTGTACAACCTACAGGCTACCTCATACCCTGGTCTTAATGACATGCTAAGTCTTAAACCATTCTTTTAAATGTATTCCATTTATATCTCTCATACTGTGAATCTCCTCCTTTGGTGTTTTTTTTTTATATCACTGATATACATACAATAATTGTTTGCATTACTATATGCTGTATGAGAATAATCCTTTGTATCCGTAAGCAAACCATTAACAACAACTAAAAATTCTTTGTACCTATTAATGAATTAATGTACTGGACATTGTATTGTTTTTGTTATTTTATGTTATACTGTACTCCAACATGCTGACTCATGACCTGCGACAGATCTGCCTACTATGTGCATAACTGGCTTTTTTGTGTCATGTGTGACCGATCTATATTAGTTTTTGGGTTTTTTTCTGTTCTGGGGCGAACTTCCAGTGGCCGAAAGGATGCGCTGCTTTGTTCTCTGCTTGGTGTGTGATATGATACTTCGGGCTGTCCGGTGTTTTGCATGCGCCCTGTGCTGCTGTTGTGTTGCGGCGGTTTTCCGGCGTCCCCAGTTCTGCTGCGCTATTGCGTTCATGGGCCGCTGCCCCGCCTTCTCCCTTCCTGTTTACTGGTGGGGGACAGAACGTGTGGTGGCGCTTGGTCTTTTCTGGCGCCGGGATGTACGGCGATCCCGTCTCTCTTTGCGTATTGCGTGCCCGCGCTGGATATCGTGACTTGTCCCGCCCCTTTGTCTCACGGGATTTCAGCACGTACCAGCTGTTCCTCGGCACACTGATTTTGGCGCCAAGAGCGGACAATGCGTCCTCCCTTTCTTGGCGCCAAAATAGGCTATTTAGCAGCTGCTCACTGGCCTCTAACTTAGGAGCGTCTTTGTTTCCTCCTGGGAATCCATATCCAATTAAATTCTAAGTATGTACTTCGTTTTTACTGTATTTTTTTCTTAATTTGTTCTTTGGAACATATATGGGCCACCTGTAATGCCTACCTTGGGTTTCTCTTATATTTATTTTTTATTCTTATAGGCTTCATTAGTGTATTCCCACACCTCCACATGGACATGAGTGAACATGTTATATGGGCCTTTTTTTAGCCCTATCTTGGTTTGTGGAGCTTTCCTGTGGCATGGACACTCATCCTTGCGACTTATTGGCAACGTTTGGATTTCCTTTGTTGGGAATAAACCCATAGCCTAGGATTTATATGATAACAGGTATATATACTACGCAGTCCATCTGTATTATGACTTTCTCTAGTCATCTTCCAGGACGGCATAACCTGAGAGATGACTGGTCCACCTGACAGGAAACACAATCAACATACAAGGTTAAAAGGCCCCTCCCTTCCCCCTGCACCTCAGTTCTTGATTGTGTTTCCCGGCAGCGAAACGTTTGTTGTTTTTTCTCAGACCTAAAGCTAGGAGTGGATGGTCCCCCCCTGAGGGCTGGACGCCAAAGACGGGGAGGGTGGCGGGTCCAGCCATGGCCCTGTCCTTCTCAGCGGGTCCCCCCAATGGCCGGGGGAGAGAGTCTTCCCCGGCAAGGAGCCTCCCGGGTACAGAGGGGTAGCCCGGAACTCCGGTGAGCACATACCTCATGCTTTTTCCTTCCACCCAGTCAGGTACGGAGGTGATGAAGGAACTGGAGCTCAGGCTGGTGTCTAGGCCACAGAGGGGGTAGAGGACGCCAGTCAGGTCGGTACCTTGGTGCCTTGTAGGGCTGGTGGAGGTCCTGGACTTCATAGGGAATGCTGAAGCTCCTGTGTATGGAGCAGGCTTCACAGGGTGGAGATTTCCAGTTCCGGGTGCTGTAACTTCCGACTTCCGGTCTATGCCAAAATGGTGGATTCGGACACTAGAGGCCAAAATCCTCCCTTAGACAGCGGCTCTCCAACAAAATGGCGCCGATCATCGTTGTATAGGAGAAGACACTCAGCGCTCCAGGGAAAAGCAGGAGGCCTCACGATACTCCTCTCTTGAGGTCGGAAAACCTCACAAAGCAGCAGATATGGATGGAGAGGAGGTAACAGCTGCAACCTTAGCCCAGGAAGAGGCCAGTGGTGGTGAGTCCTCTTCCGTTTTTTGTGGTGAAGTAAGAGGGGTCTTACCTACACCATAGGGGGGGAGTGAGAGAGAGACACAGACAGAAAGTCTTAGAAAACTGGTTAAAGTTTGGACTTTGTCTTTTTTGTCTCCCTAGATCCTGGCAGCTCTGCTCAAGGGGCTCACAAGATAAAGGGCAAAAATCCCCCCCTCCCAGGTCAAAAAGATGTGGGAATTGTAATGATAAGCTCCCACAGGACCATGGGAAACCTTTTTGCTATAGGTGCATACAAAAACTGTCTAGTAAGGAAACCTCACAGGTTATGAGGGACTTCCTTGCGGTACAGTCGGAGATGCTTTCTACCCTCCAGTCTATTAAGACGGCTGTAGCACCTAAAGCGGAGGATAGAGAAATCCTGTCCTCTAGAGAAGGCACTTCCTCTCAGGAAGGTTTTTCAGACAGGGGTCAGAAAACCTTGCAAGGACCCCCTTCCTCTGTCACTTCGGGAGTTGAGGAGTTTGAGGACCCAGAGGAGTCAGAGGAGGACTCATTAGAGGAAGGTGTAGACACAGATGCTGAGAGCCAGGATAGTGACAGTCCTAGAGCTAGTAGCCACCTCTTTCCCGTGGATGACATGGGGCAGTTACTTAGGGCGATCTATGCCTCTGAGGATATCCCAGAACCTCCGGTTCAGGCGTCGGCCCGGGACAAGATGTACAGGGGTTTGGGAAAGCCTCAGTCCAGGGTGTTCCCAGTTCATCAGGCTCTAAAGGAGGTGATTTTGAGAGAGTGGAAAGACCCGGAAAGAAAGGTTCTTAGACTCAAAACTAGGAAGAGAAGGTTTCCTTTTGGGGAGGAAGAAGAGCAGAAATTCTTTAAAACCCCTAAGTTAGACGCAGCCCTGTCGCAGGTTTCTAAAAAATCTGACTTGTCTTTTGAGGATTCAGGGAACCTAAAAGACCAAATGGACAGAAGAGCGGAGGCGCTTTTGGCAGAGCATGGGATTCCAATGCGGCTGCCATGGCTCCTGCTTTGGCATCAGCATGCGTGGCAAGAAACGTGGACGCATGGTTAGGCAGACTTTCTAACCATGTTTCTAAAGGCAGTGATTCCAAAGAAATCACAGACTCGTTAGAAATAATAGGTAAGGCTGTGGCATATTTGGCAGATGCAGCTGTGGAGTCTGTCAGGAACACAGCCAAATCTGAGGCCCTCCTTAACTCCGCAAAAAGGGCAGTCTGGGTCAAATCATGGGAAGGGGACCATATGTCTAGATCAAGGCTATGTGGTTTGCCCTTTGAAGGTTCACAACTCTTTGGACCTGGCCTGGATCAGGTGCTGTCAAGGTCAGCAGAAAAGGGAAAAAAGTTCCCGGTCAAAGCTAAAGGAGCAAGGGGCAGGAAGTTTTTTCGTCCCTCCGTTAACCAGGGTCAATTCAAAGGAAAAAAGGATGCGAATAGGAGGTGGGGAAAGGGAAAGAGCGCACAAAAAGGTAGTCTGCTCTTTTCTGGACCCAAAGACGCCACCAAGCAGTCTAAGTGACGCCAACATCAGGGTAGGGGGGAGATTATCCCACTTTGTCCCTCAGTGGAAGAGAATTTCCGAAAGCCCCTATATCTTGCAGATTGTAACAGAGGGATATCGTTTGGAGCTTCTCTCCCCTCCCCCTCAAAACTTTTTTCTGACCCGTCTCCCCAAGGAAACTTCAAAAGCTGCAGGGCTGTTGGACAGCTTGCAGGGATTGGTGTTCCAGGAGGTGATCATCCCCGTTCCACCGGAAGAGCTTTACCAAGGGTTTTACTCCCATGTATTTGTCGTTCAAAAACCGTCAGGGAAATTTCGCCTGATATTAAATCTCAGGAAGTTGAACAGGTTTTTGCGACAAAAGAGCTTCCGGATGGAGAGTATATACATGGTGCGCAGGCATCTATTAAGGGGTGCGTTCTTAGCCACGATAGATCTAAGGGATGCTTACCTTCATATCCCGATCACCAGGGAACACCAGTCCCTGCTGAGATTCACAGTCCTTACGAGCGAAGGGATTCAGCATTGGCAATTCCGAGCTCTTCCCTTTGGATTAGCTGCAAGCCCAAGGATCTTCACAAAGGTCCTGGCGGAGGTTGTAGCTTACCTACACCTACAGGGGGTGTCCCTTATACCCCACCTAGACGACCTTTTGGTATACGGGCAATCCCTAGAGAAGGTGGAGATAGACCTAGGCAGAGTAATTTTCACTCTGGAGTCCTTGGGCTGGATAGTAAACAGAGAGAAATCTTCTCTGGCACCATCCCAAATAAAAGTGTTCCTGGGATATCTGGTGGATACAGAGGTTCAGAAACTGTTTCTTCCAGAGGAAAAACGATTAAAGGTGGTTACAGCAGTATCCTCTTTAAAAGAAACCAGGGAGTGCTCTCGCAGGCATATCATGAGGGTCCTAGGTCTAATGACCTCGTGTATTCCAGCGGTTCCTTGGGCTCAGCTCCACTCCAGGGAGCTGCAGTTCTTCCTTTTGTCCTCCTGGGACAAAAGGAGAGAGTCATTGGATGCAAGGGTGTCTATTCCAACAAGAATAAGGACCTCCCTAGATTGGTGGCTTGATCAGGACAAGCTCAGGGTGGGCTTACCCTGGGACCAGTGGAATCCCACAAGAATCACTACCAATGCAAGCGCTTGGGGTTGGGGCGCTCACCTGGGGGACATCTAG
This sequence comes from Lithobates clamitans, assembly GCA_037952925.1. NCBI lineage: Eukaryota > Metazoa > Chordata > Amphibia > Anura > Ranidae > Lithobates > Lithobates clamitans. Next base: position 8,129,524 of record JBBGZY010000605.1, on the reverse strand, counting down.
GCACAGGGGGCCTGCACGCCTTCTCAGGCAGGGGCATCCTCCAACCACAGAGAACTCTTGGCGGTGGGCCAGGCGTTAGTATCCTTTGGAGACAGGATTCAGGGCTTAGAGATCCAAGTCCTGTCAGACAATGTGACAACGGTCTCTTACCTGAATCGTCAGGGGGGCACCAGATCCAGGAAACTACTGAGTCTAGTCCTGAACATCTTAAACTGGGCCAAAGAGAATCTTCAGTCCATATCGGCGGTTCACATAAGAGGAACCGCCAATGTGGTGGCAGACTTCTTAATCGGCAACCCATCCTTCAAGGGGAATGGGAGTTAAATCAGGAGGTCTTTCTCCAGATAAGTCAGATGTTCGGGATTCCGGATATAGATCTTTTTGCCCACAGAGGGAACAAAAAAGTGAATCGTTTTTTCTCTCTCAACAGAGAAGGGGGTTCCCAGGGAGTGGACGCTCTGTCTCAGGACTGGGACTTCCATCTAGCATACGCTTTTCCCCCACTAGTCTTAATACTACGGGTCTTACAAAAATTGGCCTGCTCAGATTGCGGATTGATCCTTATAGCCCCATGGTGGCCAAAAAGGACCTGGTTTGCCACTCTGAAAAAGTGGTTAATTTCTCCTCCGCTCCGTCTGCCAATCAGACGAGATCTTCTCCTACAGGGGCCAGTCCTCCACCCCGACCCGGGATTCCTCAAACTGACGGCATGGTTCTTGAGGAGGAGATCCTTAGGGGTAAGGGGTGCTCTGATAGGGTAATTGAGACCCTCTTGGGCAGCAGGAAGCTGGTCACCAGGAGGATCTACTCCAAGGTGTGGAATTGCTTCTCACAGTGGTGCCGTGATAAGGAGGTGTCTTACCCTTCAGTACCAGTGGTACTGGAATTTTTGCAAGCAGGGGTGGATCAGGGGATTTCCCCGAACACCTTGAGAGTACAGATAGCAGCGTTATCTGTATTTTTGGATCAGAGGCTCGCACTAGAACCTCTGATTAAGAGATTTCTTCTGGCAAGGGAGAGGGTAACCCCTGTCAGAATGAATGTATTTCCTCCATGGAACTTATCTCTGGTTTTGGAGGCGCTGACGAAAGCGCCCTTCGAACCAGCGCAAGAGATTTCAGTTAAGTTTTTGACTCTTAAGTTAGCGTTTCTGTTGGCCATAGCCACGGCCAGAAGGGTGAGCGACCTACAGGCCCTGTCAGTGAAGGAGCCTTTTCTGTTGATTCTGGAGGATAGAGTGGTTCTTAGACAGGACCCACTATATCTTCCCAAGGTTGCATCTAAGTTTAATAGATCTCAGGAGATCACTTTACCCTCCTGCTGTGATAATCCTAAAAATGAGAAGGAGAGAAAATTTAATTTATTAGATGTCAGGAAATGTTTATTGACATATCTAGATAGACTAAAGGACTACAGAAAGTCGAATCATCTTTTAGTTTTATTTAGCGGCCCTAGAAAGGGAGGGCAGGCGTCTAAATCTACTGTGGCTAGGTGGATTAGGCAGACAATAACATTGGCCTATGAGCAGACCGGTTCCCCAGTACCAGGGAACCTTAAGGCCCACTCAACAAGATCCTTGGCGGCCTCTTGGGCAGAGAGAGCTGGGGCCTCGATAGAACAGGTCTGTCGCACAGCCACTTGGGCGAAGCAGGATACCTTTTTGAAACACTATAGAGTGGAACTGCTGTCGCCCCAGGATCTGACATTTGGAAGGAAGGTGCTACAAGCGGTGGTCCCACCCCGAGGTAGGCCTTGAACTCCTTGTCCATCCTCTCAGGTTATGCCGTCCTGGAAGATGACTAGAGAAAATTGACAGTTACTTACCGATAACTGTTTTTCTAGGATATCTTCCAGGACGGCAGGCCTACTTCCCACCCATGTTTTAATATAAGTACTATGGGAAGAGTTTCTCTCTGTCACCCGGATAACCTAATTCTTTGGGAGAATTGAGGTGCAGGGGGAAGGGAGGGGCCTTTTAACCTTGTATGTTGATTGTGTTTCCTGTCAGGTGGACCAGTCATCTCTCAGGTTATGCCGTCCTGGAAGATATCCTAGAAAAACAGTTATCGGTAAGTAACTGTCAATTTTCTTGCATTACTTTATTGTTTTATTTCATTCAATTTTTTTTTTCCTTTCTTTTTTAGCTGAAGGTCACTTACTTTTATGACAAGTCTTCTGCACCTACAGCGGAAACATACATTATAAAATTTTTTTATAACCAATTATTACAGCTTATGGAAGCCTCTCTGCAAGGTAATGTTGTGGACTTATATAGTATTTGTTTTTCTATGCAAAGGTCATTGAGCCTCATTTGTTGCTTTACGGTATTATGTGTCTATATGTATTTATGATTCTGTTTTTATCTTTAGATAGTGAGACCTTAATCCTTTCTCTGCACTAATTGAAACCTGAATGTGTCCTGAGGAAGTTTTAGAACAAAACGCGTAGACGCATCGGGGCTCACACCATGTATATTCTTACATAGATGATTTTTATTCTTTGTCAATGTCCTTGTCATTTTTGTATATGTATTTAATAAAGTTTATCATATTGTTACTCTGAATACGATCCCTTTTGTTTGCTGTGCCTTAAAGTCTGACCAGGGGCTCCTCTCTGAACCCCCTTTTTTTCTTTTGACAATCTAACTTTATGGATGTGGCAATAGGAGTGTTTCCCTTTATGTTTTTATCTCTCCACAGTGACTCACCTGTTAAAGATATCCTGCTCGTCAGTCCTGCTTACTTAAGCCATCCAGCCCAGATGATCTCTGCCTTCACCTTGGTCAACATCACTGAGGCTTTCTCCTGTGCTCCTGCTAAAGACTTGCTTGGCTGACATTCCTTCTGGCTCCAGATCCTGCTTGCTGTTCCACTACGCTGATTCCTGGCTTCCTGACTTTCTGGCTTGTCTGACTATCCGTTCCAGTTACCGATCTTTGGCTATGTTTTGACTATGTTTGTTCTATTTACTTTTAATTATTAAACAAGTGTGATTTAACTGTACTTCTGTCTCAGTCTGATTCATGGTTTCTGACAGTTTTAAAGGCATTGTTTTCCTTTACCAAAAAAACAGCACGAAAGGGGTGTTTGTAGATAAAAACAAACTGTGAAGCTTTTACCAAAGTTGAATAATGCTGTTGCTATAGGTGTAGGACATTTTCATACCTCATGAGGCCTGACTGAAAAACTTCCAGATCTCTCCCCATCCTGTCTTGTTGCTAGGACATTGCCAAGACGCGCCCAGCTGTTACTGATCACCTCCACCATCACCATCTCTAATTCACATGAGCTTTCTCTGTCCTGTTGCAGTGACTCTGAGCTCGAAGTCTCTCCAGTGATGGTGGATGTGAACGTAACAGCTGGGCATGTCTTAGCAATAAATAAAATAAAATAAGTAGAAGAAGTCTTCTCAAACAGAGGGGGTGCTTGGACACATGATGTTGACTGGAGGCTGGAAAACACATCAATCACAGGCAACACGTCATAAGCATCTAGAGTTAGGTACTCTTACCAGATCCAGTGGGACGTATCAGCCATATAGCAGTACGTCTATCAGAACTTGTGGAGGTAGCCTCCAGTGAACTCCCCCCAAAGGTCAAAAGAAACCAATCATAGATGAAGTCATGTAGAAAAAAGACAGAAGGGGCTCCACATGGCGTAGGTCAAAAATAAAAGGGATTTATTGAATAAAAATCCTTACAAGATAAAAAGTGATCACTGAATAAAAATTGGTGGCAATGTGGAAAGCTAAACGTTTAGCTTTCCACGTTGCCACCGATTTTTATTCAGTGATCAATTTTTATCTTGTAACATCACTTCATAGTTGTTTTAAAGTCACCGATTTTTTATTTATGTTTGATACACTTATTTATTTTTTAGCACTGCACATATTTTTTATACATTTGATTCGACTTGGTTTGTTTGTGTGCTAGCAGCTATTCACCACTTGTTCACATATATTTGTTTTGGGGTCAACACAACTCCTCATTTATATCACATGTCTTAGCAACGTCTTAGCAACAAGGCAGGACAGAATAATGCCTTTTTAAAGAGTTTTTCAGTCAAGATTCATGAGGTACATGAATGCCCTATGACTATAGCGTGTGAATTATTTAAAGTTGTGCAGTTTGTTTTTGTGTACAGATGTCCCTTACCTGTTTAGGCAGTTTTTTTAGGAAAGGTGAACTATGCCTTTAAAGTGTAAGTTCACCTTTACAAAAAAACTTCCTATGCAGACAAGGGGTGTCTGTAGATATAAATAAACTGTGCAGCTCTGTCTAAAGTTGAATAATGCTCTTGCTATAGGTGTAGGCTATTAAGATACTGTACCTCCTGAAGCCTGACTGGAATACTCCAAGGACGTTGTTAAGTAAGGCCTAGTCATTACTGCTTACCTCCAACATCACAGCAGTGAGCTTTTCTCTCTCCTGACGCAGTACCTGTGAGTTCAGCATTTGAGAGCTCACCCCTGTGATGGAGTAGGTGAGTATAACAACTAGGCTTCAATTAGCAATGTCCTAACAATGCCCTGGGAGTATTCCAGTCATCCTTCATGAGTTAAATAAAAGGCCTACACCTATAGCAAGGGCATTATTCAACTTCAGGTAGAGCTGCACAGTTTTTTTTTATTTCAAAAGGGTTTTTTTTTCGGGTTTCATGGAATTCCAACAAAATATATCAATCAGCATGTACGTTGTATGCATACATACAATATGGTTGAGGAGAATTTACATCCCAACCAAGGGTAAAAATGAGAAATACATTGAATCCAAAGAAATATATACTGTACAAGCAAAACAATGAAGCATTATATAATTCAGTAGGTTAGTCTCATTATAAACCTTATAAACTCATATGGTTGCATGGGCGTCCACAGGTAGGGGCAAGGGGGGTCAAGTGCCCCCCCCTGGAATCGGCAAGGTGTCTGCACACAGACATTGGTGTCCTTGAGTAGTCCTTGCAGCCACGGTGAGGAGGAGAGGGCACCAGATTGCGAGCTGCACTATACTCATAACACTCAATAGAAGCTCTTCAGCAACTTGCCCAGCTGTCACACTACCCCATGCTCTGACCTCTGATACAGCCCGCACACTGAACTGAGGCTGTGCTTGCCTTCTTCTCTGTAGCTGCAGCCGTACCAGACAGGAGAAGGACGATCCTCCCAGGTTTGGCTGCTGTCCAAGTCAGAGTGATCACAGTCAGCTTAGCAGTGAGGGTGGGCGGAGCAGGAAGATAAAGTTCACTCAGCAGCCACCAGCCCACCAGTCACCGGATCTCACCCCCAGGCCAGCTAAGAAGTTCCTGAATCATGCCATGGAAGCTGCCATTAAGGTGAAGTGCTAAATTATATTTGTAGAACAAGACACCCAAAATTTAGCGCAGTTTGGCATCTTCGCCCTGGTCACTAGATAACCTTGTCCGGGCAGCACTGCAAGCAGTGGTGTATTTAGGTTTTGTGGTACCCTAATCCTGACTAAACTTGTGCACCCCTTAATTTAAATATGACCCACCCCTTCCTGTCAATGCCACACCCCTTCCTGTTTAATGCCCGCCCTGTCATCCTGTAAACCACACCCCTTCCTCTTGATTCTCCACCTTTTGCTCTTAGAGCTCCACCTCAACTGCAGTGGACTCCTGCAGTTGGATTTTCAGGTGCTTGAAGACAGTTGAAGCTGCTCAGGCTGTTCAAATCAATGAAAGGCAGCAGCCGCAGCCATCCTCAATGTTTACATGTAATCAGTTTATGGAATGATTATCTATGGTGAGGGACATATGACTGTCCTTGGACACAAGTAGTTTGTGTCCTAGAGTGATCATCTGTCCCGAACCCCAGGTAATTGCTCCATGTGAGATTACATTTGAATACCAGTGGACAACTGCTGCCAGCCTGTCACCGGTTTGTATGGGCTTAGCCGTTTTTGTGCGGAAGTCGGGAAAAGGAACTTTTTTTGTGCGGGTTGGGGGGAGTAAGCAGCTTTGTTGCTGCTCCCCCCTGTAAAGTGCTGCCCTAGACCTGGGCCTTGTTGGCCTAGGCCAAGATACAGTGCTGGCTGCAAGGTCAGTGTCACTGGGCACAATAGTAGAGAGTAGCATTTGTATGGCCACAATAGAATATCATCTTTATGCTATTGTGCCCATATAACTGCTATTGTGCCTATATAGATGCTGTTGCACCCATATAGAGGCACACCAGCATCTATATGGGCACAAAAGCAGCTATATGGGCACAACAGCATAAAGATGCTATTGTGTCCATATAGATTTTAAAAGCTCCACTGGCTTAAGTCAATGCTGTACCATGCAGGTGTGTTTTTTTTTATAACTGATTGCCTAATTGTATGTTTATTTATAGCTTGACTTGATGTGGTCGCTCGCAGCATATTTTGCATGGTTTTGCATGTGGCTCAGATCGCCACGGCAAAATAGGGTACACTCTCTCCCCCAAAAAGTGCCAAATGTGGCAGTGGATAGGAGGAGGGTGCAAACAAGTAGAGCTTCCCAGTTTGGGTGGAGCTCTGCTTTAACACTGCCACGAGCCACCAATAGGGAGGGTAGATTGAAAGTAGAATTCCAGCTTGCGCTAGCCTTAAAAACTGCCCCCCGCTCACTTACCCCTAACACCTATGCAGACTAACCTATTTTCAGACTGTTCCAATCTGGTCCTGTTATCTCACCTGTGTGATCCAGCAGCGTATGCAAGGGAGAGGAGGGAGCACCAATAACAACTGTGACATGGGAACCTATGGGTGACATCACCCCATCAACCTTTATCAGCCAAGCGCTTTCTCCCCTGCATCCGCTGTTGACTGACGCAGGTAATATCACACGACCAGACTTTAAAATGATGCCCCCCACTGAAAAAAGTTCTGCGGACACCAATCTATGGGTGTAGAGTCTCAAAAATGTGTGGTATAGTAATTACCGAAAAATAGGAATCAGGAAAGGCAGACCAGAGTGGTTACAATATGCACTCATAAGTGCGTATAAATCAAATCTATAATATAAACCTTACAAACTTAGGTGGAAAGAAAAGGCGGGATTACAGGGATCTGTGGTGTATTACATCTGAATCAGGTGAGGCAGCACAGGAACTTTCAGGAGCCTAAGTTTGGAGCAAGGCACGGGGCATGAGGACTGTAAGCCTTAGTGTCCTTTCACACGGGCTTGTCTGTTATACGGATTCCGCTTAATCAGCGGGGGATCAATCTGCTGATCCCCACTGAGCAGATGGATGACAGCTCTGTCTCCGCTCACTGTTTGGAGACAGACCTGTCAGAGCTCCACTGTTTTCATCCAATCCGATCCTCCTTACGGATGGAAAATAGGGTTTCCATCATCTGGATTTCACAGACAGGATCGGATCGGATATCAACGGATGTCAGCGGACATGTCACCGCTGACATCCACCGCTCCATAGAGGTGAATGGAGTGTCTGTTCAGGTCCGCCCGAAAAAATTGACAGGCGGACCTGAACGGAGCACCCGCGTGGAAGGGGCCTTAGTTTGCACAGTTTGTTTTTACATACAGATGCCCTCTATCTGCATGGTTTTTCAGTAAAGGTAAACTAACCCAATAAAGCAAACCTGTCACAATCCTGGGTAATTCCATCTGAGCATATGATGATAAAATACGTAAGCATGAAAATACTATCAATACAGACCAATGATAACTTAAATGGAAAATCTATAGAACAGCAAGAGTTAAAAAGCTCCCATCCATTAAAGAAAACATGTACTAAGAAAAATATGGGCACTGTCATTGCTAACCTTCTTCTAAAATATGATTCTGTGCCCAAGCTGGAGTTGAGCTTTAAAAGGAAGATCTAAAAAAAAGCACTACCTTTCTTTCTTAGGATCCTACCTGACTCACATCAATCATTTCACTCATCTTGCCTGAGGATCTTGATATGTCTGTGCTTTTTAAATACTTCTCACCCCATTCTTATGAATTACACTGGGAGCTACAGACAGTATACATATCATTCTTCCTAACAACCCTTGGTAGAGAAAAACAAATATTTTCATGATTTTTCATAATACATATTTTCATAATACATTTCCTATGTTGTACTCTTAGCCAATATTTGTCATTTGTCTGAATCACATTAACATTTATTTTTCTTCAAATCACATTTTCCATCAATCTATAAAACTGAAGTTTGCATGAGTAAATTTGAATTCCGACTCCTAGATTACTTAACTGTAATAAATTTAATTTTCCTCACTGTCATTATTTGACAAGTCAACAAAAATTAAAATATGATGAATTCTTTTAATAGGAAACTAGATTATCCTTTTATTTAGGACAATATATCTAATGTCAAGAATGGAAATTCAGTGCAAAAAGGTAAACCAAATTCCAAAACTGCAGAACTTAAGAGAAAATGACATAAGTATATTGTATAGTTAGAAATTTTGCTCTGTCAAGAGCTAATGCTGTTTTACTTTAAAATTAATGTTAGTGCGTCTGTTATACCTCTTCTCCTCCCCTTCTAATCTGTGCATATAATCAACATAAAACATCAAAAGAATATTTTGGATCATTGTTGTATATTTAATACAACCTTAATGGTTAACCCCCATCTCCAGTCAAAACTTTTTTTTAAAGAATTATAAAGAAAAAATATTTATGTAAAAAAAACAAAAACAAACATGTTATACTTACCTGCTCTGTGCAGTGGTTTTGCACATAGCAGCTCCGATCCCCCTCTTCTTGGGTTCCCCACTGGCACTCTGGGCCCCTCCCCCTTGTCGAGTGCCGCTTGCTGTGGGGGTACTCATGCTTGCTCACTCCCAAGCCGGCTCTCTGCATCCATAAGACACAGAGAGAGCGGCTTAGCCCCACCCCGCCTCACTGGCTATGATTGACAGCAGGGGGAGCCAATGGCTCCTGCATCTCAGCCAATCAAGAGGGAGAGACCTGGGAGAGCCTCAGGTTTGGTGCACATCGCTTGATTGAGACAGGGCTTAGGTACATATAAGGGGGGGGGTGGGAGCTGCACACTGAAGTTTTTTTTTTTTACTTTTTTTACCTTCATGCATAGAATGCATGAAGGTAAAAAACCTTCAACCTTCACAACCACTTTAAAGCTTGGCCAGGTAGCAAAGTGGCAGGAGAGTGTCAGGGTATTTCCAATCCTAGGCAATACTTTCCCACCAACCTAGCCTCCCTGCTGTACTGATCAGCTCCTGAAGCTCTCTTCCTCCAGTTTTTTGCAGCTCTCCACATGAACGTCTATGGGCGTGCCTTCCTGAGCCTGCTTCCTGCCTTCCTGAGTCTCAGCTTCTTCAGTGAGCGATGCAACAGGCATACCTCCTATGACTCCATGTGTATGGATAGCATGGCAACTTGTTTACTTGACAAAATCCACAAGCAGTTTAACTCTCCGAGAAGACACAGAAATTAAATCCAGTGTAATTATACTTTAGCTTAGCACATTACAAAGATATTTTACTTAGCCTTTTAAAGCATAAAAAGACAATGATGGGGCATGGCTTTGACAAGATAGCATGAGGACGTGTGGCACCTGAGCTGTGCTATACCCACTTCATCCCACATTGATCCTTTCAGGGACCCCTGCCCGCCTAAACGAGCCATCCCCTCAGCCCGAACGTGTGCTGAGGTACCACCCCAGCTCTATTGATACCTACTTTCTGGACCACCAGAGGGAACCCACCACATCTTCCAAAATGGTGCCAGGTAGAGACTTACTCACGGCACCACAGCACTCCGACCATGCGGCCTACCTATGTCCTTCCCCAAGGTTAGTTAGGACCTGCGCTCCCACATATAGTCTCTCCCCACTAAGGAAAACCTAGAGTGGTTTGCCAGCTGACTGGAGAAGGCTCTTAGACAGGACACAGAGAACCTGCAGGTGGAGACCACACAACTTGGCGGCAGAGTGGAAACTCAGGAAACTAGGCTGGATGAGATCATTCTTTCACTGTAGGCTCTTAAGGATAAATGTGCTGCTCAGGACATGTGTGTTGAGTCCCCTCTTAACCAGCTGGATGACTACAAGGAGAGGAGCCACAGAACTAACATCCACATCTCAGGCAACCATTCCAGGGACATTATCTGTAAGCTCCACAAGCACTCAAGGAATGCATCATGTACCACCTGCGGGGTACCCTGTACTTTGATTTTGATGGAGCTAAGTTGTACTTTTATCCGGATGCTGAAAAGGCATTTGACAGGGTGGACTGGCTGCAGGATAATGAAAAAGTCTAAGCCAACTCTCTAAATAGGTGTGGTCTCAGCAACCCAATATCAACCTAAGAAAAAGATGGGGGAACCATTAAAAGAGAAGTAGGGCCCCAACATATAAAGTAGCTGCCTAAATGGACACTGGTGGCCTCAAACTTGAAAAAACAAAATAAACTTTGTTAGTATGAAAGTATTCAATACAAAAAAGATAATAACCGCTGTCTAGTAAACACACCCAATTAGACCTCACTCCATATCAAAGCTGTTTGCACCTTCATAGGGGTAATGAATGTTGAGTCACATGGACCCTAACCAAATACACCCCAAAGAGTATGCAACATTAGCCCCTCTATAAATTATCTTAACCAACCAGTGGGAATACAAGTAAAGGCAGTAAAATCACTTTCCAAAATTGATGAGAGGTTGCCAAGCACTCTGTATTCCCCTAAAAGTTGAAATGACAGCTCACTGAGCTGACAGATCTCGCCTGTTGTTATTGGAAACACACAGCCCTACTCTAAATTAAAGATGTTTGGAATGCTTATTTATGTTCCACAATTGCTGGAAATTAGTCAAATTATAATTCAACCAGAGTATAGATATTCAGTTCTGATATTTGATAATCAGATGAGTAATATATAGTGAACAAAAGTGCAATGTTCAGAAGTAAGGTTGTATAAGTTATTCATCCACAGATGTGATTTTAGCAAAAGAAACTTGCTTGGAATGATTATCCAATGATTGCACAGCCCAATAGAAGGTAAATATGTGAACCACAAGCAGTCCATTGGGATAAATAGACTGTCCAAACAGGTCCGCCTGAAAAACTGACAGGTGGACCCGATCAGAACATTTGTGTGACAGGGGCCTTGATCTTGATAGTATACTTACAACTTACAAAAAAAAAATTCTACTGCCTGCACAGCAATGTAGCGTCAAAAGGGAAATACAGCTCCCCTAAAATAAAAAGCATATTTCCAGTTTGAGGTATACCATTCTGCTGCGTTACAGAAAGCCTACTATTTATTTAATAAAAAAAGTTTAATTGGCGAACGTTACATATTGAACCCATTCCCACTGATGTGTTATAGTACACCATGGCACAAAGCAAAAGCCATGTTCAGTTCACTGAAAAACTCTAGTTTAGTTATGGATGGAGTCTGGGTGCAGGTATCCTGACATAGGAATTTTATTTAAAACATCTCAGTCACTAAAAAAATAAGTATTAAATGATTATGTCCCTGGAAAAAAATACATGGAATATTTACCTCCCTACCCGCACTGCTGATCTCCGCTGTAATGAAGGGATATTGCCAACTGAATAAGCTACAGAATGTGACATATCCTGGAGAGCTAAATCGCTGGTCCCCCACTATGTGCTGCAGTTTTTTCCCTCTGCAAACACAGTAGTGATGCAGGGACCAGCAGAGTGCACCATGATACACAAGGGGATTTTGTATTCTGTATTTCAAGTGTGTGGACCTATTTTGCCCTCAAGCTGATCCATTTCTTTTACAAAGTACACACATGCACATGCACACATTAACACAAGCATTATGGTCCGAAGGCCCCCAGAGTCTAATGTCCCTTTTTACAAGTAACATGTTTTATAAAAAGGCCATTTAAAATTCAACAGGCCAAGCGAGACTCTTATGTATTCCCTGGAGTAAGCTGAAACTATGGAATTCTAATACAGCAAGGAAAACTATCAAGTGATTTAATACCCCAGCAACTACCGTTCACTGAGATATAAATTTTAGCTGGAATAAATTCTAGCCATTAAAACAGTTTATAAATAATGTGGAACAATTACAAGCAATCTTTTCCATATCAGAATCTTAAACAGTTAACATAAAGTAGTTTATTGAATGATTACACATTGGTATGATTTTTATAATTCATGTTTGTTCATACAAAGTTAATGCCTAGTAATTAAGTGCTTAAATTTACCTATAAGCATAAATAGCATTTTAGTTTGCATAGTCATACAGTGTATGTTCTTTAATGTTAACATTTTCCCCTTAGCCACTCCCTTAAAGGGTAATTCCACTTTTGTGGGGAAAAAAATAGCAAATAATGAAAAAATAATATAGTGTATACAATTGCAACACAAGTCATATTGTAATTGAATGTTATCAAAAATTACCTTTCCTTATCAATCTGCAGCCGCTGTAATTTTCTGTAAATGCAGTGCAATATGGCTACCTGGAGTTCTTCTGTACACAGAATGCAGAGGCGGCTCTAGGCTTTGTGAGGCCTTAGGCAAAACTTACACATGAGGCCCCACGGACTGGGAATCTCCGTGATGAGGCCGCTATTCCTCAGGCTGCGGGCAGTATCTGATTTGTCCGTCAGCTCCTAAGCCACAGAGTCCCAGTGGGGGTAGGCGGAGGCACCGGCGTCAACTTCAGTGATTGAGAACAGGCAAATTAGGAGGCCGCGAGGCCCCTGTGAGTGCGAGGCCTTAGGCGACCGCCTAATTTGCCTAATTAGAGAGCCGCCTCTGACAGAATGTGTACTGACCACTCCCCAGAAACATAATTTCTTGCTTGTGTGATCGGCCCATCAATTTTCCCAAAAGTCTGCCTTAGATACAGGTCAGATTTCAGGCATCCCTTCCAACAAAAATGTCATTTTTGGTGAGATACTCCCTGAAGGAAAACGTCTAAAGGCATGCAGGCCTAGCAGCTTTCTTCATTAGTGCCCTGCAGGTGCACAGCTGATGGATAATTATGCAACCACTCCCATTAGACCCACTCAGTACAGAGGCACAGAGGCACAAACAGGGATTTCTTCAGAATGACAAAAGGTAGGAATCTGCAACAAAGGTTGTTATAATCCTTGTAATGTGCATAGATCACCAGAGGGGATTTTTTTTTCTCAACAAAAGTGGAGTCATGCTTTAATGGATTTGCAATTTGGAAGTGTAACTAACAGAAGCACATGTTATATGTGTTAAAGTGTTACTAAACCCACAATAGTAAAATCCTTCTGTATATACAGCAAAGCATGCTTATTACTCACTGTGGAACATAGGGGGTTAATCCTTTGCATTGTGTAAAAAGGCTCCTTAATCCTGTCTTCTCCGATTATCTCCTTCTTCCACTGTCCCCTGACATTCTCCTGATAAGACAGAGCCTTTGGAATCACACTGCACATGCTCAGTTTGGTGTGTACTGTATTGCTAGAGGTTTTGTTTTTTTTTCTTAGGAGGGTGCATGTGATCAGCACAGGGCCAATAAGCACTGTCCAGACAGAGGGTCAGGGGTCATGCAGCCTTATTGGACAATCAAAGGAGAATGAAAACTCCTCCTACAAGCTTTAACGAGACACTGATAGAAGTCACAAGACTGCTATATACTGCTGATGAGAAAAGGTATTTAGCAGTTTATATTTACTAAAATAATTGCATTTCCATGTTCTGTGTACTGTGAGAGACCAGATATAGTGAATGCAAGTTCCTGGGTTTAGTAACACTTTAAAGCCTAAAGCTTTAAAAGAGTAGAAAAATGAATGAACGTTTGCGTCAATAGAGCAAATTTAGCATGTTGGAGTGAACTGTAAATAGTTTGTTTGGACCAAGCTAGTCCAAACTAACAATATCCTTCATTAACATATGCAGCAGTTGTCAGAGCCTTAGACCCCTTTCACACTGGAGCAGTTTTCAGGCGGTATTGCGCTAAAAATACCACCTGAAAACCGCCCCTAAACAGCCTCCGAGGGCTTTCACACTGAAGCGGTGCGCAGGCAGGGCGGTGAAAAAAGTCCTGCAAACCGCTTTTTTGGAGCGGGGAAGGAGCGGTGTATTCACCGCTCCTTCCCCGCTCCTGCCCATTGAAATCAATGGGACAGCGCGGCTATACCGCGGCAATACCGTACGAGGGATTTTAATACTGTACGAGGGATTTTAACCCTTTTTCGGCCGCCAGCGGGGGGTGAAACCGCACCGCTAGCGGCCGAATACCGCTGTAAGAACGACGGTACAGCAGCGCTAAAAATAGCGCTGTTGTACCGCCGACGCCCCCATCGCCCCAGTGTGAAAGGGGCCTTATGGAGTGTAGGTAGCCTCAGCTACAAACAATATACAGTGTTGTGTTCTGACAGTAAAACGTAGACTTCCTGGAACAAAATCCAGTCCGGCTGAATGCTTCTCAGCCATTCACAGAAAGTTTTGTATTTTCTGAATGAAAGCAAAGCTTCCTCTGAGGCGGGGATTGTGACATCATCCACCCATCTCTCTGTCTCAGCCATTCCGAGGAAGCTTTGTATTCATTCAGAAACTCAAGGTTTCTTGTAAATGGCTGAGCAGCACTCAGACTGACTCGATTTTGTTCCAGGAGTGGGACTGGAAGTCCCTGTCCCTCTTCTGGAACCCAGCACCGTACACTGTATGTATACATCACTAACAGTCACTACGTGTGTTAATAGTTTGTTTGGTTCATTTTGGTCCAAGCAAACTACTTAAAGTGGTATTAAACCCAAAAGCAAACATTTATTATATTGCAGCTTGGAGATTCTTGGATGTGATGGCTGCATTATTTTTCTTTCTTTCTTTTCTCATTTGTAAGTGTCTAAATCTGCTAGTGCATCTTCCCTCCAACCAGACTGACAATGCTGCTGGTGTCTCTGTTGCTCTTTCATCCAGAGTATAGACACAAAAATACAGGAGGTGTGTTACTGCCCAGATCACCAGATGAAAACAAACAGAAAAAAGAAAATGAATGCAGCCATCACATCTGATTGTTAAGATGCAACATAATAAATTTTTGGTTTTGGGTATAATACCGCTATAAAGTTTACTAAAACATGGAGTTAGGCATTAAAGTACATGTAAGCCCAATGACTTAATTTTAATATAAGTGTTCACATACCATATTTATCAGCGTATAACACGCACCGGCGTATAACACGCACCCCAATTTAGGAGGGAATTTTAAGGAAAAAAAACTTTTAGGAGGGAAGTTGAAGGGAAAAAAACTTACATTTAAATGCCCATCATTGCAGCCTTCTCAGTGCAGCCTTGCCCCAGTGCAGCCTTGTCAGTGCAGCCTTCCCCAGTGCAGCCTTCCCCAGTGCAGACTTGTCAGTGCAGCCATGTCAGTGCAGCCTTGTCAGTGCAGCCATGTCAGTGCAGCCATGTCAGTGCAGCCATGTCAGTGCAGCCTTGTCAGTGCAGCCATGTCAGTGCAGCCTTCCCCAGTGCAGCCTTCCCCAGTGCAGCCTTGCCCAGTGCAGTCTTCCCCAGTGCAGCCTTCGATCCCCTGTCTTCAAAATCGCCGTCCGCGATTTGAAAATGGCGCCGCCGGCGCCGAAATACACAGAGCCGGTCCTCGGCTCTTTCCGGTGGCTCTCGTTCACTTTCGGCTCCACTCGTAGTCCCGAGCGGAGCTATCCGAACCTAGCCGAGTAGGTTTGGATAGCTCCGCTCGGGACTATGAGTGGAGCCGAAAGTGAACGAGAGCCGCCGCAAAGAGCCGAGGACCGGCTCTGTGTATTTCGGCGCCGGCGGCGCCATTTTCAAATCGCGGTCAGCGATTTTGAAGTTGTGCAGCTCGGGATCGGCGTATAACACGCACCTGCGACTTTCCCCTGATTTTAAGGGGAAAAAAGTGCGTGTTATACGCCGATAAATACAGTATTTTTTTCCTTTCAAACGTAAATTTTAAGGCTTCATGCACACTGCAGATGCCCTTTTATTTTAACCTATGTGCCAATGCACACATAAGCATTTACAGGTGCTTAGAGGCAGGGGCATTTAAGGGCAGAAATCTGAACGTACCAAAATTGCATTCAGGAGAGAGGCGTTTGAGCAGAAAAAACACCCAACGTGCCTAAACATGTGTAAATGTGTCTAAACACTAGGCACATTTAGAGCTTTAGAATACATTCCTTTCAATGGCCCTGATAAATGTATATACTGTCCAATTGAAGGAATGAATGACGAGTCTTAATGCACCTAAATGTGTTGAAAAAAGCCACTTTAGGCACATTTTAAGTGCTGCTTTTCTCCTTTCAGAAGCAAGGTAAGAGCGTAGTATGCATGAGGCCTAATACTTTTAAATTAGCAGTTTTCTCTAAAATAAAACTTGGTGGTCCAACTAGGAAGGTCCTTGATCGGGCACTTCCCCTTATAGGGTGGAAACACTTTGTTTCTCCTGGTTATCCCTAAACCTGCACGGAGGCTGATGGCCTTTATACTATAAGCCCAACCCCACATGCCAAGGTTCTAGGTGTAGTCCTAGACTCTGAACTCTCCTTCAAGCAACACATCCAATCACTGTCCAAATCCTGCCGCCTCAACCTCCGCAACATCTCCAAAATACGCCCCTTTCTAACCAATGACACAACAAAGCTCTTAATTCACTCGCTGGTCATCTCTCGCCTTGACTACTGCAACTCCCTTCTCATTGGCTTACCTCTACATAGTCTATCACCTCTTCAATCCATTATGAATGCCGCTGCCAGACTCATCCACCTTACCAATTGCTCTGTGTCTGCCACTCCTCTCTGTCAATCCCTCCACTGGCTTCCGCTCGGCCAAAGAATTAAATTCAAAATTCTAACAACTACGTACAAAGCCATACACAATTTCGCCCCCAGCTACATCACTTGCTTAGTCTCGAAATACCAACCTACTCGCTCTCTTCGTTCCTCTCAAGACCTCCTGCTCTCTAGCTCCCTCATCACCTCCTCCCATGCTCGCCTCCAGGCCTTTTCCAAAGCCTCTCCAATCCTATGGAACTCCTTACCCCAATCTGTCCGCTTATCTCCTACGTTATTAGCTTTCAGAAGATCCCTGAAAACCCTTCTCTTCAGAGAAGCCTATCCTACCCACACCTAACAACTGTACTTTTTTTTTTTTCCCATCAGCTCATCCCCCACAGTTATTACCTTTTGTCTCCACTTGACCCCCCTTGATTGTAAGCTCTAACGAGCAGGGCCCTCTGATCCCTCCTGTATTGATTTGTATTGTAAGTGTACTGTCTGCCCCATGTTGTAAAGCGCTGCGCAAACTGTTGGCGCTATATAAATCCTGTATAATAATAATATTAGCAGCCAAAAGAGTAATCCCATGTTGTTGGCTGTCTCCTTCCCCTTCTAACATAGCTGATACACGCAGGATGGAATACCTGACTGGGTCAATTGATGATTCCATATCACAATTCAATAAAATTTGGGAGCCTTGGGATGATTCTGTCTATCGCCCTGAAGCGTCCCTTCCAGAGCACTAAATGGATGTCTCTTATGTTCATTTGTTCTTACAATGCTGAACCCTTGAATTTTCATGTTTTGAGATCGATGGTGTCCCCTCTTTCCATAGTTTCCTTTTCCATACTTAATTTATTATCTGACTTGTCCATGTTTGCTATGTTGGAGGATTATATTGTACTATGCCAATTGATAACAGTGGGGTTTATTTAATACAGACAAATGCACTGCTAATGCACTTGGAAGTGCAGTCACTGTAGATCTGAGGGGAACATGCAAGGAAAATAAAAAACAGCATTTTTGCTTGTATGTGATTGCATGATAGAAATCAGCAGAGCTTCCCCTAATTTCAGCTCTTCCTCTCAGATCTACAGTGATTGCACTTCCAAGTGCATTAGCAGTGCACTTGTAGTGCAAAGTGGATTTGCCTTTAGTAAATTAACCCCATTGTGTTTTATTCTGACCCTCCAGTCATGTCAGAAGTTTGTTTTTCTATGATTTAACTTAGTTAGTTAATATGCTCCTCTTATTTTCTATTTTTTTTGTACTTGTGCATACTCTGTTTTCTGTATATCCAAAAAATCCAATAAATATACCATTGAAAAAAAAATGAACCCCAGTAAGTCAATATATATTTTTTAAGGGAGCTATCACACACTAAGGCCCCTTTCACACTTGTGTGACTTCAAAGTCACATGCTGCTGCCAAGCTGCTGCTAATAAAGCAAACACAATATTGGCATGCATTAAAAGGGGGATCAACTGCAGAGATAAAATGATAATTCTCCCGCTCTACAAGACTCTGGTCCGCCCGCACCTGGAGTATGCTGTCCAGTTCTGGGCACCAGTCCTCAGGAAGGATGTACTGGAAATGGAGCGAGTACAAAGAAGGGCAACAAAGCTAATAAAGGGTCTGGAGGATCTTAGTTATGAGGAAAGGTTGCGAGTACTGAACTTATTCTCTCTGGAGAAGAGACACTTGAGAGGGGATATGATTTCAATTTACAAATACTGTACTGGTGACCCCACAATAGGGATAAAACTTTTTTGCAGAAGAGAGTTTAATAAGACTCGTGGCCACTCATTACAATTAGAAGAAAAGAGGTTTAACCTTAAACTACGTAGAGGGTTCTTTACTGTAAGAGCGGCAAGGATGTGGAATTCCCTTCCACAGGCGGTGGTCTCAGCGGGGAGCATTGATAGCTTCAAGAAACTATTAGATAATCACCTGAATGACCGCAATATACAGGGATATGTAATGTAATACTGACACATAATCACACACATAGGTTGGACTTGATGGACTTGTGTCTTTTTTCAACCTCACCTACTATGTAACTATGATTTTAACGCAATTTTGTGGCCATGATTTTGCCGCAAATTTATCAAGTTTTTGCACGATTTTGCCGCGATTTGGGAGCAGTACGACTTTGCCACAACTTTGGCATTAACCATTCTCAGCTTGTGCTTACAAAGTCGTATTGAAATCATGTCTATATTATTCAGCTACGATTTGCATTCCACTTAAGGGTTTAACATTGAGGTCTATGGACATCAACTCGCATGGAAGTTGGACCAAAGTAGTGCAGGGACTACTTTGAAGTCGGCACGACTTAAAGTCGTCCCAATATGAATGGTAGTCATTGAAAATCATGGAGAATGACTTGTCATACGATTTTGCAGTACAAAATCGTGGGACAAGTTGTATAAGTGTGAAAGGGGCCTAAGTGGTTTAGGGAAAAGGGGTGAAATGTTTTTACCTGTAAACTGTGGGGAATAATTTTAATGTTATAAACCAAAACATTGATTTCCACCAGTAAATGAGGGAAGATTGAACATCGTGAAACATCCCTTGGGTTAGGAAAACACATAATTAATTTTCATTCTCCTCTGCACTTCCTACTGCCTGCAATACTTCTGTTTCCTAACAAATGTACTTCTCTGAAATATTTTTCTTGCTATTTCAGCTCAATACTAATAGTCTTAAACTCAAGCATAGTCTGTGAAAATGTCAGAAATACATAAACATTAGGAAATATATTATTTAGTGTGAAGCGTGAATATGTCACAATGAATGCATTTTATTGTGAAGGGATTCTCATTAGCATCACCACACTCTCCATTATGATGAAATGTCTGGACGGCAGAGTTTGTGTCACAATACTATAAAAGAATAAATAACCATAAAATCGTTGATGTGCTTAGAAATCTGACACTATATTCATGCCATGTAAATATTAAAGACAAGGACATAACACAAAGCTAAAAATATTGTTCTGTGTCAGACTGATTTAAAGACTGTGGGTTTTGTTGTCTGAGGGTAAATTGGTTTGCTACTTGAAATGAAAGAAAAGTCAAATCAATTTAACTTTTTTACAGGACCAAAGAGTATTACAAGATTCTTAAACAAAAGTGCAGCATTTATAAGACAATAGACACAGCAATAGATCTCTTTTTTTCTGTCCATTTCTTGATGTTTTTAAAATGCCAGAATCTTGAACAATTCACTTTTCTTAAGTGTTGTTTGGACTACTGAATGAGGTATAGATGTTGTTTGCCAGACTCCAAGAAAAGCTTTGTTTTGGAGTGTTGCTTATCAAGTCTGTATTAACCTTCTAAAAGCCACTCTTTCTTTCTTTTTGCTCTTACTGTTTTTCTGATGTCTCTTTTTTCTTACATATATTTTTTTTTTACAGGGACAGTCTCTTTCTCCCAAAAAAAAATAAATAAAAAAATTGACCTCCATTTTAGTTTCAAATCTGTACATATAGTTTTTTTTTTTACAGGGACAGTCTCTTTCTCCCCAAAAAAATAAATAAAAAAAATTGACCTCCATTTTAGTTTCAAATCAGTTCATATAATCAGGTTTAGATTTATGATTTCTGCTTTCTTTGTCCAGTTGTCTTGTGTCTCCACTCTCCTATTAGGTGTCATAACTGTACATGTTTAACCTTTACTAGGGGCAGAGAGGTTGAAAGAAGCAGTTTGTCTGATCTGTGTCAGTTTTTCTGAAACTGATTAAGACAAACTGTCACCTACCATTTTGGTTCTAAATATACAGATACAGATTGTAAGTAGATAATATACTATTCCACCAACTAAAACACAAAGTGTGCAAAGTATCGGGTTGAAAGGTAATAGCACGGTGGTAATCTGGAACAGTTTATTACGCAACAGAATTTATTATTGGAATGAAAATAATGTGTGGCTGGCGACAGCTTACGTTGCCTGAATATAAAACCAGCCCAGCATGCAATTGGGACTTCCAACCTTAGGCCCCTTTCACACTGGGGTGGTGGGGGCGTCGGCGGTAAAGCAGCGCTATTTTTAGCGCTGCTTTACCGTCGTTTTTGCGGCGGTATTCGGCCGCCAGCGGTGTGGTTTTAACCCCTGCTGGCGGCCAAAAAAGGGTTAAAACCGCTCGCATAGAGCCGCTATAGCCACGGTATAGCCGCGGTATAGCCGCGCTGCCCTATTGATTTCAATGGGCAGGAGCAGTGAAGGAGCGGTGAATACACCACTTCTTCACCGCTCCAAAGATGCTGTTTGCAGGAGTTTTTTTTTTTCTCCTGCCAGTGCACCACTTCAGTGTGAAAGCCCTCAGGCTTTCACACTGAAGAAACAGTAGAGGCAGTTTTAGGTCGGTTTGCAGGTGCTAGTTTTAGCGCAATAAAGCCTGCAAACCGCCCCAGTGTGAAAGGGCTCTATGCACAATATTTGTTACTGATCTTAACTTTATGTAGCTCACTCTAGTGTGCTACTAGTGTTAAAGCAGGTAAACTATAGTCTGACTCAGGGCTAAGCCTAAGTCATAGAATATGGGTCAGAGTTTACTAAAGTTCAGGGCTGGGTGACTCATACAGGCAGCTCTCTGGTACCTCCCCCTGAATCTGAAAGTGTGCATGTTTAAGGGAGCTTGGCCAATCCCCGGGTGGTGGGCCTGGCAGGGGATTAATCCAACCCTTAAATAGGGATGAGCCATGCCAGCAGGGGAGATGGAGATGCAGTGCTGAGGGTGACTGTTGGTGGCCTACGAGGGGCTCTACCTCGGGCCGGGGCTTAGGTGGCTGGCCTGGAAGGTTTCTACCACAGAAGAAGTTGGAAGGAGGCTTTCCTGAGAGGCAGCAGGAGCAAGGAGGACAGTGTGAGTACTACAGCACAGTGAGGGACCTAAAAGGGGGGGGGCTGCCACATGTAGCAGGACTCCCTGGAAGATAGCTGTGTGCCTAAATCTTCCCTACCTTGCCCTAGGAGATCTCCAGAGAGTCAGTCAGGTAGACTGGTGAAGAGAGCCTGCCAGGTGGGCTGATGGAAGGGCAGCCAGGTGGGCTAGCATTTCCTGCAGTGGGTAGAGGTGGGACCAGTGTCTACAGGGGAGTGGAGGTACTCCAGGATGCAGATCACACCACATTATGCTACTTTAAAAAGGGACTGAGAGTTGCTAGCCTGTAATGGGCTGTTGCTGAACCAACAGAGACTGTTAGATACCACAGAAGAAGAAACTGGAGTTGTACAGGATAAAGGAGAAGGATTAAGAGGAGCTGTAAATAGGGAGCAAGTTGTCCCTAGTTTTGTTACTGTCAAGTTGGGAATTCCATAATTCCCCTACCTATCCAAAGTATTACCCCTTAATAAAACATAAAACCAAAGCTCAAGAACTGTTCACTGACTTTCGATGAAAGATGAAAATGTTATGTGCCTGGCTGTGCATCTGTGGGGAACCCTGTCACTTGCAAACCTTATGGGGGTAGTGCTACATTTACGTTCTACCAATGTCACAACCTTGTAAACAGAAGTCATCACTGCCAGTTGTTCTGGCACTGCTTCATTCTGCTAATTCAGCATTATCACACAAAACACTGAACTCCACTCATCAGCCAAATATCATAATGAAAATGCAGCTCGTACTTTGCTGTACCACACTGGAGAGGCAGTCACATGCAGAGGTTAATATCTATCCTGGAGGCTAGTTGAGATTTATAATCGAAAGATTTATGTCCCATTCACATCGAACATGGATTGGGATGTAAATAGTTAATTTAATTTTTCTCCTCTAATAATACAGCAAGAATATAGAGGTACCCCTGGTGAATTGTTATTTGTATATTATGGTAGGGTGATATAGATTTAATTTTTTATTTTTGAAATTTGTTTTTAAAAGCAATTTTTAAATAACATTTTCCATTATTTTTAGCATCCATTAATATTATAGGAAGGGTTTTTTTTATATTATTATTAATTTGTTTAATAAACGGATTGTTTTTATTTGTATTTCATGTGGGCTTCAGTGAAAAAAATACCCGGGCATTATATATTTTTTCAACTCAAGTGACACCCCAATGCAGGGACATTTTTTTCCTTCCAGTAACACCACCAACACAGGCAACATGTTTTTCTTTAACGTGACACCACTGATGCAGGGACATTTTTCTTGCCAGTGACGCTACTGATATAGGGACATTTTTTTTTTTTAGGGACTCCATTGGTGTAGGGACATTTTTTCCTTTCATTGACACTAACGCAGAGATATTTTTTATTTCCAGTGATGCCTCGACACAAGGACATTTTTCCTTCCAGCAACATCACCAACATAAGGACATTTTTTCCTTTCAGTGAGGAATCTGCA
This sequence comes from Lithobates clamitans, assembly GCA_037952925.1. Taxonomy (NCBI): domain Eukaryota; kingdom Metazoa; phylum Chordata; class Amphibia; order Anura; family Ranidae; genus Lithobates; species Lithobates clamitans. Next base: position 8,106,485 of record JBBGZY010000605.1, on the reverse strand, counting down.
TGGCTTGACTCATTTTGCTCATAAGTTGCAAGCTGTGGCATCTGAATATCCTGATTATCAGGTCTCTCCTGCTTTTAAAAATCTTATGGCTCAGTTACCCAGATTGACCTAATTCTGTTACACTCTTTGCTCCTCCCTCCCTGCTAGACAATGTGGGTTGCTTTCATATGCATCCAATGTTTCCCAAGAATGGTTTAGCTTTTTAAAAGGAATGAGGTATCCACTGATTCATTCCTTGGTGATCTGGGAAGCTTTTTCTTTGGGATTCTTTCCTGCGCCACGCACAGTAGTTAGATTACAATTTTAAGTAACTAATAAGATACATTTAGCTAAAGCCAAGGCACAACAGTTCTTTTTGTCAGCAGATCATTTTTGAACAAGGAGAGGGCTGTAGTAAGCTCCTGGAATATTTAGCTAATTATGAACTTAAACTCCCCATGGTTATTGCTCTCTGGTCTATGGAGGGCTTCCTGTTTGTAAACTTGCAGGAGGTGCTTTAGGTTTTTGTCTTCTTTTACCAGCAACTTTATGCCTCTATGTCGACTTATACAGTTGACAAAATCTAAAAAAATACAATCTGTTTCTTTGCCACAACTTGCTTCTGAACAGATTACCAAGCTGAATGTGCTTCTTACACCTACTGAGGCCCAGACTGCTATTTCCAAATTTGCCTGTGCTAGGGCTCCCAGCATCAATGACTTACCACCTTGAGTTCTATGCCACCTACGTGGAGATGCTTGCCTCTCACCTCCTGGCTTTATATAAAGAAATATACAGCATGTGACACTCCTCTTGATCCCTTTTTGTGCAGCATCCTAAAGACCTATATCTTTACTGGAAACTATTTTAGCAAAATCCAAGCTATTATACACCTGGATCAAACTGCCTTAATGTCTGGTTAGACACCTCATCTAATATGAGATGTTCACCTTATGAATTTACAATCCTCCCTGTTGAAGCCCCCTGGTTTACGTACCTTCTGGCCGCATCCAGTAATACTGCTGCCCTAGACTCTACTACTCTTATTGATTGCAGTTTTAATGGTTACACAGGCCTACTTTCTTCCAACTAGACATGTGCAGAATGAAAACATTTGTTTCGTTTTGATTTGTTATTTACATAAATTTGCTTAGTTAAATTTGCTTAACCCGTTTAATTCATTTTTGGAATTTGTTTTTATTTATACAATTATAATTGATTCTAATTTTCTGAATTCAAATTGATTTGAATAGTTTTCTATTGAATATTTTTCGAATTCAAATAGTTTTCAAATTTGAATTAGAAAAGTTTCCGTATTTGAATAGTTTTCCAATTTCCAAAAAGAATAAAATAGAATAGAAAATAAAGGAATGGAATAGAAAAAATATAATTGAATAGAAAATAATATAACAGAAAATAAAAGAATAGAATATAATAGAGTAAAACAGAACAAAATAGAATAGTAAATAAAAGAACAAAATAGAATAGAAACTAAAAAAAACAAATAGAATAATAAAAAAAGAATAGAATAAAATAGAAAGGATATGACCATCTTCTGAAATTCAAATAGAAAAGAATAGAATAGAAAAAAATAGAATAAAAAAATAGAATAGAATAGAAAATAGAATTTAAATAGAATAGAAAATGATAGATTAGAATAGAAAATAAGAGAATAGTATAGAAAAAAACAACAGAATAGAATAGAACAAATATAATAATTTTTCTATTTTAATCTTCTTTTCTTTTCTATTCAAAATGAATTGATTCTATTTGAATTTTGGGAAATAGTTATATTATTATTATTATAATACAGGTTTTATATAGTGCAAACAGTTTGTGCAGCGCTTTACAACATGAGGGCAGACATTACAGTTACATTACAATTTGGTACAAGAGGAATCAGAGGGTCCTGCTCGTTAGAGCTTACAATCTAAAAAGGAAGGGTCAATTGATACAAAAGGTAATAGCTGTGGGGGGATGAGCTGATGGAGGAAGTAAAACAGTGCTAGTTAGAAGCAGGATAGGCTTCTTTTGAAGGGTTTTCAGGGATAGCCTTAAGATGGATAGATTAGGGGACAGTCAGACAGATTGGGGTAGGGAGTTCCAAAGGATGGGAGAAACTCTGGAGAAATCCTGGAGGCGAGCATGGGAGGAGGTGACAAGGGAGCTAGAGAGTAGGAGGTCTTGGGATGACCGAAGAGAGCGGCTTGGTTGGTATTTTGGGACTAGGTTAGTGATGTAGCTGGGGGCAGAGTTATGGATGGCTTTGTAAATTATTGTTAGTACTTTGAATTTTATTCGTTGGGTGAGTGGAAGCCAGTGGAGGGATTGGCAGAAAGGGGTGGAGGACACTGAATGGTTGGTAAGGTGTATGAGTCTTGCAGCGGCATTCATTATGGACTGAAGGGGGATAGTCTATGTAAAGGTAATCCAATGAGGAGGGAGTTGCAGTAATCGAGGCGAGAGATGACCAGGGAGTGAATTAGAAGTTTGGTGATGTCAGTTAAAAAGGGGCGTATTCTGGAAATGTTGCGGAGGGTAAGGCGGCATGATTTGGACAAGGATTGTATGTGGGTCTGAAGGACAGTTCAGAGTCTAAGGTTACACCTAGCACCCTGGCATGCGGGGACGGACTGATAGATGTGCCACTGATCTTGACAGAGAAGTCAGGGGAAGGGGCACGTGGGGGAGGAAATATTAATAGCTCAGTTTTAGATAGATTCAGTTTGAGGAAGTGCTTTGACATCCAGGCTGATATGTCTGTTAGTAGATCAGTGATGCGTGAGGAGATTGATGGGGTGAGCTGAGGGGCAGAGAGATAGATTTGGGTGTCATCAGCATATAAATGGTAGTGAAAGCCATGTGAGGCTATCAGCTGACCCAGGGAGGACGTGTAGATCAAGAAAAGTAGAGGTCCAAGAACAGAACCTTGGGGGACCCCAACGGTAAGAGGAGTTAGAGAAGAGGAAGTGGTGTTGTAAATGACACTGAAGGTGCGATGAAAGTTTTTTGAGGAGGAGGGGTTGGTCAACTGTATCAAGGGCAGCAGAAAGGTCCAAGAGTAAGAGTATGGAATAATGACTGTTGGTTTTGGCTGTTAGTAAGTTGTTTGTGAATTTTAGGAGGGCAGTTTCTGTGGAGTGCTGTGGGCGAAATCCAGACTGAAGGGGATCAAGAAGGTTATTCTCAATGAAGTGGTTGTTCAGTCGATTGTAGACTAAATGTTCAAGGAGTTTGGAGGCAAAAGGGAGTAAATAAATGGGTCTTAGGTTGTTAAGATTGGTGGGGTCTAGTGAGGCCTTTTTTGGTATGGGAGTGACTAGCACATGTTTTAGAGTGTTGGGAAAGATGCCAGTAGAGAGGGAGAGGTTGAAGATATGAGTTAAGGAGTGTAGGATTGAGTCAGATGGTGACCGTAGTATTTGAGAAGGAACAGGGTCCAGGGGGCAGGAGGTTAGGTGGGCATTAGAAAAAAGTTTAGTGACTTCCTCTACAGTAGCTGGGTTAAAAGAGGGAAGTATTGATTGTGCAGGAGGAGGAGTGTAAAGTGAGGGAGATATCTGTAGAGCAGAGATCTCGAGACGAATTGTCTCAATCTTATTTTTGAAGTCATTAGCAATCTCCTGGGCAGTGAGTAGGTTAGTGTGTGGGGGTAATGGAGGACGAAGTAGAGTGGTAAAGGTAGAAAAGAGTTGACGGGGACTGCATGAGAGGGTGCTAATGAGAGTGATAAAGTAGGTCTATTTGGCAGTGTGGAGGCAGGAATGGTATTTTTGGAGGGCAGATTTAAATTGGCTGAAATCTTGCTGTGACTTAGTTTTACACCACAGACGCTCAAGATCGCGGCTACATTTTTTGAGGCTTCTGGTATTGTCTGTCTGCCAGGGTTGTAGCTGTCGGGGCCTTATTCTGTGCGTCGTGAGGTGGGCGAAGGTATCCAGGGTGGATGACAGTGAACTATTGTAGACAGAAGTGGCCAAGTTGGGGCAAGACAAGGATGAGATTTTGTCGTAAAGACAATCTGTAGAAGAAAAAAAAAGAGAAGGGTTAAGATGCTGAAGGTTTCTACGGGTAATAGTTTGGTAGTTGGAAGGCAAGGAGGAGGCAGACAAAGAGAGAGTGAAACTAATAAGGTGGTGATCAGAGAGAGGAAAAGGAATATTGGAGAGGTTGTACAGAGTGCATAGGTAGGAGAATATGAGGTCAAGGCAGTTGCCAACAGATTGAGTAGAAGCGCTTGTCCATTGTTTTAGGTCAAAAGAGAAGGTTAGGCTTGGCAGCTTAGAAGTAGCGGGAGTGTTAAGATTAACAGGGATATTGAAGTCACCAAGAATGATTGTTGGAATTTCAGAAGAGAGAAAGTAGGGTAGCCAGGCAGAGAAGTTGTCAAGGAAGTTTGACACCGGTCCAGGGGTGCGATAGATCACAGCAATTCTCAATGAAACTGGAGAAAATAGACAAATACAGTGAGCTTATATTCTTTCTATACTATTCTATTGTTTTTTTAATTCTATTCTTTTTCTATTTGTTTATTCTATTCTATTTTTTTTTTTCTATTCTAGTTTAGTTTCAGTTCTATTCTATTCTTTTCTATTCTATTCTTTTCTATTCAAATTTATTCTATTCGAAATTCGAATTTCGGAAAATGGTTATAATATTTTTTCCAAAAAAGAGTTTTATTGAAGGAGATAATGCAGATTACAGTAACATCTTATAAAAAGATAGGTAAATTCGTAAATACAAAGCGGTATTTGTTATAAATGTGTGAAATACAACTTATGCATAAGCATAAACAAACAGCAAGAACAGTAAAAACAATGATTAAGTCTAACACCCAAGTTGGATTTGTATAACCGATTAGACAAAATGAAAGCTCTTCTGTAGTAGAATTCAACTGTGTAGTGTTTTATGTGGAAGGGAGAAGTTAATGAGTATACCAGTGGTGTGCTTATGGTTGTTTATCATGACACAATTCCTCCTCGACTCATCCCTTGGGTAGGGGCAGGGGGTCTTGTGTCAAAGAGAAATAGTATGACCTGTGTATGGTCTTGTTTAGTTAGTTTTAACTTGCTTGCTAGATCGGTGAAATACTGTGTGTCTGACCCATCAGTGTCATGTATTCGTCTGTAGTTCGGAAGTGAGTCCAGCAATCCCAGGTGTTTGAGAATTCAGTTGGGGAGTCTTTAGCGATATGTATTAATTCTTTAATTTCTGCAATTCTATTGATGCAATTGAACCATTCTGGGATGGTCTGGGTACGTGAAGATCCCCGGTGCGCTAGGACACAAATTTTGGCAGTATTCATTAGGTGTATTACTAAGGATATACAGTATGTGTGTGCCGACACAGTGGAGTGGTGAAGAATGAACTGGGCTAGGATATGCCCCAGGGAGTATGTAGAGATTTGCATTGTTAGGTCGTGAATTTGTGACCAGAAATGTAGTAGAAGTGGGCACAACCACCAGATGTGCATTAAGGTGCCAAGTTCCCTGGAGCATCTCCAGCATCTATTGGGTGTGTTTGGATCATATTTGTTGAGTAGTACCGAAGTATGGTACCATCGTGTCAAGGTCTTATAATTGGTTTCCTGGGTCGAGACATTGAGTGAGCCTTTGTGGACAATCATGAATATCCGTTCCCATTGCTCTTCTGTCAGCTCTAGTTGCAGATCTCTTTCCCAACTTGGACACTCCTTCCCAGAGTTAGGGGTTATGTCCACAAAGAGCATGCTGTGAATGTTGGAAATTACGTGTTGTTGGGGATCAGGTTGGGAACAGAGATTTTCAAATGGAGGGAGTGATCAAGAAACTGAAGCATCTCGGTCAATGTCTCAGGGAAAGTGGTGAATTTGAAAGTATGTCCAGTAAGGAAGAGAGTTGTTGGTTGTATGAGCTTCCAGCATGTTACGATCTAAGAGATTGCCGTCTCTAAAGAATTGATGTGCCATTATTATGGGGTGGGGCCAGGCATCTGCTAGGAATTGTGCGGACATACCGTGGAGAAATGCCGGGTTGAACCTAATAGGTGTGAGGGGTCCAGGATTGGAAAAGAGATGAATTTTTTGTTGTTGACCTCTCTAAAGGGCATTTTTGTTTCCATAGAAATTTTACACAGCAGCATTTATAAGAGTGGAAGAAGGTCTGATCTAAGATAGCTTTAAGTATAGGTAGGTAGTTTTGGTGTATAGATCTGACATGTTTGGTGTTATGTGTATACCTATGTATTTAATTGCGTTACTTTTCCATTGAAAGAGGAAATTGTTTTGACATTGTGTAACCAGTTCCTTAGGGAGAGTAATGCTCAGTGCATGAGATTTAGATTTATGAGATCTATATTCCGTTTATTCTGTTGTTTTTTCTATACTATTCTGTTATTTTCTATTGTTTTCTATTCTATTCAAATTTGATTATTTTAGAAATTTGCTAAATGGTTATATTCTTTTTATTCTATTTTATTATATTGTTTTTCTAATTATATTATTTTCTATTATAGTCTATTTGATTCTTTTTTTTTATTCTATTCTTTTGTATTCTTTTCTTTTCTTATGTATTCAAATTCAAATTTATTCTATGTGAAATTCGAACTTCAATAGAAGGTTATATTCTTTTTATTTTATTCAATTTTTTTTTAATTCTATTCTATTAATTTCTATTCTATTCAAATTTGAATTGATTATATTTGAATTTTGGGAAATGGTTATATTCTTTCTATTCTATTCTATTGTTTTTCTATTCTATTATAGTCTATTCTATTCTTTTTTTCTATTCTATTCTTTTTTATTCTTTTCTTTTCTTATGTATTTCTTATGTATTCAAATTCAAATTTATTCTATGTGAATCGAATTTCAGAAGATGGTTATATTCTTTTTATTTTATTCAATTATTTTTTAATCCTATTCTATTCTTTTCTATTAATTTCTATTCTATTCTGTTCTTTTATTTTCTATTTTGTTCTGTTTTACTCAATTATGTTATATTCTTTTATTTTCTGTTATATTCTTTTCTATTCCTTTTTTTTTTCTATTCTATTCCTTTATTTTCTATTCTATTTTGTTCTCTTTGGAAACTTGAAAACTATTCGAATTTAAAAACGAAAAGAATTTGAAAAATATTCAAATTCGAAAAATATTTGAATCGATTCAAAAACTAATTTTTTTTCATTATTTCAGATTCGTTGAAATTCAATGCTATTGTTATTGGGAAAGTCGAATACATCCGAATTTCCAAAAAACAAAAAATAATCCGTATTTCAATTCGGAATGAAACAAACTGCACATGTCTACTTCCAACTTGATGTTAACTCAGTGTAGTCAGTTATTCTGGGAGTTAATTGTCCCACTCCACTTTTGGCAGAATTGATCTTTACCCGAGCACTAAATTTTACCATATACAGTACCTAGGAGGGACTTGAACTTTTTGATCTTTGGATGTTTTTTTTTTTTTTTTTTTTTTTCTTTTTTTTTTTTTCTTTTTTTTTACCACGTCAGTGCCTTCACTTTAGAGACTTTTTCAGCTTATATTTCAAAACTTGTCCCTTCACAGATTCACATCATCGTGGTTTCTCTTTTCTTTTGTCATATAGAAATACCTAAGAGTTAAAAGCCCTGCGGGTTCCTTCTTTAATACTTAGCATATATAAAACCCGAAAAAAGAAAAAAAAAAAAAAAAAAAAAAAAAAAAAAAAAACAAGAAAAAATTCCCTTATATCCCTTCTACCTCACCCATCTAAATACCCGCCCTAACTGTACCCCCCCTCCCTCCCTGCCTTACTCTGAGTGTTTCACCTTTAGTCTCTGGTATTCCCCTTTTTTTTTTTTTTTTTAGTTAGTGTCTTCTAATTTCTTCTGCCAGTACTTTTCCGAGGTCTTGAATTTTTCCCATCTGGCCCAAATAGATTTACATTTTTCCAATTGTTCATTGTCTTTGCAACAAAGAAGTTCCATTTTATGTTGATATTCCACTTGTTTTATCCAATCCTTTAGGACTGGGCCTTCGCTCTTCAGCCATTTTTTTGGGATAGCGCCCTTTGCTGCATTTATTAGTCTTGACATTATTTTATCCATGTATTGCTTATTAGAGGAGTTTGTATCGTGGAACAGGCAGATCATTTTGTTGTCTTCTATCGTCTCGTCCGTTATTTCCTTAATACTTATATTGATTTCTTGCCAATAGGATCTGATTTTCGGGCAGTCCCACCATATGTGTAGCATTGTGGCTTTCTGTCCGCAATTTCTCCAACATAGTGATGTTTCGGCTTGATTCATTTTATATAATCTCTCAGGGGTCATATACCACCTAACTAGAAATTTATAATTCATCTCTATAGTTTTTATATCCCAAGCTTGATTGTATCCTCCTGCGATCATATTCTTAGTTTGTTGATCCTCTAATTTTGTGCCCAGTTCTTTTTCCCACTTTTCAATGTAGGATGGCCTGTCTTTTCCCTCTAGATCTGTCAGGAATTCATATACCTTCGAAATGCCTCCCTTCAGTGGCGTAGATGCTATACAGAGCTTTTCCAATCTATTTAATTTTTCGCCATCTCTGAACGGATATGGTGATGTATTTATTAAATGATTTAATTGTAGGTACTCCCAGTTTCTTAGTTTCCCCCCAAATTTAGTTTCCAGTTCTCGTGCCGATTCCAACTTCCCTCTCCTTGTGATGTCTTTAATTAGTGGATTTTTTATTTTGAGTCTACGAAAAATATCTTCGCCTGGTGAAAAAAATTTAGTTCCCATAAGGGGTGTCAATGGTGAATTATGTGCCCATCTGTGTTTGCGGTGTAGTGCGTCCCATATTCTAAATACATTTTTGGTCACCTCATGTGTGTTGGGGCCTAGTACTCTATATTTATTTAATATCCAAATATTTTTGTGAAGCGTAGTTTTACTTAAAGTGTTTTCCATTTCAATCCATTTTTTTTCCTCGTTTTCTTTTGCCCATTCAACCATCCGTGCTATGATGACAGCTTTGTAGTATCTTGAAATATCTGGTGCTGTTAATCCCCCGTGTTGTCTCTTCCTAGAGATTAGTGCCATTGTTAGTCTTGGTTTTTTGTTTTGCCAAATAATTTTTGTTATTATTCTTTGTATAGTTTTGAAAAAATTCTGTGGGACCGTTACTGGTAACATTTGGAGTTTGTATAAGATCTTTGGTAGTATTGCCATTTTGATCATATTGACTCTACCGATCCACGAGAGTGCTTGTATGTTGATCTTCTTTGCTTCTGTCTTTATTTCGTTTAAGAGTGGGATATAATTTGTAGAATAGATTTTCTTATATGATGCTGTTAATTTAATTCCTAGGTAGGAGAGCTCCCCCTTTACCCAAGTAAATGGGAATTCTTTTTGAAGGGCCAGGATCTCTTTTTTTCCTATTTTCAAGTTCAGTATTTCTGTTTTTACCGGATTAATTTTGAAATTTGATAGTTCTCCATATTTGTCAATTTCTTCCAGGAGATTTGAGAGAGTCTCTTTGGGCTTATTAACATATACGAGGATGTCATCTGCGTATGCCGCAATTTTATGTTCTTTTTCACCTAGTCTGGTCCCTTCTATCCCTCGGTTGTTTCGCAGGGTGCAAAGAAAAGGTTCCAGAGATAATACATATAGAAGGGGCGATAGTGGGCATCCCTGCCGTGTTCCGTTAAACATTTCGAACACCGGTGACATTTTGCCGTTTACTTTTACGCTCGCTGTGGGTCCTTTGTACAGATTCATAATCCACTTCATTATTTTAGGTCCCAGACCAAGATGTTGTAAAGTAGTCATCATGAATCCCCAGTCTACCCTGTCGAATGCTTTCTCTGCATCTATAGACAGGAGTAGATCTGGGGAGATATTGGAGTTATTCCTTCTTAACATCAGGATTGTTTTTATACTATTGTCCCTTCCTTCTCTTCCAGGGACAAATCCTGTCTGGTCCGGGTTTATCCATAGTGGCATCAATCTTTTTAGTCTGGTGGCGAGTATTTTAGCATATAACTTCGTGTCAGTGTTCAATAGAGCTATGGGTCTATAACTTGAGCAGTTAACCTTATCTTTACCTTCTTTCAATATTATAGTAATATGTGCCAGTAATGACTCTTTCCTTATATCCTCGTCTTCACCTATTTTATTTAAATATTCACATAGTCTGGGGATCAATTGGGGAGACGAAGCACAATGGCAACTGGTAGCCAAGAAACAGAACAGGGGAGCAGGGGGGGGGACAGAAGAGGTCGGCTGACAAGGTAAACTAAGAAGAAAAAAAAATAGGGGAGGCATCGGAGGGGAGGCGGGGGGGAGAGGCCCGGTGGTGGGGACGCCCTTGGTAATATCCACTCTTTCCATATAGGAAGGAGCGGTACGAGGCGCCAAGCAGATTTCCACCTTAGGTAAAGGAGTAGGGAAAAGAAACCTCAAGAATATAGACTACCTACTCATGGCCTATTGGCCCAAGGTCCACTGGGTTGGGGTGGGGGTGGGGGGAGGAAGAGGGGGAGAGGGGGGGATGGGAAAAGGGAAAGGGGGCGAGCTATTGACCGCGAGGGTGGGTAAATTAAGTGGGAAGGGGGTTAGAGACAGGTTGAAAACTGCCTTACTAGCAAAAATAGTGGTATTCTACCGACCTCTCGATAAAAGTAGCCAGAAAACTAAAAACGCCGATGGCAGGATCAAATAAAGTCAAATTTCTAACATACAATGTCCGAGGCTTGAATTCACCGCAAAAAAGACGGATAATATTAAGGGAACTAGAAAGATTGGAAGCCGATATAATTTTCTTACAGGAAACGCATATAACACAGGACTCAAACGTGAAAATATTTTCAAAAAACATTCCCATATGGTATTATGGAGATTCACCAACTAAGAGATCAAAAGGAGTCGCAATAGGTTTTGGTAAAAAAATTGGATTCATTGCTGAAAAAATAAAAGCCGACCCGGAAGGCCGCTTCCTCTTTCTTGCAGGGACCATACAGGGCATAAAATACACATTAGCAAATATTTATTGCCCCAACAGAAATCCTAAAAAATTCTTAGTGGGGACATTAACAGATCTATCAGGATTTAAACAAGGTAAGCTGATTGTAGCGGGCGACCTGAATTTTGCTATGGATCATAGTCAAGACTCTACATCTACAACACCAGACAGAGATAGAATTCAAACGAAGAAAATCAAAAAAAAACTTCAAGACTTACAACTAATAGACGTATGGAGAATATGGCATCCGGGCATAAAAGATTATACTTATTTCTCGGCAGTACATAAAACATATACCAGATTGGATTACATCTTGATGGAACACAGATCTCTAGAAGAAGTATCAGGGACAGAAATAGAAATAACAGCAATATCAGATCATTCCCCAGTCAGTATGCAATTGAACCTACATGGAGAGCCTACGGGAAGAAGCACATGGCGTCTCAATGAAAAGCTTCTGGAAGATAAAGATACCGAAAAAATCATAAAGGAAGAGATTGAAGAATATTTCCGAGAAAATGATACCCCTGATTTGCCAAGAGCAACCTTATGGGAAGCACATAAATCGGTAATAAGGGGTAAGCTAATAGCCTTAGGAGCAAGAAAAAAGAAAGAAAAAGAAAAGAACATCTTGAAACTCCAAAATGAAATCCAAAACCTGGAACTAAGACATAAAAAGGAAATTAAAAAAGAAATACATCAGTCTCTGATACTAAAGAAAGAACAACTAAAGGAACTGCTGGAAGAAGAAGATAGAAAGGAAACCAACAGGGTAGTAAGCGAGAAGTTTAGGCTAGGCAACAAGGCAGGAAAATACCTGGCGAATGTTCTAAGGAAAAAGAAGACCTTAAATTATATAGAGAAGATAAAAAACGAAAAAGGTGAGATAAAGAACAAAACTACAGAAATAGCACAAGTCTTCGCACAATATTACAGTGCCCTCTATGCAATAAAAAGACATGAAACAACTCAACAAATGGAAAGCAGAAGGAAACGGACCTTAATGTATTTAGAAAAAGCAAGCTTGCCAAAAATTGAACCTGAAGTCCTGATAGACCTTGAAAGAGAGATAACGCAAGAAGAGATTAAGATGGCACTAAAAGAAACCCCTACTGGCAGGAGTCCGGGGCCAGATGGCTTCACGATCAGATATTATAAACAGTTCCATGATCTTTGGATGTTTTGAATGTCCTGTTTTATATTTGTAATATGGTTACTACTTTGATTAGAGTTTGTTTTTCACTGGCACATGCACTGTCATAGCTACATACAGTATCTCACAAAAGTGAGTATACCACTCACATTTTTGTAAAGATTTTATTATATCTTTTCATGTGACAACACTGAAGAAATGACACTTTGCTACAATGTAAAGTAGTGAGTGTACAGCTTGTATAACAGTGTAAATTTGCTGTCCCCTTAAAATAACTCAACACATGGCCATTAATGTCTAAACCGCTGACAACAAAAGTGAGTACACCCCTAAGTGAAAATGTCCAAATTGGGCCCAATTGGCCAATTTCCCTCCCCGGTGTCATGTGACTCATTAATGTTACAAGGTCTCAGGTGTGAATGGGGAGCAGGTGTTTAATTTGGTGTTATTGCTCTCACTCTCTCATATTGGTCACTGGAAGTTCAACATGGCACCTCATGGCAAAGAACTCTGAAGATCTGAGGATCTGAAAAAAAGAATTGTTGCTCTATAAAGATGGTCTAGGCTATAAGAATATTACCAAAACCCTGAAACTGAGCTACAGCATGGTGGCCAAGACAATACAGTGGTTTCACAGGACAGGTTGCACTTAGAACAGGTCTTGCCATGGTCGACCAAAGAAGTTGAGTGCACGTGCTCAGCATCATATCCAGAGGTTGTCTTTGGGAAATAGACCTATGAGTGCTGCCAGCATTGCTGCAGAGGTTGAAGGGGTGGGGGTCAGCCTGTCAGTGCTCAGACCATACGCCTCACACTGCATCAAAATGATCTGCATGGCTGTCATTCCAGAAGGAAGCCTCTTCTAAAGATGATGCACAAGAACGACTGCAAACAGTTTGCTGAAGACAAGCAGACTAAGAACATGGATAAACTTATTTGGTTCAGATGGTGTTAAGCGTGTGTGGCGGCAACCAGGTGAGTACAAAGACAAGTGTATATGCCTACATTCAAGCATGGTGGTGGGAGTGTCATGGTCTGGGGCTGCATGAGTGCTGCCAGCACTGGGGAGCTACAGTTCATTGAGGAAACCATGAATGCCAACATATACTGTGACATACTGAAGCAAAGCATGATCCCCTTTCCTTTCAGAGACTGGGCCGCAGGGCAGTATTCCAACATGATAACGACCCCAAACACACCTCCAAGACGACCACTGCCTTGCTAAAAAAAGCTGAGGGTAAAGGTGATGGACTGGCCAAGCATGTCTCCAGACCTAAACCTTATTGAGCATCTGTGGGGCATCCTCAAACGGAAGGTCTCTAACATCCACCAGCTCCATGATGTCAGTGGTGTAAAGCTCTGGTGAACTCCATGCCCAAGAGGGTTAGGGCAGTGCTGGAAAATAATGGTGGCCACACAAAATGTTGACACTTTGGGCCCAATTTGGACCTTTTCACTTAGGGATGTACTCACTTTTGTTGCCAGCGGTTGAGACATTAATGGCTGTGTGTTGAGTTATTTTGAGGGGACAGTAAATTTACACAGTTATACAAGCTGTACACTCACTACTTTACATTGAAGCAAAGTTTTATTTCTTCAGTGTTGTCACGTGAAAAGACAGAATTTTTAAATATTTACAAAAATTTTTTTTTCTTAACAAAAGTAGAGTTACTGTTTAAGGAATTCGCTAAGTCTAGATCTAGGTAAAGCAAAATGATTCCACATTTTCACATCTCTAACAATGAAGAACTCATTCCATATGCACCGGTAAAACTTGTACTATGTTTCTATGATTGTTATTGCATTGTGCCAAATTAATTAATTACTGCATCCTATAAGTGTGCAATCTCCCTCTATGCCATATTTTTATTAGTCCTGCACTACTTGTGATTGGCCATCTACATTTGCATTTTGTGCTTTTAAATTGTTTGATTTTTACGAAGTGTGTGAACCTCTTCAAATTGCATTGCAATAGTACTGCTATAGTCCACCTCCAGCTGTGTAAACGCTTTAAAATTCTTTTGTAACGCAGTTTACATTCTTGCAATAGAAACACTGTCAGTTCAGTTTACTGCAGATACAGTATATCTGTTTTAACAACAGGCCACTTTTTATCTCAGAAGAAGCACGGCAATTATTTTACATTCTTCTCAATTTTACCCAACTTTCACTCTGTCCTCAGGATACTCCAATGAGCCAAGATGTACTCCTTCGGTGTACTTATTTATCTGTCTGCCTCCTCTCACCCACCAATTGCAGAATAATATATATTTAACTACTTCTTCAGAGCTATCCTAAAAGTGTACATAATCCTTTAATTTATTATTGCATTCATTGTTCTTGTTTTCTTGGTCAAATCAGTCAGAAACTGTCCTTCATTTGCAGAATGAATGTATCTCTCAGAGTTATTATTTTTTTAATTGTCTTGACATTTTCGTAGGTATATTGTGTGAAGAAGAAAGCCAAAACATTTTGATGAATTTATCAAAATTGGAGCAGCTATTCATGGCAACTAATACACTTCTATCTTTCATTTTTGAAGGGTTAACTGAACAAGATAAAGATTGAAGCTGATTGGCTGCCATGCATGGCTGCTCCAGATTCTGTCTGATCCAGTTTTTATGAATTCCCCTCACTGTATTTAATTCTGAAGGATCTCTGCCTTAAGAAAATATATGGTTTTGGATTTCTGAGATTTAAAACAAGACAACAGTGGTATCAGGGTTATTATTCATTTACTTTTGATGATGATAGAAAATGTGATTTAACATAGCAGACATAGCTCATCTGATTGAGCAGTAATGCATATGAGTGTGTTTGCATTGCTGCCCAGTCAACCAGAGGCTGAAAAGCATAGAGCCTAAATCAGGGGTCAGCGACCTTTTTCCACTTAAAGGGGTTGTAAACCCTCATGGTTTTTTACTTTAATGCATTCTATGCATTAAGGTGAAAAACCTTTTTTAGTGCTGCAGCCCCTCGAGCCCCCGTTTTATTTACCTGGATGCTGTCATCCTCTGTCCGGGAATGAGCACACCATCTGTAGCTGGTGTCTCATGTCCCAATTGGATAGATTGATAGCAGCGCAGCCATTGGCTCCCACTGCTGTCAATCAAATCCAATGATGTGTCGCTAGGGGGCGGGGCTGAGTCCTGCATTCTGTGTGAATGGACACAGATGCGGGACTCTGGAGTGCCCCCGCATGGGTATCCACCAAGGAGAGCGGTTCTCCAACATGGACACTCGATGTGGGGAGGAGCCACCAGCGCTGTCGTGGGACCCCAGAAGAGGAGGTTTGGGGCCACTCTGTGCAAAATGAGCTGCACAGTGGAGGTAAGTATGACATGTTTGTTATTTTAAAAAAAGAAAAAATGAGGATGGACTTAAAAACACACACTGTGTAGGTAGAACTCTCCTACCTTACACAGGTGATGAGCACACTGGCGAGCGGCTGAATTCACTAGGCTGAATGGATGCGGGAAATGCTGAATTTACCTTTTTACATCAACAGGCTGGTGATTGGTTTCTAGGATCAGCCAGCAACCAATCACCTGCTGTTTAATGTAAAATGTTAACTTAAGCAGTTCCCACCCCCCATCCAGCCCTGTGATACCAGTCGGTCACTGCTTTCCAATTAAGAGGACAGAGGCGAACATGTCTGTGGGCTGGGTGCCTGTGAATTATTCTTGGGCACTGAGGAGCTGGACAATTAGCGGTGGCAGCGGGCAGGTGCGATCCTGCCCCCTGGCCTAAATTGACTTATTCACAAGAGAGTACATATTTGCTATTACATAATTCTCCTTGTTCTATGCATGCATCTATACAAACCCTCCCTCTTACTCTTTCTAATGCACAATTTTATAGAGGCCAGGGCCAACCTCTCTTTCTATAGTTGCCCTGAGCAATACTAGATGAAGGATCTGGCACTAACACATACTGTGCACATACTGGATAGCAGGTCCTAAATATTTTAAGAGCATGTGTCAATGAGCTTTTGTTTGCTTTATGTGGGTCTTGCATTTTTAAACAAGTCTATAAGAATGTATAATTTGCTTGAAGTGGATTATATGCATTGTCAGAAGGTGATCAAATGCATTTGTTAATGATCTCAAAATTGTCTCAAACTGGTACCATTGACACAAGCACAAAGTGCAATGACAAAGGCCCTTAGGCTTGCAGTGTTTGGCTGCGGCTTTAAGCACCGTTGCAAAACTTTTGAACATATAAATGTCCTGAAGGTGAAGCTTTTACTGGCAATTTTAGATTGGAAATTGTAAACAATTTCACAATTTGCACAGTACACTCCCAACATGTTTATAAAATGACTCAAAATTATGGTTATACATATCATATACCTATACAATATCACTGTTACATTGCATACAAACGATATGCATCAACGTTTGATATGTTGAAATGCAATATATAGTATAATCTAATCTAATCTATAAATGTTAATGGAACACTGTTGTAAAGCAAATTTGAGCTTTTTCCAGGGCTTTTTTTCACAGAAAATAGGTACCAGTACTCAACCACAATCCCCAAACCCCCCCCCCACACCCTCTCCAAACCGATTGAAATTGTGGGTGTGGTCAAAATTCACTAACAGGGAGGGTCTTAAAGGGGCGGCATGAGGAAGGTCATCCAGTGGGGGTGTCGGCATCTGCACTGCCCCCTGGGCATCTGCATCTGCCTTGCCCCATTCCTGCACTTAATGGGAGCCACTCAAGAGATTAGATCAATGGGAGTCATTGGAAAACAAACTGTCATTTGTAAACACAGAACCAGGACTTCTGTGTTTACAAGCAATAGTGGTGAGCAGGGAGCAAAGGGTCTAAGCCAGAGGTGGTAGAACTAAGTTCCACCAAGTTCCAGCTGAAAAAAAGCATTGTTTTTTTCCATCTCAGGCTAAACAACAAATTAGCCTTAAACCCCATGGTCCATCTCCAGCAGCACATTCTTACCTTTTCTTTGTTCCCCCACTGCTCTGTAGATTGCATTTAGCTTAAAGAAATATCTTGCACTTACAGGTATGTTAATGCCTGTGCTTTGCCCTATGTAACACTGGTAAGTAAATCAGGGCTGTCACAAAAGGAGTCTATAGATCTGTTTAAGTCTAGGTACCAGCAGCTCATAGCTGCAGTAAAGTAAAGCTGTTGTTTTGCCCTTTGCATGGGCAAGATGCAGGTACACTTAAGGGTAAGAAATAGGACAGTGCCAGGAAACAAAATGCCTGTGTGAGAAGGCTCAGATGTAAGCAGACATTTCCTGATTTGAGTGTAATATATTAGTTGCAGGTTAATGACTCAGTAAATAGATTTGAATGTGTTCCCCTTGAATTAATATGTGACACAGAGGCAAGCAATGGCTGCTAACATGAAAACCTTATCATACAGTTATTTTAATGTATGTCAGATTACTTCTGATAATCTTTAAGAAATGTTGAATATTATGTCTGGTAAAGATAACAAATAAGTCACTTGGGGGAAGCTACTGTTATTTAATTTAAAGCGGGGTGGGGGGGGGGGGGGTGTAGCTGCGGTCCTGGAAATGCAAAAGAGTGGTTAGCGAGTGATAAATAAGCTGTAAATAGGCAGAAATCTGTGATTCATGGAGACCATGTGAGCTGCATGGGTGGAAGGTTGGTATACCTTTTATGAGATGATGAACTATACACATTTTAATAGTGCTGTTTGGTAAGACTATATATTATGTCTGTTTATTTAAATAGTATACATGAAGCACATTTTAGAGGTGATGCCTTAAGAGCTGAAGTACAATTTTGCAAGGTTTCAGGCCAATAAAAAGACTATTACACTGTCACATTTTCTAAATATCTAGAAACAATTTGAAATAAGCTAGATAATGATCTCTTTTTTATTGCAGTTGGCAAAATGCTATGAGGATCAATGCTGAGACTGCTAGAACTAAAGGATGCTTGTAAATAGTTTTATGTTAAAAGACATGTAATGGATGAAAACTGTAAACTGTACCAAGATAAAATAAATGCATCAGTTAGTGATGAGGAAGATTTTTATACACAAAATGAGTGCAGATCATGGTTCATTACTTTTTTTATTCTTTTTAAACATTGTTAAAATAGTTAAACAATGTAATACCAATATTGAATTGGATACTGTACATACACAAACTTCAAACCAAGTAATAATAAATGTAGTATGACTCCAAAAACATCAGCTTTCGCTAACTCATTTCTAATGAGAAAGCAGGATGCCACACTAATACAGCATTAGACTGCAAATACAGTATATATATATATATATATATATATATATATATATATATATATATATATATATATATATATATATATATATATATCCTTATGTCATAGATCTGAAAGGTTAGCTGTGATGTATGTGCTGATATTTAGGTTTGGGTTTAACATGGTCTTGAAGCACACTTGGCCCATTCATGGTTCACAGACCCAGGTGAGCTAGTGCACAATTACATCACTATAGCAAACAAGTAACCGTAATGAACAAAACCATGTCCTGGTAAGGTCATGTAATTCCATCCCTGGGTCCCTGTGGTAGTGAGTAGTCAAGTGCAAAGCACAGATCACATATTCGTGGGTAATTTAAAGATACACTATATTACCAAAAGTATTGGGACACCTGGCTTTACACACACATGAACTTTAATGGTATCCCAGTCTTAGTCCGTAGAGTTCAATATTGAGTTGATCCACCCTTTGCAGCTATAACAGCATCAACTTTTCTGGGAAGGCTGTCCATAAGGTTTAGGAGCGTATCTATTGGAATGTTTGACCATTTTTTCCAGAAGCACATTTGTGAAGTCAGGCACAGATGTGGACAAGAAGGCCTGGCTTGCAGTCTCTGCTCTAATTCATCCCAAAGGTGTTCTATCGGGTTGAGGTCAGGACTCTGTGCAGATCAGTCAAGTTCCTCCACCCCAAACTTGACTGGCCTGCACAGAGTCCTGACCTCAACCCTATAGAACACCTTTGAAATGAATTAGAGCGGAGACTGTGAACCAGGCCTTCTCATCCAAATCAGTGCCTGACCTCACAAATGCGCTTCTGGAAGAATTGTCACACATTCCCACAGACACACTACTAAAACTTGTGGACAGCCTTCCCAGAAGAGTTGAAGCTTTTTTTATAGCTGCAAAGGGTGGGCCAATTCAATATTGAACCCTTATGGACTAAGACTGGAATGCCATTAAAGTTCATGTGCATGTAAAGGCAGGCATCTCAATACTTTTGGTAATACAGTGTATGTGGGTTACTCTACAGTGAAAATACAAATGGCTACTAGCACAATTGGTGCAAAATCAAAATCCAATATAAAAAGTGCTGCACTTATTATGACAAGACCAGATGTCAGTAATATATAATAAAAGATCAATAATGTGAAAATGTAAATGACTCTGTGGAGTTGAATTGCTAAGATTGGAAAGTGTAAAATTTGGTGCAAATCTGTATAGAAACCAATCAACTTCCAGCTTTTTTTTTTTGTTAAAGCTTAATTGAACACGTTAGAAGCTAATTGACTACCATGCACAGCTCACCAGATTTTGCACTTCCCAGTATTGGTAAATCAACCCCTGTGTGTCACTGGCAATAATAATAAAGATGAACAAACTATGTAGTGATGTGTTCACAAATCACAAAGGGTCACCATTGCCAAATAATATAAACTAAAGTATCTATGGTACAACATAGACAACAATGATCACTGTTAATAATAAAGAAAATGAAGAGATGAATAGAGATGTGCTCAGTCCACGGAAAACAGTTTAAACACAAACCAGTGTGGAAAAGGCAATATGAAGGTGTGCTGTGGATAAGTGTGGTCAATTCTCCACCAGGGCCCCCAAAGATGTGCTCTCACCTGGCTGTTTGATGTTTACTACAAGTGTCAAAATCACATGAAACAGCCCATACACAGAACAACCAAATGGATCCATATAATGTAAGAAAGGCATTTGGTCTGGATATCAATCCTCAATGGTTTTCCCAATTTTGAGCTTTCTAGATGTTTCTTTGGAGCAAGCCTTTGGGCAGACACCAAACTACTCTGGTTCAGCTGTAATGCTGTAGACAAGACAACACTGGCCATGTGCAGCTGACCAGTTTAAATAGCCTGTTTGATGCCAATAGAAACAGACATGCACGCACATTCTTGTGCGTGATCTCATATGTGCGGCTAATAGCAACCTCTGAGCCTATAAGCCAGACTGCATCTGCGCATGAATGCTCACAGAGATGCACCAATAATCCTACTGGCATGACCTACCTGACAGCGGTATTTGTATAAGTCAGTGCACTTCCTAAAAAAAGGTTAGGTTGCTGGCAGCCATATTGACATTTTACTTAGCTATGATAAGGAAAGCATAAGAAGTAATGTTGATAAAGTGCAGAAAGAAACTTTCATGTAGGTCTTAACTACAGTACTGTAAAATTGGAACTACTGGAACAGTAAAGCGGAGGAAATTTATAAACCTATTACAAGACAATTTTAAGGTACAGTTTATAGAAGCCCCAGCTACCATAGTAAATAAAGAAGCCAACTAAACTCCAATGATATCAATGTGATCTGTTATATTGCTTTTAGTATCAACCAAAGTAGAGGTGAAAGCCTATCCCTGTGTCCCAGAACATGGGATGCAGGCTTATCCTGATACCAATCCAGGGGGCTAGTGAGAGGAAAGGATCATCGCTACTCCCGAGTCCCTACTAGCTCAGGTGAATAAACCATAAGGAGCAGTCTCAGCCTACATGTCTCCAACACACCACACACATAAACTTTAACAGACTCTATTGTTCTAGATTTAAATTAAAAAAAAAAAAAAACTAAAGTCATTGGAATGCAGCCAGTTTCTGTGTTTCTGAGTGCATTTACCTCTGGCTCCTTTATTGAGAACCAACCTGGCCTTTTTAACCCATTGGACACATTCCTCTCTACTCTCACGTACAAGAGGGTATTCCTTGCTCTCATCACACCAGAAAGGCAAGTTACAAAGTTATATGGTTAGTTAGGTTGAAAAAGGCACAAGTCCATCTGGTTAAACTAATAGAAAAAAAGGAAATAAAATATAAAATCTCCATGTATACAATCCTATACCCACAGTTGATCCAGAGGAAGGCAATAAATCCTAATAAAGCATGATCCAATTTGCACAGTGGGAGAAAAAAATCCTTCTTGATCTCACAGTGGATATTCCCTGGATCAACTACTCCTGGTGTTTGTAAATGAAGGAATTGGAGTTTGGGATTATGACAGTGCCCAACAATATATAAAAATACAGTTTTGTTCAAAATATAAAATATTTTATTACATGAAAAAATCTGACAGGACAATCATGGGTGAATAAAATAACAGAGTAAACAGGGTGATTACTAATACTGGCCAGAGTATCCATATGCCTATGGTAATTACTGGTAGAGATCCCTACATGTTTCGCCAAACATTGGCTTCTTCAGGGGAATGTGTAACTGCCAGTATTCGACAATGGCTCTAATAATGATAAATACAAAAACAACATTTTAATAATTGGCACAGCAGATTAGTATTAAAATTGCATAGTGTACAAAAACACAAAACACATGGAGCAAACTGATTGTGTGACATGGCTCATAGTATCTCCCACCCAGCAGTCCCCAGCCCCACCTACCTAGAGATGCCCCCACACACAGGGCGCACACCAAAGCAATCCAGCAACAGCAGGAAGGGCGCCGTAAATGAGTGGCTACAGGGGGCATACAGGGACCATGCTAGAAGAAAAAAAGAAAAGGAAAAAGAAAGCAATATGTACTAATGGACATAACATAGTCCAGTGTTGTGGGCTAACATAGCCTCAATACTTACAAAACCTCTGTTGGAGAGAAATGCAGGTACAGGGGCACCAAAAAACTCCCAATTTAACAAGACTAAGGGTCGTAGCATGGCCAAAGGGCTCTGTGCAGGGAAAAGAAAAGGAGGAAAAAATGAAAGTTAGTGAATAAGAAAGGAAAGGTTATAAGGAAAGTTATGAACCATTAGTAAATATGGATGGTGGAATAAACGGATATTGAGAGTTATAATGGAATAGGGTACTTCTCATCATTTACCCAATGTGTCAGGTGTGTGAGTAGTTGCCCTAGTGCAATTTCAACCAAAAAAGTTACAATCACACAGTACAATCGCAGTCGCATACAGCGAGATTGGGTGACTGCTGATAGTCACCCTAAGTATCAGATGTTAAATCGATACCTTAGTGCAGTACTGGAGAAGATACATTTAATCAATTAATTCTGGGTCATTCAAACTAGAACCAAAGAATATAGGTATGTTAAAAAAGTACCTGAAGTCAAGGGAGTAACAGCCTGGCTGCCCCTGGAATCCAGCTGATGGAGAGCTGGAAGTGCCGGCCCTATATACCCCCCACTCAGTCAGCATCTGAGGTCACCGGCCAAGTGCGGACGAAAGAAGGCCACTGCGCATGCGCCAGTGAGCCATCTGTTCACCTACAAGTCTCAGGATGGCAGGCGGTGAACCTGAACCAAACATGTGACAAGTCACGTCAGATGACACGCAGTGTCACATGGCGCAGATGGACGTGTAGACAGAAGCGGACGGAGCCAACCACCGCAGGCGACCCGCCCAGCAAGCGGGATAGGACAACCCGGCCCCATGGGGTGAGCCAAGGCAAGGATCACAACACTGGCACAGTCAGCAATGGCTATGGTCGGGTGAGGGACCAAAAGGAAACCAAACACAGGAATACTATACCATTATCCTTAGAGCCTTCCAAGAAGGAATAATCATAAAATACTTGGAATTACCTAAACACCAAGGAACCAAAAATCCCTATGTTTTACGCATTGCCTAAAGTGCACAAATCACTCACAAACCCTCCCAGCCGCTCAATCGTATCGGGCTGCCAGGGTTTAACAGAGAATGCCAGCTCTCTTGTTGATAAATACTTATGTCCTCATGTCACTTCTCTCTTCTCATGTATCAAAGATACGATTGACCTTCTTTGGACACTTGAAGGCAAGCACATCCACAGAAATGCCTGGCTTATGGCCATAGATGTAGAAAGTCTGTACAACACTATCCCACATAAAAAAGAGTGGAAGTAATCCATAACCAGTTGAAAGAGAGGACCTACCCTGTTTCCCCGAAAATAAGACCTAGCGTGATTGTCGATGATGGCTGCAATATAAGCCCTACCCCCAAATAAGCCCTAGTTAAAGTCCTTGTAGGTCTTATTTTCAGGGTAGGGCTTATTTTTGGGGAAACAGGGTAGGGCTTATATTGCAGCCATCACTGACAATCATACTAGGTCTTTTTTTCGGGGAAACAGGGTATGGCAGATTCCTACAGCCAGTTTGTCCTTGATCTACTAGAGTCCATTCTCACTCGGAACACATTTATGTTTGGACCCTCCCATTTCCTCAAGCTGCAGGGGGTGGCTATGGGGATACATTGTGCCCCATTCTATGCCAACCTGTACCTGGGGGGACGGGGGAGGGAACTTTTTGGAGGAGGTGATATGTCTGGCCTATTGCAACATGTCATCTCTTGGCACAGATATATAGCTGATATCTTGCTTTTTTGGTACTGTATGAGAGATGAGCTCTCTCGGTTCATGGACAAGCTGGCTGTTAATGATTTTAACCTCAAATTTACTATGGAATGTAGCCAGCGTAAAATCTGCTTTCTTGATCTAGAGATTTGTGTTGATGCTGAAGTAGTTCTGTATTCTTCATTATACCGAAAGCCTTCAGCTGGAAACACTATCCTACACGTCAGTAGAGCACACCCGAAGACCACGTTACAGAGTATCCCCTACAATCAATATTTAAGACTCAAAAGAAACTGCACACTAGACAATGACTTTCAGAGGGCTGCAGGGGAACTCTATACCAGACTAAGAGACAGGGGATACAGTCACAAGTTTTTAACCACTTCAGCCCCAGAAGGATTTACCCCCTTCCTGACCAGAGCACTTTTTACAATTTGGCACTGTGTCATTTTAACTGCTAATTGCGCGGTCATGCAATGCTGTACCCAAACGAAATTTGCATCCTTTTCTTCCCACAAATAGAGCTTTCTTTTGATGGTATTTGATCACCTCTGCCATTTTTATTTTTTGCGCTATAAACGGAAAAAGACCGAAAATTTTGAAAAAAAATGATATTTTCTACTTTTTGTTATAAAAAAAATCCAATAAACTCAATTTTAGTCATACATTTAGGCCAAAATGTATTCGGCCACATGTCTTTGGTAAAAAAAAAGTCAATAAGCGTATATTTATTGGTTTGCACAAAAGTTATAGCGCCTAGAAACTAGGGTACATTTTCTGGAATTTACACAGCTTTAAGTTTATGACTGCCTATGTCATTTCTTGAGGTGCTAAAATGGCAGGGCAGTACAAAACCCCCCCAAATGACCCCATTTTGGAAAGTAGACACCCCAAGGAAATTGCTGAGAGGCATGTTGAACCCATTGAATATTTATTTTTTTGTCCCAGGTGATTGAATAATGACAAAAAAAAAAAAATTTACAAAAAGTTTCCACTAAATGATATATTGCTCACACAGGCCATGGCCATATGTGGAATTGCACCCCAAAATACATTCAGCTGCTTCTCCTGAGTACGGGGATACCACATGTGTGGGACTTTTTGGGAGCCTAGCCGCGTATGGGGCCCCGAAAACCAAGCACCACCTTCAGGATTTCTAAGGGCATGGATTTTTGATTACACTCCTCACTACCTATCACAGTTTTGAAGACCATAAAATGCCAAGATGGCACAAAACCCCCCCAAATGACCCCATTTTGGAGAGTAGACACCCCAAGATATTTGCTGAGAGGCATGTTGAGTCCATGGAATATTTTATTTTTTGACACAAGTTGCGGGAATGTGAGAATTTTTTTTTTTTTGCACAAAGTTGTCACTAAATGATATATTGCTCACACAGGACATGGGCATATGTGGAATTGCACCCCAAAATACATTCTGCTGATTCTCCTGAGTACGGGGATACCACATATGTGGGACTTTTTGGGAGCCTAGCTGCGTACGGGGCCCCGAAAACCCAGCACCGCCTTCAGGATTTCTAAGGGCGTAAAGTTGTAATTTCACTCCTCACTACCTATCACATTTTTGAAGGCCATAAAATGCCCAAATGGCACAACCCCCCCCCAATTGACCCCATTTTAGAAAGTAGACACCCCAAGCTATTTGCTGAGAGGCATGTTGAGTCCATGGAATATTTTATATTTTGACACAAGTTGCGGGAAAGTGACAATTTTTTTTTTTTTTTGCACAAAGTTGTCACTAAATGATATATTGTTCAAACATGCCATGGGCATATGTGGAATTACACCCCAAAATATATTCTGCTGCTTCTCCTGAGTACGGGGATACCACATGTGTGGGACTTTTTGGGAGCCTAGCCGCGTACGGGGCCCCGAAAACCAAGCACCGCCTTCAGGATTTCTAAGGGCATACATTTTTGATTTTACTCCTCACTACCTATCACAGTTTTGAAGGCCATAAAATGCCAAGATGGCACAAAAACCCCCCAAATGACCCCATTTTGGAAAGTAGACACCCCAAGCTATTTGCTGAGAGGCATGGTGAGTATTTTGCAGCTGTCATTTGTTTTTGAAAATGAAGAAAGACAAGAAAAACGTATTTTTTTTTCTTTTTTCAATTTTCAAAAGTTTGTGACAAAAAGTGAGGTTTGCAAAATACTCACTATACCTCTCAGCAAATAGCTTTGGGTGTCTCTTTTCCAAAATGGGGTCATTTGGGGGGGGGGTGTGTGCCATCTGGGCATTCCATGGCCTCCGAAACTGTGATAGGCAGTGAAGAGTGAAATCAAAAATTTACGCCCTTAGAAAGCCTGAAGGCGGGGCTTGGTTTTCGGGGTCCCGTACGCGGCTAGGCTCCCAAAAAGTCTCACACATGTGGTATCCCCATACTCAGGAGAAGCAGATAAATGTATTTTGGGGTACAATTCCACATATGCCCATGGCCTGTGTGAGCAATATATCATTTAGTGACAACTTTGTGCAAAAAAAAAAAAAAATTTGTCTTTTTCCCGCAACTTGTGTTACAATATAAAATATTCCATGGACTCGACATGCCTCTCAGCAAATAGCTTGGGGTGTCTACTTTCCAAAATGGGGTCATTTGGGGGGGTTTTGAACTGTCCTGGCATTTTATGCACAACATTTAGAAGCTTATGTCACACATCGACCACTCTTCTAACCACTTGAAGACAAAGCCCTTTCTGACACTTTTTGTTTACATGAAAAAATTATTTTTTTTTGCAAAAAAATTACTTTGAACCCCCAAACATTATATATTTTTTTAAAGCAAATGCCCTACAGATTAAAATGGTGGGTGTTTAATTTTTTTTTTTTCACACAGTATTTGCGCAGCGATTTTTAAAACGCATTTTTTGGGGAAAAAACGCACTTTTTTAAATTTTAATACACTAAAACACACTATTTTGTCAAAATGTTTGATGAAATAAAAAAGATGATCTTAGGCCGAGTACATGGATACCAAACATAACATAAAATTGCGCAAAAACGTGCAGTGGCAACAAACTAAATACATTTTTAAAAGCCTTTAAAAGCCTTTACAGGTTACCACTTTAGATTTACAGAGGAGGTCTACTGCTAAAATTACTGCCCTCGATCTGACCTTCGCGGTGATACCTCACATGCATGGTGCAATTGCTGTTTACATTTGACGCCAGACCGACGCTTGCGTTCGCCTTTGTGCGAGAGCAGGGGGGGGGGCAGGGGTGCTTTTTTTTTTTTTTTTTTTTTTTTTGCTTTTTTATCTTATTTTTAAACTGTTCCTTTCATTTTTATTTTTTTTTTAATCATTTTTATTGTTATCTCAGGGAATGTAAATATCCCCTATGATAGCAATAGGTAGTGACAGGTACTCTTTTTAGAAAAAATTGGGGTCTATTAGACCCTAGATCTCTCCTCTGCCCTCAAAGCATCTGACCACACCAAGATCGGTGTGATAAAATGCTTTCCCAATTTCCCAATGGCGCTGTTTACATCCGGCGAAATCTAAGTCATGAAATGCTCGTAGCTTCCGGTTTCTTAGGCCATAGAGATGTTTGGAGCCATTCTGGTCTCTGATCAGCTCTATGGTCAGCTGGCTGAATCACCGGCTGCATTCTCAAGTTCCCTGTTGGGACAGGAGAGCCAGAGAAAAACATGGACGACGGTGTGGGGGGGGGGCATTCCCTCCCACTGCTTGTAAAAGCAGTCTAGAGGCTAATTAGCCGCTAGGATTGCTTTTACAAGAAAGCCGACCACTGGCTGAAAAGAATGATACCAAGATGATACCTAAACCTGCAGGCATCATTCTGGTATAACCACTCAAATTCCAGCAACATACCAGTACGTTGCTGGTCCTTGTTGGGCATACATTGTAAACTTTTTTTTCATGCAGCCTGTGGGCTGAACGAAAAAAAGATATTGATCGGTGGGTATGCCCACCATTAGAATACCTCCCTTCATCCACCCACTTCTAATGATGGGCATACATGCACCGTATATATATGCCGAAGCATGGGGGCATCCTCCCGCAAAAGGCAGGAGCAAATCGCTCCTCCACCCACTGCTGCCTCCACGCTTCGGCATATATGCTGAAGTATGTAACTGTGGTGGTGAAATCACCTCCGACAGCGCTGGAGTCACGGCTTTATGTATCGTGGGAGCAAACGCTGTTGCTGTCAAGATAAATAAATCCGTGCTGCAACTGAATGGCGTACCTGCTAAGCAAATGATGGTTAACTAAAAAACAAAGTAACATTACAGTATAACAGTAATACTTACCAAACCTGCAAAGCAAAATACAAAAAAACATAGTAAAAAATAAAACATTTAACGCAACCTGTGCCTACCTAAAAAATATATATGCCGAAGCATGGGGGCATCCTCCCGCAAAAGGCAGGAGCAAATCCGCTCTGCAGCTGAATGGCGTACCTGAAAACAAAAAAGTGGTTAACAATAAAAAAACAAAGTATAAAAAAATTGCATACCTATAAAGCAAACATGATAAAAACATAACAATAAAACATTGCAGTATAGAATGCAGAACAATAGAGAGAGAATAGAGAGAGAACAATAAAACAACTATTTTTGTTTTTTTTATTTTATATATTTTTTTGTGTTTTTTTCTTTTTTTTTACTTTTTTTTGTTTTTTTTACACTTTTTTTTGTAACTTTAACTTTTTTAACTGGTACCAGGTTTGGGTCTCTCAAAATGCGACAGCATCTTGGGAGACCCTGTGGAAGTGTGCCTAGTCTGTGCAGTGCTGTACCCTACGCTAATACTCCACTAGTGTATGGTAGCGTTCAAAACATTCACCAATGCAAAGACCAGGATTGCCAGGACAGAGGGGACAACAATACCGGGTGTCACGCCTAAATCCGCGCTTGCTGCA
This sequence comes from Lithobates clamitans, assembly GCA_037952925.1. Lineage (NCBI taxonomy): Eukaryota > Metazoa > Chordata > Amphibia > Anura > Ranidae > Lithobates > Lithobates clamitans. Next base: position 8,077,930 of record JBBGZY010000605.1, on the reverse strand, counting down.
GACACGACATCTTTTTTGGGGGGTTCGTTGGGTAGGGGTACTCGGGAGGGCATAAAGAAAATGCCTCTCATGCAGCCGGCTTACTGCATTTGGTTGGGGAAGGTGAGGTGGAGCACCGTCTGGATACAGAAGGGCTCTGACGATCTCTTCCTGGAATTTAAGGAAGGATCCAGTCCGTCCTGAAGCTCTGTATAGCACATGAGCATTCAGCAAAGCCAATTGAAATAAATAAACAGACACTTTTTTGTACCAGCGTCTGGCCTTACGGGCAATTAGGTACGGCGCCAACAACTGGTCGTTGAGGTCCACCCCTCCCATATTAAGTTTATATTCGTGGACACAGAGGGGTTTCTCCACAACACCAGTCGCCGTAGGAATTTGGACCATCGTGTCTGCATGAAGGGAGGTGAGAACGAAAACATTCTTCTTATCCCTCCACTTCATAGCGAGCAAATTATTATACTTCAAGCAGGCTCTCTCCCCCAGCCTAAGACGGGAATCTACAAGCCGCTGGGGAAAGCCCCGGCGATTAGGTTGCACGGTGCCACATGCTCCAATCTGATGATCAAAAAGGTGGCTAAAAAGTGGCACGCTCGTATAATAATTGTCCACGTACAAGTGGTACCCCTTTCCGAAAAAGGGTGACACCAAGTCCCACACTATCTTGCCAGCGCTTCCTATGTAGTCAGGGCAGTTTGTCGGCTCTACGTGACTATCTTTGCCCTTGTAAACCATAAAACTTTATGTATAGCCTGTGGCCCTGTCACAGAGCTTATACATCTTGACCCCGTATCTGGCACGCTTGCTGGGAAGGTACTGTTTGAATGACAAGCGGCCAGAAAATTTAACCAGGGACTCATCAACGCAGACAACTTGATGGGGGGTAAACAAGTCTGCAAAACATTGGTTGAAGTGGTTTACGAGGGGCCGAATTTTGTAGAGCTGATCGTATGCAGGGTCTCCACGAGGACGACAGAGTTCATTGTCGTTGAAGTGCATGAACCGCAAAATCTGCTCGTATCGTGCCCTGGCCATGGAGGCAGAGAACAAGGGTGAATGGTAAATTGGGTCAGTGGACCAATATGACCGCAACTTAAATTCGGAGACCGTAATTGGTCTCCAATCTCTGGCAAGGGTGGACTGGGGAATAGTGGCGATGTATTGACCAGCGTATAAATTGCTTTGGTCCACAATAGATCTGTAGAGATCTTCGGTGAAAAACAGTGAATAAAAATCCAGTGGCGTAAAGTCAACTGTTTCCACCTGAATTCCGGCCAGTGAAAGGGGGAAGTACGGGTGCTGCAGAAGTGGTGGGTACCCAATTCGGATTGGCGAATGCAGCAGGAAGGGCACTATGGGCACGACGGGCCTGTGTTCGTCTTCTTGGTGGCAGCGGGACACTACTTGTGCTTGCCACCTCGCCAGCTTGAACTGCACTTATGGGACTCGCCACGTCACCAAGTGTTACTGCAGTGCTGGATGTACGACCAGGGTGTACTAGGCCGCTGGTGCTTGCCAGTTCACCAGAAGGAATAGCGGCACTAGTACTTCTCTGCTCCATACGAGAGCCCTGCGGTTCTTGCACTTCAAGGACAGAATAAGTTCGGGGTCTGGTACGCCTGACCTTAGCAGGGACCACAACTCCGTCGTCAGAGCTATCTGTCATGGAGCCGCTGTCCTCTACAGGATCGTATTCTGAGCCTGAATCTGACAGATGAGTGACTTCCTCTTCACTATCTGTCATGCTCAGAAACCTGTAGGCCTCTTCACTAGTGTACCTTTGATTTGCCATTTTGGCCTCTAAATTTAGGGGTACACTAGTGAGACTCACAGGCAAAAAAGCTCCTGACTGTCAGCGACTGTATCAAAACGCTACCAAAAAACTGTTAGCGATCGCAGGGATCAGGCCTGACTCTGCGAACGCTGCAGTTATGTGTGCTTAGTGTTTTGTAAGTGTCAGTTATCGATCGATACTGCACTTGGGTGGGCTGGGCTGGGCTGGGCCGAGGAGCAAAACGCAGGTGCTAGCAGGTATCTGGGCTGATCCCGCTAACACTGCGTTTCAGGGAACCCTAAACTGCTGGGAAGTAAAGATCTGATCGGATCAGATATCGATCCGTTCAGATACTATAGCACTAAGGGAGGTGTATGCTGTGTGCGTGGGTTTTAGCGGTACTGGCGCTAACCTGACGCTGCCTGGGGCGACGCAGACCTTATCTGATCCTAAAAACTTAACTTCTATCACCGCCGGGCAATTAGGGGGTTAAACCTTTATAAGGTAATAAACGGCGGGTGCCCTAAAACTATAATAAACTATAATAAACTGTAATAAACTATAATAAACTACAAAAAACAAACTATCTAACCAGCGTCACCCGTAACACTTATACGGTGATCGCTGGTGAAAGGGTTAACTAGGGGGCAATCAGGGGGTTAAAACCTTTAGCAGGTAGTATATGGGGGTCCCTGTCGCTATAAAACACTGACAGCGAACCTATATACTTACCTCCCTAACTAGCGTCACCTGTGTCACTAATACAGCGATCAGAAAAACGATCGCTTAGCGACACTGGTGACGGGGGGTGATCACGGGATTAACCTTTATTAGGGGGGGTTAGGGGGGTACCCTGGACCTAAAGGGGGGTACCCTAGACCTAAAGGGGGCTAACCTAACTGCCCTAACACTTATAACTGACACAAACTGACACCAATGCAAAAAAAAAAAAAAACACTGCTATTGGTGTCAGATTGACAGTGGGTACAGGGGGGTGATCGGGGGGTGATCGGGGGGTGACAGGGGGGTGAAAAGTGTGCCTGCGTGTTCTACTGTTAGTGTAGTGTTGGTGCACTTACTTGGATGTCTTCTCTCCTCGGCGTCGGATCAAAAAGACCGGCTCGAGGAGAGATGACATCACTTCCTCTCCCTCTGTTTACATTACAGAGGGAGAGGAAGCATTTGATTCGCTGGGAGCGATCGGGAGGGGGTGGCCATCAATAGATGGCCTCCCCCTGACCCCCAATCGCCCACGAACAAGAGCCGACCGCCTACGGCACCGGGGGGGGTCCGATCGGACCCCCCGCCCGCGGGAAGGCATCACGTACCAGGTACGTGATTTTGCCTGCCCGTGCCGCTCTGCTCATGTATATAGGCGTGAGGCGGTCGGCAAGTGGTTAAAGAAAACGTATAATAAAGTAAACAAACAAGAGAGAAAGGGCCTTATCTTCTCTACCAAGGCACATAACGATAAACAATCAGTAAGAATCATTACTCAGTATTCCAAACAACACACCCAATTGAGAAATGTTCTGACCAAATTTTGGCCATTGCTTACAGCACATAGAACTATAAGCAAGTACAATAAATCCAATCCAGAAATCACCTATCGACGTGCACCATCCCTCAGGGATCATTTGGTTAAAAGTCAACACTCTCCCATGGCTTTAGATTACACACCTCATGCAGGCAAGTTTGCCTGCAAGAGATGCGACATATGCCGATTTATCTCTAATGGTTACAAAAAAATTCTTCCTAATGGTCATATTTATGCCATTAAACCTAGAGTTGCTTGCCATACTATATGTTTCTACGTCGGCAAAACCAAATGTCCCTTTTATAAATGGATCAAAGATCACACCACACCTATCCTCAAATGTCTTATGACTACCACTATTAGTAGACATGTTGGACTTTAACATGACTTTGATTCCAATATGATTACTTTTGCCCTTGAGCATGTACCTTTACATATTAGAGGTGGTGGTATTGATTTTACTTTACTACAACTGGAAACTCAGTGGATCCACAATTTGGATGCCACAAAGTATCTGGGCTTGAACACATATATCAGTTTTAAATCCTCTTTTATAAATTTTGATTTTGTTTATGTCGGGTTTGTACGTTCGGTCAATGTTTTGTGACTAACCGATTCAGTCATGAGTAGGCATATCCATCTAGGCTCTTCCTCTCCCTGTCCTTTTTCCACATTCTACACCGCTAATCCATGTTAACATCTTGAATTGGTTGATCTATGTTACCCTGCTGTGTGTGTGGTTTATGATGGTTTATGTGTATTTTGTGCAGTATGCACTTCTCTTTATTCTCTGACTATACATTACTAGCATGGTTTGTTATTTCTATATCCATTATTAGTATTTTGGTGATATACTGTAATTATATTATGTTAATAATTCAGTATTTTTGTTGTATATTCGGTTGTACTTTTGTCCTACGTCTTTAATCTCCCTTCACCTCACGTTCTACCACCACCTCTAGCCATGGTATCTGTCCCCACTCACTGGGTGGCACTATTGGGAGGATCTAGTCGGCCTTGATTGGGTGCTGTATGTGGTTGCATGGACACCCAGGGCTTGGGTTCCTTTTGGTCCCTCGTATGACCATGGCCATTGCTGACTGTGCCGTTGTTGTAATCCTTTCCTTGGCCCACCCCATGGGGCCGGGTTGTCCTATCCCACTTGCTGGGCATATCGCCTGCGGTGGTTGGCTCCGCCCACCTTTGTCTGAATGTCCATCTGCGCCAAGTAACGCTGCGTATCATCTGACGCGACGCTTCACATGTTTGGTTCAGGTTTACTGCCAGGCATCCTGGGACTTGTAGGCGAATGGAGGGCTCATTAGCGCATGCGCAGTGGCCTATTTTTTTCCGCACTTGGCCGGTGATGTCAGACGCCGACCGAGTGGGGGGTATATAGGGCCGGCACTTGCAGCTCTCCATCAGCTGGATCCCAGGGCCGGCCAGGCTGTTACTCCCTTGACTTCAGGTACTTTTTTAACATACCTAAATTCTTTGGTTCTAGTCTGAATGACCCAGAATTAATGGAGTAAATATTTCTTCTCCAGTACTGCACTAAGGTATCGATTTAACATCTGATACTTTGGGCGACTGCTGATAGTCACCCTATCTCGCTGTATGCAACTGCGATTGTACTGTGTGATTGTAACTTTTTTGATTGAAATTGCACTAGGGCAACTACTCACACACCTGACACATTGGGTAAATGATGAGAAGTACCATATTCCATTATAACTCTCAATATCCGTTTATTCCACCATCCATATTCACCAATGGATCATAACTTTCCTTATACCCTTTCCTTTCTTATTCACTAACTTTCATTTTTTCCTCCTTTTCTTTTCCCTGCACAGGACCCTTTGGCCACGCTACAACCCTTAGTCTTGTTAAATTGGGAGTTTTTTGGCACCCCTGTACCTGCGTTTCTCTCCAACAGAGTTTTTGTAAGTATTGAGGCTATGTTAGCCCACAACACTGGACTATGTTATTATTTCCATTATTACATATTGCTTTCTTTTTCCTTTTCTTTTTTTGTTCTAGCATGGTCCCTGTATGCCCCCTGTAGCCACTCGTTTATGGCACCCTTCCTGCTGTTGCTGGATTGCTTTGGTGCGCGCCCTGTGTGTGGAGGTGTCTCTAGGTAGGTGGGGCTGGGGACTGCTGGGTCGGAGATACTATGAGCCATGTCACACGATCAGTTTTCTCCATGTGTTTTGTGTATTTGTACACTATGCAATTTCAATACGAATCTGCTGTGCTAGTTATTAAAATGTTGTTTTTATATTTATCGTTATTAGAGCCATTGTCGAATATTGGCAATTACAGAATCCCCTGAAGAAGCCAATGTTTGGTGAAACATGTAGGGATCGCTACCAGTAATTACCATAGGCATATGGACACTCTACTACAGTATTAGCAATCACATGTTTACTCTGTTATTTTATGCACCTATGATTGTCCTGTCAGATTTTTCATTTAATAAAATATTTTATATTTTGAACAAAACTGTATTTTTATATATTGTTGACCACCGTCATAATCCCAAACTCCAATCCCTTAATTTACATTCTATCAATACAAGGGATGAGGTGCCAGATCCTCTGAGGTCACTCAACCCACATCCTACCACAAATATTACTCCTGGTGTTTACTGCCTATAAATGTTAGATTCTACTGAGCTGGCTAGGACTAATTCTTGAGGGAGTCTATTCCACATATATACAGTATATAAATCTGTATAGTGTTTAACAAAAAACTTAAATTATAAGATCATCTTTTCTTTTGCAAACAATGTGCATTTATTCATTTTTCCCCCCGAAGCCTTCAAAATGTTTCATCCAGTGGATCGAGGGCACAATGTTAGGTTCCTGCAGACATGTCCCAAGCTCATCAGCACCCTTGTAGTTCATTATGAACTACAAGCCATTTGCTGCGGTAGCAGACTGGACCACCACCTCCTTCATCCACAGATTTCTGTAAATGACTGAGAAAGTGGAGGAGAAGGAACTGGTGCATTAGTAGCACTTTCAGGTTAGTTGCTGCTCTGTGCCTGGGAAGAATAATAAGAGAACGGATCTGGCAGTTACTTCACTACCTCCTATGTGATTCACCTGGTAGGGTGAAAAAAACCAGCTCCCTAAATCCTCTTCAGACTGCCTCTCTTATAAGTTTGAGTGTTTAAAGAAATAGTTAAGGAAAATAAAGAATTCCAAAAAGGAATGCTGCAAACAAAGGTGGAGGGCAGAGTTGATCTTGTTGGTAGAGGTACAGGGGTATTAGAGGAAATATAGGAGGAGGTAGAGGTAGTGGAGGATAAGAAGGGAGATATTTAGATGGAGAAGAATTTGGTAGAGGGGGAGTAAGTGGGCAATGCCAGCAATACTAACCATCTACTACCTCCACGTGCACGTTGTGTAGTCTTGATTTGAGGGAGGGAGTGTAGCCTATGGCAGTAGGATTCTATACTTAATTTTTTTGCTGCTGCTTTTCATTCTCCTGGCTGTAGAATGTTTAATTATTAAAATGTGTAAAACAAAAAAACACGGAGTGCGCATGCGCGGGACCTCCGGAGCGACGTGCTGACCGAGAGCTCAGCATAAGCGCTAAATTTAGCCGATCTCAGCAAGAGGACCAGGTATCTGACCCTCTTACATCTGGGCACCAGCCTAAATGTCCAGATCCCAGCAGAAGAAAGACGTTAATAGGTAATTGAACTTTGGCCTAGCTCACCCAGGACCTTCCAAGATGGCGGCCGCAACTGCTCCATGCAGAGACACTGCAAACATACAAGGCCCGGTATATCCTCCAGCACTTTCCACACCATCCACGGCACAAGTGAGTACCATTATGGGGGCATAAACTACCTGGCTTCACCTGCGTCCACTGAATCTCTCCTCAGCAGATTGCAGAACGGAAACCCTTATTCTCCCCTTCTTAACTCCCCTGACACCATTACAGACTCCCCAAAAGCCTCCCCCATCACTAATAATCATCCTCCAGAGATGGCACAACTGCTTAACTGCTTCTCGGACATGCTTGCTTCAGGGCTAGCACAAAACGACATGCAAATCACCACATCAATTAAAGCAGATCTCCAGAGTTTAGGGGCAAGAATGGACGCTATTGAACAGGCTGTAGATGACACTGCAGCACGCAACAACCAACATGCCACCTGTATCCACTCTTTACAGGATCAACCTGAGAATACCCTGGCCAAAATTGAAGACCTGGAGAACAGAAGCAGACGATATAACTTTAGAGTGTGAGGTATCCCTGAAGCTAACCTGGATATCCCTAACACAGTCAAAGCCCTAATCAAATAAATTATCCCTGATATCCCAGATGACAAGCTCGAATTAGACAGGGCTCACAGAGTGCTTCAACCCCCCCGCCAAGATGGACTCCCCAGGGACATAGTGGTCAAGACACACTTTTACGGGATAAAAGAAGAGGTCATGAAAAGATCCCGCTACAAAGATGACATCACCCTGTTTGGAAATAAAATCCAGATTTTCGCTGATATCTCACCGACCACGATTCAAAAAAGAAGATCACATAAACCACTCTTACAGAAAATGATCAAATATAGATGGACATTTCCTTTCCTGCTGCAATTCAACTACAAAGAGAAATCCTACGGCTTCTCGAATTTCCAAATGGGCGAGCAATTGCTTCTCCGCCGCGGGCTAATATCTCAAGATATACCCACACACAACGTAGAAAACCGACCAGCTTCGTCTAAAAGGCCCCCTCCAAACAGCCCCCTTACCCCATTGTGGGTGAAACAACAAAAAAAGAAACAACGGGAATCCATGCCCCCCAGATGAACTCTGCTATCATTTTCTCACGTAACTCATATCATCCTGCAGTAAAAGTGTAGAAGCTTCTCCTACACACTCCTGGTCTTTCTCAAGACCTGACCTCCTTTATTTGCTTCTTGCCAATCTTTTCGGAAGCACTGGATGCAGAATATCCCTTCACCTTAGGAGGACTGCCAAAGACTTACTAACTTTTATTTTCTCCCTTTAGGTCTCAGGCTTGGGCCTTATCTTGGAACACCTTCAACCCCCATAAGTCTCAGCCCCCCTCATCTCAACTCTCCCCTAACCCCTCCCCCCCCACCCCTCACCTTTCCCCCTCCCTTCCCTGCCCCACAATACTGTGTTATCTCCGCATAGCAGATGTTCCCAACATGTTATGACGCCGGTCATTCTCTTGTTTACATGGTACACTGATAGTTCTTGTTTTTCTTTGTCCAGTTTACAAAGGCAAGTTTGCCCTTTTACTTAGAGATAGTAATTGGAAAACACCCAATTTCACCCATGCTATGTTGTTACTAGCTCCTGCTATAGGGAGATCTCTCCATTAGCTTTTTTCTTTTTTTTTTATATCTTTTTCATAGTTTATAGCAAATGCTCTGCGGCCGGAGCGGCTCCACATGCCACTTCAACTATTGTAACTGAGAGGAAACCTTACCCCTTGGTCACAATAGACGTACGACCCTAATTGGGACCGTCCATATTTTACTGAGCCCTTTATTTTAGGGGCTCAGTGCAGGTTTCTGATCCTGCAATCAAAGGATCCAGGGTTCTTTTTAAACACTGGACTCCTTCTCTCTCAGTTGGTTCTATTCTTTTCTCCCGTTTTTCTCTGTCCTACTCTTTTCCCCACCCTTTCTTCCTCCCACCCAGGAGGAGAGCTGACCAAGCACAACATCTGAGACTCCGCAGGCGAGATCACGATCCCAGGAAGGATGGTACCCCAACCCTAGATTAGGTAAGAACCAGTATCTTACTGACGAATACCTCACACAATGTCCATGGCTAACGAACCTTCCCCACAGTCATCCCTTAAAATAGCAACCCACAACGCTCAGGGACTAAACTCCCCAGTAAAAAGGCGCAAAGCCTTCCATAGCTACCACTCCAGGGGGTTAGACGTTATTCTCATCCAAGAAACTCACTTCCCGAAATCTTTCAATCCATCTTTCCTACACCGTAACTACCCCACCTTTTTCTTGGCCAATGCAGATGACAAAAAAAGAGGAGTAGCTGTACTTACTTCCAAACGCACACCATTTTCTTTGACTAAAATCATTAAGGATGAAGAGGGAAGATACATACTTGTGAAAGGTCAAATAAACGGTGCAACTCTCTCCATGGTATCATAATACGCTCCCAATAAGGGACAGGCTTCTTTCTTCTCATCTATGCTCTCCTCGCTCTCCCCACACTTGGAGGGCAAGGTGATCATGGGAGGGGACTCAAATATTGCCTTCGATCATATGCTCGACAAGTCAACAAAAAGCCACTCGAAGCTCAAAAGGCCCCCCAAACAGAGCCTTCGTATTGCTCAACTTCTGCACTCTTTGGGTCTGATTGATGTATGGGTAGAGTTAAACCCTAGTACCAAAGACTATACTCACTTCTCGGCCCCCCACAGAACATATGCACGTATAGATCATATTTTTATACAAACTACTGACATTCACCTAGCATCTCGGGCAGTAATTAGCGAGGTCCCCTGGTCTGACCATTCACTGGTCTCCACCAAGCTATGCGAATTTCTACACACAAGAAGCCCACCACAATGGCGCCTCAATGAAGCTCTCCTATCCAACCCGGTACACTGCACCATGATAGAAAGAGACATCTTAGAATACTTCTGCATTAATGACACACCAGAGATTTCTCCAGGCTCTTTATGGGGAGCACATAAAACAGTAAAAAGGGGTAATCTTATACAACTGGCATCGAAAATAAAAAGAGAAAAACAAATTGACATCAAAAAGTTGCAAAAAGAATTCCAATTTATCTGTAAACAGCACAAGCAACACCCCACACCTGCGTCTCTGGCCAAAATGGATGCCTCTAGGATTGCATTAAACACTGCTCTCACATCTACTGCAGAAAAACACCTCAAATGGGTTAGTGGAAGATTTTATCTTAATGCTGATAAGTTTGGCCCCCAATTGGCCTCAAAACTTTCTCCCAGACATAGATACCAAGCTCTACCCAAAATTAAATCCATCTCGGGTTCTCTAACACAAAACCCCAAGACAATACTAGAAACATTCCACTAATTTTATTCCACGCTATATTCCTATCCTAGTCAGGATAATGCCCAGAAACTCAACGAATTTTTCTATAGTATCACCCTCCCCAAAATATCTGACTCTCATCGCGCCCTAATGGAAACCCCTATTTCTATAGAAGAGGTTATGGAAGTTATAAAAGAAACTAGAACGGGCTCGGCCCCAGGCCCAGACGGTTTCTCGTCATTGTATTACAAGAAATTTGGAGCTTCTCTAGCTCCTTATCTGGTCCGGCTCTTTAATTCCCTTAACAAACAATCACCTGTAGATCCAGCGACAAACCTAGCCTATATCTCAGTCATACCCAAACCGGGAAAAGACCAGAGCTTGGTCAGCAATTACAGACCTATATCCCTCATGAACAATGACCTGAAAATAATGACCAAAATCCTTTCCAACAGACTAAGCTCCTTTATAGGATCATACGTTCATAGGGATCAAGTGGGCTTTATACCGGGGAGGCAGGGTCTGGACCAGATAAGGAGAGCAATAGATGTCATATCTATACTGCAGTCAAAATGGGATGGTAACCCACCCCAAGAAGGCTACCTCTTATCTATAGACCTCCAAAAAGCTTTTGACTCCATTACATGGTCTTACCTCTTCGGAACATTAGAGCAATGGGGTTTCGACTCCCATTTCTTAAACCTCCTTACAGCTCTCTATTCCCAACCCAGAGCCCAGATTAGGATCCAAGGTCATTTATCTGAATCCTTCCCCATAACCAAAGGGACTAGACAAGGTTGCCCCTTATCACCCTTGCTCTTTGCCATTGGCATAGAAAATTTAGCTATTGCAATAAGGAATCACCCGGACATCCATGGCGTTAATTGTGGCCAGTCAACACACAAATGTGCCCTATTCGCAGAAGATGTCCTACTCTTCATCACTTCCCCCCTCATCTCTACCCCCAATATCTTCTCCCTTCTTCACAAGGAAAGGAACATTTCCCCTTTGTATGGAGCTCAAATTCCATCACATATTTAGGTATTCAGTAAACCCCCCTAATAGAGCAATTAGCTATCAGCCACGGACATGAAAGGGGGAATTTCTCTCATATACGCAGCTTTAGCCGAACCTCAAGAGAAAGCTACCTATATGACAACCTGGGAACATGATATCGGATTTGAATGGGATCTCGACACATGACACTCCCATGTCGTGTCCGCTTTTAAGGGGATCCTAAATGTCTCTCTTACTGAAGCAGATCTCAAAATTATAATGCAGTGGTATCTAGTCCCCACTAGGATAGCTAAGTTCTACCCACAATCCTCACCAACATGTTTTAGGGCATGTGGACACATGGGTACCCTCTTACATATCTTTTGGGAATGCCCACGTATCAGAAGCTACTGGAACAAAATATTCAACCTCATTTGCAAAGTCACTGACTTAGCGATGCCACAAACTCCAACTGTAGCCCTATTAAACCAAAAAATCCTAAATGTCTCTCTTACTGAAGCAGATCTCAAAATTATAATGCGGTGGTATCGAGTCCCCACTAGGATAGCTAAGTTCTACCCACAATCCTCACCAACATGTTTTAGGGGATGTGGACACATGGGTACCCTCTTACATATCTTTTGGGAATGCCCACGTATCAGAAGCTACTGGAACAAAATATTCAACCTCATTCGCAAAGTCACTGACTTAGCGATGCCACAAACTCTAATCCACTATATTCTTATCGGAGCCAAAATTACAATAGCCCGGGCATGGAAACTTCCTACAGTTTCATTCCATATAGCCAAGCAGAAAATCTCTTGGATCATGTACCAAGAGAAAATTTCTAACATCATTCTTGACAAGACTGAGAAATTCAAACGTATTTGGGATCCGTGGGCTCGTCATATGGGAGTGACCCTCTAATCCCTAAACTTGTTTCTTACACAGCTAAATAAGTTCCCCTGCCCGACTGTTGGACACTCTAACACAGCTCTCCTCGAAGGCCCTGGCGATCCCCCCCCCCACTCAATCCTCTCATCTCTTTCCCCTTCTCTCTTTCTTACTATATCTCTCTCTTTTTTCTTACTCTTTAATAATAAAATAAAATTTTCTTTGTGCCTTTTCTCCCACCGAATCAGAATGGTGGGGTGCAAAGTTGAGGATACAAGATTATACATATGCCTATTATGATCCTTTTGGTTATTACTTTAAAGATGTTATCTTTCACCCACGCTTGTATAAATTTAAAACCTAGTAGAATAGACACTGGTTCTGAAATCTCGACTCCTAAAGCCTGGTATCATTTTCAGGAATTTAAATGTTTGGCATCGCACCAATGTTCATGAACTGTTGGGAGTTAACTTACTAAAGGAGGGCCGGGGCCCTTGGTGCCCAGACACAGCATGATCCCGTTAAGGGGTGTCTGGTCGCTGGGGCAGTCAGCTTTCTGTTGCGAATACCCAACTGGGTCATGTAGATGTTTTCTTTCATTATTTCTAAATAGAAATTTCGGATGTCAATAACTACAGTGCAGAGATTTTCATGTTAAATCCATTTATATTTTAATCTACATGTTCAGAATTTCATATCTGCTCTTCTCCCCTGCATGGGTAAAGAATTGTTGATGTTTAACACTTTGCCTCAATAAACATTTTAAAACTCAAAAAAAAAAAATGTGTAAAACAACAACAGTTGATGTCATGATCCATGTCATGAACTATCCCTCCAGGGCACTAACTATAATTAAATAAATGTATTTAAATATTAAAAATGTACAACTAGCAGCTGAGTGCCTGGAAGGAAAAAGATTATGCTGGCTTCAAAAGAATTGCAGTGCAGCCCAATCACCTGATCAATACAAAAGCTAAAAAAATCTGAAAAAAAAGTACATAAAAGTAAGACATGGGGTGGCTATAGTATTTTATGATAACTGAACAATTTCTACAATGCTGAGTGCTTTAGCTTTATTTTTGTATGAGACATCTTTCCTATAGGGTTTAGCTTCCATTACAATCATTCAAATGAGGTTTAATACTACTGGGAAAAAAATAGGTGCTCCAAAACTAAGGCGAAACTATTTAAAATAGCCTTTTTTAAAACCTGCAATGACTTAGATTTGTGTGCTGCTGCTGTATTTAAAGTATCACTAAAGAAAGGCAAAACATTTTCTTTAGTTCTGGACATAGTGGGGAGGGATTAAACTAGCCAGATCTTGCTGTCTCCCCATTAGGAAAATGCACCCTTTCTATTTGTCACGTTTACCATTATCACAGAGAATAAAATTGAAATATAATCCCACCTTTTGAGTTGTCCCAGAAACAGTAATAGAGGTGAAATCTTCTAAAGGGGGCAATGGTTCTGGTATCCCTGATGACAACCAGCTATTCTCTCACTTTGAAGGGATTTCCTCTCATTTCCTGTTTTGGTTGTGAGACAGGAACTGAAGGGAAACCTCCTTAATGGAGCACAGAAGGCAAAAAAACTTTCCAAAATGAATAAAAATGCCTTCTACTTTAAGCCAAGCTAAATGTAAAAAAAAAAAAATCTATTACAAATTGATTCCAAAATACGTGATGATAGCTCCAGTGTATGCGACACTGTTCATGAAGATTGCGCTGTTTCATAAAACCACATTCAGCTTAAAGGTATCTTTCAAGCTTATACTGTAATTTAAAGTATTGGTGTTTTTCCCATGTCATACTTGAAGTCACAAAAAAAAAGGAAGGCCCTCTCCCCACAGTACAGTCATTTGTAAGAATTTGGCTTTTTTGAATTTCCCCCATGGGGTGCCTAACTCCTCATGCCCTTTTATGACTATAGCTTGCTTTGAAAATGGCCCATAGGCATATTAAGGTCTGTTTTAAAATCGTAGTATGAAAAGTAATGCCTATAGCGTATGCTTACCTTCCGGATTTGGTCCTCATGAGTAAACTGGCCCCTTTATGGTGTGCTTCCTACAGCACCGACCCATTTTCAGAGCTGGGTTTCTACTTCCTGCCCTCCTAGGCCAATTGTCTCACATTTTGTCCTACTACCCCAGTTGACTGGCAATCCTTAGTATCATACTAACAAGATGAGATACCATAGACCCACTAGCATGCCACCAATAACAAGGCACACACTGGGCAGAGGCAACAACAATAAGGACTGAGTTGGATTGAAGAGCAGGCAAGTTGCCAGTCTAGAACTCTATTTTAGATAGGGATATGTTACTGAAAGTCAACCTGGTGTGTTCATGTTCATGGCAGCCCTGCTGACTTTGACCATTACAGGCGGTCCCCGGGTTACAAACAAGATAGGGACTGTAGGCTTGTTCTTAAAGAGGAGGTCCGGCTGAAAAAAAACACTGTAGCTGCTGACTTTTAATAAGCACACTTACCTGTCCAGGGTGCCCACGATGTCAGCGCCCGAGGCCGATCCGTCCATCGGATCGGGTCCCGGCACCGCCATTCGAACTAAAGGAAACAGGCAGTGGAGCCTTGCAGCTTCACTGCCCATTTCCTACTGCGCATGTGCGAGTCGCGCGGGGCTTTGTGAATGGCTGGCTGTATTCTGGGACACACACAGTTCCCAGAACACAGCGCGCCCCATTCCCCAGAAGACAATGTGAGGAGGAGAAGAATGAAGATCACTGTGGAGTAGGAAGTGGCAGATTAGGAGGATCTACCTAGCAACAGCCATTTCTGGAAGTAAAAAAACTTTTTTTTTCAATTTTTTTCCCTTGATTTTTAGGAGCATTTTTATGCATTTTTTTTTTTTTTAGGGTGGACCTCCGCTTTAAGTTGAATCTGTTTGTAAGTTGGAACAGGTACATTTTTTAAGTGTAGCTCCAGCCAAAAAAATAATTTTTAAGCTTTTTGGATAGCATGTGAAGGGTTATCACCCATGTAACATTTGTTTTGCTGTCTGTGCCCCTGTTCAGAAGATTTCACCTCACTTTCTGTCCTAATCACAATTTGATTTTGAAAATTTTAGGTTGTTAGAAAAACAAGGATTTATGATAAAGCATCAGTGGAGACTAGGGATGAGAACATGAGAACTCATGTTCGACTCGAACATCGGCTGTTTGCCAGTTCTCCGAACAGCGAACAATTTGGGGTTTTCGTGGCAAATTCGAAAGCCGCGGAACACCCTTTAAAAGTCTATCGGAGAAATCGAAGGTGCTAATTTTAAAGGCTTATATGCATGGTATTGTCATAAAAAGTGTTTGAGGACCTGGGTCCTGCCCCAGGGGACATTGATCAATGCAAAAAAAAGTTTTAAAAACGGCCGTTTTTTTTAGGAGCAGTGATTTTAATAATGCTTAAAGTGAAACAATAAAAGTGTAATATTCCTTTAAATTTCGTACCTGGGGAGTGTCTATAGTATGCCTGTAAAGGGGCGCATGTTTCCCGTGTTTAGAACAGTCTGACAGCAAAATGACATTTCAAAGGAAAAAAAGTAATTTAAAACTACTCGCGGCTATTAATGAATTGCCGGTCCGACAATACGCATAAAAGTTAATTGATAAAAACGACATGGGAATTCCCCACAGGGGAACCCCGAACCAGAATTAAAAAAAAAAAATGACGTGGGGGGTCCCCCTAAATTCCATACTAGGCCCTTCAGGTCTGGTATGGATATTAAGGGGAACCCGGCCAAAATTTAAAAGAAAAATGGCGTGAGGTCCCCCTCAGAATCTATACCAGACCCTTCAGGTCTGGTGTGGATTTTAAGGGGAACCCTGCGCCAAAATTAAAAAAAATTGGCGTGGGGTCCCCCCAAAAATCCATACCAGACCCTTATCTGAGCACGCAACCTGGCAGGCAGCAAGAAAAGAGGGGGGACGAGAGAGCGCCCCTCCTTCTGAAGCGTACAAGGCCACATGCCCTCAACATTGGGAGGGTGCTTTGGGGTAGCCCCCCAAAATACCTTGCCCACAGGGGGGGAGGGCCGGGATCTGCTTGTTTTCAATTTATAAATTAGAGTGAACTTAACTAAAGATTGATGTATTATTGAAAGATAAAGCTTTTCCTGTATTCTTTAAACGTAACTAGACCGATTCCCTATGCCTTTTAAACTTAAAAAAAAAATCATATCTAAAATAATTATGATTAACTTTTGTTTGTATTTTTTTTGTACTTACATAATATCCAATAAAAGGTTTATGGAAAAAAAACAAATAATTATGAGTGTACACATTACCCCAGTTGCCGACCGCTGCACGCCAATATACGTCGGCACAATGGCAGCGGTGGGCAAATGGGTGTACCTGTACGTCCCCTTTCATTTGTGGGCTAGTGGACGAGCACACCCATGGCGTACTGCGTGACCACTTAGATGTTCGCCAGTGTCCCGCGATCCTGGCACAGAGAGGCAGAACGGGGAGAACAACAAGTAAACAAGGCATTTCCCTTTTCTGCCTAGCAACATGACAGAGATCTTCTGCTCCCTGTCATCAGGAGCAGTGATCTCTGTCATGTTGTAGTGAGCCCATCCCCCCTACAGTTAGAATCACTCCCTAGGACACACTTAGCCCCTTGATCGCCCCTAGTGTTTAACCCATTTCCTGCCAGTGTCATTTACACAGTAATCAGTGCATTTTTATAACACTGATTACTGTATAAATGACAAGGGTCCCAAAATAGTGTCAAAAGTGTCTGATGTGTCCGCCTCAATGTCACAGTCATGATAAAAATCGCAGATCGCCGACATTACTAATAATAAAATGCCATAAAACTATCCCCTATTTTGTAGATGCTATAACTTTTACGCAAACCGATCAATAAATGCTTATTGCGCTTTTTTTGCCAAAAATATGTAGAAGAATACACATTGGCCTAAACTGATGAAGAAATTTATTTTAAACTTTTTGGGATATTTATTATAGCAAAAAGTTAAAAATATTGTTTTTTTATTTCAAAATTGTCGTTCTTTTTTTGTTTATTGCGCAAAAAATAAAAACCACAGGGGTGATCAAATACCATCAAAAGAAAGCTCTATTTGTGGGAAAAAAAGGACGTCATTTTGTTTTGGTGTAACATTGCACGACTGCGCAATTGTCAGTTAAAGTGACGCAGTGCCGAAGCGCAAAAAGTGCTCTGGCCAGGAAGGGGGTAAATCCTTCCGGGCCTGAAGTGGTAAGGAATGTTAAAGGTCAGTTCTTTCTCACCTTTAGCCTCACAAACACATAACAAAGTACTTTATATAATGTCCGAGCTTTGCCAACTCGGGCCAGACTCTCAGACCATCAAGACAATAGTAAACTTTACATGTTGACTTCTTATGTATGTCCATGTAGTTGCTGTCAGGCATGCATTTTACACCCCACCTGTTCAGTATCAATATATCATTTTGAATGGATGAGAGAATCTGAACACTATATTTCACCCAGTTATCCACATATTATGAATAAGACAAGCCAGCATAACATATTAGTGTAAAGGTAACATTTCTTTACATACATTTTAGGTAAAAAAAATAATATGGTTGCATTTCTTAGAGCTGACATTATGGCTACAACAATAATAAATATGCATTTTTACTTAAATCTCCTCTAAACAAAACCAAAATCGAATGTGGCTTTGATCTGCATACAGGTAACAGCTTAATTTGCTATAAAGCACAAAAAGAACTATTTGCATAAAGCTGCATACTACTGGTAAATGGCAGTAAAACAGATTTAATTTTATCAATCTTTGCACTGTCTCAGATTGTTTTTATGCTACCCATGACTGATCTAAGGAAAAAGCAATAGCTTTGGATTATGTCCAGAATTACATTTCCATGGTCTTTTATTGCTAGAGACAATTGGAATTTTAAGACAAGTGCAATTACAGTGGTTCTGATTACACAGTAGTTTAGATCCCACTAAAAACCTTTGTAGAAATGGAAATGACCTAACCAAGATTAAGGCCACTCTTCTTATGACATCATTATTATTCAACCTCTCGCGTAAATGATAAAAGAAGTAGACTTACTGAAGTGCTGTGTAAGCATAGCTGAATGTGCCCAATAAGTATAAGCTGTGTGATTTATAACTTCAATAAAGTGAGCTAGGAAAGCACAGTAATATGAGTAAAGCGCAGCACCTCTAGCAATATAGAAGATCCATTTTTGAAGTTTGATTTAAAACAGTGTTGTTGTTCAGGGAAATATTTTTAAATAACTGTAACATTTAAAGTCAATTGTATTTTTTTAAGCTTTGAAGTTTTATTGACTATTGCAAGCAAATGCATCAAGAGATATAGATATTCAAGGTTGTTAAGAAAAAGTATAAATCACATGAAAGGGATATGAAAGAAAAAACACAGCATCAGATCTCTATATACTACATCAAAAGTGAGGCTTAAGAACATTTAAAATCAATGAGCCATCCCAAAAAAAGATGTCACTCTTTTACAAAGGGTGCTGTATTTTTTTCCTTGCTATGGAATTTAAAAAAAAATCAGAAAATAGGTATTCCTAAATAGAACCTGTTAAATAAGTCTAAACTAAAAATGTTCCCAAACTACAAGTGCGAGAACCTGTTCAAAAGGCAACTTTAGTCAGCATTGAGAATTAAATCATTAGATCAGTTAGCGGTAGAAGCCTAGCCTACCTACTCAGTCCCCGATTCCCAACAGTCTCATTTGTGTGTAGTCTGGTCATCCTGGAATGTGGTTGCCTTTATGTTGAAGCACATGTTTAGGCTCCCTGCTGCCTGAATTAAATAAGAATGTCTGTTTCCAGAAGTTTCCAACAGCCAACAACCAGTTTTAAACCTGCCTTAAACTGGTGAATTTGGTTGGTGATGTTGGAAGATAAGAGAGGACGTTACATGGCAGAGATTCGGGAAGAAGAAAATAGAAGAAAAGAAGAAAATTTACAAAATAGGGGAGAGCCTATGGGGGCCAAGTTTGCCCCCAGTATGGCCAATTTATTCATGGCCTAGTGGGAGGAGGATGGCATCTATACTAATCACAGGCTGTAATTCCTGCTATAGGAAAGATATGTAGATGACATCCTTCTCCAATGGAATTGTGACTGTTGCTCACTGGATTCCTTTATATAGTACCATATTAACAATGATTGGGTTATTTGTTTGAGCCATGAGGCCAGCCATAAGGAAGTCAATATCTTGGACCTTAAGATATTTGTGGAGAAAGGATGTATTGTGACAACTACATTTTTTTAAAAGCACTCACAGAAAAGGCTTTATTCCTCAAGGGAGTTGTCACCACCAGTCGTGGCTGGCCTTGATCTCCAAAAGTCAAATTTTACATCTAAAAAGAAATTTTATACAACCAGGTTATCACTTGCAACAGGCTCAGACCATAAAATACAGATTTTTATAGAAGGGTTATGATACTGATATATTGGACTGAACCACACATGAAGTCCGCTATAGTGATTATGGGTTACTTCTGAATACTAATAACAAGTCAGTTTCTAATCCTGGTAGGTTTAATTGGTCAATGGTGAACACATATTCTTTGCAACATTATACAATTAAGAAGATTCTCAGGAAGTGCTGACCAATATTAAAAAGTGACAATATGCTAGGCCCTATCCTGCCTAACAATCCCGTGGTGATCTTTAACCACTTGCCTACCGCCGTATTGTAAAATGACGGCTGCAGGAACCCTTCGTCCCTCTGGGTGGGCATCATATGATGTCCTCGGCTTCCAGGCATTGTGGAGAGCACGCAAACTCTTCCAGGTGCACACACGCACGCTCGCTGCATCACTGGGGACCTGATGCGTGTGCCTGGTGGCCGCGATGTCCGCCAGGCACCCGTGATTGCTCATCACAGAGCACACACATCCACGTCCTGTCAGGGGAGAGGAGAACTGATTGTATGTTCCTTGTACATAGAACCACCGATCAGTCTCCTCCTCTCATCAGTCCCCTCCTCTCATCGGTCCCCTCCCCCCACAGTTAGAATTACTTCCTAGGACACACATTTAACCCCTTCAGCGCCCCCTAGTGTTAATCCCTTCCCTGCCAGTGACATTTATACAGTAATCAGTGCTTTTTTTTTGGCACTGATCGCTTAATAAATGTCAGTGGTCCCAAAATAGTGTCAAAAGTATCCAATATGTCCGCTGCAATGTCACAGTCATGATAAAAATCACAGATCGCCGCCATTAGTAGTAAAAAAAAAAAATTAATAATAATAATGACATAAATTTATCCCCTATTTTGTAGACGCTATAACTTTTGCGCAAACCAATCAATATACCCTTATTGCATTTTTTTTTACCAAAAATATGTAGAAGAATACATATCGGCCTAAACTGAGGAAAAAAATAGTTTTTTAGAAAAAAAATTGGGATATTTATTATAGCAAAAAGTAAAAAATATTGTGTTTTTTTTAAATTGTCGCTCTTTTTTTGTTTATAACACAGAAAATAAAAACACAGAGGTGATCAAATACCACCAAAAGAAAGCTCTATTTGTGGGGAAAAAAATGATCAAAATGTAATTTGGGTACAACGTCGCATGACCGCACAATTGTCATTCAAAGTGTGACAGCGCTGAAAGCTGAAAATTGGCCTGGGCAGGAAGGGGGTGAATGCCTTGTATTGAAGTGGTTAAAGGTGCTCCATTCCCGAGGAACAAAATTGCTCCAAACATTATAGATCAGGCTACTAGACCATTATTTTTTCAGAATGTGGAGGGCTAGCATCTTTTTAAGAAATGAATGGCGTGTCAAAACAACCAGAGGGAGGAAAATAACAACATTCCAAGTACCTTTATCTCTTGTTGATTGGATTAGGAGGTCCACTCTTTTCTTTAGACTATATAAGATTAGAGATAGCAGCGTGCTGTTTGGATGTCACTTCTGAGTTTGCACTTGCAGTGTGCACACTTTATTTCTAAATAGATTTTTGCTATCACTAGCACAAGTACTGTTAACAATACAGTGCCTTGGTAAAGTTTTCATGCCCGTTGAAATTTTTCACATTTTGTCATGTTACAAGCAAAAACGTAAATTTATTTTACTGGGGTTTTACGTGATGGACCAACACAAAGGGGCACGTAATTGTGAAGTGGAAGGCAAATGATAAATGGTTTTCAAAATGTTTTACAAATAAATATGTGAAAAGTGTGGCGTGGATTTGTATTCAGCCCCCCTGAGTCAATACTTTGTAGAACCACCTTTTGCTGCAATTACAGCTGCAAGTCTTTTTGGAGATGTTTCTACTAGGGATGGGCTTTATGTTCAGGTCGAGCGTGAGTTCAACTTGAACATTGGCTGTTCGCCGAATAGCGAACAATTTGGGGTGTTCACGGCAAATTTGAAAGCCACGCAACACCCTTTAAAAGTCTATGGGAGAAATCAAAAGTGCTAATTTTAAAGGTTAATAGGCAAGTTATTGTCATAAAAAGTGTTTGGGACCTGGATCCTGCCCCAGGGGACATGTATCAATGCAAAAAAAGTTTTAAAAATGGACGTTTTTTGTGAGCAGTGATTTTAATAATGCTTAAAGTGAAACAATAAAAATGTAATATTCCTTTAAATTTCATACCTTGGGGGTGTCTATAGTATGTCTGTGGCGCATGTTTTCCGTGTTTATAACGGTCTGACAGCAAAATGACATTTCTAAAGGAAAAAAAGTCATTTAAAACTACGTACGTTACGTAAACAGGTGACCCCGCCCCCTCTGACAACACAGGGAAAGTCATAGGGAAGTCCCCGTGCATCAGGGGGGGGGCGGGGTCACCGGGTGTCCCCACCCTTCGTTATATAAGAGCTGTCACCTGAACAGAAGAGTCACACAGCGGGAGACTCCCATTGAGGCGGATCGGAGGATGAAGCGGAGAAGAAGGTGCTGGAGGAAGATGCAGGACGAGAAGACTGGAGGATGAAGCAGAGGAAGATAGAGGTAGAAGTGGGGGAAGAACAAAATGGAGGAAGAAGAAGAACACCAAAGGAAGACCAGAAGATGAAAGAAGAAGCGGGGAAAGAAGAAGACATTAACAAAGGAATTGTCAAAAACCGTCTATTGTCTTTTTTTAACATTTTTGACACTTTTTTTGTAAAATGGTAGGGTCCAATTCACACAGTGGGGGGCCAGGATCTGGGGGTCCCTTTGTTAAAGGGGGCTGGCTTCCAGATTCCAATAAGCGCCCCGCCCGCAGACCCCACAACCCCCGGACAAGGGTTGTGGGGATGAGGCCCTTCTCCCCATCTACATGGAGACAAGGTGCTTTGGGGGGGCTACCCGAAAGCACCCTCCCAATGTTGAGGGCATGTGGCTTGGTACAGTTCAGGAGGGGGAGCGCTCTCTCATCCCCCCTCTTTTCCTGGAGCCTGCCAGGTTGCGTGCTCATATAAGGGTCTGGTATGGATTTTGGGGGGGATCCCACGCTTTTTTTTTACATTTTGGTGCGGGGTTTCCCTTAAAATCCATACCAGACCTGAAGGGTCTGGTATGGATTTTGAGGGGGACCCCCATGCCATTTTTTTTAAATTTTGGTTTGGGGTTCCCCTGTGGGGGAATCCCATGCCGTTTTTATCAATGAACTTTTATGTGTATTGCCGGACCGACAATTCATTATAGCCACGAATAGTTTTAAATGACTTTTTTCCTTTAGAAATTTAATTTTGCTGTCAGACTGTTCTAAACACAGGAAACATGTGCCACTTTACAGACATACTATAGACACCCCACAGGTACGAAATATAAAGGAATATTACACTTTTATTGTTTCACTTTAAGCATTATTAAAATCACTGCTCCTGAAAAAACGGCTGTTTTTAAAACTTTTTTTTGCATTGATACATGTCCCCTGGGGCAGGAACCAGGTCTCCAAACACTTTTCAAGACAATACCATGCATATAAGCCTTTAACATTAGCACTTTTATTTTTTTAAGTTTTTATTGAGACTTATAGAAAAAGCCATACATATTGATGACAACATTTGTGAGAACATTTTACAAAGTAGATTTTGATAAACATGGTGAACAAGCTAGGTGAACAAGGGCTTGTAGACATATATTACAGGATGAGGTAGCTCAGTCAGATAAGCTCAAGGATACATCAGACTAGGCAGAGATTAACGTCAACAGGAGAAAAAACTGGATGGATCTGTCTACAAGAGTTCCATAGGACTTCAAGAAGGTGCAACTGAAAAAATAAAAATAAAAAACAACAGAAGCGGGAAAGGAAGTTGGGGTAAGTGGGTGGAAGGGCGGAGGGATGAATAACATGGTAACGCGTCAGCTGATGCTGAGTCCAATGCTGGAAAATTAGCACTTTTGATTTTTCATGTTCGTGTCCCATAGACTTTAACGGTGTTCGCGTGTTCGAAAAATTGTTTGGCCTGTTCGCATGTTCTGATGCGAACCGAACAGGGGAGTGTTCGGCCCATCCCTAGTTTCTACCAGCTTTACACATCTAGAGAGTGAAATGTTTGCCTATTCTTCTTTGCAAAATAGCTCAAGCTCTGCCAGATTGGATGGAGAGCATCTGTGAACAGCAGTTTTCAAGTCTTGCCACAGATTCTCAATTGGATTCAGGTCTGGACTTTGACTGGGCCATTCTAACACATGAATATGCTTTGATCCAAACAATTCCTTTGTAGCTCTGGCTGTATGTTTATAGTCATTGTCCTGCTGGAAGGTGAACCTCTGCCCCGGTCTCAAGTCTTTTTCAGACTCTAACAAGTTTTCTCCTAAGATTGCCCTATATTTGATTCCATTCATCTTCCCATCAACTCTGACCAGCTTCCCTGTCCGTGCTGAAGAAAGCATCCCCGAAACATGATTCTGCCACCACCATGTTTCACGGTGGGGATGGTGTGTTCAGGGTGATGTGTAGTGTTAGTTTTCCCCCACACATAGGGTTTTGCTTTTAGGTCAAAAAGTTCAGTTTTTGTCTTATCTGACCAGAATACCTTATTCGTCACGTTTGCTGTGTCCCTCACATGGCTTCTCACAAATTTCAAACAGGACTTCTTATGGCTTTCTATCAACAATGGCTTTCATTTTGCCACTCTTCAATAAAAAAAGCCAGATTAGTGGAGTGCATGACTAATAGTTGTCCTGTGGACAAATTCTGCCACCTGAGCTGTAGATCTCTGCAGCTCCTTCAGAGGTACCATGGGCCTGTTGGCTGCTTCTCTGTTTAATGCTCTCTTTGCTCGGCCTGTCAGTTTAGGTGGAAAGCCATGTCTTGGTAAGTTTGCAGTTGTGCCTCACTCTTTCCATTTTGGGATGATGGATTGAACAGTGCTCCATGAGATGTTCAAAGCTTGGGATATTTTTTATAACCTGACCCTGCTTTAAAGTTCTCCACAACTTCACCCCCGACCTGTGTGGTGTGTTGCTTGGCCTTCATTATGCTGTTTGTTCACTAAGGTTCTCTAACAAATCTCTGAGGGCTTAACAAAACAGCTGTATTTATACTGGGATTAAATTACACACAGGTGGACTCTATTTACTAATTAGATGACTTCTGAAGGCAATTGGTTCCACTAGATTTTAGTTAGGGGTATCAGAGTAAAGGGAGCTGAATTCAAATGCATGCCACACTTTTCAGATATGTATTTGTAAAAAAAATTGAAAACCATTTATCATTTTCCTTCCACTTCACAATTATGTGTTGCTTTGCGTTGGTCTATCACATAAAATCTCAATAAAATACATTTATGTTTTTGATTGTAACATGATAAAATGTGAACAATTTCAAGGGGTATGAATACTTTTTCAAGTCACTGTAGGTGACTTCTGAAGGCAATTGGTTCCACTAGAGACAAATGACTGACCTCCTTCGATACAAAGCGAAAGCAGCAATACAGTCAGGTAAGAAAGTTATGTATGAACTGGGAGATAAATGTAGTAAAATGTTGGCAGGGAAGCTTAAAGAAAGGGAAGGTCAGCATGCGTATACCATATAAAGGGTGAGAATGGACAGATGATCTCCTTACCTAAAGACATAGCTCAGAGATTTAGAGAGTATTACTCTTCGCTTTATAATCTGACATCGATACCCGCATCTTGAGATAGTATGGAGGAGTATCTCTCCTAAGCACGTCTCCTTAGGTTGTCATCTCCGGACGGTAATAGCTTGGAGGCCCCCATATCGATTGAGGAATTAAGCGCAGTGATAAAAACAGTCAAACATGGGAAGGCGCCAGGCCCGGATGGATTTACAATCCAATACTATAATAACTTTTTCCCATTACTGGGTAGATATATGACAAAGTTATTCAATGAGATTGGACGGGCGGCCGTGCTCCCCCCGGATGCACTTATGGCGCACATATCGGTTATTCCGAAAGAAGGAAAAGATCCTGTGGAGTGTGGGAGCTACCGCCCAATCTCATTGTTGAATGTAGACTTAAAACTTTTCACCAAATTGCTTGCCTCGTGTCTTCAGCCGCTATTGAACCAGTTGGTACATTTGGACCAAAAATGGTTTATCCCTACCCGAGAGGCGAGGGATAATACCATTAAGTTACTCAACCTGGTCCATCATGCCAATAAGACAAAAACCCCCTCTATCTTTCTTAGCACCGACGCAGAAAAAGCATTTGATAGGGGCAAGTTGGCGATTTATATTTGGAGTGCTGAGGCATATGGGAATGGAAGAGCATATGCTGCGTTGGTTTGCCAGGGTGTATGCCTCCCCCCAGGCCCGGGTTAAAGTTAATGGGGTATACTCAGTGCCGATTAAATTTTGAAACGGAACGCGGCAGGGATGTCCACTTTCCCCTATGTTATTCGCCTTATCTTTAGAACCACTACTTAATAAAATCAGGCAAAACCCAGACATCCAGGGACTCCAAATAGGGGACCGTAATTATAAAATCTCAGCTTACGCAGACGATCTGTTGTTTTCTCTGTCTAGTCCACACATTTCACTGCAGAATCTGATGAAGGAAGTTGAAGGATATAGTGTATTAGCGAATTTAAAATTCAATTACATGAAATCAGAGGCGATGGGCGTGGCTCTCCCCCTAGTGGTACAGGTGGTACAGCAAACCATACAACCTAATTTTTTTTTTTTTAAATCAGAAAATTCTTTATTGAGCCACAAAAGACAAAATACATAGTAGACAGTCAAGCATTGAATATGGCACAATATATGTTATGAACACGGATCATTCAGTTCTGTCTTGACCATGTATATTCAGTGAGAATAAAAATTGTTACAACAGTGGCGTCTAATAGATTTTACATTTATATACCAACAAACCGCACTGCGCAAGAGAACAAAGATTCTCCAACCCAGTGCAGCTATCAGATGACAAACTGGTCATCTAACCATAAACCTTGCTCCTGGTCTGCCCAACTAGGTTTAGTTTCCCGGATACACATCATAAGTAGACCAGTTACCTCCTCAATTAAACAAGCTGTGTACAATTAAACTTGAAATATTCTGTGCATGACTAATTGTGGGGGTGCCAATCCTGGGGAATCCAGCCAAGGTTGCCATATAGAGTTAAATTTTCGAGATGCATTTCTATGCTGATATGTTAGATGTTCTCTGATAAGGATGTAATTTACTTGCTCTATCCATTGTTTTTTGGTGGGGACATTTACAGATAACCAGAATCTGGCTACCAACTTACGGGCCAGATATAATAATCTGATTATTGCTATGTTGTTAGGAGGGGGATATATTTCTTCATCAATTGCTCCTAATATACATATCAGAGGATCCAAGGGGACCCTTATTTGGAATACTGACGAAATTGTGTCGGTAATATCGCCCCAGTAGCGGTGTAGTTTGGGGCAGCGCCACATCAGATGAATCAGTGATCCCTCCTCTCCACATCGTTTAGGGCATAAGGGGGAATCCCTTCTGCCCCATCTATGTAATTGTATTGGCGTACGATAAGCTCTGTGTAGCAAGAATAGATGCGAAAGTCTATGTGTTTGTGATACAGAAGTTAATGGCCCTGTCTGAAGGCATGTGTCCCAGACGTCCTCACCCACCTCTCCCAGATCCTCTATCCATTTACGTCTGCATGGTAAATTAGCAGTGTCTTGTAAAGCCAAAAGCAATTGTGAGTAAATGTGAGATATAAGACCCTTTTTATCCTGACCATAGAAAATGTCATTAATCAGGGGATGGGTAACAAGCACTAGAGCAGCTGATCGGCCTTGAATCTGAAGGGCATGACGTAACTGAAGATATCGGTAGAATTGGTGTCTAGGGAGCCCAAACTCCGACTGCAACTCCATAAAGGATTTTAAAATATTTTGGTGAAATAATTGAGAAATATTATGAATTCCGGCATTCCTCCACATTTGGAAACCCTCCAGTTTATATATTTCTGCTAGGTTCGGATTGTTCCATAGGGGAGTCTCTGTCAGGAAGCCCAGAACCTGTAGTTTAGATTTGACCGTAGACCATAATTTTTTGAGAAGAACTATGGTGGGGGCTGATTGTGGCAGGTGTGATAATCCCGCCTCCAAAATTGCCAGCACCGTTGTATTTAGTGTTCCAGTTCGCAGCATGCTTTCGACCGAGTCAGAGTCGTTCAATGATCCAAAACCACACAAGTGTTGCAATTGAGAGGCATAAAAATATAGTTTAGGGTTGGGAACAGCAGCTCCACCCCGATCTTTACCATACTGCAAGGTGGAAAGACTTATTCTAGCAACTTTTTTCCTCCATATTAGAGATCTAAATAATGTCTCAATACGATTAAACCATTTTCGAGGTATCCATTGTGGAGAATTGTGCATGATGTATAGAAGCTGAGGTCCCCAGACCATCTTGATCAGATTAATTCTACCAATTACTGATAGGGGGAGCTTACACCAAGTATTGCATGTCATTTGGAGTTTTTTGAAGAGAGGTAGTAAGTTATCTTCTAAGTATTTTTGTGGGTTAACTGTCACCTGAATACCTAGATATTTAAATGAGGAAACCACTTTAAGTGATCGTGCACTAACCAGCAGATCAATCGTTGGCTCATCTACCGGAAGAATTACGGATTTACTCCAATTAATGGAGAATCCCGACAGTGTACCAAAATGTTGTATTATCTGCATTACGTTTGTGAGTGAAGCCTCCACATCCCCCAAGTAAAGTAAAGTGTCGTCCGCATAAAGAGAGATCTTATCAGTAATTGGGCCTCTGACAAAGCCCATAATTGACTGTGATGATCTTACCATCTCTGCCAATGGTTCAAGGGCCAATGCGAATAGCAGGGGTGAGAGTGGACACCCCTGCCTCGTACCTCTAAAAAGAGGAAATGAGTCCGAAAGATCACCATTTACGCGGATCCTGGCTGTGGGGGCCGAGTACAGCAGCTTAACCCATTGAATGAAGTTAGTTCCTAAGCCGAAACGCTTCAAGGTTTCCCATAGGTATGGCCATTCGACACTGTCGAAAGCCTTGGCAGCATCCAATGATAGTATTGCTCTTTTGCCAGGGTTGTCGACAGGGATCTGGAGGTTAAGAAAAAGTCTTCTTATATTAAGGGCTGTGGATCTTGAAGGGATAAACCCCGATTGGTCCCTGTGTATCACTTTGTGTATGACTTTAGTAAGTCTTGTGGCTAGTACCCTTGCTAGTAATTTAACATCTGTTGTCAATAAAGATATAGGCCTATACGAGTCAGGTAGATGGGCCTCTTTACCCGGTTTAAGGAGAAGAACGATTATTGCTTCATTCATGGATTGGGGTAAACTTCCAATTTTTTTGGCATCCTCAAATACTTCCTTTAGGTGTGTTATCAGAATTTCAGAGTAGCGCTTATAGACCTCCGCCGGCAAGCCATCCGATCCCGGAGACTTACCAGGAGAGGAAAGCGCCAACGCCTCCAGTAGCTCCTCATCCCCAAGAGGAGCGTTCAGTAGTGCTACGTCTTGGGGTGGGATCTGCGGTAACTGGCATTGGTCTAAAAAAGAAATAATTTCCGACTGGGCAGGATTGACTTTCATGGAGTACACATCAGCATAGAAATCTCTAAACGTGGACAATATTTCAGTATGGGAGGAAACCAGAGTGCCCAATGGGCCCATGATTGAGTCTATATGGGACGACCCCTTTTGGGATCGTATCATCATAGCAAGCATATGCCCCGTGGTTTCTCCCTCCTCAAAATATTTTTGTTGAAGAAAAAACCTCTTCTTCTCAGCAGTGGTTAATATTAAATGGTTGGCCGTATGCTGCGCCTCAAGAAAAAATCTCTCAGTGCTCTCCGAGGGGGATTCTATAAAGGCAGCTTCAGTCCTCTTAACCTCCTTCAACACAGTTTGTTCCCAGTTCTTGGTCTCGGTCTTAATGGCATTAATAGACTTGATAAATTGGCCTCTCAAAAATGCTTTTAATGTGTCCCAGAAAATACCTGGTCTAGATGAAGGTTTGTTAAACCTAATAAAAGATTCTAAGGTATCAAAAATGGGATCAGGTGTAGGAAACAGTGACAACCAAAAGGGGTTGAGTTTCCAGTAGTTCCTCTTTAGAACACCCGATGTGGAAATCTCTATGCACAGGGGAGAATGATCAGAGATAGTTCGTACTTCATATTTTGTAGAAGTTACCAATGGGAGCATCAAATCATTACCCAGACCGAGATCAATCCTGGAGAGAACTTTATGCGTAGCAGAAAAACATGAATAACTTTTTATCTGTGCGTGACTCGTCCTCCATACATCTCTCAATCCCAGTTCCGCAATAAGGCGGGCAAAGGACGTCTGACCTCCTCTCACCCCACCCAAAGGGATCTTTGCGGTCATTTTGTCCAGCTCTGCATCTAGGTAATTGTTAAAATCTCCAACAATAATTGCTGGGATCCCCGGATGCCGTGAGAGGAAGGAGGCCAGCGTCTTAACGACCTCTATCGAAAAGGGAGGCGGGATATAAATATTCCCAATAATGCACTGTAACCCATCTAATGAACATATCAGGAAAACATATCGACCGTGAGGGTCAACGACCGACAATGTGTACGTAAAACTTATGTTTTTGCCTATCAGAATGCTGACGCCCCTAGCATAGGAAGAGAAGGCAGAGTGAAACTGAGCAGCAAATAATTTTGTAGAGAATGGGGATTCTTGATCAGGTAACATATGCGTCTCCTGGAGACATACTACTGAAGATCCCATACGTTGAAGCATATGCAATACAGCTAGGTGTTTCACTCTGTCTCCCAGACCCCTAACATTCCAGCTAGTAAGCGTTATCTGTTTAGCCATAAAGCATTAGAATGTAAATAAATGAGGGTAAGTCATATAGGACACATAGAGAATGCTCCTGAGAGCCGTTATTGTTATATTGAGCAAGACCATAGAGATTGGGTATTTGGTATAGTTTCCCTAGGCTAGGTAGAATTCGTTGGAGCAGTACCAGGACCATTAAGGTAACTGTGTCCCTAGGGACAAAACTGAAAAAGAAAACAACATAATAAAACAGAAACTGTAGCGTCCACGTAGGACCCGTAACTGGGGGGCTATTTTCAGTAGCCGGCTTAGAAGAGCCAAAAGGCAACAGGCCTTGAGTTACTTGCATAGACTTAACAATCTGCAGTAAGCTGTCCATGCGATATCCTCCGCCTTAAAGCAAATATTGTCATCTTGTGACTAGAACTATTATGGACGGATAGTAATTGCACCAACATTGCATTATTCAAAGAAATTTGTCCCTTTTGTTTCTCAGAGAATCAGGAGGGGTATTGAACTTCAGGTATTTTTGCGTCTTCTGCCTAAATCTTCACGTAAGGATTTTTCCTCTCTGTCCAGCCATTGCACTGCCATCGCAGGCCTCTCAAAAAAGTGCACCTCGTCCCTGGCTACCACGCGGAGGCGAGCCGGATAGAGCATAGAATATTGTAGGTCCAGAGAGCGGAGTCTCTTTTTAATATCATTGAACTGGGCCCTCTGCTTTTGTACATCCGCCGAGAAGTCTGGGAACAGTGATATTTTGGAGTTTTCGATCACCAGTGCGTCTCCCAGAGTGCGAGCTTTTGAAAGAATTATGTCTCTGTCTCTGTAATGAAGCATTTTGAAAAGAAATGCTCTAGGAGGATTACCTGGGGGCAAGGGCCTAGACGGAACCCTGTGTGCCCGCTCCACTGCAAACATGGGGGAGAAAGAGTCTTTCCCAAATTTATCAAGCAGCCATTTTTCAATAAAATCAACTGGGTTTCTGCCCTCCATTTTTTCAGGGATACCAATAGCTCTGACATTATTTCTGCGTAGCCTGTTCTCTAAATCGTCGATTTTCGTAGCATGTTTAGCTACCATTATTTGTTGAGCATGCGAGTCCCTTTGCATGGGGGCCCAGTCATCTTCTATGGTACTAATACGTCCCTCAATGGCAGATGTCCGATCCCTTAATTTTTGCATATCCTGACGCAGGAAAGACATCTCTGACTTCATCCCCTTAACCTCTGATGCGAGTGCCGTGATAGAGAGATTACATGACGTGACCGCTGAGAAGATATCCCTCAGTGTGGGTTCCTGTTCAGGCGAGCTCGCGGTTTGGGCCTTGTGTGATCCATGGGGCATAGGTAAGTTACTCACAGTGTCCCAGGGCAGCAGAGCAGTGTGCGGATCTTCCAGGGGAACAGTGTCATCTGCCTCCGATTGCGACCCGCTGCGGCTCTCCGCTCCGTTGCCGTTCGTTTCTGGTAAGTCCCATATTTCAGACTGCGGGAAAAGCTTCTGCACGGCCTCCCTATGTTTCGCTGCAGCTGACTTGGATGCCGCGCCGCCATCTTGGGCCTCGTGGTCCGGAGCGGAGCGGGCCGTGGAGCCGCGTCTGGGGGGTTTAGCAGTCATGCTGTTATGTCTCCGTGAGCGGGCGATCGTAGCTGGTGTACCGGGGGGTAGTCTGGTGCAAGAACTGGTCTGTCAGCGGAGATTTGCAGGATTTCTGTACGGATTTTCGGCGGAGCTCACAAGATGTGCGACTGACTACATCCGCTGCCAAGCCACGCCCCCACAACCTAATTTTAACTTTAAATGGATTGGGACAGCATTAAAATATCTGGGTACATACATTCCATCAAGAATAGAGAAGATCTTTGAGGTAAATTTTCTTCCGTTATATAAGGCAGTTCGCTCCCTACTAAAAAAATGGCAACATGGACTCCATTCATGGTTTGGCCGTTGTATTGAAATGAGTATTTTACCAAAATTTTTATATTTTTTTAAGCCTTACTGATAGACATTCCAACTGCCTTTTTCCGCCAAGTCGACACGCTTTTTACTAAATTTATATGGGCAAATAAGCGACCAAGGATTAGTAGAAGTCTTATGACTATGCCGAAATAATATGGCGGCCTGGCAGTCCCAGATGTAGTTAAATACTATCAGGTAGTACATGTCGGTAGGGTTATTGACTGGTGTAGACATACAGAATTTAAATTATGGACAGAATTGGAACAAGAATTTAGTGTGGTACCCTTAACAAGAGCGATTTGGTGCTATGCAGCACTACCGGTCTCCCTTAAAAAACACCCTTTTATAGGCCCGACACTGCGAATAGGTTTTAAAATCTGTCAGAATCCCAAATATTCGTCAATACATTCCCCACTGTTTCTAATACTGGGGAACCCAAGTTTTGGGCCAGGGATGGAGAAAGGGGCATTCCAGGGTATTCGGGAGAGGGGATATACTCAGGTATCACATTTTTTGCAATCTGACGCATGGCCTACAGTTGCCTCATTGATGCAACTGGGGGGCCGATTTGAAATAAACTTTTGGCAGGCATTACAACTCCCCCATTTCTTTGAGTCATTGGGACCAGCGATAAATTATAGAAGAGAACCAACAAGGTTTGAACTATACTGTGAAGAGAAAGAGCCCCTTGCCTGAACAATATCTAAGATATACACGATGTTAACTGCCCCCCCAGATAACTTTGAGATGCCAGGAATGGGAAAGTGGGAAAGGGACCTAAATAGGATTTTTACGCCAGTTCAACGTCAGAAGATAACATATCTTTCATCAGTGGTATTACACCCCGGTTAAGCTTTGTAGGTTTTTCCCTGAAGCTTCAGATCAATGTAGGAGATGCAGCTGGGGACGGAGGACTCTATTCCATATATTTTGGACGTGTCCTAAGATTAGACAATTTTGGTTGGAAGTACAAAGGATTGCCCAAAAGTTTACAACTTTCCCACTTTCGGACGATCCTGCCTTTTTCCTGTTGCATCTCTCACAAATACCACTACAGACATATAAAAACTCGGTCTTATGTCATATGGTTGAGGCTAAGACGTGTATCACCCAATGCTGGAAAGACCTCAGGCCACCATCGATTACAGTATGGCTCAATAAAGTAAGAAATGTGGGGGCCATAAAAGATTTGGTGTTCTCGGCCCAGGGTAGAAAAGAGCAATACATTAAAATCTGGACAACATGGAACTTATTTGTATATTCAGAAGAAGGAAAGAGATTGTTGGGGGATACCATAGGGCAATGAGTCTGCCTGTCTTGGAAGTTTACAATATTATGAAGGTTCCCTACCCTCCACGAGGAGAGGGTAGTAGGGAAGGATGGGTATAGGAGGGGGAAGGGGGAGGGTTTTTTTTTTTCTTTTCTTTTTTCTTTGGGGTGGGGATATTGTATGAAAATCCACAAAAAAAAGGGAGGAATGAGTTATACCCTGGTGGCCAGGAGAGTAAGAAAAAGAGAACAAAAGGGAAAGAGGGTTTGTAGGAGAGATGATAGGTGTGCCTAAAGTTTAATATATATATTTTGAGAGTCATATGCAGAGAAATATGTCAATTGTATATATATTGAAAGTTGACAAGAAAGGAACTATGTGTTCACGCAACTTACAGCATGTAATATATTATTATTTACTCCTCCCTTGACTATAAATAAAGAATATTTAAAAAAAACAAAAAAAAAACAAATGCACGCCACACTTATCATATATTTATTTGAAAAACATTTTAAAAACCATTTATCATTTTCCTTTCACTTTACAATTATGTTCCACTTTGTGTTAGTCTATTACATAAAATCCCAATAAAATACATTTATGTTTTTGGTTTTAACATGACAATATGTGGAAAATTTTAAGAGGTATGGATACTTTTTCGAGGCACTGTATACTGTTGTATTGCTATTTATTTGCACTAGTACTCATTTATATTTGTTTGAATATTGCACTTTGATTATTTGTGATTGATATTACTATTAATAATTTTTTGATTAAGGTCAGTGTGGCCCTTTTTAGCACATCTTTGGTAGTATTGGATACCAAAATACCCAATGTGCCAGAAGCTTTCCACCAGGAATTTTTACAGTCTAAGTGCAGATGTTATCAATTTTAATTTGCTATGCTTACCACCCACTTTCCCAAGAAACACTTACCCTTACACTTACACTTAACTCTTACCTGTTGCCGAAAGGACACCATGGCTTTGGGTGCAAAATTCCATAAGGTTTTAGGGGAATCTTGGCTGCACAGTACGTTGTACCTCTCTACAAACTCCATGGGATCATCAACTGATTGGGGTCCCCTTTTGCAAAGATATAGGTCCTTAGGTAGCGACCCATAACTACCCACTCCACTATGTGTGGTGCTGGCTGAGACTTTGGTTGCAACCACCACATGGGTGAAATCAAACATTTATGATAATGGCAAATTTTCCACTCAGAAGGGCCAGCAGCTGACCTGCTGTGCTTGTACCAATAAGGTAACACTCAGTCATTGCACTATTTATTGCTGGACCTTGTCATAATCCTCAGCATCTTCAGACTCCAAATCATAGTAGGCGTTCAGCAATTCACTGGTTAGCAAGGAACAACCAATCCTACAAATTCTCCATTATGCCAAAATGTGTGTGGGGGGGGGGGCATTTACAAAGTGCACTCCAAAATTGATCATGTCACCCAGAAATATAGATTCAGCATCAATTATGATGACCCATTGCTATAATGATGTGCAGCTAGACAATGTTGCCCGACTGCCACGATGACCCACCCTACTGCCACACTACCCCTACTAAATTTCAGATCCCTGACCTGCTTATTTTTGCACACAAACTAGCCAGGGATTCTGTGTGACACCATACTGCTAAATAACACTCCAAAATTGATCATGTCACCCAGAAATATAGATTCAGCATCAATTATGATGACCCATTGCTATAATGATGTGCAGCTAGACAATGTTGCCCGACTGCCACGATGACCCACCCTACTACCACACTACCCCTACTAAATTTCAGATCCCTGACCTGCTTATTTTTGCACACAAACTAGCCAGGGATTCTGTGTGACACCATACTGCTAAATAACAGATCTCTGCCCATTTTGTTTTATAAACTATAGTTGGGGCCAGTCTAGTTAAATATAGTTAGTCTGTTTTGTCAGTGTGCTGAACTGAAAATAGGCTAGGGTTGGGTGATAGGTTGGCTTCAGTCATTTGGTAATTTGTTCACGATTCATCGTTGTTTCAATGTTGTTTAAAATGGTTGAAATTACCTGAAAATTGCAGTATGTATAGCCAGCACTGGGGTAAATATAATGGTCTGGCATTAATATTGAACACTATATTGTCACTAACCAGCCTACATTATCCAAATAATAATATTATAGGTATTGAAGTTTTTATTTCAGCCAGTGTATTTTTTCCTTCAAACATTATTCAGATTAATTCTGGTTAAATTTGTTTATTGAAAAAGATCACATATATGATAATAATATTGAGTTGCAGTTCCAACATACACTAAAAGTAGTTTAACTAAAACAATTTTAGCATGGATCTAATTACTCAAAAGATTACGTCATACAGTGTATAAGAAAGGGTAAAACCAACTTAGACCAGGTTAATATAAGATGACCTGAGATTAAAAAAAGGTCTTAATTATTATCAAGAGTATAGTTTTTAAATTAAAATTTAAAAAAAATATATTATAGAATCTAAAATCTTATACTACATATTGGAACTATGTACCATTGGTATAATGATAACCAAGGAAATAAAAGTTCTGCTTAATCAGATTATTTCAAGATTATTTCTTTAGCTCTTCCCTTAAAGAGAGCCGGACTGAAAAAAAGGATGAGGTGCAGCACACTTGCAGGTATGAAATACAGGCACTTGGGTAAATACAGCCCCCAAAATCTTGCTATCATGACTTATGCCCCGTACACACGGTCAGATTTTCCGACGGAAAATGTGTGATACTACCTTGTTGTCGGAAATTCCGACCGTGTGTAGGCTCCATCACACATTTTCCATCGGATTTTCCGACACACAAAGTTGAGAGCAGGATATAAAATTTTCCGACAACGAAATCAGTTGTCGGAAATTCTGATCGTGTGTACACAAATACGATGGACAAAGTGCCACGCATGCTCAGAATAAATAAAGAGATGAAAGCTATTGGACACTGCCCCGTTTATAGTCCCGACGTACTTGTTTTACGTCACCGCGTTCAGAACGATCGGATTTTCCGACAACTTTGTGTGACCGTGTGTATGCAAGACAAGTTTGAGCCAACATCCGTCGGAAAAAATCCTAGGATTTTGTTGTCGGAATGTCCGAACAAAGTCCGACCGTGTGTACGGGGCATAAGGCCCAGGCTGCAGTTCATATATGCAGCAGCCCCCTCTCTCCAACTGTGTCTATGTAATAACTTTCGTACCATGATACATTTAAAAGCATTCAAGTGGTGGTCGATTATTTAAAGCAGAACTTCAGTTTTTTTTTCATCTTTCCATCTATTAAATCCTTGGCCCTTGTTGTTTTAACTTTGGATAGTGAAATACCTTATACAGCCCACTTCCTGTTTCTTGTCTGGTAAAAAGCATAGGCTTATGACATCATGCACAGCTCTCTCTCACTCTTGTGAGAGTTTTCCAGGAAGGTAGCGGGGATGAGTCAGACTACAGTTCCTCTTTAAGCAGTATTATTTAATAATAGTTCTAGATAAAGCACTGTTTGGTGTTTGTGTCAGCAATTAATGTCAGTAAACCAAGCTGTCCTTGGAAGGTGCTGTTCACAGGAACTGTATATGGAGCCAATCCAAGTGGCTCTGTACATTTGAACACTGTGATTGGTCATAGAGAGAAGAATCCCATTGATCACATGATGTAAACAATGTATGGTTACATCTAAGAATCTGGTGACAGACCCAACCAGGACAGGGGCTTTTGGAGGGGACTGCAGGGTAGCCTCCTGCCTACTGACTATGGGTCCTGGCTTTTGAGGGGGGGTCTGTTCTTAGGAGGTGTGTGCCTGGGGGACCCTTGGAGTGGTCTTGCTTTGGATTCCAGTCCATGTCTCCCCAAAACACAGACTCTGGGAACTGGAAGACCAAGATACATATTTGGGACCTCTATGCCCAAAATAGCAATGACTGCTTTAGACTGTGAGACTCAGAGCGGATATTAATATAATCAGCTCCAAAACAACCTGATGGTATCCTGCTATAATTTTTTATTGTTGAGTATGTCTCTCCCATTGTGTGCCTCCTAGGTGTGCATTCCTATTTTTAATTGAATCATCTATTTTTTCTGTATGTCTGATTATCTCTTGGAGATGTGATTAATATTGTGACCACTTTACCTTGTTATCAAACCATTGTGGGATGTTTATGCTTATGATAATGTGTAATGTACTTTGTATCCAGGGCTGTGGGCTTGGTGTTGAACGGTATTGGTGGGCACTGAGTCACCTAGGTGTCTAGTTGTTTATTTAGCTAAATGTTTGTTTATTTTGGCTGTTCCTTAGCTATGTTAATTATATTCCTGTTTACAGTTTGCATTGTTAGGGTAATGTGATCAGGTTCTAACTGATCTTCTGTGCTATATATAATGTGTGAATTTTCAATAAAGAGAGTTCCAGTTTGCACCTATGATAGTGTCGCCTAGTCTTGGGTGCTCAGCAGCTATAATACCCGGTTCCTGGGTCCAGACTGCAGGAAGCTATATCCAAACAGAGGCTCCTTCCTCTTATAATGGAGTCAAGAGCTAATGAATAAGGTCATGTGTCATTCATTAGTTCTTGAGCAGTATATACAATCAAAGCAGCAGCAGCAAAAACAATTAAACACCGTCACCCCTCCCCATATATCTGATTCCCACACTGTCTCTCTGTTACCTGTAAATTAACCCTTCACCTATCTTTTCCTGCACATCTGTACATTAATACCTTTCATCACTATTTTTCCACTGTATGCGACTTGTACATTAACTCCTTCACCCCCTCCTCACTATGTGTATGACCTGTTTGTGCTGTATTGAATGCAGAGTTACCAAGTTCCACGCTTCACCCCAATTGCAGTATGTTTCTTCTTTTCCAAAAAAATTTTGCAAAAAAAAATAGATCACCTTGTCTCCTTTTCAAAAGGGGACATTTTGAGGTGTTCACATTGTCATGGCAGTTTTGTTTTAACAGAAAATAATGTAAACAGTTTTGTTTTTTAAAATGTATGGCCTTTTTTACTGCACATGTTAAAAAATATAAACACCCAGTCGTTATGAAATACTATCAATGGAGGGATCTATATGTCCAAAAAAATCAAATAAATTTATTTGGGTACAGTGGTGCTTGACAGAGTATTTGCCAGTCAAAAAATCAGAGCAACTTGAAAAGTGGCCTGCTAATGAATGGGTATTTCAGGATGGTACTCAAGTGGTTAAAGCAAATAGACATTTGAAGCAGCTGAATGTTGTGTTAAAGGGCCCACTGTTGCATTCACAATTTTGAATTGTGGTAATGCAGGTTACATGTATTGTTGTGAACATGCAACTAACATATTACAGTACACTCCCAAAAATTGTACATGCACCTTTTTTTGATTTGTTTTGGTGCATTGGGCAGCCCACATGCTGTGGTGCACTCCCAAAAATGGTACACGCACCTTTTTTTGGTGTGTTTTCATTAGGCAGCCAAATAAAATGGTGATCCAGCCAGTAAGTCTGTTTTTTTTTTAACAGAAAAGATCTCTTGCATTTACAGCGATGATATCATTCACTGGCAGGAGTGTTTTGCATGATCAGCTTTTATTTACTTATGTAAAACCTTTATCCGAAAAGGAAAAAAAAAACTGTTTGCTGTAACTGATTATAAAAGTATTAGCTAAAGTTCAGCTTTAATTTGTTACTGTATCTAAATCTGCTAGTACTTTCAACACTCCCCTACCCTCAGACTGACAATGCTGCTGTCCAAACCTGCCACCTGTTCTCATTCATGCAAAGTGCTATAAGTATAATATATAAGGTGCATTATTGGCCAGGAACAAACAGAGGGAAAAAAAGGCCTAAAAGAGGAAATGAATACAGCCATTGCATTTAATGATCGGTAAGCTGCAATATATTACATTTTGGTTTTGGGTTTAATACCGCTTTAAGTATGTCATATGAATGTCCCAACTAATAGTTTTCTATGATAAAACAGCAAGACTGGTATGCTGTTGCCAATATCTAATTTTAAATCCCAGCAGGTATAATTTTTTTCAGCAGAAACTGGTTTTAGTCACATCAAAGAATCCTCTGGGTTTCTTTAAGATATGTCTTTTCTTCTGCTTCAGAAATCAAACCAAGTGATGCAGAGTTCTGAGTCAAGGTTACCCCAATGACATATGAAGACATTTGCTGCTGATGAGCGTTACAGTATATAATAATGCCTATTGCATTGTTACCCCCTATAGCTAACAACTTCTATTATGTAATAAAAACAATGTTTTAAGCAAATTCTATCCTTAACCAAAAATGGAATGCTTTTTTTAAACACATTTAATTAGTAATGTTTTTTTTTAATAATTTACAAAAAAAGATGAAAAGAATTGATGCAAGAGTCATTTACCATATTGATGGAGGTGAAGCCTCCCGGGGGTCACCATGTATGTTCCTCCTCCCAGTCCTCTACCATGCAACCAACTGTGCATGTAAGTGAAGATGGCCACACCCCTGCCCCACCCACCAGCTACTTATTGTCTCACAATGTTTACATACTTTTATGTCCCAGACTGTCAGGAATGCTTCATCCTCAAGCTGGTTGACCGCTAATGGATATCCAGAGGAGCTGTAAGGAAGGAGATGTAAGGAACCTAGTGACTCACTGCAATCAGACAAAATTGTGAAGAGCAAGAAGACAAAGCATATGGGGGAATTCAAAAAGGGTGTTGTAGACACTCTTTAGAATTCCATCGGGGCACAGACCCAAAAGTGTCGGTGATTGTGCCCAATTCATGTATCTGTTACAAACGGGTACATGATTTTGTTTGTGTCTGCACAGGGGTAGAAGTGTCCACACTGCACATTCCTTTCTCAGTGCATTCACTTCCACCCTCACTTCAAAATCACTTTTGGTTTGATGGACAGTTCTTTCGTCAGGACTGAGGAGTGGCTATGGGGCCTAAATATGCCCCCAGCCTCGCTAACCTCTTTATGGCCCTGTGGGAGGAGGATGTCGTCAATGTTTGCCAGAGGCCCCAACTCAAGTTGTGGGCCAGGTACATTGACAACATCCTCCTCCTGTGGGATGGGCCTTGGGATGAACTAGATCTCTTTATGGAAGAGCTTAATAGGAACACCAGGGGGATTATCCTGAATTTTGAGGCTAGTCAATCTGATATCAACTTCCTAGATCTAAATATAGCTGTCTGTCATAACCAGTTTATCACTTCTACATTCTTCAAAAGCACAGACCGCAACTCTTATATATCTCTGGATAGCTGTCACCATACATGGCTCCAATCTGTACCTAAGAGTCAGTTTATGCGGCTAAAGCGAAACTGCTCAGATGACAACAAATTTTTGGAACAGGCAGATGTGCTGATCCAAAGATTTTTGAAGAAAGGTTATCCCTTGGAATCTTTGAAATCTGATTTAGAAACAGTCCACAACTTGGATAGAAGTGAACTCCTGGGTACTAGGCCAACCTGTGAGTGGGACTCTTCCCGTATTGCCTTTGTCACTACTTATTCTGTGCAGCATAATAATATAAAAAACTTGATCCGCAAACATTGGTATATTTTGGAAAATGATCCTGTCCTTAAACCCATCTTACCAGCCAAACCACAGGTGGTATTCAGAGGGGCATTGAGTCTAAAGGACAGATTGGCCCCCAACGTTTTGGACCCCCCTGTTAAGAAATCTTGTTTTTTTGGTAATTTGACAGGATATTACAAATGTGGTAGATGTCGAGTGTGCTCTCGATGGAGGGGGTCATCTACCTGCTCCAGTGCCCTTGCGGGTTACAATATGTGGGCAGGACTAGGCGACCCCTCTCCGTCAGATTAAATGAACATATCACCAATATTAAAAACGGATTCCCAAAACATTCAGTTTCTAAGCATTATTTAAATACGCATAACAAAGATCCTTCTAATACTATTTTCTTGGGGATTGATAAATATCGGCCACATTGGAGGGGTAGCTCTCTCCTCAGGAGTATCTCCAGACTTGAGATGCTATGGATCCACAAAATTAAGTGCTATACCCCATATGGACTCAATGTGGATATTGATACAAATGCCTTTATAGACAATTCTTGAGGGTATTTTCTGTCTGGGGTAAGTGGGAGGAGTTTAAGCCCTTACCCATTAGGGGTCTATTCTTTAGTGTACCTGTATAAAACAAAAAATAAAGGGACTCAAATTTTGTTTCCCTTTTCTTCAGGAAAAAGATTATTTTAGCTGTGCGTGTTAATTGATGTTATTGGTCCAACAAAATTGATCCAACCATTTTGGCAGATGGTATTCATAAGATTTGGTTGTATGACTCATGTATTTGTTCAAACTAAACTTGATGTGGACCATAGGAAATTATCTTTTGTCTTATCACAGTGGAGCGATGGCTCTCTTTAAAGATTACCAATATTTCTAGTTATTAAAAAATATTTTTTTTTTCCCTTGTAGAGGGTTTGATATCAGGGTCATCTTACCTGGTATAAGTTACCTGACCTTACTGACTCTTATGAGAACCTTCTAAATGTGATTTTTATACCGCCACCTATTGGTGGACTTAGCGAGTTGTTTGCAAAAATAATTTTTTATATATCATTTTTATTAATTTTTTAATATATTTTTTTATTTTTATTTTGTTTTTCTTGTTCCTCTTAATATTCTCTATATATATTATATAATTTATATTATTTTTTATTTTTTTAATTTTAAATCATATTAATTATATGAGTAACTTGAAATAGCCCCCTTGGTATCCCACGATTATAAATAACCTAACTCGGTTGTTGCCAAGTGGTGGTTAAAAATTTTTGCGTGGGATTTCGCTTAAGGCGTTTTTTTGGATTTACCCACGCTTTTATTGTTTACTATTAGTTTGATTTGCCTTTAGATTTGTTCTTCCAGTGTCCAATATGGTGGAATTGGACTCGTTCCATGTGCTTAGATGGAGCGCTAGATGATTTCCTAGTCCGGATTCACATTGTGGCTTGGTTTTTGTTGTTATTATTTATACGCGACACGTCAGTGTGTCGCCCGTGCCCCAGACTACGTCATTGTGTGACGAAATGCGTGTCGGGAGGAGCTGACGTGCTGTTGGACGGGTGATCGCTGTAGCCGGCCGGCTTATGCTACTTTATTCTGTTTGTTCTCCTATACAATGTAAGTGTGTTTTCTACTATTTTAAGGAATAAATCAGTTATCTGAATTATGCTATGTCGATTCACTCTTTTCTCTTGGGGAACCCCTGAATGACATTTGTTCCGGTACCTTGGAGGTGTATGTGAAAGGCTTTTTGCTGTGACCGATCCCTCTATGCGATTTGGTGGACCGTCGCCTTCCAATCATCCCCTCTGTTCAAAGGCCCCGACCGGGTCAAGGTCACAAGCTTATTTGAGCTTGCCTTGTGGTAAGCATATTATTTTACTGGTGTTATCACAGTGGTGCGGTGGAGGAATCATTTGTCTACCCAGCAACATCACTTTGGAGATATTGTTATAGGTTCTTCAGACTTTTTCACCTGCATCTAGATGGACTTGATTGATGCCTATTTAGAGCTGCTTTTTATTTTACCAAACTTAATTTAGTTACCTGTATATGTCACTAATATTGCCACTTCGTATGCTATTACTGGTGTACACTTTTTAGTTTATTTAGCGCTGCTATTTATTGTTATTTGTCTAAATAGGTGTGTATCTCACTTATAGCAGCAGCTTCTTGGGTGTAGGTTTCTTTTTTCTGTCAAATATTATCAATTGGTCATTTTATCACAGCGTGGTATTTACTGTTTATTTGTTTATTTATTTCAAAATCAGTGCCCTTGTCACACTGACAAGCACTTGGCTGAGCAGTTTTATACTAAGGTTGGACAAAACCTGATGTGGAACTAAGAGACTTGTACCCGTGCAGGTCCACTGTGCTTTTAATTGACAGTGCACAGAAGTGGGCAAAATCTACAGGCACTATTCAGCCTAATAGCGACTTTTAAATCCACCTACTGCTGTGCACTGTCACTCAAATGGGAAGTAGACTTAATGGGATTATGGTATTTCCGTCCCCCACCAGGTTCTGCCCACCCATTAACAAGTCCTTTCCCAAATTTGGCCATTCCCCATATTTTAATAATGACAACAGCTGTATCCTTGGCCC
This sequence comes from Lithobates clamitans, assembly GCA_037952925.1. NCBI lineage: Eukaryota > Metazoa > Chordata > Amphibia > Anura > Ranidae > Lithobates > Lithobates clamitans. The sequence goes on along the minus strand of JBBGZY010000605.1, from coordinate 8,034,132 downwards.
TTTTACTTTCAAATTTTTTTAATGAATTTCAATAAAACATCAGTAAAGAGGAAGGTATTAATGACATTTCTCCACCAGTAGCAAAAAAATCCGTGGTACAAACTTGCAGAACCAGAATTATTACAAGTGTATAAGTACTATAGTACATTTAATGGATGCTTGAGGATAATATTAGTGAGTTGATGAGACCACCCCCACCCCGACACCCCCTATGGGAACCTGCTGTGTCGTGGGGCTGCTGAAGTTGCCACCACCCATCCCTAGACCTTATAGGTCATGTTGTAACCTTTAACTGGGATATTCTTTGTACCTCCAAGCCTTACTGGATAACTTGATCGATTAGTCTATTAAATTATTGTCTAGAACCATGAAATCCTTGGCTCTTTTATTTACATCTATCTTTCAGGTGGGGAATCTCCCTTCAAACAGATAAATAAAGCAGGTGATACAGCTCAGTGTGGGAAGTTGTCACATATATGACAGCTTCTAAGCACAAGCACTGCCTGCCCTGAATACCAGCATTCCTCTGTACACCATATCAGAGTTGGTCTTAATTACAGTCAGGTTCCTAAATGGGGAACTGGAAGTAATTCTCTAAGTAATTGTTGCTGCCATAGCGATTCTTAAAGTGGCAGTAGTAAGAACCACCTGAATTTGCTGCAAGTTGCAGTAATGTTACCAACACTGGCACAAAATGCTTGCCTGAATTATGCACAAGTAGCTATTAAGGGAAACTACTGCCAGAAAACTGTCAATAAGGCCATTTTGCATTCCTCTGATAGTGTTGCGAGACTTCGAAAACAGGTCCACACAGCAAATTCAAAGAACAGAAACTTCTTCTATTTAGATGTGTTGTTTCTATTTTTAGCTTTTCAAAAGTACCTCATGTGCGCTTTAGTGTGACAAGGCTGTAGAATTACAAACTGTCCAGAGGTAACTGTGAACTAAATCTCCAGGCAGCAGCAGGTTCTTTACTGATGTAGCACACTGCGATTAATGTGTCTGTTGTCATGCACTTTAGGTATAAACATTGTTGTGTGGATAAAAGCTCAAGATGTGGAATAGTGTGGCTTATAGTGCAGCTGTGCCCAGGCTATGGATATCGATTTGCATATTCTTAACAGGCAGTAAAGACAATTAAAGCAAGCCATTCCTAACCTCTCTATCTGCTAAAAAACATGAAGGAATTCCTTTTTAAATGATCAGAAATATCAAGAAGAAAACATTGAGTGGGGTTTCAGTTAGTTGCTAAGGCTTAGTTCACACAGGGCGACATTTGTGCCCCATGCAGGACTGTGTTTACCCACATGGGGATATACAGGTGGTTGTTCTGTGCATCTCAGTGCAGGCAGTCCAATTAATATCTATTGGGACACAGCAGCTGCATGGACACAGCCACTGTGTCCAAATATGACATCTGTGTGGGTTCGGGTACATGCGGGTGCATGTCCCCAAACTCACCCTTGATGTGTTCTGGGCCATGCATCCACACAAATATCACAACATGAATGGGACTGGTGGCAGGGGGATACAGTCAGGTATACACCACCACAACAGATTTGAAATGAAACTAAAAAGATGTCCTTTAACTGCAGACTTTCATTTTTAATTTGAGGGTATTTACATCCAAATCAGGTGAACGGTGTAGGAATTACAACAGTTTGTATATGCGTCTCCTACTTTTTAAAGGACCAAAAGTAATGGGACAGATGAACAATCATCCATCAAACTTTCACTTTTTAATACTTGGTTGCAAATCCTTTGCAGTCAATTACAGCCTGAAGTCTGGAACTTATAGACATCACCAGATGCTGGGTTTCATCCCTGGTGATGCTCTGCCGGCCTCTACTGCAACTGTCTTCAGTTCCTGCTTGTTCTTGGGGCATTTTCCCTTCAGTTTTGTCTTCAGAAAGTGAAATGCATGCTCAATCGGATTCAGGTCAGGTGATTGACTTGGCCATTGCATAACATTCCACTTCTTTCCCTTAAAAAGCTCTTTGGTTGCTTTTGCAGTATGCTTCGGGTCATTGTCCATCTGCACTGTGAAGCGCCGTCCAATGAGTTCTGAAGAATTTTGCTGAATATGAGCAGATAATATTGCCAGAAACACTTCAGAGTTCATCCTGCTGCTTTTGTCAGCAGCCATATCATCAATAAATACAAGAGAACCAGTTCCATTGGCAGCCATACATGCCCATGCCATGACACTACCACCACCATGCTTCACTGATGAGGTGGTATGCTTTGGATCATGAGCAGTTAATTTCCTTCTCCATACTTTTCTCTTCCCATCACTCTGGTACAAGTTAATCTTGGTCTCATCTGTCCATAGGATGTTGTTCCAGAACTGTAAAGGCTTTTTTAGATGTTGTTTGGCAAACTCTAATCTGGCTTTCCTGTTTTTAAGGCTCACCAATGGTTTACACCTTGTGGTGAACCCTCTGTATTCACTCTGGTGAAGTCTTCTCTTGATTGTTGACTTTGACACACATACACCTACCTCCTGGAGAGTGTTCTTGATCTGGCCAGAGATCTGTTGTGAAGGGTGTTTTCTTCACCAGGGAAAGAATTCTTCGGTCATCCACCACAGTTGTTTTCCATGGTCTTCCGGGTCTTTTGGTGTTGCTGAGCTCACCAGTGCGTTCTTTCTTTTTAAGGATGTTTCAAACAGTTGATTTAGAAACACCTAATGTTTTTGCTATCTCTCTGATGGGTTTGTTTTGTTTTTCAGCCTAATAATGGCTTGCTTCACTGATAGTGACAGCTCTTTGGATCTCATATTGAGAGTTGATAGCAACAGATTCCAAATGCAAATAGCACACTTGAAATGAACTCTGGACCTTTTATCTGCTCCTTGTAAATGGGATATTGAGAGAATAACACACACCTGGCCATGGAACAGCTGAGCAACCAATTGTCCCATAACTTTTGGTCCCTTAAAAAGTAGGAGGCACAGATGTAAATGCCCTCAAATTAAAGCTCAAAGTCTGCAGTTAAAGCACATCTTGTTTGTTTCATTTCAAATCCATTGTGGTGGTGTATAGAGCCAAAAAGATTAGAATTGTGTCAATGTCCCATTATTTATGGACCTGACTGTATATGCAACATCTGTAAATCCCCATGCCACTAAAACATGGACCTGCATGTGGCACGGATGTAATTGCCTCATGTAAATTAAGCTAAAAGCTTAGATACTCTACATCTGGTGATTGTTTACAATACAGCACTGGCATGTAGGCAGCCCTGGGAGTTAGGAAGGGGTTAAGGCAGCTAACTCCCAGGTTTTCATAGAGCTGCCCCTTGTGGTGGGCTATAAATACTAGGGGAGGTAGCCTCTCAGGACTCTTGACCTTCCACATGGCAACAGACAAGGAGAAATGCTGCAGGATGTAGCCCTACTGTGAGCATGTGGCTTCCCTTTTGGGGTACCTCAGCCAGGGTACTCGAAGTCGGAGTATGGACTTTATGGAAAGGACTGGCAGACTAAGCTAGGATGAACTCGAACTGTGTATGGAGGAATCTGTAAGAGACTGTCATATATTAATCTTGTAACTGTAAAAATCTTCGTTAAAAGTTCCACAAGACCAAGTCTGAAGTTCCTAAATGGGCTACAGGTAAGGCATACAAAAGAACATGGCTTATATCAGGGGGTTAACAAGTAGTGAATGTTGTAAAGTGAGAAACCACATTTTACTTTGCCACGTGCAACCAGTGGAGTGTTTGTTGTTAAAGCTACCAGCTGGTGAGTGTATAGTATGACTTGGCAGGGATGATGAAGTGCTCTGGGGGTCTCTTATCATGGCCATCTCCATCTCTATTGACTGATGTCCTATACTTGTGACCAACCTTGCGGCACAGAGCCCATATATATCATGCCTGTATGTCATGGGGGAAAACTGTATGAGGATCCTGGGAAGAAAGAAATATTAGAAGTCTGTGTTTAACATTGATGAAAATCCTCAAGTATGTCACTGGGAGTGAGGTAACACTGGATCAGAGCTGGGGGCGTAGGATACAGGCTCTGCATTGTCCCCTCAGAAGTGCTGCATCATGTAAGGAACTCTAAGTACATTTAAACAGTGAAGTGAGTTGTGCACAAAGGGTTCATTGTATCAAAAAGGTGTGCTTGCTTCTAAATTGGAGTGCTGCCTTAATACAGAATTCTCATGACCACGGCCTCCACCTACTTAGTTGATCAATAGTGAGTGAAGTTTTCTAGTGTCACAGCTAGATCACCTAAGACCCCACCCACAAGCTGACTGCCAAGATTCTGTTCCCATAAAAAACCCAGTGTCTGTGCTGTGAACTTTGGAAACTGATTTCTTCATGTCCTTATAGATACAGAAAGGAATTAGGGCTTGTTTTAAAGTGTTTTTTATACTGTTTTACTGCTTGTTCAGAATATATAAATATTTTAGTGTTCATCATCTGTATACAGGAACACTTTCAATAAAAACCTAATTTAAAAGCAGAATGATTAAAAAAAGTTGATACTCAAACCTATAGTATAACTGGGGGTTGCAATAACATGTAAAGCAAAAGCAGTACTCACTTGTTACAGCTAAGTGTACATAAACATTATTGTTTTTACCCTCTCTTCTTAATGACAATACATACAAGTGGTTGTAAACCCCAGTCATGAAATTTGAACAAAGCACATATATCTGTAGTGTTTACTTGTCTATCTCTAAAGCTCTAAGTGTTGTTTCTCTCTGGTGCTTCGTGCCTCTGTTATCAGCACGAGTCACTTCTGAGAAGTTTTCCTGACACATGAAATAAATTTGTGACGGGGAGGGAGATAAGCACACAGTTCTGAATGTTCATTTGTTCCTCTGCCTATGTGGAGGGGGGTGTGTTTCCTTTTCCTCCAATTAGCTCTCACACAGTATATAAGAGCTTGAACTGTATCTCTCCACCCCTCCTCTGTACTGCTCACAGATGCAGAAGAATTTTATCACAATTTTGCTCTTCTGAAGGGTTGTAGACAAGAGAAGACTGCAAGTAAAACTTATGTAGGGAGATTTGTGTCATCTCTGTGTATCAGCTGAGGCTATTCACTTTGCTGGGTATATGAGAATGTTTACAACCACTTTAAAGGAAGCCTTTACTCAGAGGCTGCCATTGCTGACTACTCATTCTGCATTTACTCTGTCTGGCTGCCATGATGACCCTATTGCTTTGGTACTTTGCATCACTTACAAAGAACAATTATGCAAATACGATTATCTGACTTGATGTTCCTGATCTGGATATTGTTCTGGGTCACTGGCTCAGAAAGTACTGATTTTAGAGGGTCAGCAGTATAAAGCAGAACAAAAAGTAGTGATGAGCAATTTGCTGCCAGCAATTCAATAAATCTCTCCCCACAATCACTGACCTTACAGCATTTTTATTTATTTATTTATTTATTTTTCAAATATCTTTTTATTAAAGGTTTTTCAAAAAAATTATTCACAATATTATACCATACAAAGTAATTTCAGGAATGGCATAACAATTATACAGGGTCATTTAACATATCCTCATAGGCTTTTTAAACTATAACCGCAACTTATGTTTAAACAAACGTAGATTGATTATAATCAACATACAAATATATTGTCAATCAATATAATGAGTTGGAGAATATATATCTTAAACTAAAAAAATTAAAAAGAAAAGAAAACATTATTAATGAAGAGGGTAGGGACTCTGGCTCCCTAGCGCATAATAAAATAAAAGAAAAAGGAAAAAGAAAGTATACAGAGACAATTGTTTATGCAATTTGTCTGAATCTAATCCAAAGATCCCATTGTTTATACAAACGGGATGTATTTCCATGCATATTTGCCATAATCTGTTCGTATTTATAAGCTTCATCTACTTTTCTAACGACATCACTGATATTCGGTGAGCTGTTAGATTTTCATTTGCTAGTGATTGTCAATCTGGCTGCCATCAGAATTTGTACCACCATTGGTCTAAGAATAGGAGGGTATTGGTCTATGTTTATGCTTAAAATGGCTAATTCGGCTTCACCTTTCCTAATAAAACCTGTAATTTTTGATAATAATCTAAATATTGCTCTCCAAAAACTCCAGAGGTTGGGGCACTCCCACATCATGTGTAGAAGTGTACCTACTTTTCCGCATCCTCGCCAACACTCATTGGAGCTGCTTTTAGAAAATTTTGCAGTTAGATAGGGGGTATAGTACCATCTGAGTAGGAGTTTTTGGGCTGTCTCCCAATGTGCTGTAGATCTCGTGAAGCAGTTGTTAGATTTAATAGCGTCTAACCATTGCTTTTCTGAAAAAGTCGTAGAGAGTTCTGACTCCCATTTTTGGTGTGCTGGCAATTTAATGTAAGAGTCTTTTTGTTGTATTAAAGTGTAGAATAAGGAAATTCCTTTCTTTGAGGTAGATTTGTCGTTCCAATATGCCCATGCCTTATGTGGAATTTTAATAGGTTGTAGCTGGTGAGATTTCAAGAATGTTGTAATTCTTATGTACATGTAATATTCAGAGGTAGGAAGAGAATATTTTTGGGCTAGTGTGTTAAACGGAATGATTTTTCCTCGGTCAAACATGTCCGAGATTAGGGTTATTCCTTTATGTTCCCACTGTGTTGTTTTTAGATCTCTAATATGTGTGCAAATCGAATTTAGTGGGGTGGGTATTTCCATAAGGTCTGTATTGTGTCTTATTTCAGAACAGAATTTCTTCCCTGTATCTAGTTCTAGTTGTATAGTGGGATAATTAGATTTGAGGTGAGTATTTGAAAAAGAGTTTGCTAGCAATGTGGATCTCAAAGAATTAGGGTTCAACCAGGCTTGTTCTATAGTGGCCCAATGTTTAGAAGAGTGGTTTTGGAACCAATATTTTGTTTGATCCAGTATACTAGCAGCGAAATAGTCTCTTAAAATTGGGAGCCCCATTCCACCTGCTTTTCTATGTCTCGAAAGAGAAGACTGAGAGCACCTCGGTTTTTTATTTGCCCATACAAACTTATGTAGCTGCGACTAAGCTGTTGTGAAAAATGTTGCTGGTATAGAAATCGGGAGAGCTCTGAAGTAATACAGTATTTTTGGTAGAATAAGCATTTTGTATGCCACCAGTCTTCCCATCCAAGACAAACAAAAGGACTAGTCTAGTTAGTTCTGGTTGGATAGAGGAAATGAAAGGAACCAAGTTCACTTTAAATAAATTGCTGCTTGGTGTCGTCAGTTGAATCCCTAAGTATTGGATAGGTTTGTCAGCCCATGGATATGGAAAGCGTGACGATAGGGATTTGCGGAGTTTTTCTTCTATGTTTATGGCAAGTAGGTTAGATTAGCATTTTTATTTATTTTGAAAGCCTTATTAAATAATATTCATCAGAGAGTCTTCATCCATTATGTAATAAATCTCATCCTGCTTAAAAATCCCTATAAAAGCCTAAAGCTAAACGCTGGACAAATACTTAACATAAAATTAATGCAGCTTTGAATTCATCAATAAATGTACTTTTTTTAAAAATGCAAAAAGTTTAAGTACCTGAATTTGACTTGGTATCAACCTTGTCTAGTCCCTCTGCAGTAGAGCTCAGCCTGAGGGAAAGAGAAGCAGCATGAGGAGCTGCTAAGTTGTGCTGTGGTCCAGAACGCATTCTGATAGAAAGAGTGAAAATAATGACAGAGATACTATATAAGTCTACTGTTTCTTCTTTCACTGCCAAGTAAACATTAGGAGAGGGATGAGACCAGAAAGCACTACTTGTTTGTAGCAGAGAAACAGTTCTCCTATTTCTCCCCTTACCAGACAGGGCTGCAGGGTGTGACAGGACTGTGCAATTCTCAGAACATAGATAGATAGACAGAAATACAAATCCTTTTTCAGTTCAAACTGTTTGCATATACTTTAACCATTATATTGGTATAGTTAGCGGTTTGTCTGAAGGTTCAGCTTCAAGCCTCTTACATGTTCTAAAACTATTTTAGTATATTCTACACACTACTGGCTAATTAGGAATATGTATCAACTAATGGGAAATCACGTATTGGACCTAAGGAGTACATAAAATGTGGGTCCTAAATATGATGCTCAGAGTTCTTTATTTCTCCTGTATGTTTATTTTCTCTGTGTATCTAGCAGTTTGATTGGAGTTCAGCTTCAAACAATGACAGAAAAACCTCCTCATGTCACTGCACTGGATCCTAGTTCCTGCTTGATTAAAACAAATGGAAATTTAGTTTAGTAACTGGATCCAAGGATTCTGAAAGATTCATATGGCCCAGCTTTAATGTTATCATCTTTAATTAGTTAATTAATTTAATTGGAATTCATGTGGTTACATACATAGTGATATATCCATTGGAGTCTTTGCAGCTTTCTATCCATGTGGATATAAGCCCATATGTCTTGTGTGCCTGGCTAAATGCATGTTGTTTTTATCTTATATTGTAATAAAAAGTAGCAAAAAGAATGAAAAAGAAGAAGCTGGCAGATAAAAAATATTTTTATCTTTGTAAAAATGATTGCTAACTGTACATCAACCAAAATGGCGATTAAAAACAACTAGGGATGATCCCTCTGTTTGAGACGAAAGTAAGTTTGACTCGAACATTCTAAAACGAACCAAACGAACCAAACATATGGGGCGTTTGCTGGAAATTCGAGCGCCGCAGAATGCCCCATAATGCACTGCGAGATCGCAGTGCATTTCTGTGTGATGATTGGCCAAAGCATGCACCTGACCTACATGCAATCATGGCTCAGGGGTTAAGTCCATGTCCTACACTATATAAGGCTGCTGCTTACACAGCGGCCATATAGTGTAATGAATGAAGAGAGATTAGGCAGCTTAGTGGCGTGCAGGCAGTGTATTTGATATATACAGTATATACCAGTGGTCATCAACCCTGTCCTCAGGGCCCACTAACAGGGCAGGTTTGCAAGATAACTGAAATACATCACAGGTGATATCACTTGCTGCTCAGTGATTGCAGTATTCTAGTCTGCATCTCCCAAAGGTAATACATAAAACCTGGCCTGTTAGTGGGCCCTGACGACAGGGTTGATGACCACTGGTGTAATATATATAATATAGTATATTGAAGTGGTTAAGGGGAACCCTGCACCAAAATGTTTAAAAAAATGGTGTGGGGCCCCCCAAAATCCATACCAGGCCCTTCAGGTCTAGTATGGATTTTAAGGGGAACCCTGCCCCAAAAATTTTAAAAATGGCATAGGGGCCCCCCAAAATCCATACCAGACCCTTATCTGAGCACGCAACCTAGCAGGCCACAGGGAAATGGGGGGTGAGAGAGCGCCCGCCCTCCTTAACCATACCAGGCCACATGCCCTCAACATGGGGAGGGTGCTTTGGAGTCCCCCCTAAGCACCTTGTCCCCATGTTGGTGGGGACAAGGGCCCCATCCCCACAACCCTTGCCCGGTGGTTGTGGGGGTCTGTGGGGGGCTTATGAGAATCTGGAAGCCCCCTTTAGCAAGGGAGCCCCCAGATCCTGCCCCCCCCATGTGAATGGGTATCGGGTACATTGTACTCATTCACCAAAAAAGTGCCAAAATGTAAAAATGACAGGAGACAGTTTTGGACAATTCCTTTATTTAAAAGAAAGTGTCCCGCGATATCCATCCACCTTCACTCACAGCGCCGACAGTCCCGGAAAAATGGAAAAACTCTGCCTCCATTGGAGGCGTCCCGCTGACTGCCGTCTTTTTGCTTTGACAGCTGTTATATAGCCAAGTGTGGGGCCACCCGCTGACCTAACCTAGTGACCCGCCCCTTCTGACATCATGCCATGTGCCGTCAGAGGGGGCGTGGTCACTCATTTACATCACCGGATGTCCCCGCCCTTGACTATATAAAAGCCTGCGGGCCCCCCAGGGGCACCCAGGCGTGGCGAGTAATGGAGGACGTCATATGACATCCACCCAGGATGGTAGAGTGTTCCTGCTGGTGTCATTTGTCTATGGCCTGGTATGGAAGTGGTTAAAGGGGCTTCCAAATTCCGATAAGTCCCCTGCCCGCAGACCCTGACAATCCCTATGTAAAAAAAAAAAAATGAAACATCCACCATTTTAATCTGTAGGGCATTTGCTTTAAAAAATATATAATGTTTGGGGGTTCAAAGTAATTTTTTTGCAAAAAAAAATAATTGTTTCATGTAAACAAAAAGTGTCATAAAGGGCTTTGTCTTCAAATGGTTAGAAGAGTGGGTGATGTGTGACATAAGCTTCTAAATGTTATGCATAAAATGCCAGGACAGTTCAAATGACCCCATTTTGGAAAGTAGACACCCCAAGCTATGTGCTGAGAGGCATGTTGAGTCCATGGAATTTTTTATATTGTGACACAAGTTGCGGGAAAAAGACAATTTTTTTTTTTTGCACAAAGTTGTCACTAAATGATATATTGCTCAAACATGCCATGGGAATATGTGAAATTACACCCCAAAATACATTCTGTTGCTTTACCTGAGTACGGGGATACCACGTGTGTGAGACTTTTTGGGAGCCTAGCCACGTACGGGACCCCGAAAACCAAGCACCACCTTCAGGCTTTCTAAGGGCGTAAATTTTTGATTTCAGTCTTCACTGCCTATTACAGTTTCGGAAGCCATGGAATCCCCCCAAATGACCCAATTTTGGAAAGTAGACACCCCAAGCTATTTGCTGAGAGGTATAGTGAGTATTTTGCAGACCTCACTTTTTGTCACAAAGTTTTGAAAATTGAAAAAAAAAATGTTTTCTTGTCTTTCTTCATTTTCAAAAGCAAATAAGAGCTGCAAAATACTCACCATGCCTCTCAGCAAATAGCTTGGGGTGTCTATTTTCCAAAATGGGGTCATTTAGGTGTTGTTTGTGCCATCTTAGCATTTTATAGCCTTTGAAACTGTGATAGATAGTGAGGAGTGAATCAAAAATTTACACCCTTAGAAATCCTGAAGGCGGTGATTGGTTTTCGGGGCCCAGTATGCAGCTAGGCTCCAAAAAAGTCCCACACACGTTGTATCCCTGTACTCACGAAAAGCAGCAGAATGTATTTTGGGGTCTAATTCTACATATGCCCATGGCATGTTTGAGCAATATATCATTTAGTCACAACTTTGTGCAAAAAAAAAAAATTGTCACTTTCCCGCAACTTGTGTCAAAATATAAAATATTCCATGGACTCAACATGCCTCTCAGCAAATAGCTTGGGGTGTCTAGTTTCCAAAATGGGGTCATTTGGGGGGGGTTTGTGCCATCTTGGCATTTTATGGTCTTCAAAAATGTAATAGGTAGTGAAGAGTGAAATCAAAAATTTACGCCCTTAGAAATCCTGAAAATCCAAAAAGAAAGCGCCTCTTAAGTATAAAGGATTTATTCAGGTAATAAAAGCATTATAAACACTTACATGAAGGTAGACAATTGGCAGCTTCCATAAAGAACTAATCCCGGTGTATGTCACAAAATCCCAGTAGTGAGGGGGCTAGATAGATGCCGTGCGGGTGGCCGCGGACCTCCGCTCGGAAGCACCGACTGTGTTAGCGGTATAGTGAGGGAATCATGTGATTCCCTCACTATACCGCTAACACAGTCGGTGCTTCCGAGCGGAGGTCCGCGGCCACCCGCATGGCATCTATCTAGCCCCCTCACTACTGGGATTTTGTGACATACACCGGGATTAGTTCTCTATGGAAGCTGCGAATTGTCTACCTTCATGTAAGTGTTTATAATGCTTTTATTACCTGAATAAATCCTTTATACTTAAGAGGCGCTTTCTTTTTGGATTTTTATGTACACATGGAGAATTGACTTCACTCAACAGGAAGCTGCCCTTGGTATCCTGGTTTTACAGATTTCCCTGGCTCCCTTATCCCCATTACGAATGGTCTACATATTATTGACTTTATCTTGGACTAATCTATGGACCTTCTTTTAATGCCCTTTTACTGTTATATCCACGGACTTTAGCGCTGTTACATTTTACATTTTAGAAATCCTGAAGGCGGTGCTTGGTTTTCGGGCCCTGTAAGCGGCTAGGCTCCCAAAAAGTCCCACACATGTGGTATCCCCATACTCAGGAGAAGCAGCTAAATGTATTTTGGGGCGCAATTTCACATATAGCTATGGCATGTGTGAGCAATATATCATTTAGTGACCACTTTTAGTATTTTTTTTTTTAATCATTATTCAATCACTTGGGATGAAATTTTTTATATTTAATGGGCTCAACATGCCTCTCAGCAATTTCCTTGAGGTGTCTACTTTCCAAAATGGGGTCATTTGGGGGGGTTTGTACTGCCCTGCCGTTTTAGCACCTCAAGAAATGACATAGGCAGTCAGAAACTAAAAGTTGTGTAAATTCCAGAAAATGTACCCTAGTTTGTAGACGCTATAACTTTTGACCAAACCAATAAATATACGCTTATTGACATTTTTTTTACTAAAGACATGTGGCGGAATACATTTTGGCCTAAATGTATGACTAAAATTGAGTTTACTGGATTTTTTTAAAACCAAAAAGTAGAAAATATAATTTTTTTTCAAAATTTTCAGTCTTTTTCCATTTATAGCGCAAAAAATAAAAAAAGCAGAGGTGATCAAATACCATCAAAAGAAAGCTCTATTTGTGGGAAGAAAAGGACGCAAATTTCGTTTGAGTACAGCATTGCATGACCGCGCAATTAGCAGTTAAAGCGACGCAGTGCCAAATTGTAAAAAGTGCTCTGGTCAGGAAGGGGGTAAATCCTTCCCGGGGCTGAAGTGGTTAAATTACATTCTTTCCTTTAGGAATGTCATTGTTGCTGTGGCATGTTCTACACATTGTACAGATGCGCCACTTTACAGGCAGACCAAGGGGACCCCTAGGCACGATATTTAAAGGAATATTTCATTTTTATTGTTTCACTTTAAGCATCATTAAAATCACTGCTCTTTTAAAAACTTTTTTTGCATTGATACATGTCCCCTAGGGCAGTACCCGAGTCTCCATACACTTGGCAACAACCTGCATATAAGCCTTTAACCACTTATGGACCACCGCACTCTGATATAAGTCCTAACTTTGAAGAGGAATATGGTTGTTATGACAGCAGCTAGCTGCCATAACCCCAGTATCCTTTTCTTCGGCCGGTGGTCCGCTTTCCGATAAGAGTGGTCTCTACGGCAGATTCGCCGCAAGATCACTTTTATCGGCGGTGGGAGAGGGCCAGAGCCGCCAGCAGAGTCGATTGGATGTTGTCCCTTGCTGCGTATGGAGATGAGTTAGGGGAAGATGGCCCCTCACCTGTCTTCATACCATTGCAGGGTGAAAGTGATGTCAAAACGTCACTTCCGCCCATAGCTCTTAAAGGACCTTTTTTTCTCAGATCTCATATTTAAGAGGTCCTGTCATGCTTTTTTTCTATTACAAGTTTACATTCCTTGTAATAGGAATAAAAGTGACACATTTTTTCTAAAAGAACAGTGAAAAAATATTGAATAAAAGGTAAAATAAATAAGAAAAAAAAATGTTTAAATGCACCCCGTCCCTCCGAGCTTGCATGAAGAAGTGAACGCATACGTGAGTAGCACCCGAATATTAAAGCAGTGTTCAAACCACACATGTGAGGTATCGCCGCACTCGGTAGAGCAAGAACAATAACTCTAGCCCTAGACCTCCTCTGTAACTCAAAACATGCAACCTGTAGAATTTTTTTAATGTCGCCTATGGAGATTTTTAAGGGTAAAAGTTTGTCTCCATTCCACAAGCGGGCGCAATTTTGAAGCGTGACATGTTGGGTATCAATTTACTCGGTGTAACATTATCTTTCAGAATATAAAAAAAATTGGGCTAACTTTACTGTTGTCTTTTTTTTTAATTCAAAAAAGTGTATTTTTTCCAAAGACCGCTGCGCAAATATGGTGTGACAGAAAGTATTGCAATGATCGCCATTTTATTCTCTAGTATAATGTTTGGGGGTTCTAAGTAATTTTCTAGCAAAAAAATCTGTTTTTAAACAACAAATCTCAAAAAGAGGCTCAGTCTTTAAGTGGTTAAAATGTGGATTTTGATTTTTCTTGTTCGGTCCCATAGACTTTAATAGGGTTTGCATGTTCACTAGAACTTTTTGCCTGTTTGAGGTGTTCTGGTGCAAACCGAACTGGGAGTTGTTCAGCCCATCCCTAGTATCTACATAATATTTTACTTGTGAACCACATTCCCCACTAGACAGACTGGTCTAATATTTATACAAAAATATATCCCTCCCTGCCTACAAACATGACCTGAGCTGAGTGCTAGAGTTAAACAAAGCAATGCAATTAATGAGCTATCGATCGATATCCTCACCCACTATACCCTTCTAAGAGGCCATTCAGAATTTTTCCACTGTTTACCTGTTCCTGTGAATTGGATTTGCATATAAATGCCCTCATCAACAGAAAAGGGTGTGTGTATACAGGTGCCGCTCCAAGTATTTCGAGGATGCCTGCCTTTTTGCCTTATTTGTATCCCCACCTGCTATTAAGGCTATGCATTACAGCTGCTATGACATATGACATCATCACAGTTGTGAACATGCAATCGCATCTGAGCCATAGTCATCCACCCAAGGTGCATGTCCAATCTGAGGAGGGAGCATGTATAGACTTTGGGTGGGGACAGAACTACTTGTCCATGAGACACTCAGATCTCTTGATGGTAGTGCTGCAACAATGGCCACGGTGAGCCATAGAAGCAACAATACTCCAAGGTTATGTGTCAATTAGATGCTGCGGCAATGTGGGGATAGGGACATTTTTTCACCTCAGGGGATGGATCTACAGCAGAGCAGTGTAGGGATTGGCCAGAGAGAGATTACTTTGATGAAGTTGGTCTGCATAAACATGTATTGCAATGTATGTGAACAAATAATCCCTGTTTTTGTGCAAAGTTTTCTAGAGAGGGTGTATAGCAGTGCGCAGAGTGTTTATTTTGCATTTTCAGTCCAACGGCACAGCATACCACATCTCACTGGGGTATTGAAGACTGCTGAAGAATTGGCCCTGCTAAATACTGTGCTGGATCCCTGAGCTAGTGAGTGTCTGTTTATTAAAAGTCAGCAGCTACAGTACTTTTTTTAAACTAAAGCCCTGTACACACGGTCGGATTTTCCGACGGAAAAAGTGCGATCGGATTGTGTTGTCGGAAATTCCGATCATGTGTGGGCTCCATCGGACTTTTTCCACCAGAATTTCTGACACACAAAGTTTGAGAGCAGGATATAAAATTTTCTGACAACAAAATCCGATCGTTTAAATTCCAATCGTGTTTACACAAAGTGCCACACATGCTCAGAATAAATTAAGAGATGAAAGCTATTGGCTACTGCCCAGTTTATAGTCCTGACGTACGTGTTTTATGTCACCGCGTTCAGAAAGTTCAGATTTTCCGACAACTTTGTGCGACCGTGTGTATGCAAGACAAGTTTGAGCCAAAATCCGTCAGAAAAAATCCAAAGGATTTGTTGTCGGAATGTACGATCAATGTCCGATCGTGTGTACAGGGCATAACTGTCATTCCTCTATAATATAATATAATATAATATAATATACAGATGGGTTTGATTCACTAAAGTCAAATAGAGTGTTCATTCTGAAAGGGAAACTACATTTGCAAGGGAATTTTCCCCAGATCTTGGTGACTATGGTGAAATTTTACTTTGCAAGGAATATCCAATACCATCAAGGAAAAAAAACCCTGAATTTTAGATGATGGAAGTCTGCAGAACTTCATCTCTTTCACTAAGCTCTGGGAATAATCCCTTTGCTAGGTGAACACTACGTCTGCCTTTAGTAAATCAACCCCATAATAATTTAATGGATTCTCCTTCCAAAGACCAATCTTAGTAACAGACTTCTGCCTTTTTCTTTTTTTTTTGCCTTTTTTTTTTAAAGAAATACAATGTTAGTAACAGAACAAAGTGAAACATAAACATGAACCAAAGCGTTTAAAAAAGAGACCTAATTGTTTCATTGTGTTGTCTACTTTTGACAATTTTATGTTCAAGCTGCAGCTTTTATTTTCTGATAAATTGTTTACTGAAATAAACAATGTCTTTGTTTGAAGATGGGTAAAATAAGTACGAGAAGATTATTTTATCACCATTTTGTATAATTTGTAAGGTTCTATTCATTCTGTTCTAAATGTGAACAAATCTGTCTTTTGCTGTAAATGTGCACTCAGCATTTAGATGCGACTCCAATTTAATTGTTAAGTGACTGCATATTCTACAGCAGTAAGTGTAATAACAAATATTACTTTTGTTGATTTAATTTCTAGTGAAGATGCAGATACTAAAAGGTTTTCAATAAATTACCAGAAATTGAAGCTCAGACACATCTAAATGTATGACATTACAGAGTAATCAAGTCTCAGGTAACAAGAAGGAAGCTGCTTAATTCAAAAAATAATAATTAAGATTGTAATTACTGGATGCCTCTTAACTTTATGCACATTACTCAGTTATTTTAGGATTTTGGCCTTTGCAGACTAATCCAAGAACCTTCTAAAAAAAAACATAGGCAATAAAGTGTATGCAAGGGCAA
This sequence comes from Lithobates clamitans, assembly GCA_037952925.1. Classification (NCBI taxonomy): domain Eukaryota; kingdom Metazoa; phylum Chordata; class Amphibia; order Anura; family Ranidae; genus Lithobates; species Lithobates clamitans. The sequence continues at coordinate 8,017,601 of JBBGZY010000605.1, read as the reverse complement.
AACATTTTCTTTTTAGTTTTGGCTAGTGTGGTAATTCTCTTGTAAGGCCAGGCCCAAATATTTAATTGCTGTGAACCACCTCCTCATCTTACAGGACCAAGCAGTTCCCCTTGCCTGCCTGCAAATAACTTGTGACCGACCACCTGTTGCTGCCCAGATGCATACCCCACTTTACAAATCATTAAATAGGTTTTTTGCTTGTTTGTGGTGTCTGGCATTTTGGATTGATGCCCTGCTAAATGCACGGCTGTTCCCAAAGGTAACACCATGGCTGTGCAGCTGTCTGTGATGTCGATTCTGCCTGATTGTAATGCTTTTTTATTTGCCTCTGGGCATGCATGCTACAACTTATTTCCTTCAGTGCTGTGTCTCTAGATCTAATGGATCCCCTTATGGCAGTTGGAATGCTTTTTGAGTTCCAAAGCAGCTTGGGATTGAATGAAGGCACCTGGCTGGATTCATGTGGGCTATTTAAAGTGTAACTCAACTTTTTTAAAAAAAAAATGTAATTGTGATGTTGACAATTTCTTGGGTGATTTATGTACATTACAGAATATGATTGTAATCTGTTGCAGATTCCAACCTTTTTGTTTCTGTTCTGAACAAAACGTTTTCATCATGTTCTGTTTTCTGCATGGCATGGTTCGGCTCATTAACCACTTGACGACCGCCGCACGACGATGTACGTCGGCAGAGCGGCACGGGCAGGCAAAAGGGCTTACAGGTACGATCGGACCCCCCCGGTGCCTGCGGCGGTCGGCAAATCCTCCCCGGCGATCGGTGGTGAGGGGGTGGCCATCCATTCTTGGCCCCCCCCTCGCGATCGCTCCTGGCCAATGGGATCATTTCCCTGCCTCTGTATTGTACACAGAGGCAGAGGAAATGATGTTATCTCTCCTCGGCTCGGCATTTTCCGTATCGTCGCTGAGGAGAGAAGACTGGAATGTGAGTTACACAAACACACACACTCAGTAGAACACGCCAGGCATACATTACACCCCTGATCCCCCCCCCCGATTACCCCCGATCCCCCTCGATCACCCCTCCCCCCCGTCACACTGACACCAAGCAGTTTTTTTTTTCTGATTACTGCATGGTGTCAGTTTGTGACAGTTAGTGTGGTGGGACAGTTACTGTTAGCCCCCTTTAGGTCTAGGATACCCCCCTAACCCCCCAATAAAGTTTTAACCCCTTGATCACCCCCCGTCGCCAGTGTCGCTAAGCGATCATTTTTCTGATCGCTGTATTAGTGTCGCTGGTGACGCTTGTTAGGGAGGTAAATATTTAGGTTCGCCGTCAGCATTTTATAGCGACAGGGACCCCCATATACTACCTAATAAATGTTTTAACCTCTTGATTGCCCCCTAGTTAACCCTTTCACCAGTGATCACCGTATAACTGTTACGGGTGACGCTGGTTAGTTTGTTTATTTTTTATAGTGTCAGGGCACCCGCCGTTTATTACCTAATAAAGGTTTAGCCCCCTGATCGCCCGGCGGTGATATGCGTCGCCCCAGGCAGTGTCAGATTAGCGCCATTACTGCTAACACCCAGGCACACAGCATACGCCTCCCTTAGTGGTATAGTATCTGATTGGATCAATATCTGATCCGATCAGATCTATACTAGCGTCCCCAGCAGTTTAGGGTTCCCAAAAACGCAGTGTTAGCGGGATCAGCCCAGATACCTGCTAGCACCTGCCTTTTGCCCCACCGCCCGGCCCAGCCTACCCAAGTGCAGTATCGATCGATCACTGTCACTTAAAAAACACTAAATGCATAACTGTAGCGTTCGCAGAGTCAGGCCTGATCCCTGCGATCGCTAACAGTTTTTTTGGTAGCGTTTTGGTGAACTGGCAAGCACCAGCCCCAGTACCGCTAACACCCACGCACACACCGTACACCCCCCTTAGTGGTGTAGTATCTGAATGGATCAATATCTGATCCGATATGAACTGGCAAGCACCAGGGGCCTAGTACACCCTGGTCGTAGTCAAACCAGCACTGCAGTAACACTAGGTGACATGGCGAGTCCCATAAGTGCAGTTCAAGCTGGTGAGGTGACAAGCACAAGTAGTTTCCCGCTGCCACCAAGAAGAAGACAAACAGGCCCGTCGTGCCCATAATGCACTTCCTGCTGCATTCGCCAACCCTAATTGGGAACCCACCACTTCCGCAGCGCCCATACTTCCCCCATTCACATCCTCAACCAAATGCAGTCGGCTGCATGAGAGGCATTTTCTTTATGTCCTCCCGAGTACCCCTACCCAACGAACCCCCAAAAAAGCAAGCGCGGATATAGGCATGACACCCGCTATTATTGTCCCTCCTGTCCTTACAATCCTGGTCTTTGCATTGGTGAATGTTTTGAACGCTACCATACACTAGTTGAGTATTAGCGTAGCGTACAGCATTGCACAGACTAGGCACACTTTCACAGGGTCTCCCAAGATGCCCTCACATTTTGAGAAACCCGAACCTGGAACCGGTTACAGTTATAAAAGTTAGTTACAAAAAAAAGTGTAAAAAAAAAATATATATATATATAAAATAAAAAAAAAATAGTTGTTGTTTTATTGTTCTCTCTCTCTATTCTCTCTCTATTGTTCTGCTCTTTTTTACTGTATTCTATTTTGCAATGTTTTATTGTTATTATGTTTTATCATGTTTGCTTTTCAGGTATGCAATTTTTTATACTTTACCGTTTACTGTGTTTTATTGTTAACCATTTTTATGTCTTCAGGTACGCCATTCACGACTTTGAGTGGTTATACCAGAATGATGCCTGCAAGTTTAGGTATCATCTTGGTATCATTCTTTTCAGCCAGCAGTCGGCTTTCATGTAAAAGCAATCCTAGTGGCTAATTAGCCTCTAGACTGCTTTTACAAGCAGTGGGAGGGAATGCCCCCCCCCACCGTCTTCCGTGTTTTTCTCTGGCTCTCCTGTCTCAACAGGGAACCTGAGAATGCAGCCGGTGATTCAGCCAGCTGACCATAGAGCTGATCAGAGACCAGAGTGGCTCCAAACATCTCTATGGTCTAAGAAACCGGAAGCTACGAGCATTTCATGACTTAGATTTCGCCGGATGTAAACAGCGCCATTGGGAAATTGGGAAAGCATTTTATCACACAGATGCTTTGAGGGCAGAGGAGAGATCTGGGGTCTAATAGACCCCAATTTTTTCAAAAAAGAGTACCTGTCACTACCTATTGCTATCATAGGGGATATTTACATTCCCTGAGCTAACAATAAAAATGATAAAAAAAAAAATGAAAGGAACAGTTTAAAAATAAGATAAAAAAGCAAAAAAAAAATAAAGAAAAAAAAAATAAAAGCACCCCTGTCCCCCCCTGCTCTTGCGCTAAGGCGAACGCAAGTGTTGGTTTGGCGTCAAATGTAAACAGCAATTGCACCATGCATGTGAGGTACCACCACAAAGGTCAGATCGAGGGCAGTAATTTTTTTTTTTTTTGAAAAATTGACAATTTTTATTAAGTTTTCCATAAAAGAACACAAATAGTAAAATAAAGTACAAGGTGATACATAATAAAGTGCAGTGGGTATTTCCAAAGAAGATCCCAGCTCTGATAACAGTCATAAAATGAAGCTTATCTCTCTGTACATATCTGTCTGATTGATATAAAAAAAAATTATATTGGGTAGACAAACTTTAGTCATATACCACTGGTTGTATACCTTGTACAACAGAATAAAAAAGAGGTAGATAGAAGAAAATGAAAGATTAGAAAATATAGAGAGAAATAGAGAAGAAGGGGGGTGAGCAGGAAGTCTAGAATGAGATGAGTAGGGTTGGTTAAAGAAATAGGGGAGAAAAATGAAGGCAATGGAGCCGCGTCCCGCCCCAGGAGCCCAGCCCCCCCCCAGCAAAAGAGAAAACCAGCCATCCCAAGACTGTCATATGGAGATTTAGGTTATGGGGTTTTCAAAAAGGACCCACAGTTCCTATACTTGATTATGTTTCTCAAGATTGTCATTTAAGGAGGCTGTAAGGTACTCCATCCTCTTAACATCCCTCATCCTGGAGTGCAGTTCCGATATCGAAGGTGGTTCCCTCTGCTTCCATTTTAGTGCCACCAAACAACGTGCAGCAGTTAGTATATGTGTTAGAAGTTTCTTGGATCTTTTAGGGAGAGAGATTGGTGGGAGACCCAGCAAAAAAACCTTCGGATCGAAAGGCACCCCTGCACCAAGGATGGACCCAAGGAGGGACCATACGGCACAATCAGGGGACAGGTCCAATAAATGTGGTGTAGCGTCCCTCTGTCATTATGGCACCGCCAGCAGCGAGAGTCAGTCAGTGGATATATGGAGTGGAGCAAGTCAGGGGTCTGGTACCAATGGAACAAAATCTTATATTGGTTCTCTTTATATAGCGTACACATAGAACTTTTAGTGGCTTGAGACCAGATAAGCTGCCATATGTGGAGAGGAAAGTCTGCACCCAAAGCTCACTCCCACTTACCCATATATGCATGCCGAGGATCCTCTGGTGAAAAATCATGTGTTAGGAGCTGGTAGGTCTGTGAAATCATGCCTTTAGGGGATGAGCTCTCTAAACACAACTTTTCAAAATCAGTTAGCGGGGAGAAATGAAGGTCAGGGACTAAAGATTGTGCATAATGTCGTATTTGTAAGTAGCTAAAGAAGGCCTGTTTGGGAATGTCAAATTCTCTTTGCAGATCTTGAAATGATCTTAGTATGCGAGTCCTAGTGTCTATCAATTGGCCATAGCGGAATAGGTTCTTTTCCATCCAGAAATGGGACATCTGAGAGGTCAGACTGTCCGGGATGTTGGGGGTAAATAAAAAGGACGTGACCGGTGAGGAGGGGGTGGTAAGTGGATGTGTCGATTTTGCACGCCTCCACAGCTGGCGTAGGAGGGACATTGGTCCCAGTAACTGCAAGTTTTCCGAAGATACATCAGAACTCCACAACAAGGAGTTTGGATGTATAGGGGCTAACCATAGCTTCTCGATTTGTGTCCAATGGTTGAAAGCGTGTAGGGTACACCAAGAGGCTACAGGGCGTAGTTGAGCTGCCAAATAATACTTGGCTATATTAGGAAACGCTAGGCCACCTTGATTGCGGGGAGCGTAGAGAACCGATTTAGCAATTCGGTGCCTCTTGTAGTTCCAGAAGAAATTAATCAGGTCGCCCTGTAGTCTCTTTAGGTGTGTAGCTGGTATAGGTATCGGAAGCGTCTCAAATAAATATAAGAGCTGGGGTAGGATCATCATTTTAAGGGTAGCTAGTCGCCCAAAAAGGGACAATTTCAGGGGTTTCCATTTAGTCAGTGAGGCTCTAATAGTGGTGTATATATGGGGAAAGTTAGCTTTATATAGGGAATCATATGTGGTTGTGAGATGGACCCCAAGATATTTTAAGGAGGAAGTTTTCCAGGAGTAGTTAAATGCTTGCGAAAGGGCCGCTTGTGTTTGAGGAGGCATATTAATGGGGAGAGCCTCTGTTTTAGAGTTGTTTATCTTATATCCCGATAGGGCGCTATATCTATCTAGTTCTACATGTAGATTCGGCAAGGAGATGTGAGGTTGCGTAAGTGTAAGGAGAACGTCATCGGCATATAGGGAGATCTTAAAGTCTCTGGTTCGTACTGGGATGCCATGTATATTTAAGTTGTCCCTAATATGGGCTGCCAAAGGTTCTATGCTAAGGGAGTAAAGTAGCGGTGAGAGCGGGCAGCCTTGTCGTGTTCCGTTTGAAATCGGAAAGGTAGTAGAAGTTGCGTGCTGGGTGCGCACCATGGCTGATGGGGACGAATATAGATGATAAATGGCTCGCAAAAAGGGGCCTGTGATTCCAGCTCACCGTAGGGTAGCAAACAGGAAAGGCCAATTTAGCCTATCAAAAGCTTTTTCTGCGTCAAGACTGAGCAGAAGTGCCTCTACTTTGGTCCTGTTTGCTACCTTTACTAGGTTAATAACCTTACGGGTATTGTCCCCTGCTTGCCTCATGGGTATAAAGCCTACCTGGTCTTTGTGGATCAGTGACGGCATAAAATTGTTTAATCTGTTAGCTAATAATTTCGTAAAGATTTTGAGGTCCGCGTTAAGTAGCGCAATAGGTCTATAATTTGAAGGTAAGCTGTGATCCTTGCCAGGCTTGGGAATCAGCGTAAGGTAAGAGTTTTGCATATCTCGTGGTATAGGTGTCTCAGACAAAAATGAATTAAACAGTGTTGTCATATGAGGGAGTAGGTGCAGTAGGAAAGTTTTGTAGTACTGATATGGAAGCCCATCAGGACCCGGGGCTTTATTGTTTGGAAGCAATTTAATTGTGTCCGTGATCTCCTCCTCTGTAGTGGGTAAGTTTAGGGTGGTCAGGGCAGAGGGGGTGAGTCTCGTGTCGCATTCTTCTAGGTAAGAATGAATTCTTTGGGACAGGTCTTGCGGGGGAGGGTTGTGTGGAATGTCCGGATTATTATACAGGGTCGAATAATAGTCGTGAAAGATCTGAGCGATCTTAGTGGGATGAGTTTGGGGAGTGCCACTTCCATCGTTAAGATGGGCAATTGAGGCGGTCGCGATTCTATCCCGTAGTTGTCTGGCTAATAGTGTATGTGGTTTGTTTGCCTTGTCATAATAGGTTTGCCGTAGTCGTGGTAACGCCTTCTCAATTTTACCTATGTCTATATCTCTGAGACCGGCCCGTACCTGTACAATCTCTCTAAGAGTTTTTAAGGACGGAAAGGAAAGCAAGCGTGCTTCCAATTGTTTGAGCTTATCTAATAGGGCTATACAAGCCGTATTAGCTTTCCTTTTGAGTGCCGTGGATAGTGAGATACATTGGCCTCTGAGGACAGCTTTATGACCCTCCCAGAGAGTAGCAATGGAAACCTCTGGTGAACTGTTTTCTGCAAAATATAATTTCATTGTTTTTTCCAGGTCATCTCTGGAGGGGTCATGTTTAAGCAGAAAATCGTTCAGACGGCAATGACATGTACGAAGGGTTCCCGGTGACAATGCCAAGGACAGTGTTATTGGGGCATGATCTGACCACAAGATAGCCTGAATATCTGAGCTCTTGTAGGCTCTCAGGGTTGGGGCATTCACAAAGAAGTAGTCTATGCGCGAGTGAGATTTATGCGGGTGGGAGTAAAAAGTGAATTGTTTAGCTGAGGGGTATGCAGTTCTCCAACAGTCAAACAGGGCGTATTTCCTAGTTAATTGACGGAAAAGGGAGGACCTTCTTTTGAGGGCTTTGGGGGCCTGACTCTGTCCGAGAGAGTGTCTGTCTAGGCAGGAGGAGAAGGTCAGGTTAAAGTCTCCGCCAATAGCCAGGTACTGATGGGGAAATGTAAATAATCGTTTATACACTTTAGATAGGAAGGAAGTTTGATTAGTGTTAGGGGCATATATGTTATAGAGTGTAAGGTTATCATCTTTCCACCTGCCTCTTAAGATGATATAATGTCCTAGGGGATCTGAAATTATTGATTGTAACTTAAAGGGGGAGTCTTTTTTGAACAGAATAGCCACACCTGCTCGTTTACGAGGATTAGAGGCTAGGTATATCTGGGAATAATACTTAGTGGCAAATGCCATATTATCGGTCTTAGTAAGGTGTGTTTTCTGGATGAAAATAATCTCAGCTTTAGATCTTTTAACCTCCCTTAGGGCTAAGCTTCGTTTAGTGTTGGAATTGAGACCTTTCACATTTAATGACAATATGTCAATCATTGGGTGGTAAAAAAATAAGGAGCATTAGCTTACCAAGATGATTGGAGCACGTTTGGATGCAGAGGATGATAAACTACTGAACTTTCAGATAAGGTACATACCCAACCAGAAACATGCTCCTACGGGCTGGACCCGGGCTCCAGAGGCAGGGGGCGCCCACAATATGGCAGATTAGGGCGAAACAGAGAAGAAAGAAGCTAGAAGCGAAAGAGTAGAGAAAGAAGTGGACGACAAAGAAAACAGAGATTAGTACAAAATCAAAATCAGGTAATAACCGAGTGAAGTTTAACCCACCCAAACAAGGTGGTGGGTTGAAAACCCTCAGAGGGCCCCCCCCCTCGTGTGGGAAATAAAAACACTACTCTCCACAGGGGTTAAATGGGGAGCCATTCAAAGGTCTCCTGGGGGAGGATAGGACAACTCCAGACCGGCCGCTATCCTCTCCCAGATCCGCCTGCAGTTAAGTAATTATGCAGCACACCATAGTGGAGCAACGAAATAAAGAAGAACTTTCATTTAACAGCTAATAGCCAGAAGACCATGTGGTCTTGACCAAGGCAACAAATAAAATCAGCTAGTGCAGTTTATGCTCAATGATGGACAAACCAAACAAGGGCAGTCATTTTAGCAGTAGACCTCCTCTGTAAATCTAAAGTGGTAACCTGTAAAGGCTTTTAAAGGCTTTTAAAAATGTATTTATTTTGTTTCCACTGCACGTTTGTGCGCAATTTTAAAGCATGTCATGTTTGGTATCCATGTACTCGGCCTAAGATCATCTTTTTTATTTCATCAAACATTTGGGCAATATAGTGTGTTTTAGTGCATTAAAATTTAAAAAGTGTGTTTTTCCCCCAAAAAATGCGTTTGAAAAATCGCTGCGCAAATACTGTGTGAAAAAAAAATGAAACACCCACCATTTTAATCTGTAGGGCATTTGCTTTAAAAAAATATATAATGTTTGGGAGTTCAAAGTAATTTTCTTGCAAAAAAAAATAATTTTTTCATGTAAACAAAAAGTGTCAGAAAGGGCTTTGTCTTCAAGTGGTTAGAAGAGTGGGTGATGTGTGACATAAGCTTCTAAATGTTGTGAATAAAATGCCAGGACAGTTCCAAACCCCCCCAAATGAGCCCATTTTGGAAATTAGACAACCCAAGCTATTTGCTAAGAGGCATGTCGAGTCCATGGAATATTTTATATTGTGACACAAGTTGCGGGAAAGAGACAAATTTTTTTTTTTTTTGCACAAAGTTGTCACTAAATGATATATTGCTCAAACATGCCATGGGAATATGTGAAATTACACCCCAAAATAAATTCTGTTGCTTCTCCTGAGTACGGGGATACCACATGTGTGAGAATTTTTGGGAGCCTAGCCACGTACGGGATCCTGAAAACCAAGCACCGCCTTCAGGCTTTCTAAGGGCGTAAATTTTTGATTTCACTCTTCACTGCCTATCACAGTTTGGGAGGCAATGTAATGCCCAGGTGGCATAACCCCCCCCCATGACCCTATTTTGGAAAGTACACACCCCAAGCTATTTGCTGAGAGGTATAGTGAGTATTTTGCAAACCTCACTTTTTGTCACAAAGTTTTGAAAATTGAAAAAAGAAAAAAAAATGTTTTTTCTTGTCTTTCTTCATTTTCAAAAACAAATGAGAGCTGCAAAATACTCACCATGCCTCTCAGCAAATAGCTTGGGGTGTCTACTTTCCAAAATGGGGTCATTTGGGGGGGGGTTTGTGCCACCTGGGCATTCCATGGCCTCTGAAACTGTGATAGGCAGTGAAGAGTGAAATCAAAAATTTACACCCTTAGAAATCCTGAAGGCAGAGATTGGTTTTCGGGGCCCCGTACGCAGCTAGGCTCCCAAAAAGTCCCACACATGTGGTATCCCCATACTCAGGAGAAGCAGCTAAATGTATTTTGGGGTGCAATTCCACATATGCCCATGGCCTGTGTGAGCAATATATCATTTAGTGACAACTTTGTGCAAAAAAAAAAAAAAAAAATTGTCACATTCCCGCAACTTGTGTCAAAATATAAAATATTCCATGGACTCAACATGCCTCTCAGCAAATAGCTTGGGGTGTCTACTTTCCAAAATGGGGTCATTTGGGGGGGGGGGGTTGTACCATCTGGGCATTTTATGGCCTTCAAAACTGTGATAGGTAGTGAGGAGTGAAATCAAAAATTTACGCCCTTAGAAATCCTGAAGGCGGTGATTGGTTTTCGGGGCCCCGTACGCGGCTAGGCTCCCAAAAAGTCCCACACATGTGGTATCCCCGTACTCAGGAGAAGCAGCTGAATGTATTTTGGGGTGCAATTCCACATATACCCATGGCCTGTGTGAGCAATATATCATTTAGTGACAACTTTTTGTAATTTTTTTTTTTGTCATTATTCAATCACTTGGGACAAAAAAAATTAATATTCAATGAGCTCAACATGCCTCTCAGCAATTTCCTTGGGGTGTCTACTTTCCAAAATGGGGTCATTTGGGGGGGTTGTGTACTGCCCTGCCATTTTAGTGCCTCAAGAAATGACAGGCAGTCATAAACTAAAAGCTGTGTAAATTCCAGAAAATGTACCCTAGCTTGTAGACGCTATAACTTTTGCGCAAACCAATAAATATACACTTATTGACATTTTTTTTACCAAAGACATGTGGTGAAATACATTTTGGCCTAAATGTATGACTAAAATTGAGTTTATTGGATTTTTTTAATAACAAAAATTAGAAAATATCATTTTTTTTCAAAATTTTCCCTCTTTTTCCGTTTAAAGCCCAAAAAATAAAAACGGCAGAGGTTGTCAAATACCATCAAAAGAAAGCTCTATTTGTGGAAAGAAAAGGACGCAAATTTCGTTTGGGTACAGCATTGCATGACCGCGCAATTAGCAGTTAAAGCAACGCAGTGCCACATTGGAAAAAATCCTCTGGTCCTTAGGCAGCATAATGGTCCGGGGCTGAAGTGGTTAACCACCTGGTGAAATCTCAGGGCTCTGGTCTGGAGAGCTGCAGCTTCAGCATCCCTTTGGCAGTAGTTAGCCCTTTAGATATTTATTGCTAGCTTTTGCCTCTCCTCCAGGGTGTCCTTGATGACTTCCGGTATCCGTGGAACGCACGCTGCAGATGCAAACCCGGAACGCACTGATGCCTGTTTTTTCAAGCCGTCTCGTGAGTGGCCTTTTTGTAAATGCGCAGTAATTCAGTGCCGGCAGTATTTCACTATGTACTTTTTTCTCTCTTTTTAAATATGCACCATCTTCCTCGGTCCACATGAAAATCATTTGTGGAAGCCTCTCTGACTTTGGATCTATGTACCATAACTTCACAAAGCATTTCTGACCCCTGGACTGCAAAGCTGAGGGTCCATAAGCTCTGGTGAGTGGGGCCATATGAGGGGAGTGTGTTCTCTGAGATTCCTTTCAACCTGGATGCTTGAATTGCTGTTGGAAGCACTTGGCACTTTGCCTCATTGTATCGCTATTCAGTATCAGATTATTGCACTTTGTGCTTAAATTGTGTTTATATTTATTATATGTTAGCACTTATATTCCACTAGCGCTGTTAAAATCTGTACATTTTTGGATTCAGTCCCATGATACGTGGAGGTATGGTGCTCCTAAGGATGGACAGTGTCACGGCAGTGGCCTACATCTAGAAGCAAGGGTAAGAGGGTATGCAGAGCCCATAATTAATTGGGCCCAGGAGAACCTTCTCCTCCTTTCAGCAATGTATGTGTTGGGCTGGATCAACCTCCAGATGGACTATCTATTGAGGGAATGAATAGACAATTACAAGTGGTCGCTACTTCTGCAGGTATTATAGTACAAAAGTACAGTACAATACAGGTATAACAGTTGACAGATTCATCCTTTCGCCCAGAGGTGGATTTTTTTGCATCTTTGAACAGTGCAAAACTACCAATATTTTGCTCCAGACATCATCACCAAGCGGCCTTAGTAGATGCTCTGAGCTCGAAGCGGACCTTCTGGACAGCCTGTGCTTTTCCCCAATTAGGGTAAAAAATGTCTCAGCAGTTGTATCACCCCCTCACCCCTTTTACTTACCTGATTCCTATTTCAATCCAGCAATGTGCCATTGGCTCTTGCTGTCAATTAAATCCTGTATGGAGTGAGTGGGGTGTGTGTCTAAACTGCACTGTGTGTTTCTAAAGGGCGCACAGAGCCCAATTCAGGAGCGAGCCGCAGGTGCACTACCATAGAAAGCGACTTCCTATGGTAGCACAGAGAGAGAAGAGCAGAAAGCACCAGCTGGGCACCCCAGAAGAGGAGACTGGGGCCACTCTGTGCAAAACCTTTGCACTGAGCAGGTAAGTATAACATGTTCATTTTTTTTAAATAGAAATCGTTTACAACCGACTAAGCTTTATAATCCAAAACAGCAAACCAAAATCCTTTCAAATACTAGTAAAGTTATCATTAATTTAAAGTTCTGAGCTCATTTTAAGCCAACACAAGATGGAGTTATATAAACCTTGTATTTGATATTTCTCCATGCAGATAATGTTGTTTACATCAGTGGTCATCAACCCTGTCCTCAGGACCCACTAACAGGCCAAGTTTGCAAGATAACTGAAATACATCACAGGTGATACCATTTGCTGATCAGTGATTGCAGTATTCTAGTCTGCATCTCCCCAAGGTAATACATAAAACCTAGCCTGTTAGTGCGCCCTGAGGACAGGGTTGATGACCACTGTCATAGCACTTTAAGGCTTTATTCACACCTTGGCATTTTGGGATCGCGGCAAAATCACTGCAAATCTGCCCACAATATCAAAATGCACTACAATCACAAAAACACAGAATCAGGTGCTTTTTGAGTGACATGCTTCACGTGATGCAATTTTTCGCTGTTGCTGTACAATAAATTATTCATATCATGCATTTAAAAAGTAAAAAACAAAGCAGTTTTGTGTAAGTGAAACCATCCACTCTATATAATGTGCCTGCATTTGAACCATAAATTTCCAGTTCTATGTTAACAGTAGGGATGAGTCGAACACCCCCCCGTTCAGTTTGCCTGTTCGCATGTTCAGCAGAACATGCGAACAGGCAAAAATTTGTGCGAACACCGTTAAAGTCTACGGGACACGAACGTGAAAAATCAAAATTGCTCATTTAAAGGCTTATATGCAAGTTATTGCCATAAAAAGTGTATGGGGACTTGGATCCCGCCCCAGGGGACATGTAGCAATGCAAAAAAAAGTTTTAAAAACTAATGTTTTTTCAGGAGCAGTGATTTTAATAATGCTTAAAGTGAAACAATAAAAATTAAATATTCCTTTAAACATCGTGCCTGGGGGGTCTTCTTAGTCTGCCTGTAAAGTAACGCATCTTTCCCATGTTCATAACAGTACCACAGCAAAATGTCATTTAAAACTGCTTGCAGCTGTAATGTATTGTCGGATCCCGGTAATATACATAAAAATCATTGAAAAAAATGGTTTGTGTTTACCACAAACCTATACTGTATACTGTATATCATAAATGATTATCCTCATTTGATGTTCTCTCCGCAAGGATATTGTATGTTCTCATCAGAACCTGGCTTGTTGATCAACCATGTTTTTTGCCTGCCGCCTGGACTGATCTTTTTCCCTGCCACTGTAGCAGTGGGATTCAAGACAACATGGGGGTCTCACGTATGTGGGGGGCTCCAGACTAGTGTTTCCATATGAAGAAAACTGTTTTTGGTGTTCTCCGGGTTTTGTAATTGCTGAATTTGGGTCTGCAGTCCAGAGACATTAAAGAGCTTTGGGTGGGAAGAAGCCTCTATCCCCATGTCCATGTCTTACTTGACCGAGGCACTAAGCATGATGTTTCTGCCTGATGCCTTGACCAAACCTTTCGCTAGTTGACCCCAGCCTGTTAACCATGCCTCTGCCTCCAGCATGAACTGACCCTGGGCTGTTTATTGACCATTTCTCTGCCTGCTGCCTGGATTAATACAGTGACCATTTTAATGACCACGTCTCTTAATGCTGCCTGGCCTATTTATGGACCCTATTCCTGACTGCTGCCTAGATCAATCCTTAGACCTTTTATTGTGCACATCTCTGTCTGCTGCATCTACTGACCCTGACCTGTTTATGGACTATGTCCCTGTATTACACAGGTGGTAATGTTGGGTATTTAATAAGTCCAGACATTAAAAAGGCCTTACACATGTGGTATCGCCATACTTGGGAGGAGAAGCGGAATGTATTTTGGGGTATAATTTTAAGTATGCCCATGTTGCATTTGAGAATTACCTTATCAAATTGACAACTTTATGTAAACAAATAATTTTCACTTTATTTCTGCATTTTACAAAAACATGTGGCAAAAAAAATTAGATCTTCAAAAGACTCACCATGCCTCTTAACCACTTGACCTCCATACTTTTTTCTGACACTTTTGTTTACATGCACAAATCAGTATTTTTTATGTTTATTTTTTTAAATTTTTATTTTTTTTTAATATTTATCCTGCTTTGTTTAAGCAGTCATTGATTAGAATGATGTTAACCAAGTTGTCACAATTCATTAAGCATGCAGTCAACACACTCTAAAGGAGTTGTTGAACTCTCCTTGTAAATTGACGAGTGTCACTTTACATTTTTTTATCACTTTTGTTGCTGTCACAAGGATTGTAAACATCCTTTGTGACAGCAATAGGCAGGGGTAGGCAACCTCAGCACTCCAGTTGTGGTGAAACCACAAATCCCATAATTCCTCTGCCTCTAAGAGACATGCCTATAATTGTCAGGGTAATGCAATGTCTCGTGGGACTTGTAGGTTCACCACAGCTGGAGGGCCGAGGTTGCCTACTCCTGGCAATAGGCATGTGACAGTTACTCTTTATGGAGAGATCTGGGGTCTATAAGACCCAAAATTCCCTTCCTCTGCCCCTAAAAGCATTTGAACACACCAAGATAGGAGTGTTTGAATGCTTTTTATTTTTTAAAATGTTACTGTTGACATCCGGGTAAACTGGCAGTGATGTCAGGCAGTGTTAATTTTAGTCTTAGGACTAAAATGGCATTTTGGTTTTAGTCCCATTTTAGTCTTCTGCAATTGTTTTAGTTTTAGTCGTATTTAGTCGACTAAATCTCCAGTACATTTTATTTGACTAAAATGTCCTTTGTTTTAGTAATTGCATTTCAGTAATTGCAATTTAGCTTTTGCAATTTCAGTAATTGCAATTTAGTTTTAGTCATAGTCTTTTGACTAAAATGCCATTTTAGTTTTAGTCTCATTTTAGTCTTTTGACTAAAATGGCTTTTAGTTTTAGTCATATTTTAGTCATCTCAATTGTTTTAGTTTTAGCCGTATTTTAGTCAACTAAAATAGTATTCATTTAGTCAACTAAAATGTTTTAGTCATTTTAGTCGACTAAAATGTTTTAGTCATTTTAGTCGACTAAATTTACACTGATGTCAGGTCATCACTTCGGGGTTACCATAGCTGAAAGCCGAACCAAGCCAAACCGGTCTTTGTTTGGCTCTCCGATCAGCCAGCAGAAGTGCTGGCTGGCCTATAGGGACCTTCGGTGGGACAGGAGATCCCGGTAAAGTCGCAGAAGCTGGTGGGGGCTTCTTGTAAAAGTAATCCAGTGACTATGCAGGCAGCATCCCTGTATAACCACTTAAAGTCCAGCGACTAGGGATGAGCTTCGAGTCGAACTCATGTTCGACTCAAACATCGGCTGTTCGCAAGTTCGCCGAACAGCGAACAATTTGGAATGTTCGCGGCAAATTCGAATGCCACGCAACACCCTTTAAAAGTCTATGGGAGAAATCAAAAGTGCTCATTTTAAAGGCTTATATTCATGGTATTGTCATAAAAAGTGTTTGGGGACCTGGGTCCTGCCCCAGGGGACATGGATCAATGCAAAAAAAGTTTTAAAAACTGCAGTTTTTTCGGAAGCAGTGATTTTAATAATGCTTAAAATGAAACAATAAAAGTGTAATATCCCTTTAAATTTCATACCTGGGGGGTGTCTATAGTATGCCTGTAAAGGGGCGCATGTTTCCCGTGTTTAGAACAGTCTGACAGCAAAATGACATTTCAAAGGGAAAAAAGTCATTTAAAACTACTCGCGGCTAGGGATGAGCCGAACACCCCCCGGTTCGGTTCGCACCAGAACCCGCGAACGGACCGCAAGTTCGCACAAACGTTAGAACCCCATTGACGTCTATGGGACTCGAACGTTCGAAATCAAAAGTGCTCATTTTAAAGGCTAATTTGCATGGTATTGTCCTAAAAAGGGTTTGGGGACCCGGGTCCTACCCCAGGGGACATGTATCAATGCAAAAAAAACTTTTAAAAACGGCCGTTTTTTCGGGAGCAGTGATTTTAATGATGCTTAAAGTAAAAAAAAAAAAGTGAAATATTCCTTTAAATATCGTACCTGGGGGGTGTCTATAGTATGCCTGTAAAGTGACGCGTGTTTCCCATGTTTAGAACAGTCCCTGCACCAAATGTCATTTTTAAAGGAAAAAATCTCATTTAAAACTGCTTGCGGGTTTAATGTCATGTCGGGTCATGGCAATATGGATGAAAATCAGTGAGACAAACGGCATGGGTACCCCCCAGTCCATTACCAGGCCCTTTGGGTCTTGTATGGATATTAAGGGGAACCCCGCACCCAAATTAAAATAAGGAAAGGTCCCTATATACTCTGAACAGCAGTATTCAGGCGGTGCAAACAAGACAGGGACTGTAGGTTTGTTGTTAAGTAGAATCTGTTTGTAATTTTGAACATTTTTAATGTGTTTAGCTCCAGCCAAAAAATCTTTTCTAAGCTTTTTGGAAAACATAGGGAAGGGTTATCACCCCTGTGACATTTGTTTTGCGTCTTTCCTCCTCTTCAGAAGATTTCACCTCACTTTTTTGTCCCAATGAAAAATGTTTTTTGAAAATTTGGGTTTTTTTGTGGAACAAGGATTGGAAAGCATCAGTGGAAAGGAGAAATTGTTTTCCCATATTAACTCTTACAGGAGAGAATTTCCCTTCCTTAGGGGTAGATTTCATCTCACTTCCTGTTGTCTCCTTCCGTTTGCAAGTAGGAGTCGTTTGTAAGTTAGATGTTTGAAAGTAGGGTCCTGCCCTATATACTCAGCAGAAATTTGGGCCTTAGGTGTTGCTGTGGCCAAAACACTGTAAGCCCTCACAGGGCCCTGCTGTGAAATATTAGATCAAGAATTGTAATTACATGCCCCTGTTGAACAGGAGCTGAAAAATTAGGCCTTAGGCACTGGTGCTGGTGCCACAACACTGCAACCCCTCACAGACACTCTAGTTGGAACGCAGGAACGAGCCCTGCTGCAAAGTATTGCATCAAAAATTGTAATTACACGCCCCTGTTAGACAGGGGCAGAAAAATTGGGCCTTAGGCACTGGTGCTGGTGCCACAACACTGCAACCCCTCACAGACACTCTAGTTGGAACGCAGGAACGAGCCCTGCTGCAAAGTATTGCATCAAAAATTGTAATTACACGCCCCTGTTAGACAGGGGCAGAAAAATTGGGTCTTAGGCACTGGTGCTGGTGCCACAACACTGCAACCCCTCACAGACACTCTAGTTGAAACGCAGGAACAAGCCCTGCTGCAAAGTATTGCATCAAAAATTGTAATTACACGCCCCTGTTAGACAGGGGCTGAAAAATTGGGTCTTAGGCACTGGTGCTGGTGCCACAACACTGCAACCCCTCACAGACACTCTAGTTGGAATGCAGGAACGAGCCCTGCTGCAAAGTATTACATCAAAAATTGTAATTACACGCCCCTGTTAAACAGGGGCTGAAAAATTGTGCCTTAGGCACTGGTGGTGGCGCCCAGAACCAAAAATGTTCTTACAAGCTATCAGCGTGATGATTGAGGAGGAAGAGGATAATTACTCAGGGATAGTCACTCAGCATCAGCATAGGCAGTCTTTGAAGGGATCTGAGATTTCAAAAAAAATTATTCGGTTACATCTGCATCAGGTGCTTGGTAGCTGGTGGTGATCCAAGACTGATTCATTTTTATGAAGGTCAGCCGATCGACCGAGTCGGTGGACAGACGCACCCTGTGATCGGTTACCACGCCTCCAGCAGCACTGAATGTGCGTTCCGAAAGAACGCTGGATGCAGGACAGGCCAGTAGCTCAATTGCATACTGTGCAAGCTCTGGCCAGTGATCCATCCTCAAGACCCAGTAACCCAGAGGATTTTCGGTGGGAAAGGTGTCCAAGTCTGATCTTGCCCCTAGGTATTCCTGCACCATGTAAAACAGACGCTGGCGATGGTTGCTGGAACCGATCATACCTTGGGGCTGCGGACCAAAAAATTGTCTGAACGCATCGGTCAGACGGCCACCTTCTCCACCGCTCCTTCTTTGACTGACCGAAGCCTCAGCAACACGTTGTCCAGAAACAGGAGTTTGTAACCTCCCAGTCTCTGGGAACGCGTTGCACAGACCTTTCTGCAAGGCCTCCCGAAGATGTTTCATCCTCTGCTCCCTCTGCGATGGCAAGATAAGGTCCGCAACCTTACCCTTGTAACGTGGATCAAGGAGGGTTGCCAGCCAGTATTGGTCCTTCTCCTTGATACCACGAATACGAGGATCCTTACGCAGGCTTTGCAGGATCAGGGAGGCCATGCAGCGTAGGTTTGCTGAGGCATTCGGTCCGGAGTCCTCTGGGTCACTAAGGACAACAACGTCCGCAGCCACCTCCTCCCAGCCACGTACAAGTCCATGTGTTCCTTGGGACTGATCCCTTAAAGACTGCTGATGCTGAGTGCCAGGCTCCACCTCCATACTGACACAATCTTCCTCCTCCTCCTCCTCCTCCTCCTCGTCCTCTTCCTGTGTGATCGGCGGGCACGCAGGAACACTGTCTGGATAAAGGGGGCCTTGAGAGCTAAGGAAGTCCTCCTCTTCCTGCCTCTGTTCTGCCTCAAGTGCCCTGTCCATTATTCCACGCAGCGTGTGCTCCAACAGGTGGACAAGGGGGACAGTGTCACTGATGCATGCACTGTCAGTGCTCACCATCCTCGTGGCCTCCTCGAATGGTGACAGGACAGTGCATGCATCCCTGATCATGGCCCACTGGCGTGGGGAAAAAAACCAAGGTCCCCTGACCCTGTCCTGGTGCCATAGTCGCACAGGTACTCATTGATGGCCCTCTGCTGCGTGTGCAGCCGCTGCAGCATGGCCAACGTCGAGTTCCACCTGGTGGGCATGTCACAGATTAGGCGGTTCTTGGGCAGGTTAAACTCCTTTTGGAGGTCCGTCAGCCGAGCACTGGCATTATATGACCGGCGGAAATGCACAGAGACTTTCCTGGCCTGCCTCAGGACATCCTGTAAGCCCGGGTACCTGCCCAAGAACCGCTGCACCACCAAGTTAAGGACGTGAGCCAAACAGGGCACATGGGTCAGTTGTCCCTGTCGGAGGGCAGAGAGGAGGTTGGTGCCATTGTCGCAAACCACCATTCCTGCCTTAAGTTGGCGTGGCGTCAACCACCTCTGAACCTGCCCCTGCAGAGCTGACAGAACCTCTGCCCCAGTGTGGCTCCTGTCCCCCAAGCACACCAGCTCAAGCACCGCATGGCATCTTTTGGCCTGCGTACTTGCGTAGCCCCTTGAACGCCTACGGAGCACCGCTGGTTCCGAGGAAGAGGCCATGGAGGAAGAAGAAGAGGAGGGGGTGGAGGAGAGAGGTGTGTCACAATCAGCATTTTGGAGGCGTGGTGGCGGAACAACCTCCAACACTACTGCACCTTGTCCTGCATCCTTCCCAGCTGCCAGCAGAGTCACCCAATGCGCCGTGAAACTTAAGTAACGTCCCTGTCCATGCCTGCTGGACCATGAGTCAGCGGTAATATGCACCTTACCGCTGACCGCCCTGTCCAGCGAGGCATGGACATTGCCTTCCACATGCCGGTAGAGAGCCGGAATCGCCTTCCGTGAGAAAAAGTGGCGTTTGGGTACCTGCCACTGAGGAACCGCACATTCCACAAACTCACGGAAGGGGGCAGAGTCTACCAACTGAAAAGGCAGCAGTTGAAGTGCTAGCAATTTTGCCAAGCTAGCATTCAACCGCTGGGCATGTGGATGGCTGGGAGCAAACTTCTTTCGGCGGTGCAGCAGCTGGGGCAGGGAAATTTGCCTGGTACAATCTGACGTCGGTGTACCAAAAGCAGATTGCCCACAAGTACTTGGCTGTGACACACCTAATTCTACACCTTCATTCCTCTCACTGCAGGTCTCAGAGAGGACTGAAGGTCTAGTGGGGTTGGAAATCTCAGCTGATGAGGAGCAAGGAGAGATCGTCTTTGTTCTTTGGTGTGGGTCTTTTAGATACGCTTGCCAACGAACTGCATGGCAGGTCAACATATGTCTGGTCAAGCATGTGGTACCCAAGCGGGAGATGTTTTGGCCACGCGAGATACGCTTGAGACATATGTTGCAAATAGCAGCGGTGCGATCTGATGCACTCGTCTCAAAAAAGGCCCACACCAAAGAACTTTTTGAATAACGCGCAGAGACTGCAGCGCCCTGCACATGTGGAGCTTTGGGGTGTGATGCAGTCAATGTGCTGCCCTTAGGCTGGCCCCTGGAGGGCATCCTGCCTAGTTGGTGATGTGCCACCTCCTCCTCCTCCTCCTCCTCCTCCTCTCTCCTATCAGGCACCCACGTTGAGTCAGTGACCTCATCATCCCCTCCCTCCTCATCACTGGAGCAAACCTGGCAGTATGCTGCAGCAGGGGGAGCATGACTGCCAGATTGCTGTCCTTCTTGGGCACCCCCTCTGTCCGTGCTCATGTTACTGCCTTCATTGAGCTCAGTATCATCATCAGAGCCTTCCAAACGCTGGGCATCCTCCTGGAGCATGTACCCAACACTGTGGTCAAACAGTTCGAGGGAATCCTCATGAGGACATGGTGGAGCTAGGGAAGGAGTCACTGATGACATTGAGCTGAGGGAAGAGGCCGCTGCTTTGCCAGACAAAGCACCCTGGGCATGGGTGAGAGAGGATGAGGAGGATGAGGACGGCTTGGTCATCCACTCGACCAAGTCTTCCACATGTTGCGGCTCAACACGGCCAGCTGCCGAAAAAAAGGCCAAGCGTGTCCCATGGCCACGTGCTGATGAGGATGCACCGTCTCCACGACCAGCACTAGACACAGAGCCTGCTTGCCCTCTCTTATTGGCTTGTGACTGTCTGCCTCTCCTTCTTGGCCTTCCAGACATACTAATGGCCTGTAGCTGCACTAAGCTGGGATAGAACACCTGTAATTTTCTTAAGGTAGCTTTATATACTGTAACCAGACAAGCCTGCCTGTCAGTAGGAAGATAACAGGAACGGATCTAGCTGAACACTGTGAGCAGGACGCACTGTACTAAATGTAAATAGTCTAGCTGCCTGACCGTGGTACTAATAGGATCAAAAAGAACACCTGTAATTTTCTTCAGGTAGCTTTTTATACTGTAACCAGACAAGCCTGCCTGTCAGTAGGAAGATAACAGGAACGGATCTAGCTGAACACTGTGAGCAGGACGCACTGCACTGAATGTAAATAGCAGGAACGGATCTAGCTGAACACTGTGAGCAGGACGCACTGCACTGAATGTAAATAGCAGGAACGGATCTAGCTGAACACTGTGAGCAGGACGCACTGCACTAAATGTAAATACCAGGAACGGATCTAGCTGAACACTGTGAGCAGGACGCACTGCACTGAATGTAAATAGCAGGAACGGATCTAGCTGAACACTGTGAGCAGGACGCACTGCACTAAATGTAAATACCAGGAACGGATCTAGCTGAACACTGTGAGCAGGACGCACTGCACTGAATGTAAATAGCAGGAACGGATCTAGCTGAACACTGTGAGCAGGACGCACTGCACTGAATGTAAATAGCAGGAACGGATCTAGCTGAACACTGTGAGCAGGACGCACTGCACTGAATGTAAATACCAGGAACGGATCTAGCTGAACACTGTGAGCAGGACGCACTGCACTGAATGTAAATAGCAGGAACGGATCTAGCTGAACACTGTGAGCAGGACGCACTGCACTAAATGTAAATACCAGGAACGGATCTAGCTGAACACTGTGAGCAGGACGCACTGCACTGAATGTAAATAGCAGGAACGGATCTAGCTGAACACTGTGAGCAGGACGCACTGCACTGAATGTAAATAGCAGGAACGGATGTAGCTGAACACTGTGAGCAGGACGCACTGCACTAAATGTAAATACCAGGAACGGATCTAGCTGAACACTGTGAGCAGGACGCACTGCACTGAATGTAAATAGCAGGAACGGATCTAGCTGAACACTGTGAGCAGGACGCACTGCACTGAATGTAAATAGCAGGAACGGATCTAGCTGAACACTGTGAGCAGGACGCACTGCACTAAATGTAAATAGCAGGAACGGATCTAGCTGAACACTGTGAGCAGGACGCACTGCACTGAATGTAAATAGCAGGAACGGATGTAGCTGAACACTGTGAGCAGGACGCACTGCACTAAATGTAAATAGCAGGAACGGATCTAGCTGAACACTGTGAGCAGGACGCACTGCACTGAATGTAAATAGCAGGAACGGATCTAGCTGAACACTGTGAGCAGGACGCACTGCACTGAATGTAAATAGCAGGAACGGATCTAGCTGAACACTGTGAGCAGGACGCACTGCACTAAATGTAAATACCAGGAACGGATCTAGCTGAACACTGTGAGCAGGACGCACTGCACTGAATGTAAATAGCAGGAACGGATCTAGCTGAACACTGTGAGCAGGACGCACTGCACTAAATGTAAATACCAGGAACGGATCTAGCTGAACACTGTGAGCAGGACGCACTGCACTGAATGTAAATAGCAGGAACGGATCTAGCTGAACACTGTGAGCAGGACGCACTGCACTGAATGTAAATAGCAGGAACGGATCTAGCTGAACACTGTGAGCAGGACGCACTGCACTAAATGTAAATACCAGGAACGGATCTAGCTGAACACTGTGAGCAGGACGCACTGCACTGAATGTAAATAGCAGGAACGGATCTAGCTGAACACTGTGAGCAGGACGCACTGCACTAAATGTAAATACCAGGAACGGATCTAGCTGAACACTGTGAGCAGGACGCACTGCACTGAATGTAAATAGCAGGAACGGATCTAGCTGAACACTGTGAGCAGGACACACTGCACTAAATGTAAATAGTCTAGATAGAAGATAACAGGAACGGATCTAGCTAAACTGAATACAGTGTATATATATATATGCAACACCTGGGATGCATATATATACACAATACACTGTAAGTGCAGCTAACTGACTGACTGTTCTGCCTAATCTATCTAACTCAAATCAAATGACACTGTCTCTCTCTCTCTCTATCTCTCAGCACACCGGAACACACACTACACAGGGCCGCCGTGCAGGCGGCCTTATATAGTGTGGGGTGTGTACTAAATCCCCTGAGCCATAATTGGCCAAAGCCACCCTGGCTTTGGCCAATTACAGCTCTCTCTACTGACGGCGCTGTGATTGGCCAAGCATGCGGGTCATAGTGCATGCTTGGCCAATCATCAGCCAGCAATGCACTGCGATGCCGCAGTGAATTATGGGCCGTGACGCGCCACACGAATTTGGCGCGAACGGCCCATATCGTTCGCAATTCGGCGAACGACCGAACAGCCGATGTTCGAGTCGAACATGGGTTCGACTCGAACACGAAGCTCATCCCTACTCGCGGCTATTAATGCATTGCCGGTCCGACAATACACATAGAAGTTCATTGATAAAAACAGCATGGGAATTCCCCACAGGGGAACCCGAAACAAAAAAAACAAAAAAGAATGATGTGGGGGTCCCCCTAAATTCCATACCAGACCTTTCAGGTCTGGTATGGATATTAAGGGGAACCCTGGCCCAAATTTAAAAAAAAATGGCGTGTGACCCCCCTCAAAATCTATACCAGACCCTTCAGGTCTGGTATGGATTTTAAGGGGAACCCCCGCGCCAAAATTAAAAAAAAAAACGGCTTGGGGTCCCCCTAAAGATCCATACCAGACCCTTATCTGAGCATGCAAACTGGCAGGCCACAGGAAAAGATGGGTGGATGAGAGCGCCCCCCTCCTGAACCGTACCAGGCCACATGCCCTCAACATTTGGAGGGTGCTTTGGGGTAGCCTCACAAAACACCTTGTCCCCATGTTGATGAGGACAAGGGCCTCATCCCCACAACCCTGGCCGGTGGTTGTGGGGGTTTGCGGGTGGGGGGCTTATCAGAATATGGAAGCCCCCTTTAACAAGGGGACCCCCAGATCCCAGCCCTCCCCCCTGTGTGAAATGGTAAGGGGGTACAAAAGTACCCCTACCATTTCACTAAAAAACTGTCAAAAATGTTAAAAATGACAAGAGACAGTTTTTGACAATTCCTTTATTTAAATGCTTCTTCTTTCTTCTTTCTTCTTTCTTCTATCTTCCTTCTGTTTCTTCCTCCATCTTCTTCTTCTTCTTCTGGGTCTTCTGGTTCTTCCTCCGGTGTTCTTGTCCGGCATCTTCCTCCGCTGCGTCGGCTTCTTCTTCCCTTCTGCTCCTCGGGCCGCTCCGCATCCATGATGGCATGGAGGGAGGCTCCCGCTCTTCTCTTCATCTTCTTCTCTTCATCTTCTTGATCCATGTCCCCTGGGGCAGAACCCAGGTCCCCAAACCCTTTTTATGACAATAACTTGCATATAAGCCTTTAAAATTAGCACTTTTGATTATTCATGTTCGTGTCCCATAGACTTTAACGGTGTTCGCGTGTTCGAACAAATTTTTTGCCTGTTCGCATGTTCTGGTGCGAACCGAACAGGGGGGTGTTCGGCTCATCCCTACCAGCGACTTATGGGTACATCGCTGGTTGACAAGTGGTTTTTCTCCAAAATGTAGTTATTTGTGGGTGTTTATACAGTCATGGTGCTCCAGGGCCTCCAAAAATGTGATGGGTAGTCAGGAAATTAGATGTGTAATTTATGCCCTGAAGGTGCTGCTTGGGTGTTAGGCCCCTCTGGGTGGTTGACTATGAAGGTCTCAAACATGTGATATCACCATACTTGGGAGGAGATGCAGAATGTATTTTGGGGTGTAATTCTTGGTATGTCTAAGCTGTGTGTTGACAACTTTGTGTAAAAAAAAACAAAAAACAAAAAAAAACCCTTTTCATTTATTTTCCTCATTTCCAAATTTTTTTTAAAAGACTCACTTTGGCTCATAGAGAATATGTTTGGGTGTTTACTTTCCAAAATGTGTTATTTTGTGGATGTTTCCATTGATCTGGTGCTCCAGGGCTTTCAAAAATGTGAGAGTCAGGAAATAAGATATGTAATTTATATGCAATTTATGCTCTTTGAAAGCCCAAAGGTGCTTCTTGGATTTTGGGCTCCTCTATGTGGCTAGGCAAAAAAGTTTCACATATGTGGTATTTACATACTTGGGAGGAGTAGCAGAATGTTTTTTTTTTCTGGTGTAACTGCAAGCATGTCTATGCCGTGTGTGAAAAATAACTTGTTAAAAAAAACATGGAATTCCTGTGAGACGACTAGCTAATAGAAATCCATATGCACATATAAATCGACATATAATGGCAATCAGGAATGCGCAGGAATGTGCACGGGTGCACACACAGTGCATGTTGGCGCCAGATGGACTATTTAAGGATGCTCCTGCCTGTTCTCAAATGCTGACTGGTCTTCAGCTGTTTCCTGTGTCCTGCATACTTTTAGTATGTTCCCTTTATTGCTGGCTGGGCTTACTCCTGACCTGATCTCGGATTCTGCTTTTATCTTGTCGCTTGTTACTAACCCAGCTTGTTCCGGCTCTGTTCTTGATTTGGTACTTCGCTGCCTGAATGTGGATGATCCTGACTAATCCTGTGACCATGCTTCTCTCTCTGATCCTGGCATCCCGACCCATTCGAGTGTCTACCTGGCTGTCTGCTGTGGCAGTTTTATGCCTTGCAGAGTGCTCCTGCTGCAAGTCTGCTGAAAGCTTTGATTCCTGGCCCTGCACCATAAGTGTAGTGATTCTGTAACCTCGACTGCACTTTTGGGCACGGCTACGCTTCCTCACCTGATGGTTCTCCCGTTCCCTTGGAACTGCATTTCCTGCTGCAAGTTCGTCAATCTACATCTGCAGGCACTCGTGTTCCTCCTGTCCCTCTTCACCTTCTGTTTCACTTCCAGTGGGTCCTGGGCTGAAGATACAAGAGAGGCTGACCTCGTCATTTCAGGCTCCTCTCAGGTACATGACAAGTTTTGTGAAAAAAATAAGTGCTATAGGCAGTCAGTACATCAGGATTAATGTACCATAGCCTG
Organism: Lithobates clamitans; assembly: GCA_037952925.1. Lineage (NCBI taxonomy): Eukaryota > Metazoa > Chordata > Amphibia > Anura > Ranidae > Lithobates > Lithobates clamitans. Next base: position 7,991,509 of record JBBGZY010000605.1, on the reverse strand, counting down.
TAGACTCTATACCTTTTACACAGACTAAATACTGTATTATACACTTATTTAGGTTATTATTTTTACCAAGGAAATGTAACAGTATATCAGTTGTTGAGCTAATGACGATCATGGTCAGGCTAAGTGTCACATTCAGCTGCCAAACAAGCTGCTGATTAGGCCGGTGTTTTCAACTCACACTAGAATAAAAAACCATTGTAGGTCCAGTTCACTACTGGTTTATTCACTTGGTTGCCAGTCAAGGGGGCCCCCAAAAACACGTTGGCTATATCTTGATCTGTACCCCTAACCTTTAATGGAATAAAGTTGTATCTGGACCTCTTAGCAGTGGCATGGCACTTAAATTTAAACTTTTGTTACATTCAGCAGCATGGAGTTGATGCTGGAGAGAAGAAACTAAGGTGAATCTGAAACACAACAAGATGTCAGGTCCATTGGCTAGCACACTGTACTATAAGTCACAAGTTGCCCTTAAGGAGGGAGCTGGACCAATCAGTATAATCAGCAACTCACTAACACTCAGTCATGTTGGTTATGCTAGGTCATACTCCTATCTCAGGTGTGTGAGGAGACTGCTATATGGGAAATCCAACAGTGGGAGCTGAAGAGCATTAGACCCTAGGAAGTGCACAAGAGAGATTCTGAGTGGAGGCAGTCTCTTACAATACCCGTAAGATTCTGTGTGCCTTTTTTTACAGTATGATGTATTATAAAGAAGAATAACCATTTTTTATTATTTGTATTATTAAATGAAGAATAACATCCTTTCAATAAAGCATAACGCTTCTGTGACTAGCTGTGTAATGAGTGTAGATTATTGTCTGAGCATGGGAGAGTTTTTTCTATTAGTGCTGATACCTTAACACAACCTTAAAAAAAAACATTGGGCCCATAATTGTCAATCATGGAAATTAGTCTTTCATAATTAAGAACTGATGTGATACTTGTGGCAATTATAAAACATATCACATGAAATGATCTAATAATACAACTTAGTAGGTGGTTAATGAGCTAATAAAATAAGCAATATAATTCAAGGTTGGAGGCCAAAAACACATTTACCATTAAGTGTATAGCAGTTTGTTGAATTCGCCTGGCAGGAGGTGCGGACACTCCAGCTTTAAAAGTATTGAAGACAAACCTAATTGTTTTCTTTAATGTATGTTATACAGGTCTTTGGTGTATTGTAAATTCATTCCAGTTTACATGATACAATATTTATACGCTAAAAAAGCAACTTAAATACATAAATCAGTAGTATAATAATTGATTGGTACCCAATATTTATAGTGTATATTTATTTCAATTTTTTAAATGAACTCATTATAAAAACTGGCCTAATGTAAGATATGCCATTGAGTTGTAATGTAGATTTTATGAACAACTGCTAAAGCTGTTTTTGTTATTTTTTTTTGTAACTGTCTGTACACTTCTTTATATTAAACTCCCATATTCCTCTGCAAACAGCTGAATTGTTATACCAGGCTGGCAGAGAAAATTCTACAGTGATTGCTTAAAGTGAAAAAAACTAAAAAAAAATAGATCTATTCATAAAAATGTCCCCTCCCTCTTCCTCCCTCTTCCTTACTCTATCCTGCCTAATCTATATTTAAAAAAAATCTGTATACTTACCTTTTTGCAATGTGCTCCTGTCCACTCACATGATCTTCTGTATCAGTGATTCTGCTGTAGAGGAGAGGAGGGATGAAGAAAATGGCTGTGCTATGGGAGCATATGGGTGACATATGGCTCCCAGAATACAGAGTCATTTTCAAGTGCTCTCTTACACAGTGCTGCAGGGTCATGTGACTGGACCAAAGCAGATTAAAAATAAGTAAGTATGCAGATCTTTTTGTATACAGTTTAGGAAAGATAGGTAAGGAGAGGGAACATTTGTAAGAATGCTTATAGTCAGACTTTTTTTTCCACTTTTTCTTCCACTTACAATTTACAAGGTTCTGGTAAGAGCCATTCTGGGGAGTGCAACATGCTAGTTATTATTAACACTTACTAAAATGACACGTATCTAAATTGAAACATACTTACTTTTATATGATTCCCTCATCAAAGTTGAAGAGATTGTTAGTGTATTTCTTACTGTTCCCCAATTGGTATATCTTATGTCGCATACACACGAGCGGTTTTGCCGTCGGAATAAACTCTGAAGGTTTCTCCAATGGAATTCCGCTCAAGCTGTCTTGCATACACACGGTCACACCAAAGTCTGACCATCAAGAATGCAGTGACATACAACACGTACAATGGGACTAGAAAAAGGAAGTGAAATAGCCAGTGCATCACCCTTTGGGCTCCTTCTGCTAATCTCGTCGGAACAGCATACAAATGAGCGTTTTTTGCAATAGTAATTAGTTCAGTCGGAAAAATATAGAACATGTTCTCTATCTAAGTCTGTCTGAATTTTCGACGGAAAAAGTCCGATGGGGCATACACAAGGTCGGAATATACAATGAAAACCTCCCATCGGACTTTTTCTGACGGAAATTCCGCTCGTGTGTACGCGGCATAAGTCTCCCCCACTTGATGGTCTTAGGCATCACACAACGTTCAGGCAGGGTCAGGCTTGGGCAAGTTTACAAGTTTAATTTTGTGGGGGGTTGATAGGGTTAACGACCACTTTAAGGAACATGTGCTTGTCATTGGATTCTGGACAAAAAAGCTTAAGTAGATACTTTAACCACTTCAGCCCCGGAAGATTTTCCCCCTTAATGACAGGCCATTTTTTGTGATACGGCCCTGCGTCACTTTAACCACTTCAGCCCCGGAAGGATTTACCCCCTTCCTGACCAGAGCACTTTTTACAATTTGGCACTGCGTCGCTTTAACTGCTAATTGCGTGGCCATGCAATGCTGTACCCAAACGAAATTTGCGTCCTTTTCTTCTCACAAATAGAGCTTTCTTTTTATGGTAATTGATCACCTCTGCGGTTTTTATTTTTTGCGCTATAAACGGAAAAAGACCGAAAATTTTGAAAAAAAATTATATTTTCTACTTTTTGTTATAAAAAAAATCCAATAAACTCAATTTTAGTCATACATTTAGGCCAAAATGTATTCCGCCACATGTCTTTGGTAAAAAAAATGTCAATAAGCGTATATTTATTGGTTTGTGCAAAAGTTATAGCGTCTACAAGCTAGGGTACATTTTCTGGAATTTACACAGCTTTTAGTTTATGACTGCCTATGTCATTTCTTGAGGTGCTAAAATGGCAGGGCAGTACAACCCCCCCAAATGACCCCATTTTGGAAAGTAGACACCCCAAGGAAACTGCTGAGAGGCATGTTGAGCCCATTGAATATTAATTTTTTTGTCCCAAGTGATTGAATAATGACAAAAAAAAATTACAAAAAGTTGTCACTAAATGATATATTGCTCACACAGGCCATGGGCATATAAGGAATTGCACCCCAAAATACATTCAGCTGCTTCTCCTGAGTACAGGGATACCACATGTGTGGGACTTTTTGGGAGCCTAGCTGCGTACGGGGCCCAAAAACCAATCACCGCCTTCAGGATTTCTAAGGGCGTAAATTTTTGATTTCACTCCTCACTACCTATCACAGTTTTGAAGGCCATAAAATGCCCAGATGGCACAAAACCCCCCCAAAAGAGTCCATGGAATATTTTATATTTTGACACAAGTTGCGGGAAAGTGACAATTTTTTTTTTTGCAAAGTTGTCACTAAATGATATATTGCTCACACAGGCCATGGGCATATGTGGAATTGCACCCCAAAATACATTTAGCTGCTTCTCCTGAGTATGGGGATACCACATGTGTGGGACTTTTTGGGAGCCTAGCCGCGTACAGGGCCCCGAAAACCAATCACCGCCTTCAGGATTTCAAAGGGTGTAAATTTTTGATTTCACTCTTCAGTGCCTATCACAGTTTTAGAGGCCATGGAATGCCCAGGTTGCACAACCCCCCCCCCCCCAATGACCCCATTTTGGAAAATAGACACCCCAAGCTATTTTCTGAGAGGCATGGTGAGTATTTTGCAGCTCTCATTTGTTTTTGAAAAATTGAAAAGTTTTTTAAATTTTCAAAACTTTGTGACAAAAAGTGAGGTCTGCAAAATACTCACTATACCTCTCAGCAAATAGCTTGGGGTGTCTACTTCCCAAAATAGGGTCATTTGGGGGGGGGGTTTGTGCCACCTGGGCATTCCATGGCCTCCAAAACTGTGATAGGCAGTGAAGAGTGAAATCAAAAATTTACGCTCTTAGAAAGCCTGAAGGCGGTGCTTGGTTTTTGGGGGGGTTTGGAACTGTCCTGGCATTTTATGCACAACATTTAGAAGCTTATGTCACACATCACCCACTCTTCTAACCACTTGAAGACAAAGCCCTTTCTGACACTTTTTGTTTCTATGAAAAAATTATTTTTTTTTGCAAGAAAATTACATTGAACACCCAAACATTATATATTTTTTTAAAGCAAATGCCCTACAGATTAAAATGGTGGGTGTTTCATTTTTTTTTCACACAGTATTTGCGCAGCGATTTTTCAAACGCCTTTTTTGGGGAAAAAACACACTTTTTTAAATTTTTAATGCACTAAAACACACTATATTACCCAAATGTTTGATGAAATAAAAAAGATGATCTTAGGCCCAGTACATGGATACCAAACATGACATGCTTTAAAATTGCGCACAAACATGCAGTGGCAACAAAATAAATACATTTTTAAAAGCCTTTACAGGTTACCACTTTAGATTTACAGAGCAGATCTACTGCTAAAATTACTGCCCTCGATCTGACCTTCGCAGTGATACCTCACATGCATTGTGCAGTTGCTGTTTACATTTGACGCCAGACCGATGCTTGCATTCGCCTTAGCGCGAGAGCAGGGGGGGACGGGGGTGCTTTTTTTTTTTTTTTGCTTTTTTTTTTTTTGCTTTTTTATCTTATTTTTAAACTGTTCCTTTCATTTTTTTTAATCATTTTTATTGTTATCTCAGGAATGTAAATATCCCCTATGATAGCATTTGGTAGTGACAGGTACTCTTTTTTGAAAAAATTGGGGTCTATTAGACCCTAGATCTCTCCTCTGCCCTCAAAGCATCTGACCACACCAAGATCGGTGTGATAAAATGCTTTCCCAAAGGCGCTGTTTACATCTGGCGAAATCTAAGTCATGAAAGCTTCCGGTTTCTTAGGCCATAGAGATGTTTCGAGTCACTCTGGTCTCTGATCAGCTCTATGGTCAGCTGGCTGAATCACCGGCTGCATTCTCAGGTTCCCTGTTGAGACAGGAGAGCCAGAGAAAAACACAGAAGACGGTGGGCCGGGGCATTCCCTCCCACTGCTTGTAAAAGCAGTCTAGAGGCTAATTACCCGCTAAGATTTCTTTTACATGAAAGCCGACCGCTGGCTGAAAAAAATGATACCAAGATGATACCTAAACCTGCAGGCATCATTCTGGTATAACCACTCAAAGTCGTGAATGGCGTACCTGAAGACAAAAAAATGGTTAACAATAAAACACGGTAAACGGTAAACGGTAAAGTATAAAAAATTGCATACCTGAAAAGCAAACATGATAAAACATAATAACAATAAAACATTGCAGAATAGAATACAGTAAAAAAGAGCAGAACAATAGAGAGAGAATAGAGAGAGAGAGAACAATAAAACGACAACTATTTTTTTTATTTTATATATATATATATTTTTTTACACTTTTTTTTTTAACTAACTTTTATAACTGTAACCGGTTCCAAGTTCGGGTCTCTCAAAATGCGATGGCATCTTGGGAGACCCTGTGAAAGTGTGCCTAGTCTGTGCAATGCTGTACCCTACGCTAATACTCAACTAGTGAATGGTAGCGTTCAAAACATTCACCAATGCAAAGACCAGGATTGTCAGGACAGGAGGGACAATAATAGCGGGTGTCACGCCTATATCCGCGCTTGCTGCAGACACGACATCTTTTTTGGGGGGGTTCGTTGGGTAGGGGTACTCGGGAGGACATAAAGAAAATGCCTCTCATGCAGCCGACTGCATTTGGTTGGGGATGTGAATAGTGGAAGTACGGGCGCTGCAGAAGTGGTGCGTTCCCAATTATTAGGATTGGCGAATGCAGCAGGAAGGGCGTTATGGGCACAACGGGCCTGTGTTTGTCTTCTTCTTGGTGGCAGCGGGACACTACTTGTGCCTGCCACCTCACCAGCTTGAACTGCACTTATGAACTCGCCACGTCACCAAGTGTTACTGCTGTGCTGGTTTGACTACAACTGGGGTGTACTAGGCCGCTGGTTCTTGCCAGTTCACCAAAACGCTACCAAATAAACTGTTAGCGATCGCAGCGATCAGGCCTGACTCTGCGAACGCTGCAGTTATGTGTTTAGTGTTTTGTAAGTGACAGTGATCGATCGATACTGCACTTGGGTGGGCTGGGCTGGGCCGGGCGGAGGGGCAAAACGCAGGTGCTAGCAGGTATCTGGGTTGATCCTGCTAACACTGCATTTTTGGAAACCCTAAACTGCTGGGGACGCTAGTATAGATCTGATCGGATCAGATATTGATCCGTTCAGATACTATACCACTAAGGGAGGTGTACGGTGCGTGCGTGGGTGTTAGCGGTACTGGCGCTAACCTGATGCTGCCTTGGGCAATGCATATCACCACTGGGCGATCAGGGGGCTAAACCTTTATTAGGTAATAAATGGCGGGTGCCCTAACACTATAGAAAATAAACAAACTAACCAGCGTCACCCGTAACGGTTATACGGGGATCAGTGGTGAAAGGGTTAACTAGGGGGCAATCAAGGGGTTAAAACATTTATTAGGTAGTATATGGGGGTCCCTGATGCTATAAAATGCTGACGGCGAACCTAAATATTTACCTCCCTAACTAGCATCACCAGTGACACTAATAAAGCAATCAGAAAAATGATCGCTTAGCGACACTGGCGACGGGGGTCACCAGTATATGGGGGTCCCTGATGCTATAAAATGCTGACGGTGAACCTGAATATTTACCTCCCTAACTAGCGTCACCAGTGACACTAATAGAGCAATCAGAAAAATGATCGCTTAGCGACACTGGCGACGGGGGGTGATCAAGGGGTTAAAACTTTATTAGGGGGGTTAGGGGGTACCCTAGACCTAAAGGGGGCTAATACTAACTGCCCTACCACACTAACTGTCACAAACTGACACCAATGCAGTAATCAGAAAAAAAAACTGCTTGGTGTCAGTGTGACGGGGGGGTGATTGGGGGGTAATCGGGGGGGATCAGGGGGTAAAGGAGGGTGTATTGTGTGCCTGGCATGTTCTACTCTGTGTGTGTTTGTGCACTCACATTGCAGTCTTATCTCTTCTGCGCCGGAACGGAAAATACAGAGCCGAGGAGAGATGACATCATTTCCTCTGCCTCTGTGTACTATACAGAGGCAGGGGAATGATCCCATTGGCTGGGAGCGAACGCGAGGGGGGGGGGCACGAATGGATGGCCTCCCCCTCACCTCCGATCGCCGGGGGACAAACGCCGACCGCCTCGGGCACCGGGGGGGGGTCCGATCAGTACAGGTACGTGATTCTGCCTGCCCGAGCCATTCTGCTGACGTATATCAGCGTGAGGCGGTCGGCAAGTGGTTAACTGACAATAGCGCGGTCTTGCGATGCTGTGCCCAAACAAAATTGATGTCCTTTTGTCCCCACAAATAGAGATTTCTTTTGGTGGTATTTGATCACCTCTGCGGTTTTTATTTTTGCGCTATAAACAAAAAAAGAACGACAATTTTGAAATAAAAAACAATATTTTTAACTTTTTGCTAAAATAAATATTAATAAATATAAATAACAAAAAAAAATTTAAACAAATTTCTTAATCAGTTTAGGCCAATATGTATTCTTCTACATATTTTTGGTAAAAAATAGCAATAAGCATATATTGATTGCTTTGCGCAAAAGTTATAGCGTCTACAAAATAAGGGATACATTTATGGCATTTTTATTATTCATTATTTTTTTACTAGTAATGGCGGCGATCTGCAATTTTTAGCAAAACTACAACATTGTGGCAGACAGATCGGACACTTTTGACACTTTTTATGGACCATTGACAATTATACAGTGATTAGTGCTAAAAAAATACACTGATTACTGTGTAAATATCACTGGCAGGGAAGGGATTAACACTAGGGGGCGATCAAGGGGTTAAATATGTTCCCTCTAGTGTGTTTCTAACTGTGGGGGGATGTTACTGACTGGAGGAAGAGACAGATGGCTGTTCCTACTTACTAGGAACAGACAATCTATCTCTACTTCTCTGTCAGAATGGAGATTTGTGTGTTTGGCCGGCGGACATCGTGGCCACCAGGCCACGTGCATCTGGTCCCCCGCCATGCAGCGGGTGCAAGCGCGCATTCTGTGGCTCCTAAAGGAGCCGACGTACCAGTACGGCAATTCACGGAAATGAGCCGACGTGCCGCCGTATAATGACGGCTGCTGGTCAACAAGTGGTTAAGAGAGAAACTCAACATTATTGGGCATAAGACTTCCATTATATTTGTTATTTGTTATGTAAAGTAAAAATTGCCACGAACATTATAACTATATTATTTGATTATTGCAGTAAAAAGCCTATTCTGTGACAAATATCAACTCTCACAGTGGCAGCCCAACTTTCTAAAAACAAACAAGGATGAGCATAGCCACACACCAAATAAGCCACAAGGTTAAAATCTAACTTTTATTAGAGTTACTTTAAAAAGGGCATTATCCAACAGAAACTGTATGTGTTTAATACTTACAAGTGAAGGCTGGGGCTCTAACACACTCTTTAATCAATTGCCGACTACTCAACATATTTGTACTATGGTCCAGGAAAGAAACACACACACACCGCATCAGACCCTAATCAGGTGCACTGGGTTCAGGTGCTAACCTCGGCTCACTGCCGTTTATGATACAGAAAAAAAGAAGTAATTGGTTGCACACCAGACCATCAGATGCTTGAAAAGAAGTCCTTTATTGACGCATGCCAGTCATATATGCAGAGTACAGATAATTGATGCATTTCACATGGATATACCGCGCTTGTTATCCTGAGCGCGGAGCATACCACAAATTTGAGTCCCTATCGGGAAAACCACTCGTCTGTATGCTATTCCAATGGACCAAAAACCACGCAAGGGCAGCTATTGGCTACTGGCTATTGAACTTCCTTTTTCTAGTCCCGTCGTACGTCATCACGTTCTAAACGATCAGACTTTGGTGTGATCGTGTGTAGGCAAGTCCGCTGTGCAAATATGGTGTGACAGAAAGTATTGCAAGGACCGCCATTTTATTCTCTAGGTTGTTAGAAAAAAAATGTATAATGTTTGGGGGTTCTAAGTAATTTTCTAGCAAAAAAAAATGTTTTTTAACTTATAAACAACACATCTCAAAAAGAGGCTCGGTCCTTAAGTGGTTTTAATGTCTAAACCGTTGGCAACAAAAGTGAGTACACCCCTAAGTGAAAATATCCAAATTGGGCCCAATTAGCCATTTTCCCTCCCCGGTGTCATGTGACTCATTAGTGTTACAAGGTCTCAGGTGTGAATGTTGGGCAGGTGTGTTAAATTTGGTGTTATCGCTCTCACTCTCTCATACTAGTCACTGGAAGTTCAACATAGCACCTCATGGCAAAGAACTGTCTGAGGATCTGAAAAAAGTTTTTTTTGCTCTGAATAAAGATTGCCTAGGCTATAAGAATATTGCTAAGACCCTGAAACTGAGCTGAAGCATGGTGGCCAAGTGTCAGGGCTGGGCTTAGCCCTTCCTTCTCAAAGCTGGCCGCTCAGCTGTCGGATAATTGCCAGCTCCTATCTCTCCACAGTGACTCACCTGTTGATTATATCCTGCTTGTCTGTCCTGCCTACTTAAGCCATCCAGTCCAGATGATCTCTGCCTTCGCCTTGGTCACATCTCTAGAGACGCTTTCCTGTGTTCCTGTTAAAGACTTGACTGGCTGACATTCCTTCTGACTCCAGATCCTGGTTTTTCTTCTACTATGCCCATCTCTGGCTCCCTGACGTTTTGGCTTGTCTGACTATCCATTCAGGTTCCTGAACTCTGGCTATGTTTTGACTATGTTTACTCTGTTTACCTTTTTGATTATTAATAAACAAGTGTGATTTAACTGTACTTCTGTCTCAGTCTGATTCGTGGTTTCTGACAGTAGGCAAAGGCCATGAATTCAGAAGATGCATTCAATCCATTTGTTGGTAATATTTTTCCAGATTGGATGAGCAAGATCACTGCATGGATCAGTTTGCCCTGGCGTTACAAACGCTCCTGAGTCACACAGCTCACCTGGAATCTCCCGCTGTGGCTGCTCTGGTACAACCTGTGTTGCAAGCCATCCCTGCTGCTTCTCCAGTCTCTGGAGGCACCCGCCTTGAGTATTACCTCTATAGGAGGTATGTCTGGTTCCGCTCCACTTCCCCAGTGATTTGGGGGTGATCCAGTCCAATGCAGATGGTTTCTCAACCAGGTTAAGATATACTTTAAGATGCTGCCCCAGGTGTTTCCCACGGACAGAAGCAAAGTAGGTTTCGTGATATCTTTGCTTTCTGAAAGAGCCTTGGCCTGGGCAAACCCTCTATGGGAGATCAAAAAACCTGTTGTCTGAGTTACCCTGAGTTTGTGACTTCTTTTAAAAGGGTATTTGACATTTCTGCATGCTCTGCTTCTGCTGCCAAGTGCCTCATGTCCATCAAACAGAGTATGAGAACTGTTGCTGATTACGCCATTGAATTCTGTACTCTGGCAGCAGAGGTTGCTTGGAACAATGAGGCCCTCGTGGCTGCTTTTTCTCATGGTCTCTTGGATACCATCAAGGATGAGATAGCAGCACGAGATATACCCACTCAGCTGGAGAGGTTGATCACATTTGCCATCCTCATTGACTCCAGACTCAGAGAAAGACTCCCTTTTAAGGAGCACTTGCAGAAGCCTCCTGTACATTTGTCTTTGAACTTTGCAGGCCCATCCTTGCCTCCCTCACCTCTCATGCCTCCTGGTACCGAGTCGGTCTGTGAAGATGAACCCATGCACTTGGGCTTCACGCGTCTCTCTGCGGATGAGAGAACCCTTAGGAAGAGGGAGAAATTGTGCCTTTATTGTGGCCAGGCAGGTCACTTTTTGAAGTCTTGTCCTAATGGTCCAGGGAACGCCAGAACCTTGAGGTCCTGTCACAGACAGACCTTAGGTGGCGTTGTTTCATTTCCAGTTATGCAGAAGGATAAGCCCCTGGTTTCAGTTACCCTTTCTTGGGCTGAGTCATCTGTCGAGATACAGGCTCTAATTGACTCTGGGGCTGCAGGCTTGTTCATTAAAGCTGCCTTTGTATCAAAGCACTCAATTCCGCTGCAGCTGTGTGACACTCCACTTGCTCTTGAAGGAAGACCTCTACAGCCTGCCCATGTGACTCATGAGACTGTTCCATTGTTCATGGCTGTAGGGGCTCTTCACCATGAGATAATCCAATTCCAAGTTATTTCCATCACCTATCGGTTATCCTTGGTTGAAGAGGCACAAAACCTCTTTTAAATGGCTCCATGCTGAGGTTCTCTCCTGGTCACCACAATGCAGTAAGACATGCTTCCAGAAGGTATCCAAGGTCCTGTGCACCTCTTCAGTCTCCTCCCTGCCGGAGGAGTACTGCGATTTTAGCGATGTCTTTGACAAAGGTCAAGCCATTAGTCTGCCTCCACACCGGTCATATGATTGCGCAATTGACCTTCAACCTGGTGCTATACCTCCTTGTGGCTGGGTTTACCCTTTGTTGGTCTTGGAGGATAAGGCCATGGAGGAGTATGTTGCAGATGCACTTTCTCAAGCTTTCATATGCAAATCCCCGTCTCCTACTGGTGCTGATTTCTTCTTTGTGAAGAAGAGAGGTGAACTGAGACCTTGTATTGATTAAAGGGGTCTCAATCGTTTCACGATTCAGAATGCTTATCCAATTCCGTTGATTACGGAGTTATGTGACCGCCTCAAGGCAGAAACGGTTTTCACAAAGCTTGATTTGAGAGGGGCATAAATCTTATGAGGATTAAGGAGGGTGACGAGTGGAAAACTGTGTTTAATACCAGAACAGGCCATTATGAGTACCTTGTAATGCTTTTTGGCCTTTCTAACGCCCCGGCAGTTTTCCAGTAATTTATTAACGATGTCCTCCGAGATTAGTTGCAGTTATGTGTGGTGGTTTATTTCAACGATATCCTCATATTTTCCAAGTCCCTGGAGAGCCAGCACACAGATGTCTGTTGTGTGCTTCAGAAACTAAGAGAGAACAATCTCTATTGTAAATTGGAGAAGTGTGAATTCCATTGTGAACAGGTTAAATTCCTGGGTTATGTCATTTCCACTGCTTTCCTAAGTGGGAAGCTGAGGATTTGATCAGCTCAAATGGCCTTGTTGAGTCAGATACAAGGAAGGCAAGGCCTATGATCTCCAGGAGACACATGTGAATTGATTTACTTAAGGTGGGGGTCCCTAGAGAGGAAATAGAGCATTGCTTAAGAAGTGGAAGCAAATTGTTGGGAATGGTAGATTCAGTCACATTAAGTGTTTCTGTTGCCAAAAATGGGACATTTTGCAAGAATGTGCCATGCTGTGAAGATTGGCAACAGCAGGCCTGTATTCTTCCCAGGACAGCACGGAGAGACATGCAAGTTTATTTGTTACGCTGGAAGTCAATGCCTTTCCGTGAAAGTGTTTCAAGGCAACAAAGGGCACCCTACAATAGTTTTGCAGTTAGAAACGGGCAGATAGAGAAATGTGAGCAGTGAGCTATTTTTGTAGCACAGTTGGAAGGAACATATAATCTGCTTTGTCTCACTCTTTTCAGGTATTGAGCATCGAGAGGTGGAGCGAGCAGAGCAGATGACCAGGCTAGATGGAATGAGGCCAACCAGAAGAGAGTCTGATGAAGATGCGGTTGATTTCTGAATTGGAGTGAACTTTCATCTGAGCATTTCCTTATGACCAAGAGGACAAGAGACTTTTACCTGGGACTTTCTTTTTTTAACAGACTGCCAAGAACATTTCAACCCTACTTAAAAGTAATGTTGCAGCTTTCCAGGGACAACAAGACAAAAGTCTGACCACCCAGAAGATACAGGGGTTGAAAGGGAATTTTTTCCTCCCATTTACAATATAGGGGGGTTTATTTTTTGCGCTTTCCTGGAAAAAAGGCTTTAAGAGATGTTGAAGTTTCCTATATTATGCTATAAAGTAAAGAGGTGGTATGTGTTGCTATGGCCATTTGTATTGTCTTGATTGCCATAATATGGAGTTAGATATATTTTTGAGACCATATGTTTTCAAGGATGCCAGCCCCCCCCCCCCCCATTGATATGTAAATAAACTAGTTGTATAGGTTTTGGAGCTGAGCAGAGGAAGTTGGTATATACAGGAAGTTGGTGGGAGGGGCTTGGGGTCTTTTGAAAGAAACATGTGGTCGGACAGTGGTGTTTGGAAGGACGAGAAGGCAAGACATGTGTGTTGGAAGCTCGAGGACTATGAAGATGTTTTCAGTTGGAATTTGAGCAAGGAATCATGAAGGACATTACATCTTGACCCCTCCTCTGCCTTTTTTGGTAGAGATAGGATTAATGTCTTCTACCCTGTTCAAAGTAAGCTGTGCCATAAATGTGGAGTCAAGGGACATTTCTCCTCTAAATGTCCAGAACAGAAGTGTTCTTTGTGTCAGGAACTGGGGCATCTGGCAAGGGACTGTAACATCATTAACCACTTGCCGACCGCCTACCGCATATATACTGCGGCAGAATGGCACGGGCAGGCAAAATCACGTACCCGTACGTGATCTGCCTCCCGCGGGCGGGGGGTCCGATCGGACCCCCCCCCGGTGCCATCGGCGGTCGGCATCTGACTGGGAGCATCGGGAGGCGAGGGGGAGACCATCCGATCGTGGCCCCCCCCTCGCGATCGCTCCCAGCCAATGGGAATCCTCCTCTGCCTGTGTGTCGTTTCACACAGGCAGAGGATGTGATGTCATCTCTCCTCGGTCTGGCAGTTTCCGTTCCAGCGCCGAGGAGAGAAGACAAGTGAGTGCACAACACACACACACACACAGTAGAACATGCCAGGCATACTTTACACCCCCGATCCCCCCCCGATCGCCCCCCGATCCCCCCCCAATCACCCCCCCCCCCTGTCACAAACTGACATTAGCAGTATTTTTTATTTTTTTTTATTTTTTTTTTTCTGATTACTGCATAGTGTCAGTTTGTGACAGTTAGTGTTAGGGCAGTGAGTATTACCCCCCTTTAGGTCTAGGATACCCCCCTAACCCCCCCTAATAAAGTTTTAACCCCTTGATCACCCCCTGTCACCAGTGTCGCTAAGCGATCATTTTTCTGATCGCTGTATTAGTGTCACTGGTGACGCTAGTTAGGAACGTAAATATTTAGGTTCGCCGTCAGTGTTTTATAGCGACAGGGACCCCCATATACTACCTAATAAATGTTTTAACCCCTTGATTGCCCCCTAGTTAACCCTTTCACCACTGATCACTGTATAACTGTTACGGGTGACGCTGGTTAGTTCGTTTATTTTTTATAGTGTCAGGGCACCCGCCGTTTATTACCGAATAAAGGTTTAGCCCCCTGATCGCCCGGCGGTGATATGCGTCGCCCCAGGCAGCGTCAGATTAGCGCCAGTACCGCGAACACCCACGCACGCAGCATACGCCTCCCTTAGTGGTATAGTATCTGATCGGATCAATATCTGATCCGATCAAATCTATACTAGCGTCCCCAGCAGTTTAGGGTTCCCGAAAACGCAGTGTTAGCGGGATCAGCCCAGATACCTGCTAGCACCTGCGTTTTGCCCCTCCGCCCAGCCCAGCCCAGCCCACCCAAGTGCAGTATCGATCGATCACTGTCACTTACAAAACACTAAACGCATAACTGCAGCGTTCGCAGAGTCAGGCCTGATCCCTGCGATCGCTAACAGTTTTTTTGGTAGCGTTTTGGTGAACTGGCAAGCACCAGCCCCAGGCAGCGTCAGGTTAGCGCCAGTACCGCTAACACCCACGCACGCACCGTATACCTCCCTTAGTGGTATAGTATCTGAACGGATCAATATCTGATCCGATCAAATCTATACTAGCGTCCCCAGCAGTTTAGGGTTCCCAAAAATGCAGTGTTAGCGGGATCAGCCCAGATACCTGCTAGCACCTGCGTTTTGCCCCTCCGCCCGGCCCAGCCCAGCCCAGCCCACCCAAGTGCAGTATCGATCGATCACTGACACTTACAAAACACTAAACGCATAACTGCAGCGTTCGCAGAGTCAGGCCTGATCCCTGCGATCGCTAACAGTTTTTTTGGTAGCGTTTTGGTGAACTGGCAAGCACCAGCCCCAGGCAGCGTCAGATTAGCGCCAGTACCGCTAACACCCACGCACGCAGCATACGCCTCCCTTAGTGGTATAGTATCTGATCGGATCAATATCTGATCCGATCTGATCTATACTAGCGTCCCCAGCAGTTTAGGGTTCCCAAAAACGCAGTGTTAGCGGGATCAGCCCAGATACCTGCTAGCACCTGCGTTTTGCCCCTCCGCCCGGCCCGGCCCAGCCCACCCAAGTGCAGTATCGATCGATCACTGTCACTTACAAAACACTAAAACGCATAACTGCAGCGTTCGCAGAGTCAGGCCGGATCCCTGTGATCGCTAACAGTTTTTTTTGTAGCGTTTTGGTGAACTGGCAAGCGCCAGCGGCCTAGTACACCCCGGTCGTAGTCAAACCAGCACTGCAGTAACACTTGGTGACGTGGCGAGTCCCATAAGTGCAGTTCAAGCTGGTGAGGTGGCAAGCACAAGTAGTGTCCCGCTGCCACCAAAAAGACAAACACAGGCCCGTCGTGCCCATAATGCCCTTCCTGCTGCATTCGCCAATCCTAATTGGGAACCCACCGCTTCTGCAGCGCCCGTACTTCCCCCATTCACATCCCCAACCAAATGCAGTCGGCTGCATGAGAGGCATTTTTATGTCCTCCCGAGTACCCCTACCCAACGAACCCCCCCAAAAAAGATGTCGTGTCTGCAGAAAGCGCGGATATAGGCGTGACACCCGCTATTATTGTCCCTCCTGTCCTGATAATCCTGGTCTTTGCATTGGTGAATGTTTTGAACGCTACCATGCACTAGTTGAGTATTAGCGTAGGGTACAGCATTGCACAGACTAGGCACACTTTCACAGGGTCTCCCGAGATGCCATCGCATTTTGAGAGACCCGAACCTGGAACCGGTTACAGTTATAAAAGTTAGTTACAAAAAAAAGTGTAAAAAAAAAAAAAAACACAAACAAAAATATAAAATAAAAATAGTTGTCGTTTTATTGTTCTCTCTCTCTCTATTCTCTCTCTATTGTTCTGCTCTTTTTTACTGTATTCTATTCTGCAATGTTTTATTGTTGTTATGTTTTATCACGTTTGCTTTTCAGGTATGTAATTATTTATACTTTACCGTTTACTGTGCTTTATTGTTAACCATTTTTTTGTCTTCAGGTATGCCATTCACGACTTTGAGTGGTTATACCAGAATGATGCCTGCAGGTTTAGGTATCATCTTGGTATCATTCTTTTCAGCCAGCGGTCGGCTTTCATGTAAAAGCAATCCTAGTGGCTAATTAGCCTCTAGACTGCTTTTACAAGCAGTGGGAGGGAATGCCCCCCCCCCCCAACATCTTCCGTGTTTTTCTCTGGCTCTCCTGTCTCAACAGGGAACCTGAAAATGCAGCCGGTGATTCAGCCAGCTGACCATAGAGCTGATCAGAGACCAGAGTGGCTCCAAACATCTCTATGACCTAAGAAACCGGAAGCTACGAGCATTTTATGACGTAGATTTCGCCGGATGTAAACAGCGCCATTGGGAAATTGGGAAAGCATTTTATCACACCGATCTTGGTGTGATCAGATGCTTTGAGGGCAGAGGAGAAATCTAGGGTCTAATAGACCCCAATTTTTGCAAAAAAGAGTACCTGTCACTACCTATTGCTATCATAGGAGATATTTACATTCCCTGAGATAACAATAAAAATGATTTAAAAAAAAAAAAAATGAAAGGAACAGTTTAAAAATAAGATAAAAAAATAATAATAATAAAGAGAAAAAAAAAAAAAAAAAAAAAAGCACCCCTGTCCCCCCTGCTCTCGCGCTAAGGTGAACGCAAGCGTTGGTCTGGCGTCAAATGTAAACAGCAATTGCACCATGCATGTGAGGTATCGCCGCGAAGGTCAGATCGAGGGCAGTAAGTTTAGCAGTAGACCTCCTCTGTAAATCTAAAGTGGTAACCTGTAAAGGCTTTTAAAGGCTTTTAAAAATGTATTTAGTTTGTCGCCACTGCACGTTTGTGCGCAATTTTAAAGCATGTCATGTTTGGTATCCATGTACTCGGCCTAAGATCATCTTTTTTATTTCATCAAACATTTGGGCAATATAGTGTGTTTTAGTGCATTAAAATGTAAAAAAGTGTGTTTTTTCCCCAAAAAATGCGTTTGAAAAATCGCTGCGCAAATACTGTGTGGAAAAAAAAAATGAAACACCCACCATTTTAATCTGTAGGGCATTTGCTTTAAAAAAAATATATAATGTTTGGGGGTTCAAAGTAATTTTCTTGCAAAAAAAAATTATTTTTTTATGTAAACAATAAGTGTCAGAAAGGGCTATGTCTTCAAGTGCTTAGAAGAGTGGGTGATGTGTGACATAAGCTTCTAGATGTTGTGCATAAAATGCCAGGACAGTTCAAAACCCCCCCAAATGACCCCATTTTGGAAAGTAGACACCCCAAGCTATTTGCTGAGAGTCATGTTGAGTCCATGGAATAATTTATATTGTGACACAAGTTGCGGGAAAGAGACAATTTTTTATTTTTTTTATTTTTTTTTGCGCAAAGTTGTCACTAAATGATATATTGCTCAAACATGCCATGGGAATATGTGAAATTACACCCCAAAATACATTCTGTTGCTTCTCCTGAGTACGGGGATACCACATGTGTGGGACTTTTTGGGAGCCTAGCCGCGTACGGGACCCCGAAAACCAAGCACCGCCTTCAGGCTTTCTAAGGCCGTAAATTTTTGATTTCACTCTTCACTGCCTATCACAGTTTCGGAGGCCATGGAATGCCCAGGTGGCACAAAACCCCCCCAAATGACCCCATTTTGGAAAGTAGACACCCCAAGCTATTTGATGAGAGGTATAGTGAGTATTTTGCAGACCTCACTTTTTGTCACAAAGTTTTGAAAATTGAAAAAAGAAAAAAAAAAATTTTTTTTCTCGTCTTTCTTTATTTTCAAAAACAAATGAGAGCTGCAAAATACTCACCATGCCTCTCAGCAAATAGCTTGGGGTGTCTACTTTCCAAAATGGGGTCATTTGGGGGGGGTTTGTGCCACCTGGGCATTCCATGGCCTCCGAAACTGTGATAGGCAGTGAGGAGTAAAATCAAAAATGTACGCCCTTAGAAATCCTGAAGGCGGTGCTTGGTTTTCGGGGTCCCGTACGCGGCTAGGCTCCTAAAAAGTCCCACACATGTGGTATCCCCGTACTCAGGAGAAGCAGCTAAATGTATTTTGGGGTGCAATTCCACATATGCCCATGGCCTGTGTGAGCAATATATCATTTAGTGACAACTTTGTGCAAAAAAAAAAAAAAAAAAAAAAATTTGTCACTTTCCCGCAACTTGTGTCAAAATATAAAACATTCCATGGACTCAACATGCCTCAAAGCAAATAGCTTGGGGTGTCTACTTTCCAAAATGGGGTCATTTGGGGGGGTTTTATGTCATCTGGGCATTTTATGGCCTTCAAAACTGTGATAGGTAGTGAGGAGTAAAATCAAAAATGTACGCCCTTAGAAATCCTGAAGGCGTTGCTTGGTTTTCGGGGCCCCGTACGCGGCTAGGCTCCCAAAAAGTCCCACACATGTGGTATCCCCGTACTCAGGAGAAGCAGCTAAATGTATTTTGGGGTGCAATTCCACATATGCCCATGGCCTGTGTGAGCAATATATCATTTAGTGACAACTTTTTGTAATTTTTTTTTTTTTTTTTTTTTTTTGTCATTATTCAATCACTTGGGACAAAAAAAATGAATATTCAATGGGCTCAACATGCCTCTCAGCAAATTCCTTGGGGTGTCTACTTTCCAAAATGGGGTCATTTGTGGGGGTTTTGTACTGCCCTGCCATTTTAGCACCTCAAGAAACGACATAGGCAGTCATAAATTAAAGGCTGTGTAAATTCCAGAAAATGTACCCTAGTTTGTAGACGCTATAGCTTTTGCGCAAACCAATAAATATACACTTATTGACATTTTTTTTACCAAAGACATGTGGCCGAATACATTTTGGCCTAAATGTATGACTAAAATTGAGTTTATTGGATTTTTTTTAGAACAAAAAGTAGAAAATATCATTTTTTTTTCAAAATTTTCGGTCTTTTTCCGTGTATAGCGCAAAAAATAAAAACGGCAGAGGTGATCAAATACCATCAAAAGAAAGCTCTATTTGTGGGAAGAAAAGGACGCAAATTTCGTTTGGGTACAGCATTGCATGACCGCGCAATTAGCAGTTAAAGCGACGCAGTGCCGAATTGTAAAAAGTGCTCTGGTCAGGAAGGGGGTAAAACCTTCCGGGGCTGAAGTGGTTAAATGTAACCTATGTGATAAGGTTGGTCGCCCTTATAGCCGGTGCCCTGAGGCTTTGCACAATAAGCCAGAGCTAGTGGAGGAATTCTTCCGTCAGCATAAAGAAGAGTCTGGGTTGGCAGAGGTTGTACCAGGGGATCCTAGTGTCTCTGTCCCGTCAGAATCTGTGTCTGTGAGGCCCTCTGTGGTGTCGGTGTCCCCCCAGTCTGTGGTTCCTCAGTCAGTGTCAGAAAGTGTGGTTGTCAAGTCTGTGTCTGCACCTATTGTTTCTCCTAGTGTAGTGAAGGCAGTGGAGGGTGCTGGGCCAGCATGTATGGTGGTGCCAACCCCTCCTCCACGGTGTGACATAAGTGCGGCTGGAGGTCGGCAGACACAGAGGGATGGATTGGATGATATTTATAGGCATATTTTGTAAGCTGTGTGTATTGCGTATCCTACAGTCGTATGTGCAGCTTTTCTGTTTGGTAAAGCTTCAATACACTACAGAAGTCTAAGCTTCCTTGGTTTTACCGCAAGAACCTTAATACAGTAGATAGACGCAAAGCAAAACAGAGTGTCATGGTCTGGGGCTGCATGAGTGCTGCTGACACTGGGGAACTACAGTTTATTGAGGGAACCATGAATGTCAACATGTACTGTGACATTCTGAAGCAGAGCATGATCCCCTCCCTTAGGAGACATGATAAGGACCCCAAACACACCTCCAAGATGACCACTGCCTTGCTTAAGAAGCTGAGGGTAAATGTGATGGACTAGCCAAGCATGTCTCCTGACCTAAACCCTATTGAGCATCTGTTCGCCATCCTCAAATGGAAGGTGGAGGAGCACAAGGTCTCTAACATCCAGATGTCATCATGGAGAAGTGGACGAGGACTCCAGTGGCAACCTGTGAGGCTCTGGTGAACTTCATGCCCAAGAGAGTCAAGGCAATGCTCCAAAATAAGGGTGGCCACACAAAATATTGGCACTTTGGGCCGAATTTGAACATTTTCACTTAGGGGTGTTGCCAGCGGTTTAGACATGAATGGCTGTGTGTTGAGTTATTTTGAAGGGACAGCAAATTTACACTGTTATACAAGCTGTACACTCACTACTTTACATTGTAGCAAAGTGTCATTTCTTCAGTGTTGTCACATGAAAAAATATAATAAAATATTTACAAAAATGTGAGGGGTGTACTGACTTTTTTTTTTTAAACAATAAGCTTTTATTGATGTTAAAATATAGCATTTGTACAATCATACTAACATTTGTACATGAGTATCATAAAAATATAACTGTATATAATTCAATTTAATGATAGAGTATTTTACGAGGGAAACCAACAAGATGGCTTTGTAATCAGCCTATCTTTACATCAATTGTTTATTTGAAATACTCTGAATTTATGTATCAAAATCTATTATTTAATTCAAGAGAAAAATAAATTCAATGGTCTATAAAAATACCCTTCTAAATATATATAGTAACAGAAATGAAAAGTAAAGAGAGGGAAAGAAGAGTAAATAAAATATAAGAGAGATGTAATTATTCACATTTCTTTATGTTAAGAGGTATATTCCTATGTGAAAGTTTTATAAGAATCAGAAAATTTAAAGATGATCCACGGCTGCCATATTTTATTAAAATTTTCTGTATTCCCTTGTGCTGTTGCCCTGATCTCCTCCATACCTTTGAGCAGATGTATCTCTTCCAACCATTCTTTAATTGTAGGTGCGGCGGTGTTTCTCCAGTGTCTTGGTATTACTGTTTTTGCTGCTGTGATTAAGAATCTGGTCAGGGAGTTTTTGTATTTTTTAGGGTGCAATTGGTAATATTTATAAGACAGCAAGCAGCGTCTAAATTAATTTTCGTTTTTGTGATGTGTTTTATGATCTTGATTACTTGGTTCCAAAAGGGTTTAATCAAATCACATTCCCACCAGATGTGGTATAGAGTGCCTTCTTCCCGATTGCAGCGCCAGCAATGTCCAGGTATTGTCGGAAACCATTTGTGTAATTTATTTGGTGTAATATACCAATTTGTAAGGATTTTGAATGAAGTTTCCTGTAATCTCACACTGATTGCACACTTGTGTGCAAACACACATGCTTGTAGCCATTGGTCTTTTGTAATGGGTTTGTTCAGGGTTGATTCTCAGAAAGTTTTGTGTCTGTTAGATTCCTGTAAATCGCTGGACTGCAACCAAGTATATGTTAATGAAATGTTCTTAGTGGTCGTACTAGCCAAAAAACATATAGTTTCGAAGGGTGTTAAGGGTCTAAGGAAATGTTTTTGTCTCTGAGTGTTCATGATGAAGTCATGTATTTGTTGGTATTCCTTGAAATGTAGTGGTGTTTGTCCTATTTCTTTTTGTAGATCTGCTTGAGACTTGATTTTGTTGTTCTTTAAACAATGTGCAACAAGAAGTGGAGTGTTCTGTTGTAAAGTGATTGGATGGAACCATCCATTCCTGAGGGGAAGTCGGGGTTTGTTGTCAGTGGAGTTAGTGGCCCTAGTGAGGAGGTAAGTAAATGTCTCTGATTAATTGCTTGTAGGGTTTTTAATGTTGCCCCTATGAGAGGATGTTGTTTTAATTGTTTCGGACACAGGTTCCAAGGAATCCATGGAGCATATGATATCGGAATAGGTCCCATGTTATTTTCCAGTCCCACCCAATCTTTATTCTCTTTGTGGCATGTCCAATCTATGATTCTAGTTAATTGTGTAGCTAGGTAATAATTTTTAAAGTTAGGAAAACCCATGCCTCCATTTTGTTTGTTCATAGTAAGTAAATTTAGACTGATTCTAGGTTTTTTGGAGTTCCAAAGGAATTTTCTTAGCAGGGAGTGTAGGGATTTAAAGAAGCTTGAAGGTAATAATATGGGTACTGTTTGGAAGAAGTATAGTATTCTGGGTAAAACTGTCATTTTAATTATAGCTGTTTTACCAAACCACGAGAAGTACTTTATTGTCCATTCTTCTAAATCTTTGGTGATATTTTTTAAAAGTGGCTGAAAATTGGCTTTATACATGGAATCCAACTTTGGGGTTAATTGTATTCCCAGGTAGGTGAGGGATGTTGTTTCCCATTTAAATTTGCAGTTGTTTTTTGTGTTATTTAATGTAGCCTCCCTAAGTGTTAGGTTCAGCGCTTCAGATTTGTTATATTTTATTTTGAAGTTTGATATATAGCTATAATGGGAAAATACATTACATAGGTTGGGCATGGTAATGTGTGGTTGGGATATGAAGAATAGTAAATCATCAGCGTAAGCTGCGCATTTATATATTTTGTTTTTGACATTGAAACCATGAATGTCAGGTATTTTATTTATAATGCGAATTAGTGGTTCCAGGGTGAGAATAAATAGTAGGGGTGATAATGGACATCCCTGTCTTGTCCCATTTTGAATTTTTACTTTGTCAGATAATGTTCCATTTATTTTAATTTGGGCTGTCGGGTTGTAATATAAGGCCTTTATCCAAGCTAACATATGTGATTTTAAACCGATATGGGAACATACGGCAAATAAGAAGTCCCACGACACTCGGTCGAAGGCCTTCTCCGCATCGGTTGATAATAACATGCCTTCGTGTTTATCTATGTGTATTTTATGTATGAGATTCATGGATTTGATTACATTATCTTTGGCCTCTCTGCCAGGCATGAATCCCACTTGTTCAGGTCCTATTAATTGATTCAGTAATGGTCTTAATCGGTTTGCTAATCGGTTTGCTAATATTTTCGTATGAATTTTTAGATCAAGGTTAAGTAGGGATATTGGTCGGTAATTGGCACAGTCTGTTGGATCTTTATTTAGTTTGGGCAATACTGTTACATGTGCTCTCAGAAAGTCTTCAGAGATGTCATGTGGGTTTTTTAGGGAATTCAATGTTTTGAGAAGATGTGGTATCAAAATGTCGGCGAAGGTCTTGTAATAATAGGCTGTGAGGCCGTCTGGTCCGGGGCTTTTCCCCGATTTGAGGGATTTAATGGCTTCAATCATTTCCTGTTCCGTTATCGGTTCTTCTAATGTTTGTGTGTCTATGTCTTTCAGAATGGGGAGGCCACTGTCTGAAAGGAATTTGTGAATTATTTATTTTCTTGATCCTATAAGGTCTTTGAGTTTATGTGTAGAAGGTAAGTTGTATAGGTCTGTATAGTATTCTTGGAATCTTTGGGCAATCTTTTGAGTATCATTAGTAATTTGATTTTGTTTGGTCTTAATGGCCAATATGTTTGTAGATAATAGGGTTTCCTTCAATGCTTTTGCTAAAAATTTACCTGATTTGTCTCCGTGTTCATAAAAGAACCCCTTTCACGAAAAAAGGATCCTTTGGGCTTTGAGGTTCAGGATGGACTGTAGTTTTTTCCTTAATTCAAGTAGAGTCGTGGCTGCTTCAATCGCTAAAGATTGTTTATGTTTGGTTTCCATATCTCTTATGGCCTGTGTTAAAGCCATGAGTTCCTTTTCTGCTTCTCTCTTTTTTGCAGCCCCCAACCTGATAAATTCCCCTCGGACCACGCATTTGTGAGCTTCCCATATGTTCATAGGTATTATGTCTTCTGACTCATTTTCTTTAAAGTAATATTTAATCGTTTCTGATATTTTGTTTGTGTCTGCCATATCAGTAAGCAGAGAAGGACTTAACCTCCAATTTGTAGTTCTGGGCCTTCTAGCCTTTTTATGTAGAGTCATCAATATGGGTGCGTGGTCCGAGAAGGTCTTTATTCCAATCTTAGCTGATTTTAGGAGGGGTAAGTCTCTTTGTGAGATAAAAATATAATCAATACGTGTAAATTTGTTATGTAATGTTGAAAAATATGTAAAATCCTTCCCTGTTGGATTACATGTACGCCACAAGTCTATTAATGTGAGAGAGGCAAGGAGTGTTTTGATTTTTCTAAATTTTTTATATGGCACACTAGATTTGCCATCTGAAGTGTCCTGTAGGGGATTCAGTGCTAGGTTGAAGTCCCCTCCAAATACAATACAGCCTGTCGCGAAACTTTTTAGTTCATCAATTACTCGTTGGCAAAATGTGATTTGCGCAGTGTTAGGAAAGTACACGTTGGCCAACATAATTGGAGTCCCTGCCCAATTTCCTTTGAGGAAGATATATCTTCCTTCTGTGTCTGTCAGTTGTTGTGAGATAACAATCTCTGAATTCTTGTGTAATAGAATGGAAACTCTTTTGGATTTGGATATGGAATTGGTTGCGTGGAACACTTGTGTGTATTGTTTGTCGTGTAGTTTGGGGATGTTACCTGTCTTGAAATGAGTCTCCTGGAGAAACACCACCGCTGGTTTAGCTTTATGTAGTTCTCGAAGTAACGATATTCTTTTTTCTGGTACGTTCAAGCCCCTGACGTTGTGAGATATTACAAAAGAATGATTATTGATCATTGTATATGACATTTTGATATATTATAGGTTATTGCCTATTTGTTTGTGAAACAACCGTGGATATTCCGATGTCGGATCAAATATTATAAATAAAAGTAGAAAGAAAAAGAGAAAAAAATAAAAAGGAAAAAAATGAAAGAAAGGAAAATGAAGTTTAGTTACTCTCTAGATGAGTGTCACAAGTAATAAGAGGTAGTAAACACGTCTCCAGGTGTTAGCCTAGGGAGAAAAGTGTAGTGGATATGTGTTGGTAGATGCCAACGCACATCCACTGGTGGGAGCAGTGGGAGGTAGTTACTATAAGGGATCAGGAGGTAACTAAATCTTAAAACCTGATCAGTTAACCTGTTGTAAATACTAAAGTGAGTATGGACTCCCGTGACTCAGCTTACAGCATATAAAAATGGGATAAGTCATGATCCCCTTCCAGCCGTTGGGCGGTATCATGAATTTATATAACCTTGTAACAACGAGAGCAGTGGTGCACAGCAACATCCATGCACCACTCCTCTAACAAATCCACACCGGGACCCCCAAACGCCCCCTAAGATGGTTAATTCTTATAGAGGCGGGCATGTGTCTGTATATCTAAAGTAAATAAAATAACATTAATTATGTAACTCTATAAATAATTCTATTGCATGGCCGTTCTCCGAGGGGCAGCCCGAGTCTCCCCCAAGAGTGCGCCACACAAGGCATCACTACACATCTGTCATCGTGCTACCAGAACTATCTTAATTATTGACAATCTGTCAGAAGTCAATCGGGTGAATGCCTCCCCGGCAGCTCATGTCTGACCTGAACCATAATGAGTTCATTTTTCCGCTCACAAATTTTTGTTCAGACATATTTAAATTTTCAATAAATGTCAAATATGTCTTAATGTTGGTCTTCTATTTATATCTTTCTCTAAATGCTTATGTATTGTGTACAGACCAACATGTAGTCTAATACTAGGTAAAAGGATGAACAGTGGGTGAAAGAAACTGCGGACCCAAACCAATGCACTTCGAATTTTGTTCTGTAAGTTTGTTGTTAAAAGCAGAACATAATTCATAACCTGTAAAGGAATCACTTAATGTGTTACCATTTTTCATTAATAGGTGTTTGTGTTAGTTGTTGAAGGGAGGTAAAACAATTTTATCATCAATTCCTTCTAGTCGTGCCTTAAGCTCAAATGGTCATAAACATGGTTATGATAACAACAAAGGAAAAAATAAAAAATAAAAACTGAAAAATAAAAGGCGGCAGTCATTTTCTATTTAAAACCTTCAGGGTAATGAACCTTAAATTGCATTAGATATGTTATAGGTGCAACATGCCATATGCATGTTTGTTTATAAGGGAGTTTTTGTTGTGTCATTCCAAATCCTTCCATTAGGTGTCGCTCTTGTTGAAGAGATCTTATAAGGATTCAAAAGTGTCTATAACAATCCTATTGAAAAACTCCCAGAGTCAGGAGATTAAACATTGATATGATGAAGTCGAGTGTTCACAACTGCCATGCGGTGTCAAAGTAAGTTCTCACTCCTATTATGGCTGGTTTTGTGAAGAAGAGAGCTGCAAATGTCAGATCAAATATTCTGGTATATACTGGAGAGTCAGACAGAGTGTAACTGGTGTAAAACACACATTATCCTGTAGCTTTATGCCTTGGAGGTGTAGAATGATCTGTTTGATCCAGATCCTGTATATTTGTCAGCCTTTGGATGATGGGGGTCTGGAGGGTGATGCTTGTGGAGTTGTGGGTGGAGATGATCCTTGTGGTGGGATGCGAAATTCCTTGTACCATTCTGGTAAATCAATCAAAGGAAGTTGTAGCTGCTCACAAAATGTTGGTATATCTTCAGGCATTCTTAGGTAGTGTTGTTTCCCTGCAAATGTGGCATTCAAGGCAAAGGGAAAACGCCAGCGATATGGTATGCCTTTTTCCTTTAATGCAGTAATCATGGGACGCATGGCTCGTCTGTTCTGCAATGTAATGTGTGATAGATCTTGGAACAGTGTAACAGCATGTGCTTCAAACAGGATTCTTTCATTGCATCTAGCTTTGTTTAATATCTCCTCTTTCAATGGGAAGTTCTGCAGGCAGCAAATTATGTCTCTTGGAGGAGCTGTGTCTGGGGGACGAGGTGCTAGAGCCCTGTGAGCTCGGACAAACTCAATATCAGTGTCCTTAGGGCGATCTAGCAAATCATTAAAAACTGCTTGTAGTGTTGATTTAATTTGTGCAGTTTCTATATGTTCAGGAATTCCCCTCACTCTGATGTTCTGCCTGCATCCCCTGTTATCTAAATCTTCTAAATGCCTGTTGATAAGGATTAAGTGTGTGGCATGTGAAGAGACTGCGGATGTCAGCTTCTCCACGGCTCTGGCTCTTTCAGTGTGAGATAAGCGGTCTGACAAGGCTATAAAATCTGCTCTTAAGTCAGTAATAGGTGAGGCAAATGAATTTTTAATGTCTGCTGCAAATTTTGTCATTTCTGAGAAGCGCAGGGGATGATCAGGGTGCTCTGAGTCTCTTCCCATATCTTCTGAGGCTGACATAGAATCCTCACTGTTTGTTACCTCATGCTCCAGCGGTGTCATCTTGGAAGCAGCACGTCCCCTTGTCCTCTGAGCTTTTGGCTCAAATTTCTCTGCAATGCTGTCGGATCCTGGGGTGGATTGTGATCTGTGCTGTCTTTGGTTTGTAAGCAAGCTGTCTCTTCTGCCCATCGCTGATTTTATCAATGCTGGAAGGGGTTTCTGAGTCACGGAGGTGCAGGGCTCAGCTAAACAGCTTCCATTCCCCTCGAGCTCCAAGCCACGCCCGTGTACTGACTTTTGTGAGATACTGTATGTACATGCTTTCCAGTGTCACTTAAAACTGCCCCAAGGTCTTTCAGGTAGCCATGTTGGAGTGGAGATTTTCTTTCAAAATAGTTATGTACAGTATCAACAGATCCGTCAGATTTCTTCTCCTTCTATACTGTAGGTAATCAAGGGGTCCTTGGGGAGAGTACCAGATACATCCATATAATCCAGGAGGACATGCCAGTAGTCCCTTGTTTTGTTCCCCTATCTACTGTATATTCCTATCTCCTGACAATTTTCCTCTATTCTTTCCCTTCTTTCCTGGCTTCCACTTTCCCCCCTTTTCCCCCAACGATGTCTCAATCAAAATCTAGTTCTCCCTACTGATCTTCTCCCCCATCTTTTCTGGACCTATTTCTTTAACTAGTGTACCAGGTTCTTTATCTGCAAATATTACCTCCCTAAGGGGCCACTAGCACTATCATTTTTGTTATTTCTATTAGATGATTTAGCCCCTCATGGGCATTGTGGTTGTTTTTATTTCCTTTTTTTTTGCCTGTTTTCTTTTCAATATTTTTATTGGTTTAAATGTATATAAAAATACAGGTTACATTCAAAAATAGGTACCGTTTGTCAGGTGAGAGAACCGAGGTGATACAGGTATTCAGCAAACATTTTCTGGCTAACTTGCACCTGTATCCAATGAACCAGTACAGGTGCTTCATTGCCATGTTAAGAATAAGAAAGAAGGAAAGAGAGAGGGGATAGATCATGTTTGGACCACATGGACATATTTGCTTCAAGTTTTTTGAACATCGGGGGGTAATTGGCAACAAATAGCGTGTTGTATCTAGGAGTCAGGTTGATGCCTAAATAAGGAATATGTGTAGAGCACCAGGTGAAAGGAAAATATGTCTGTAGGCATTTAAGAAGGTCTGGGGGGTATTGAGATGTTTAGGGCTGCGGATTTGGAGACATTCCTTACTTTCGGTGGTGGTCTCATATGGTGTCCATTACACAGGAGACTGAAGGGGACTACATTATGTCTGAGAGTCTACATATGGACTAACAATTCAAGATTTTGACACTTTTGCTTACCTATCATCCTGTTCTTTACATCACTTTTCACCCAATAAGGAGGACTGTTTGGCACCAGATGTTTTATGCTGTACATGCTTTTATATTTCTCTTCTGTAAAAAGAGGACTGTTTACTATCAGATATTTGATGCTGTACATGTTAGAACTTTTTCTCAGTAGATATTTATGTTATGCATATTAGCTGAGCATGACTCTGTTCCAGGTTATGTTGTTTTTTGTGATATCACACATTTGAGTTGCTGCTGTTTATTTAAATTTTCACTTTTAATTTTCACTTTTTATTTGGAAGCACGGTTTTTCTCCTACATACATTCTAGTATCATCTGTTTGCCAAGGTTGACTGGGTCAGGGCCTGATTCTGTGTGTAGTGAGGGGGGCCAGGGAGTCCAGTGGGGCTAGAAGTGAAGCGTAGTAGACAGAAGTGGCTAGGTCGGTGCAGGATAGGGGTGATTTTGTCATAGTGGTCGTCTGTAGCAAAATAGAGAAGAGAAGGGTTGAAAAAAAGTTTCTGCAGGTAACTTTTAGGTGGTTGCATGGAGAGGAGGTGGAGGAGAGGGAGAGAGTGAAACTAATAAGGTAGTGATCAGAGAGAGGGAATGAATAGTTGGAGAGGTTGCATGGAGTGTGTAGGTGGGAGAAAACGAGGTCAAGGGTATTGCCTTCAGAGTGAATAGGAGCATGTATCCATTGCTGTTAACTAGTGCTGGCTGTAATTAGGTGCTGTCTTTAATCTGGCACTGGATATAGTCAGGAACTCTTTGTTTTTTGGCACTGGCTGTACTTAAGCAATGGCTGAAATTAGACACTGGCTGAAATCTGGCACTATCTGACTGTAATCTGTCATTGGCTGTGATCAGGTAGGTACACTGTGAAGAGGTAGGGACACTGATCTGATAGCAGCACTGTGAGCTCTGATCTCATGCTCTTGAGTTGCAAAATGGGGTACATTGTTGGGTTTAGAAACACTCCACTAAGGCAGGAGAGGAAAACTCCAGCACTTTTCAGTCTCAGCACTTTGCTAATGTGACATTATGTCAGGATTGAACTGACAAACCTTATTCTCTGGCGTGGCTCCTTTAAATGATTCATCTACTCAGGAAAGTGATGAACTATGGTCCTTATCTTCAACAAACTATTGACCCTTTACCACTAAAAATGAATTGGCTGCACCGTGGTAGCTTAACCAGGGATTATTTTTACTTAATGTGTCTAGGCAGTGCACTCATTTTAACTTTTGCCAACTTTATTAGACAGAATTAAAAATTACTAAAGAAAATCATTCAACTGTATTGTAAATACAAAAAAAGCAGGGGGACGCACACAGTTCGATTTAAATAGTGTGAAAAGATTTACTATATCAAAAAGAGCTGGATATACAATTATCGCTCTTTAATGATAACGTACGTACAGTGTCTAGGGGGCATTGCTGCTCATTTGCTGTTTCAAATGAAAATTAGAATTGTACTTTAATTACGCTCCTTTGTTTCTTTTTAATTAAAAAGAAGAGTTCTGTGCTCTAGCATTCAACACATTGTTAAGGTTAAAAACAATCAAGGAGCTTTCTTAATTTCTTTAAGTGTGCCAGGGTAGATTCATAACAATATATGAAAGCACCAGGTAGTGTTATGTTACTGTAAACTCAGCATGAAAGAGAGGGATAAATGCAGTCAAATGCTTCCCCACTGAGATTTTCTGAAATCTGTGTGATGGTAATTATCTTCTCATTCTGGAAAGTCTAGCTTAACATCTTTTTTTTTTTAAATGTGTGTTTGAGGGACTCTTTGTGAATACTATATAAGCCAAAAACCAAGAGGTAAACAAAATGCATTGGCTGGCATTTCTTCATGCTCCTGCGTTTTATTGTTTGTTCTCATCTTTCATAAAACAGAAAGAAATGCATTCTGAAAGCTTTTAAGCATTTTTTTTACCTTTTTCAAAGACATCTTTTTATAGGCAGAAACACTGACTTCTTTCACATGAAGATTGCATATACAATGCTGACATATATAATTGACATTCAGAAAATCTAGAACGTGTCCTTGAATTTTGCCATTCTACCTGTAACATAGAATTTCAAAGTACAGTTTAGACAGCTAAAATTATATTACAAGTATCTTTCAAGCAGACTGTATTAAAGGCTTATCATTTTAACATACATTTATTACATTATTAATTACACAAACACTGTGTGTACCAGGTCAGCATCAGGACCTTAGAAGCTCTGTGACATTTGCCTTAGTCTGGTTTATCTGCCTATCTCAGCGGTCATGGTATTTTTTACACATCAGGACTAGGGATGAGCCGAACACCCCCCTGTTCGGTTCGCACCAGAACATGCGAACAGGAAAAAAATTCGTTCGAACACGCGAACGCCGTTAAAGTCTATGGGACACGAACATGAATAATCAAAAGTGCTAATTTTAAAGGCTAATATGCAAGTTATTGTCATAAAAAGTGTTTGGGGACCTGGGTCCTCCCCCAGGGGACATGAATCAATGCAAAAAAAAGTTTTAAAAACGGCCGTTTTTTCAGGAGCAGTGATTTTAATAATGCTTAAAGTCAAACAATAAAAGTGTAATATCCCTTTAAATTTCGTACCTGGGGGGTGTCTATAGTATGCCTGTAAAGGGGCGCATGTTTCCCGTGTTTAGAACAGTCTGACAGCAAAGTGACATTTTGAAGGAAAAAACACATTTAAAACTACCGCGGCTATTGCATTGCCGACAATACACATAGAAGTTCATTGATAAAAACGGCATGGGAATTCCCCACAGGGCAACCCCGAACCAAAATTAAAAAAAAAAAATGATGTGGGAGTCCCCCTAAATTCCATACAAGGCCCTTCAGGTCTGGTATGGATATTAAGGGGAACCCCAGCCAAAATTTAAAAAAAAAATTGACGTGGGGTTCCCCCTAAATTCCATACCAGACCCTTCAGGTCTGGTATGGATTTTAAGGGGAACCCCGCGCCAAAAAAAAAAAAAAAAACGGCGTGGGGTCCCCCTAAAAATCCATACCAGACCCTTATCCGAGCACGCAACCTGGCAGGCCGCAGGAAAAGAGGGGGGGACGAGAGTGCGGCCCCCCCCCCTCCTGAACCGTACCAGGCCACATGCCCTCAACATTGGGAGGGTGCTTTGGGGTAGCCCCCCAAAACACCTTGTCCCCATGTTGATGAGGACAAGGGCCTCATCCTCACAACCGTGGCCGGTGGTTGTGAGGGTCTGCGGGCGGGGGGCTTATCGGAATCTGGAAGCCCCCTTTAACAAGGGGACCCCCAGATCCCGGCCCCCCCCCTGTGTGAAATGGTAAGGGGGTACTTACCCCTACCATTTCACTAAAAACTGTCAAAAATGTTAAAAATGACAAGAGACAGTTTTTGACAATTCCTTTATTTAAATGCTTCTTCTTTCTTCCTTCATCTTCTTCTTCTTCTGGTTCTTCTGGCTCTTCTGGTTCTTCCTCCGGCGTTCTCGTCCAGCATCTTCTCCGCGGCGTCTTCTATCTTCTTCTCCTCGGGCCGCTCCGCACCCATGGCATGAGGGGGGAGGCTCCCGCTCTTCTCTTCATCTTCTTCTCTTCTTCATCTTCTTCTTCATCTTCTTCTTCTTCTTTTTCTTCTTCTTCTTCTTCCTTCTTCTCTTCTTCTCTTCTTCCTGTCTTCTCCGGGCCGCTCCGCAATCCATGCTGTGGCATGGAGGGAGGCTCCCGCTGTGTGACGGCGTCTCTTCGTCTGACGGTTCTTAAATAACGGGGGGCGGGGCCACCCGGTGACCCCGCCCCCCTCTGACGCACACATGACGGGACTTCCCTGTGGCATTCCCCGTGACGTCACAGGGAAGTCCCTCAAGTCACCGTGCGTCAGAGGGGGGCGGGGTCACCGGATGGCCCCGCCCCCCGTTATTTAAGAACCGTCAGACGAAGAGACGCCGTCACACAGCGGGAGCCTCCCACCATGCCAGCATGGCTGCGGAGCGGCCCGGAGAAGACAGGAAGAAGAGAAGAAGGAAGAAGAGAAGAAGAAGAAGAAGAAGAAGATGAAGAAGAAGATGAAGAAGAGAAGAAGATGAAGAGAAGAGCGGGAGCCTCCCCTCATGCCATGGGTGCGGAGCGGCCCGAGGAGAAGAAGATAGAAGACGCCGCGGAGAAGATGCTGGACGAGAACGCCGGAGGAAGAACCAGAAGAGCCAGAAGAACCAGAAGAAGAAGAAGATGAAGGAAGAAAGAAGAAGCATTTAAATAAAGGAATTGTCAAAAACTGTCTCTTGTCATTTTTAACATTTTTGACAGTTTTTAGTGAAATGGTAGGGGTAAGTACCCCCTTACCATTTCACACAGGGGGGGGGCCGGGATCTGGGGGTCCCCTTGTTAAAGGGGGCTTCCAGATTCCGATAAGCCCCCCGCCCGCAGACCCTCACAACCACCGGCCACGGTTGTGAGGATGAGGCCCTTGTCCTCATCAACATGGGGACAAGGTGTTTTGGGGGGCTACCCCAAAGCACCCTCCCAATGTTGAGGGCATGTGGCCTGGTACGGTTCAGGAGGGGGGGGGGGCCGCACTCTCGTCCCCCCCTCTTTTCCTGCGGCCTGCCAGGTTGCGTGCTCGGATAAGGGTCTGGTATGGATTTTTAGGGGGACCCCACGCCGTTTTTTGTTTTTTTTTTGGCGCGGGGTTCCCCTTAAAATCCATACCAGACCTGAAGGGTCTGGTATGGAATTTAGGGGGAACCCCACGTCAATTTTTTTTTTAAATTTTGGCTGGGGTTCCCCTTAATATCCATACCAGACCTGAAGGGCCTTGTATGCAATTTAGGGGGACCCCCACATCATTTTTTTTTTTATTTTGGTTCGGGGTTCCCCTGTGGGGAATTCCCATGCCGTTTTTATCAATGAACTTCTATGTGTATTGTCGGCAATGCAATAGCCGCGGGTAGTTTTAAATGAGTTTTTTCCTTCCAAATGTCATTTTGCTGTCAGACTGTTCTAAACACGGGAAACATGCGCCCCTTTACAGGCATACTATAGACACCCCCCAGCTACGAAATTTAAAGGGATATTACACTTTTATTGTTTGACTTTAAGCATTAATAAAATCACTGCTCCTGAAAAAACGTCCGTTTTTAAAACTTTTTTTTGCATTGATCCATGTCCCCTGGGGCAGGACCCGGGTCCCCAAACACTTTTTATGACAATAACTTGCATATAAGCCTTTAAAATTAGCACTTTTGATTTCTCCCATAGACTTTTAAAGGGTGTTCTGCGGCATTCGAATTTGCCGCGAACACCCCAAATTGTTCGCTGTTCGGCGAACTTGCGAACAGCCAATGTTCGAGTAGAACATGAGTTCGACTCGAACTCGAAGCTCATCCCTAATCAGGACATTCAGTTATCTACAGAGCATGGCACTGCAAAGAAAGATGTAGCTTTTCCCAGTCTCACCCTTCATCTTCCTTTTTGTTATTTTGCTTCCCTTTGGGAAAAGAGGCTGAGAAGGACTAAGTAAGAGGGTGGCAGCAGTTTAGGAATGCATGCTAAGGTAGGATACAAAACAAACTAAAGCTGGACATAGACTGTGGGAGCCAAATTAAATTTGCTCAGTGGATGGCCCTGCTGGCCTCGCTGTGTTTGACAAAAGTCAAAGGAGCCTAATAGAAAATATTCAACCAAACAGTGGTTAAATCCATTCAGATTCAGCTGCTTATTCTTGCTGAGCCACCTGAGATGCTGGATATTATCTGATCCATTGGACAACTCTTCCTTGTGCCTTGACTACTGCTGAACATTGAACTCTTTGCTACTCCCATGAACTCCTTGAATTAAGCCATGTCTCTGCATGCCCTGTTTGCCAGATTATTGTGCTCTCTTCAGCCAGTATTTCACTCTCATCTTCCCTGCTGCCATCTATATTTTGCTATCACTTGTTTTCGACCCTTGGCTTGTTCCTCGACTATGCATCTGCCTGATCCCAACCTGCAACTACTCGTTACTGAACTTTGGCTTGTTTACTGACTATGCTTCTGTTTGATCCTTACCTGTTTATCCACTACTGGACCCCAACTTCCTCACCTCCTGGTGGGGCGATCCTGAGGAGTGTGACCTGGTACTAACATGCAGCAAAATCCATCTCCACCTTTAGGAGCTCTGGTGAACACTGGTTAGTACTAGGGATGAGCTGCACACCCCCCTGTTCGGTTCGCACCAGAACTTGCGAACAGGCAAAAAACCGTTAAAGTCTATGGTACACGAACATGAATAATCAAAAGTGCTAATTTTAAAGGCTTATATGCAAGTTATTGTCATAAAAAGTATTTGGGGACCCGGGTCCTGCCCCAGGGGACATGTATCAATGCAAAAAAAAGTTTTAAAAACGGCCATTTTTGGGAGCAGTGATTTTAATAATGCTTAAAGTGAAACAATAAAAGTGTAATATTCCTTTAAATTTCATACCTGGGGGGTGTCTATAGTATGCCTGTAAAGAGGTGCATGTTTCCCGTGTTTAGAACAGTCTGACAGCAAAATGACATTTCAAAGGAAAAAAGTCATTTAAAACTACTCGCGGCTATTAATGAATTGCCAGTCCGACAATACACATAAAAGTTCATTGATAAAAATGGCATGGGAATTCCCCACAGGGGAACCCAAACCAAAATTTTTTAAAAAAATGATGTGGGGGTCCCCCTAAATTCCATACTAGGCCCTTTAGGTCTGGTATGGATTTTAAGGGGAACCCCGTGCCAAAAAAAAAAAAAAAGCATAGGGTCCCCCCAAAAATCCATACCAGACCCTTATCCGAGCACGCAACCTGGCAGGCCGCAGGAAAAGAGGGGGGACGAGAGAGTGCCCCCATCCTGAACCGTACCAGGCCACATGCCCTCAACAATGGGAGGGTGCTTTGGGGTAGCCCCCAAAAACACCTTGTCCCTATGTTGATGCGGACAAGGGCCTCATACCCATAACCCTTGCCCGGTGGTTGTAGGGGTCTGCGGGTGGGGGGCTTCACGGAATCTGGAAGCCCCCTTTAACAAGGGGACCCCCAGATCCCGGCCCTCCCCCCTGTGTGAAATGGTAAGGGGATTTCACAAAAAAATTGTCAAAAATGTTAATGACAAGAGACAGTTTTTGACAATTCCTTTATTTAAATGCTTCTTATTTCTTCTATCTTCCTTCGGTTTCTTCCTCCATCTTCTGCTTCTTCTGGCCCCTGTGTGACGCTTCTTCTCTTCTGACGGTTCTTAAATAATGGGGGGGCGGGACCACCCGGTGACCCCGCCCCCCTCTGACACACGGTGACTTGGCGGGGACTTCCCTGTGGCATTCCCTGTGACGTAAGAAGGGGGAGGGGTTACGTAACAGGTGACCCCACCCCCTCTGATGTCACGGGGAATTCCACAGGGAAGTCCCTGTCAAGTCCCCGTGAGTCAGAGGGGGGCGGAGTCACTGGGTGGCCCCGCCCCCGTTATTTAAGAACCGTCAGAAGAGGAGAAGCGTCACACAGCGGGAGCCTCCCATCATGCCTTCATGTATGTGGAGCGGCCCGAGGAGAAGAAGGGAAGAAGACGCCGGCGCCTCGGAGGAAGATGCCGGACAAGAACACCGGAGGAAGAACCAGAAGACCCAGAAGAAGAAGAAGATGGAGGAAGAAACCGAAGGAAGATAGAAGATAGAAGAAAGAAGATAGAAGATAGAAGAAAGAAGAAGCATTTAAATAAAGTAATTGTCAAAAACTGTCTCTTGTCATTTTTAACATTTTTAACAGTTTTTTGTGAAATCCCCTTACCATTTCACACGGGGGTAGGGCCGGGATCTGGGGGTCCCCTTGTTAACGGGGGCTTCCAATTTGTGATAAGCCCCCCACCCGCAGACCCACACAACCACCGGGTAAGGGTTGTGGGGATGAGGCCCTTGTCCCCATCAACATGGGGACAAGGTGTTTTGGGGGGCTACCCCAAAGCACCCTCCCAATGTTGAGGGCATGTGGCCTGGTACGGTTCAGGAGGGGGGGCGCTCTCTCATCCCCCCTCTTTTCCTGTGGCCTGCCAGGTTGTGTGCTCAGATAAGGGTATGTTTTTTTGGGGGGACCCCACGCCATTTTATAAAAAAAATTTGGCGTGGGGTTCCCCTTAAAATCCATACCAGACCTGAAGGGTCTGCTATAGATTTTGAGGGGGACCCCACGCCATTTAAAAAAAAAAAATTGGCTGGGGTTCCCCTTAATATCCATACCAGACCTGAAGGGCCTGGTATGGAATTTAGAGGGACCCCCACGTCATTTTTTACAAAAAATTTAGTTCAGGGTTCCTCTGTGGGGAATTCCCATGCCGTTTTTTTTTCAATGAACTTTTATGTGTATTGTCGGAC
Source organism: Lithobates clamitans (assembly GCA_037952925.1). Lineage (NCBI taxonomy): Eukaryota > Metazoa > Chordata > Amphibia > Anura > Ranidae > Lithobates > Lithobates clamitans. The sequence continues at coordinate 7,954,176 of JBBGZY010000605.1, read as the reverse complement.
CAGCAATTCATTAATAGCCGCGAGTAGTTTTAAATGACTTTTTTTCCTTTGAAATGTCATTTTGCTCTCGGACTGTTCTAAACACAGGAAACATGCGTCCCTTTACAGGCATACTATAGACACCCCCAGGAGCGAAACTTAAAAGGAATATTACACTTTTATTGTTTCACTTTAAGCATTATTAAAATCACTGCTCACGAAAAAACGGCCGTTTTTAGAACTTTTTTTTGCATTGATCCATGTCCCCTGGGGCAGGAGCTAGGTCCCCAAACACTTTTTATGACAATAAGTTGCATATAAGCCTTTAAAATTAGCACCTTTGATTTCTCCGATAGACTTTTAAAGGGTGTTCCGCGGCTTTCGAATTTGCCGCGAACACCCCAAATTGTTTGCTGTTCGGCGAACTGGCGAACAGCCGATGTTTGAGTCAAACATGAGTTTGACTCGAACTCGAGGCTCATCCCTAGTTAGTACTATGACTCTGCACCTCAGGTGAGCCTGTGTCATCTGCCATGGTGACTGCCTATATACCTATCCTGCTAGTCGGTGGTAGTACTGCTATAGCAACTGGTCTTCGAGGCTGAACCCTGATTGTGACATGGTGATTCTGCCATTAACATACTTTCAGTCCTAGACTGACAAATGACAATGCTCACTCACACTTCTGTATCAGGACAGTAGAAACAATGTAGGACAGTGGCGGCACCACCCCTACTATTGTCTATAGTATAGAGTAGTGTGTTCTGTAGTCCTCAGGCATTGCTGAGAACATAATAATTGATAACAGTCACTACATGCAGAGAGCACAGGAAGAACCAGCTCACAGATATTTTTTTAACTTTTGAAAGAGATATAGAAACACGCTTTCAATAGTATATTTAAAGCATAAGTCCACTTTTGTTGAAAAAAAACCTTCCCCTCTGGGTGAGCTATGTACATTGCAAGGATTATAACAACCTTTGTTGCAGATTCCTAACTTTTGTTATTCTGAAGAAATCCATTTGTGTTTGTCTGTGCCTCTGTACTGAGTGGGTCTAATGGGAGTGGTTTTATAAATAACTGTCAGGTGTGCACCTGCAGGGCACTAATGAGGAAATCTGCTGGGCCTGCATCCCTTTAGATGTGCTCCTATTGAAAGTATATCTCCAAAAATGACATTTTTGTTGCAGGGGATGCCTGAAATCTGACTTGTATCTTAGGCAGACTTCAGGGAAAATTGGTGAGCCAATCACACAAGCATGGAATGATGTTTCTGGGGAGTGGTCAGTACACACACTGTGTACAGAAGGGTAGTTTTTAATAACATTAAATTACAATATGATTAGTGTCACAATTATATGTGCTATATTATTTTTTCTTTATGTGCTATTTTTCTCCTCCACAAAAGTGGAGTTAACCTTTAACAGGCCAAAATGTACCAAATAAGAGGAGCTCATTGTTAGGGCTCACATACACTTTAATATTAGGAAATTGTGAAAACAGAAATACATAGGAAAGACAGCTGATGAAATCAGATTTCATCTGAATTAGGTCACTAAGTAGCATATGACTGTTGGCGATAGATGCCCAATGCCACCGGGTAAATCTGCTTATTTAGTCAACTGGTAAGTACATAGCTTGTAAGTGAGTACACTGAGAGAACAGTGTTCTGTCCTGTTCAACAAGTTTGTCACATTCAGTTTTGAGACAAGATTGACTGACACCTGTGACATAAGTTACTTAACAAAGAGATGCTAAAATAAAGTCACGGTTTCATAGTAAAATACATGGTTAACAACATATGTCAAGAAGAATTGCAAATATCCAATTGGTGGCAAATCCCAACATGTTCTTTATTTAAATCAACAGAGCAGATATTTTGAGATGTGCTTATCACTGCCAGCAAACATACAGTACATCTCCGAACATAAGCTAAAATTAGCTGGAAACAAAATTGGATGTAGTAGGTACAGCTTGGAAATGTAGCCATTCATGAGTCTGTGTAAAATACAACTTCACATTTAGTGGATATAAAGAGCTAACTGGTTTCTTATGCAGGTTTAAAATGCCTATAGACAAGCCATTTATTGGCAAAGGAAGCCTGATAGCCTGAAAGCCTGAAGACTTTTAAGGTTTACAGATAATCGGGTAGGTAAGGTAGAAGATGCGATCACTTATGCACACACACACACACACAAGCACACATTAAAAATAAAAATGTAAAAAATTTAAATTACAGTGAAAAATTTACCACCAGCGAATGTTTAGTGAAAGTCAATTCCCCCGATTTATAAATACGTTTCTATATCTGCAGTCATAAGGCTGCTTTATCATTTTAAGTCTTTAGATCAAATTGCATAAATCAAACATCTTCATACGCAACAGCAACCTTATCATTATTTTCTTAGACATTATATTTTAAAAGTATGAAATAATGCAATCATTTTACAATATTTCCCCTATAAAGGAATGAAAACATAAAGACGTTTCCAAATAGTTTTGTATAGGGACAGATTTAAACTTGATCAGGTCTGCATGTGTATATGAAGTTGACAGCATCACAAGTAAACATATGACAACTTTCTTGGCTGAAGTTCAAGCTGACTGCTCATCTTCACATTTGAACACTCACAACTTCAAATACAAAGCATAACACTGGCTTCCTATTTAGGACACACAGGACAGTAATTTTGCTTGACTCATTTCCCATTATAAAGTCAGAGAATGACTCCGATTAACGGAAAGTGGTGTCAATTAATGGTCACTGAACCATGCATATTGCAGACATTTCCACACCTTTGTCTGCTGCTAAAAAGAGACAGTTTATTTATCACTAATCAGTCTTCTCTGACCTTTTTTTCTTTTTTTTTTTTTCTGTTCAAATGGCATCTGTAAACCTGCACATAGATATCTCTGAAGAAAAGTATACCTTTTTTCAATGCTGTCCTTCAACACTGAGAAAAACCCTTTGAGGTGACACATTTTCTTTGTGTCCTTCAACTTTTTTTAGGGCATATTTAAAAAAAAAGATAATCTGGAGTTCACCAAACATTCACTACACGTGAATTTTCCTCATATAATGTTTTAAATTACAGTGAATAATAATTCACCACCAGCGAATGTTTAGTGAAAGTCAATTCCCCCGATTCATAAATACGTTTCTATATCTGCTGTCATAAGGCTGCTTTATCATCTCAAGTCTTTAGATCAAATTGCATAAAGCAAACATCTTCATACACAACAGCAACCTTATCATTATTTTCTTAGACATTACATTTTAAAAGTATGAAATAATGCAAACATTTTATAATTTTTTCCCAATAAAGGAATGAAAACATGTCACAAGAGTTCAATTAGGAAATTAACTTACTTTATTTTAGCATTTTTATTTTGGAAACCAAAGTATATTCATTTTATTTTCCCCTAGGGGCCAGTCATCAGCAAATGCAGATTTGATGATGTCACACATGTTGAATAGGTTTTAATGTGAAATAATTAAAGCTTGCCAATTCAGGGTGATGAAAAATCTTTATCCTACTGTGTTTATGAGCAAGTACCTGCTAATTTGTAAATCCATTATTCTTCATGCAATTTCAAAAGTGATTTTCAAACTGTATACTTTTTTATTACTTCTTCATAATAATGCTGTAAAATACACATCCATATGCATACCAAACACAGAGTTTCTATAATTTATAGTTTGTTGTTCTCATGTTCTAAAAAGAAAATTTGATTTTATACAGAAAATGAACATTGGTCTTTCCTGCAGGATGAAAATTGTATTGTTTGTTTAGGAATAAACCAATTTAAAACAAAATGACCTGTAAAATAATCAGTAGCTCTTCGAGACTTGCAGGAAATTGAGTATGCATTATTTATGATGGCTTCCACAGCTCAAGAAAGAAAGACAGAAATATTCTGTGAATGTAACAGTTATCAGAAAATCTTGCAATAATTCATATATCATTATGAAGTAGTATGCTTGGGAAAACATAAAAGATACTGTATCTGATAGAAAATGTCAAAGAAACTGATTGAAAGGACAGAACAAAATCCTTACCAGGAATTGGTAGGATATTTTTTTGGAATATCAGTCAAGTGTTATCATCAAAGGGATCAAAACACTTTGGTGGCGAGACCTCATCTCTACTCAATAGGGTATATGGAAACCATAAAATAATAACTCACACCACGCAATGTACTGATAGTGTAATAATATAGTGGACTTCAGAAACTTTATAAACCTAATTTTTTTTTCTGAAAGAAGAACCAATGTGATATATTTTTCAGTAGTATTCTTTTAGAATGTGTAGATACATTAAACTGTATACAGGCATACCCCCACTTTTAAGTACACAAGGGTTTTTTCTTACTAAAGCTCGAAAGTGCAAAATCCAGCTCACTTCTGCATAGAAACCAATGAGCTTCTAACCCCAGCTTGTTCAATTAAGCTTTGGTAATAAAACCTGGAAGCACATTGGTTTCTATGCAGAAGTGAGCCTGATTTTGCACTTTCCAGCTTTAGTAAATAAACCCCATTGTGTACTTAAAAGTGGGGTATGCCTGTACTAATTTCGGGGCCAATAAACATTAATGGAATCAAAGCTAAACTCCAGAGAGTCATAAAAGACTGTAATCATTACCACTTCATTATTATTATTTTTTTTTAAAGTCATTTGTAAATACTTGAATTTGACTTGAAATCAGCCTCTTGAAGTTATTATACAGCACGGCTGAAGTGTAAGAGGAAGAAGAAGCACAAGGAGCCAATCCGTTCATGTGCTGAAAAGGAGCAGGGGAAGGCCGAGTGACAGAGAAATGAGCTAATCTCTGTGCTGTTTCTCCTTTTAGGCTCTGTCTCCACTATTGCAACCCCAAAGTCGCGTGATTTACAGTGCGACTTTGCAATGTGATTTTTGATGCAATGTCATGCGACCAGTGAAAACCATCTGAAAATAAGTGGCACCGAAGTTGGAACAAAGTAGTGCAAAAACCTTTTTGGAGTCGCTGTGACTTGAATCGCACCAATTAGAACGGGGACCATTGAAATACATGGGTTTTGACTTGACATGCGACTTGACACATGTGGCAAGTTGCACAACAACTCGCAGTAGTGAAAACAGAGCCCTACTGTTCATGACAGCCTTTGTAAGGTACATTGAATTACCTTGGCCACCAGATTGAGGAGACCTAGTGTTGGGTAAGAAGTAGTGCATGGAACAGCTGTGGATTGAAGGTGAGTATTTCAGAGAATGCTGTTTTTGCTGTTATCTCTTTTTTTATATATATTTATTGAATATTTTCAAGTATTTGGAGTTCTACATTCATTTCTTTAGATAAATCACAAAAAGTTTCAAGCACAAAAAAATGCTTTATTAGACAGTACTACTACATCTACCAACAATCTAATCAATTCCTCACAGTTCTCTAGTATACTGTATATATACCTAAATAGACAGTCAACTTGGGGTGGAAGAGTCACCAGTATTTAATATTTAAGCAATAAAGAACTGTCTGAGACTCAAACAAAACCACTATTCAAATGCTCAGATAAATGTACCAGACAAAACATGCCAATGTGATATGTATAAAGAAAATTTGTATTTTGTTTTGGTTGGCCGTTCACCTAATCATTTTAATTAGGGTTTTGCTTGAGTCTAAACCAGGTTTTTATTATTTTTTTGTTGGCTTACTAATACATTTAACTACACGATAACACGCATCTGCATTAAACAAGTGAATAATCTGTAACTAAAACAGACATGTTGTTAGTTCCTAGCCGCAAACCTTCAGAACAGGGCAAGATAGATTTAAATTATGCAGAATTATTGTGTAAACTGCTTCAGACACAGCCTCAGAACTGGGAACATTTTGCTAGAGAACCACTGGACAAAACTGACTTCCTTCTTCCTACATAAACTGCCATTTTGTTTAGAAAAATTCTCAAATTCAGCTAAGGTTGAAGAACTCCCTGTGGTCCCCAGAAAATGTATAGAATGTACAATCCTCACAAATGTTTGAGCTTTTTACAATACACATCTATGCAACCAAATGATTTTAACTGATGCTTTTATCTAAAAAGAACCATCAAAGCTATATTTTCTTTGTAAGGTTCTTCATGAAAGAGTTAACCTTTCTTTAATTATCCCCTTTGGCAGCACATTAGTTTTCTGGCTCACAGATCCAGTTGTTCTCAGCACGGGGCTTTCAAAGCTAAAAATGTCATAAAAAAGTTCCATTAAGTCTCACTAACTTTGAATCTTTCCCTATGTAGACTCTAATATTTACACTTAAAGCGATACTAAAGTCTGTTTTTTTTTTTTTTAAAATAACAAACATGTTATATTTGCCTGCTCTGTGTAGTGGTTTTGCACAAAGCAGCACAGATCCTCCTGTTCTCGGGTCCCTCCTGTCGAGTGCCCCCACAGCAAGCAGCTTGTATGGGGGCATCCGAGCCAAGCCGCATCTCTGTGTGTCCATTCAGACACTGAGCCGCGACTCGGCCCCACCACCTCTCTCTCCTCATTAGCTCACTGACTTTGATTGACAGCAGCGGGAGCCAATGGTTGCTGGGTCTCAGCCAATCAGGAGGGAGAGTTCCGGACAGCCGAGTCTCTCGTACAACATCTCTGGATCGAGATGAGGCTTAGGTAAGTATAAGGGGGGCTGGTGGGAGCTGCTGCACACAGAAGGTTTTTTAGCTCAATTCATAGAATGCATTACAATACAAAACCTCCTGCCTTTAAACAACTTTAATGTTACATGAGCCATAACAATTAAAGGTAACATTACCCACTGCTAGTTTTATTTGCAATTGCTAGTTACCTGTCTTTCATGCTGACTCTCTGGCTTCAATACTTTGTGCCACCAATCCAGAACATGCATGCAGGTAGCAACCTTTATTTTTATATTAACTTTCCTGATATGCATGTTTGCTCTGATTCAGAAAATTACAAAGCATTGAAGCCAGAAGGTCAGAATAACAGCTAGGCAACTAGCATGTCAAGAAGGAGTTCAGCAATAGCAGCACCCATATTATTTTATTGGGAAAGGTTTTCTTTAACCTTACCAATACCAGGTTTCAGTGAAATCAGCAGGAGCCATTGGCACTGCTCTTGGGGATATGTACCCAAACAAATACAATAAAAAAAAATTCTGTTAGACAGATAGCAGTGATTTTAGTGATGCTTAAAGTGGTTTTAATGTTTGAAGAATGCATGAAGGTAAAAAACCTTCAGTGTGAAGCTCCCACCTCAGACCTCCTAATACTAACCTGACCCCCATCCAGTGATGTGTACAAGAGCAGCGTCTCTCTCTCCTCATTTTCTGAGATGCAGCAGCAGGAGCCATCAGTTCCTGCTGCTGCCAATCACAACCAGTGAGGAGAGAGCGGGGGGCAGGGCTCGGGAGTGAGCATGCATGTACAAGTGGCTTGTTATGTGGGCACCCGGCAGGGGAGAGGAACCTAGAGCACCGGCAGGACCTGAGAAGAGAAGGGTTGGGTATGCTCTGTGCAAAACCATTGTACAGAGCAGGTAAGTATAACCTGTTTGTTATTTTAAAATAAAATTGCCTCTACAAAAACTTTAAAGCGAAACATTACAAAATTCGCACCTAATCATTCAACAGTAGTTCATAGAGTTTGTTTACAATGAGCATTTCTTTTCATTTAACCATAGGAGACTGACTGTGTGATGAACTCTTTGCGGATAAATCATTTTGCTTTAATGCTTATTCAAAGATCTCCTAATGTATGCATAGTTTGCATTTACTAACAATATGATTTGTTCAATTCGTATTTTAGTTCTACAACATTGTAACTTTTTGTTTTCTCTCTTTGTTTATTTGACAAAAAATTGTGTACTTACTGCTTTCTCTATTGCTATTCCTGATAGATATGTGCAATGTGACAAAACATTCCATGTGAAATTCTTGTTTTGCAATAACAAATGCCATATGTTTTACTGAACAGAACTATGTATACTTCTTAATAAAAAATATTGAGACAAAAAAAATACAAAATTCCTTTAAATTTCATGCCCAGGGAATGCCCTGACCCTGCCTGTGAAGTGACACATCCATGCAATGTTTACAACCATGTATGCAACATACTAGAGCAGGGATATGCAATTAGTGGACCTCCAGCTATTGCAGAACTACAAGTCCCATGAGGCATAGCAAAGACTCTGACAGCCACAAGCATGACACCCAGAGGCGGAGGCATGATGGGACTTGTAGTTTTGCAACAGCTGGAGGTCCGCTAATTGCATATACCTGTACTAGAGCAACACTAACATTTACAAAGAAAGCATGTTTTAGATGGCAGCAAAATAACAACTGTAATGCCCCGTACACATGATCAGATTTTCTGATGGGAAATGTTGGATGTGAGCTTTTTGGCGGAAAGTTCAACTGTGTGTATGCTCCATCGGACAATTGTTGTCGGACTTTCCGCCAACAAATGTTGGCTAGCATGTTCTCAAATTTCCCGCCAACACATGTGTGTTGGACTGTGTATGTGGACTTTCCAATCGTGTGTACACAAGTCTGTCGGACAAAAGTCCAAAGTACAAACATGCATGCTCGGAAGCAGAAGCGGCCGGTCTTGTGAACTAGCGTTTGTAATAGAGCATTAACATTCGTGACGTGGCAAATTATGAAATCTCCAAATGTAGAGCACAATTCTCTTCTTCTTTAATGGGATAATAATGAAGCTGCTTTGCTGGTGGTACTGATGAAGCTATTGCAAACTAATTTTCAAGGGCTTTTTTTTTCTAGTGATATCAAGAATAATATTATTATGTCATTTGTGTGACTGTGTGTATGCAAGACATGTTTGAGCCAACACCCTTTGGACAAATTTTCACGATTTTGTTGTCGGAAAGTCCATTCGTGTGTACAGGGCTTTAGGCACACGTCTTTCTGGACAGTGGACTGCTGGCAGGAAAACGCTGCTGGTAAAAACACGCGTTTATCAGCATTTTGGGGATTATTTTAGCGTCAGCGTTTTGGTCAATTTACACCAAGTACACTTTCAGCTCTGCAATGTCAAAAATGCTGACGTTAGGCGTTTTTTGTGGTAAGAAAAACTGCTCTTGAATGCGATTTTAGGGTGTTCTGACTACAGCCCATAAACTCCTCTGCTGATAAACATCAAAAAACATCCATGTTACAAAATTACATAGTTACATAGTTAGTCTGGTTGAAAAAAGACACAAGTCCCCCTAGTTCAACCAAAAAAAAAAAAAAGCATACAATCCTATATACACAATTCTATGCCCACAATTGATCCAGGGGAAGGTGAAAAACTCCAGCAAAGCATGATCCAATTTGCTACAGCAAAAAATTCCTTCCTGATCCCCTGAGAGTCAGATATTCTCTGGATCAACTTTACCTATAAATGTTAGTACCCAGTTATATTATGTATGCCTAGGAAAGAATCCAGGCCTTTTTTAAAGCAATCTACTGAGCTGGCCAGAACCACCTCAGGAGGGAGTCTATTCCACATTTTCACAGCTCCTACTGTGAAGAAACCTTTCCATATTTGGAGATGAAATCTCTTTTCCTCTAGACGTAAAGAGTGCCCCCTTGTCCTCTGTAAAAACCTTAAAGTGAATAACTCAACACCAAGTTCACTATATGGACCCCTTATGTATTTGTACATGTTGATCATATCCCCCCTTAATCTCCTCTTCTCAAGAAAGAATAAATTCAGTCTCTAATATTTCCTCATAGCTGAGCTCCTCCATGCCTCTTATCAGTTTGGTTGCTCTTCTCTGAACTTTCTCCAGTTCCCTGAAATGTGTGCATGGACACATAATATAACATAGAGGGGAGTTTAAGGGCTGTTAAGGCTCCCAAAAACGTGAGTTTATCAGCTTCAGTGTGCACGAGGCCTAAGACACTTTATTCTGTCTGTAATTAAAGTGACCAGAGATTCCCTTCATCACTTCCAGACCCTTATTCTGGATGAGGATCTAATGAAGATGTGCATAGAGAAACCCCACACTAAAAAAGCATGGAAACCCCAAAAATCCACACCAGTCCCTTTTCTGAGTATACAGCCTGCACGGCCAGGAAAGGGTGGGGTGAGCATGCACCCCCTGAACCATACCAGGCAGCATGTCCTCAACAGGGGGGGTACCTTGCTAGTGGGGGCTTATCCCCTGGCAAAGCAACTTTTCACCATTTTGATGAAGACATGACCTCTTCTCCATAACCTTGGGGCACCCAGATACTGATCCCCATGTGAATGAGTAAGGGGTACATTGTACTCAATCCCAAAAAAATTCAACACAGCTAAAACACTAACACTCATTGTAATGGAACATTCCAGACTCTGCTTGAGTACTTCCGTCATATACCGCTTCCTCCAGTCTGAATATAGATATTAGATATTACAGCCGCTGACAACCAAGAACTACTGTAAGCAGTACTGGTTTTGGATACTGAACTGGAACATGAACTGTTTATTTGAACAAAATCACACAGGGATATACACTCAGGCAACAATCCCCCCTTCTTTGCATAATGAAACAGGGCGGGGTAGACTTTTCCTCCAACAGTAGCATGACACAGGTGTATTCAAACTTCTCATCTGTAAACTGTCTTTGGGAAGGGCTTCTCACAGCTAATCCACAGAGACAAATACATCCCATAATAGGTTTCTCCCAAGGCAGACACAAACAATAGAACTATGGGATAGAGCCACACCTCAAACGATCTAGTAAAGAGTCTACAACAGTATATGAGACAATATACAATATATATATATATATATATATATATATATATATATATATATATATATACACAGTATCTCATAAAAGTGAGTGCACCCCTCACATTTTTGTAAAAATGTTATTATATCTTTTAATGTGATAACACTGAAGAAATGACACGTTTCTGCAATGTAAAGTAGTGAGTGTACAGCTTGTATAACAGTGTAAATTTGCTGTCCCATCAAAACAACTCAACACACAGCCATTAATGTCTAAATCGCTGGCAACAAAAGTAAGTGCACCCCTAAGTGAAAATATCCAAATTGGGCCCAATTAGCCATTTTATGTCCCCGGTGTCATGTAACTCGTTAGTGTTACAATGTCTCAGGTGTGAATGGGGAGCAAGTGTGTTAAATTTGGTGTTATTGCTCTCACTCTCTCATACTGGTCACTGGAAGTTCAACATGGCACCTCATAGCAAAGAACTCTGTAAGGATTTGAAAAAAAGAATTGTTGCTCTACATAAAGATTGCCTAGTCTATAAGAAGATTGCCAAGACCCTGAAACTGAGCTGCAACACGGTGGCCAAGACCATACAGCGGTTTAACAGGACAGGTTTCACTCAGAACAGGCCTCTTCATGGTTGACCAATAAGGTTGAGTGCACATGCACAGCGTCATATCCAGAGGTTGTCCTTGGGAAATAGATGTATGAGTGCTGCCAGCATTGCTACAGAGGTTGAAGAGGTGGGAGGTCAGCGGGCCAGTGCTCAGACCATACGCCGCACACTGCATCAAACTGGTCTGCATGGCTGTCGTCCCAGAAGGAAGCCTCTTCTAAAGATGATGCACAAGAAAGCCCGCAAACAGTTTGCTGAAGACAAGCAGACTAAGGACATGGATTACTGGAACCATGTCCTAATGAGACCAAGATAAACTTATTTGGTTCAGATGGAGTCAAGCATGTGTGGCGGCAACCAGGTGAGGAATACAAAGACAAGTGTGTCTTGCCTACAGTAAGCATGGTGGTGGAAGTGTCATGGTCTGGGGCTGCATGAGTAATGCCGGCACTGACGAGCTACATTTTATTGAGGGAAACATGAATGCCAACATGTACTGTGACATACTGAAGAAGAGCATGATCCCCTCCCTTCGGAGACTGTGCCGCAAGGCAGTATTTCACCACACCTCCAAGACCACCACTGCCCTGCTATAGAAGCTGAGGGTAAATGTGATGGACTGGCCAAGCATGTCTCCAGACCTAAACCCTATTGAGCATCTGTGGGATATCCTCAAATGGAAGGTGGAGGAGCGCAAGGTCTTAAACATCCACCAGCTCCGTGATGTTGTCATGGAGGAGTGGAAGAGGACTCCAGTGGCAAACTGTGAAGCTCTGGTAAACTCCATGCCCAAGAGGGTTAAGGCAGTGCTGGAAAATAATAGTGGCCACACAAAATATTGACACTTGGGCCTAATTTGGACATTTTGACTTAGCGGTCTACTCACTACGGTTTAGATATTAATGGCTGTGTGTTGGGTTATTTTGAGGGGACAGCAAATTTACACTGTTATACAAGCTGTACACTCACTACTTAACATTGTAGCAAAGTGTCATTTCTTCAGTGTTGTCACATGAAAAGATATAATAAAATATTTACAAAAATGTGAGGGGTGTACTCACTTTTGTGAGATACTGTATGTATATGTATGTATATATATATATATATATACACAATATTTCAGTGTGGTTGTACAGTGAGTCTGACTAGCGCATATCAGACTGGGGTCTTCGGTCACCCTGTGCCCCTAATAGACACAGGGAAACTTACACATAGGAGGATTAACTCCTTGGTTATAATAAACCGGGGGGGGGGTTTCCATCTTCCCATTTTCTTTCCTCCATGTGTGCATGCATGTATATGGGTATATACATGTGTATATATTTAAAAAAAAAAATTTTTTTTTTTTTTTTTAGACCTTTTAATTTGGAATATATTTATCTTAGGTATCTCACATATATTGAAAGGGGAGTCGTATATTTTGCCTATATTATTATTTCCTTGTCAAAAGAAGTTTATTGAGTATACAATATTATAAAGATACATAAAGTAAGTTTACAAGGATCTATAAAGTAAGCTCATTGTTTTACAGTAGGGTTTATATAGGTAAATATCATGAAATTTCAAATATTAAACATTGGGTTCACGTAAACCTAAATTAAAGATATATATCATTTCCTTAGTTACTTTTGTAGGTATTTAAATGATTTATACCTACTATACATATTGTTTACAAATAGAGTGTATATAGGTCAAATAAATTCTGATAATGAGCTTTAATCGTAAGGTGGAGAAAAGGAAAGAGAAAGAAGAAAAAGGGTTGAAAGGTAGAGGTATGGTCCACAAGGTTGTCCCGCTCGTCAGTTTATTATTCTTTTTAGTTCTCTTTGAAGCCTTAGAATGAGTATCTCTGTAAGTCATTTAATCTGTTACCATGGCAACAGGACAGAGTCATTGAAGTTTGACAGGAACTGTTGTTTTATCCAAGGATTACAAAGTTTTTCAAATTTTGGAATTTGATTTTGATCAATGGCTACCATCTTAGCATGGGACATATGTATTATTCATTCTGTGAATTGTTTCTGCTAGTACCAATGTAGGAGATTTCCATGCCTTGGCCACTGTTTGTTTTGCAGCCGTTATTAGTTGGATCATAAGTTTGAATTGAGAGAGTGTTAACCATTCCGGTTTTAGATTAAGTAAAGTTAAATATGGATCTGGTTGTATTATTTTTTTAAATATTTTAGATGCAATCACGAAGACTTCCTTCCAGAAGGTTTGGATTACTGGGCACGTCCACCAATATGTGCCTATTTCTGAGCATCCTCGAAAACAAAGAGCTGAGGTATTAGGTGAATATTTTGCCACTCTAGCGGGTACAAGGTACCAGCGAGTTAGGACTTTATAATTTGTCTCCAGTGCTAAGATGTTGGGTGAAGAGGACTTAGACGTGAGCCATATGTTAGACCAGTCCGTGTATTCTTAAGTTCGTCCCAGGTCCTCCTCCCACCTCTGAACGTAAGAGGGTCTATTAAGATTTGCTACTCCATATAATTGACTATAAAGTGATGAAATTGTACCTTTAGCAAATTGATCTTTTGTACAGATTGATTCAAAAATGGATAATTGGGATAATGGTGTATCCCCCTTTAGGAATGGTGTATAGAAATTTTTGATTTGGAGATATCTAAATATCTCAGAGTTTGGTAGATCATATTTTTCTCTAAGCGATGGGAATGAAAGGAATGATTTAGATGCTATGAAGTCATTTAGTGTCTGAATGCCTGATGTTGTCCAAGCTTTAAAAGAATTTGGGTAGATCCATGCCGGATAAAAGGCCGGATTTCTGATAAAAGAAAGGAGAGGATTGTGTGGAGATTGTAACTGATATTTGGTTTTTAGTTTATCCCAGAGAGATAAGAAGTGTTTAGTTATGGGATTATGAATTTTAAAGCGGTCTTTAGGATCAAGCCATAATAAATTTGATATTAATAGAGGGTCATTTTCTGAAGCCTCTATAAATACCCATAATGGGATTTCCTGTTTTGCATGGTATTTGGACAGACTGGCCAAATGTGCTGCTCTGTAGTAGTTAGTAAAATTAGGGTATCCCAGGCCTCCTTTATTTTTGGGAAGATGTAGTGTGTGTATAGGTATACGTGGTTTAGAAGAGCCCCATATAAACAAAGTTGCTCTTTTTTGTACTATTCTCAAAAAATAGGAAGGAATTGGAATAGGGAGGACTCTGAATAGATAAAGCAATTTGGGTTGAATAGTCATTTTGATTGCATTAATCTTCCCTATCCAGGATAAAGGAAGTTGCGACCATTGTTTTATTAGATTTGTGATCTGTCTTTATACAGGAGGATAATTGGTTGAGAATAAGTCAGAATGAGATGCTGTTAAATGAATTCCAAGATATGGGATTGATTTTTCTGCCCATGTGAATGGGAGTGCAGCCCTAGCCGGGATCAATTCCATGTTTGTGAGCGAAATATTAAGCACTAGGCATTTCTTAGGATTAATCATAAGGCCGGATAGGGCTGCAAATCCATCAAGAGCTGGTATTAAGTTAGGACCAGAGACCTGTGGTGATGATAGAAAAAGTAATATATCGTCTGCAAATATACATAATTTGTGTGTAATACCTCCTACTTCAATGCCAGTTATAGTTTGGTTTGTTCTGATGTATTGGGCCATGGGTTCGAGTATAAGGGCAAATAATAAGGGAGATAATGGGCAACCCTGTCGGGTACCTCTTTCGATATTAAAGGCATCAGATTTGTATCCAGCATATTTTATATAGGCTTTGGGTTTATTATATAATGCTTTGATCCATGTTAAAAAGTGGGGTCCAAAACCCCATTTTTGTAATGAATATTGCATATATTGCCAGGATACTGTGTCAAATGCACTCTTAATATCGAGAGATAGAAAACATAAAGGGATTTTCCGTTTTTTAGCAATATGTGCCAATAACACTGCCCTGCGTATATTATCGCCTGCCTGTCTATTTGGCATGAAGCCTACTTGATCTCTATGTATTAATTTTCCTATAATGCTATTGAGGCGTTTTGCTATTATTTTTGCTAATAATTTAATATCGAGGTTTAACAGAGAGATAGGCCGATAATTCACACAGAAAGTATCATCAGAAAGGGGTTTTGGGATCATACAAACAATTGCCATTAGTGTTTCTTGCCGAAAAGAATGTCCATCTAGAAGTTTGTTAAAAGTTTCAGTGAGAATGGGAGAGAGTATTTCTGAGAATGTTTTATAGTATAAAGCCGAATAGCCGTCTGGGCCTGGTCTTTTGATAAGTTTTAGGTCTTTTATGGCGTTAGCAACTTCATCTATAGTTATAGGCTCATCCAAACTGCTTTTTTGATTCTGAGATAACTCAGGTAAGGTTATTTTTGAGAAGAAGGATTCAGCCTCTGTAGGATTAAATTCATTGTTTGTCTTGTATAAAGTTGCGAGATGTGAGTGAAACTTATGGACTATTTTAACTGGATTACAAGTGTAAACATTTTTTGATAATTTCAAACGTATTGGTTTGAAAGATTTGTTAGTTGAGTTTAATGCCCAAGCCAAATATGAACCTGGTTTGTTTGTATTCATGTAGAAATTGTGTTTGGAGCATTTGAGGGATTTATCAACTGACTCAGTGAGAAATAGATCGTATTCCAATCTAGATTTTTCCAGATGAGATTTTGTACTCTGAGATGGATTATCTTGAAATGATATGTAGGCTGCATTAAAATTGAGTTCTAGTTTTTTTGCTAGATTTTTGCGTTCCCGTTTAAATAGTGCCATTTGTCTTTGTATTGTACCACGCAAGACAGGCTTATGAGCTTCCCACAGTGTTACTGGGGAGATGTCTGTTGTATTATTAATTGATATGTATTCCTTTAAAGCTTGTTCAATGGCCACCTGATGTAGTGGGTGTTTGAGCATTATGTCCGGTAAGTACCACGTTGGGTCATGCGCTTTTGGTATGCCTGAGGCTATAGTAGTGTATACTGCATTATGGTCAGACTACGGAATCGGAATTATATCTGATGCAATAATTTCTGGTATCATTCCTATTGTTAGAAAAATATGATCTATTCTGGTGAAGGTTTAATGAGCGTGCGAGAAATAAGTGAATTTCTTTTTCATTGGGTTACTTTCTCTCCACGAATCTACCAGATTGTCTTTGGAAAGAAGTTGAGAAAAAGGTAATCTAGAGGTTATTTTGGATGATGTAAAAGGTGACTTATCTAGAAATGGGAGGAGGACCTGGTTCGAATCCCCACACTTTATCACTGTTCCTATTTTGTGTGTATTAATCACTTGTAATATATGTGAGAGGAATGGTGTAGGTTGTTTGTTAGGAGCGTAGTAGGAAATCACTGTGATTGCTGTATCCATTATATAACCCATGAGTATCAGGTATCTACCTTCTGGGTCTTTAATTTCTGATGATAAGGTGAATGGTGTGGATCGGTGAAATGCAATTAGAGTTCCCCTTTGCTTGGTACAGGCAGAAGCCATGTAAATTTGTTGATAAAAAGGAGAAATATATTTTGGAGTAGAATCTTTGGTGAAGTGTGTTTCTTGGAGGCATACTATGTGAGCCTTCTTGTTATGAAAAGTACGGAAGGCTTTGGTCCTTTTTTGAGGGACATTTATTCCCTGAACATTCAGGGAAAGTATATTCAGTGGTGCCATGGCAACAGATCAAATAGTTTTGACTTACTTTTTGTTATGCAGAGCTGACTGCGCAGATCAACCTGTGTGGACTGAAGAGATGAATAGATAGAAAAGAAACCAGTGAATTCTGGAGTAAAGAGTAAACAAAAAAACATATGAGATTAGTTGATACATTGTATAAATTATTTTTTGCAAGTAATCACAATTTACCCGTGAAAGAGAATAAATATCTCTCTCAGGGGAATAAGTGCCTTCGTCACACTCCCACATAATATGGTTGGGAGAATGAGGAGGGCTAATGGGGGTACACGGATCTTCCGCTTACAGGAGAGAAGTGCTATGTCAAAAGACATCAAAATGATGTTTCATTAATTGGAGTGCAGAATATAGTTTTTGTTGAAATTATTTATTCCAGGGTGGTTGTATATGGTTAGTCCAGTGTTTCTCAACTCCAGTCCTCAAGGCGCCCCAACAGGTCACGTTTTCAGGATTTCCATTATTTTGCACATGTGATTTGATCAGTTCCACTGCCTTAGTAATTACCACAGCCGTGTCATCTGAGGGAAATCCTGAAAACATGACCCGTTGGGGCGCCTTGAGGACCGGAGTTGAGAAACACTGGGTTAGTCTTGCCCTAGGCTAAATAATTCAGTTAGAAAGGTACTGTTAATAACTTTGGTATTGATGAAGATAGTTTGAATTATTTTGGGATTTTAACTTTTTTAGAGTAAACAATTACATATTTTATTCATATGTAACTGTTTAGATATGTTAACTCATAAAATTGAGGTTGTATTGCTTCAGATTAGAATAAACAAAAACATAATTCTAGGAACTAGTTAGGTAATAATATATTTGTTTTAAGAAAAGAAAGAAAAAGCTTCCATTACTTCTGGATTATTGAACATATTTGTCCTAAAAAATAATAAATCTATTGTTATTACCTGATAATATATAACTAAACAAGAATTTCCTTATTTCACTTATATATTCTAAGGCTATATGAATCAGAAGTAATAAGAAATATAACTGGAATGTAACATGATCCCACACAGTGTGTGACTATCAGAATGCAGTTACATTCAGTTATAAATACAGGTTTTTTATAGAGAACCATCTCTTAGTATAATAAATGAAGAGATATCAGGAATTAGGATGTCAGTCCATTGAATCTTCTTGGTCCATGGATAATGTGGCATAACGGCCTCTTTTGTGAGAATGATGATTCCCATTTTGTTCTGAAATTTTCTGAGTGCTGCCTGAAGGTGAAGATGATGTCATTCTTCTGCGTGTGGGAGAGTTGCTGCTTGTGGGTTCTGTCAGATTTAATTTTAAAAGGGTTTGTTGTAGTTCATCTGCTGATCTGCTTCTGTAAATTGTACCTTGGTTGTTAAATCTGACTGAAAAGAGGAACCCCTATTGATACATAATGTTGTGGCGTTGCAGTTCCATTAGTTGGGGTTTCATGGATCGTCTTTTAGTAATAGTAAGTTGGGATAGGTCAGCAAAAATTTGATAATTGTGTCCTTGAAAATTAAGTTCCTTTTTTTCTCTTGCAACAATTAGTATTTGTTCTTTCATTCTGTAATAATGAAATTTTGTGATTATATCACATGGGGGTCCATCTTTCTTTTTGGCTGTGAGGGCTCTGTGTACTCTGTCCAGTTCTAAACGTTCAATAGGGATATCTGGCTTTAGTTCTTGTAATAGAGCAGTAATAGTAGATTGCAGGTCTGTCACAGTTTCAGGTATTCCCCTTATGCGCAAGTTTGAACATCTGGCTCTATTTTCGTAATCTTCGAGCTTAGTTTGAAGTATTAAATTCTCTTCTTTGAATTGTTCCAATTCTGTTATATTTACTTGGGTTGTAATTTCAATTTCATCCATTTTTATTTCTAAGGCTGCGGTGCGGTTTCCCAGCTCTCTTATTTCTTTGGTTAGGCTTTTTGTTATTTGGTCTGAGGTTTGTTTTATGCCTTATGAAGCATCTTTTCAAATTGTAATAATATTACTGGGGATGCTGAGGAGGCTTGTGGAGAAGTTTGTGATAGGATTTGTTCTGTATCTGACTCAAATGGAGAATCTTGCTGTGACATTTTCTGTCTGTGAGAGCGCCCTGATGCTGTATCTTGTGAGGTGACTGGAGCTGCTTTAGTTGCAGTGAGTGCCTGTGAGCTCTTTGTGAGGTGATTTTTATTTCTGCCACGGTTTCCTCCCAGTACCATATTTCCTGCCCAAACTTTCACAGTTTGTTCGCTGGGGCAAAAAGGTTCAAATGGATACCTTTTGAGCCTGCAGGCTCCGCTTTGTCCTTCTCTTCTCTCCTCAGCGGTGCAGAGCTCTAACAATGCATGTCTGCTCCGCTAGGCTCCGCCCATCTCCCGCTATATTATTATTTCTACCTGTTATACACATGCTGTTTTTACACAGACGATGACATGGCATGTGTTCTGCATACAGCTTTGGCCCGCTTATGTAACACTTCAGGCTGTATTATAAGTTTATATATATGTATGTGGTTTCTGTATCATATGATCTACTAAATAAGTGGCATATGAGCAGGCCACGAATGTTTTGTTTGTTTTAGTTTATTGAATAAAGTTAGACATTTATTTTATACAAATAGATATGATGATATTGTTTGGTTGTACCATACATGGTACAATATCAGTCGTATGACCGATCGGTGGTAATTTTGGAATGTATACATTTATATATGATTATATTTGTATGTATTTTTATAATTTTTATACATATATCTAGAGATTATGACACTTCCTGTTTATACCATATATGGCACTACATTCATTTGGTTTGACCGATTGTTGGTAAATTTGGATTGCAGGCATTTCGGTCTCCGTTCATGTATTTTGTTGCCACTTGTGATGTATTGATTAATTTTTTGTTTATTTTTATGTACTTATTTTTGATTTGTTTATATTTATTTATGCACTCATACTATATAATATTTTAGCCAGGCGTTCCTATGTATTGTACTGTAGTGGGGCATGGTATGTTGAACATCAATCTTCGTCCTGGATAAGAGTAGTAATTGTATATAGTCGGGCTAATTATCTCCCATTTAGATTACTTATTAATTTGCGCTTAACAGTCATTTCACTCTGTGAATGATTTTTTTGGTATCAGCTGTCCTTTGGATTTGGTTTAAGCATTCAGCGCTCTGGTGGGGTATGGAGCCTAGCACTAGAGTGTCCACGGTCCATGACAAAATGGCCGCGAGGACTGTATTTAAACTGCAGAGTGGCCGTCCAATTATATCCCACTGATCAAGACATGTGATCCCTGTGTCGAACACGCATAGGGGAGGGGCCAGGATGGAGCGAGGAGCAGAAGATCTAACATAGATGAGACACATACCATACCCCCAAACCGATTTACTGCTTTGGAGGCTTTTAATAGAGCGGTGCACTAACGCACCTGGATATTGTGAGTACCCCATTGTGGGGAGTGTATTTTTCATTTAATACATTTACAAAACGATATCACACCATCGAGTTATTTTTTCCTCATATATATCTTTGGAACCGCATTGGAGCCTGACATCTGGTGATCAGCACTGAGCCCTGGGGTGGCTCCTAAGCGTGTTTTGACTTAGTTAACAGCTGAGTCACAAGCTCTGAGGTGAGCATAATACCTGGGGGGCCACTGGTTTGCACCAGAGCATGGTTTGCAGAACAAAGAATACTATGAGCATGCTGGAAAGTAATATTAACGGACATGCATTATACACCTTTTTTTGATATTTGATCTACAGGATTTTCACTTACCACCAATCACTTGCAATGTTGTTAATCAGGACTGTTTATCACGTCAATTATGGGGCACTAAGCACTTTTTGAACTTTTGTATGCACCTTAATGTACTTGCTTCATTGTTTTATGCACTTTGTACTTTAGTGGGCTTGTTTTATATTTTATTGATATATTTTTTTAATTTTGTATGGTTATTTATCTATATTATATTTTGCATTTATCACTTTGCATTTATCACTTTGTGATTCACTCAGAGTGGTTATTCGTTACATTTATGATATTTGTGTTTTTGTACACATTTCTCATATTTATATTTTGGGTAGATCCTATATTTATATACTGATTGGAATTTTACACTCTAGGGCAGCATATTTTTTCTTTTGGATTGTTTGCACGATATATGAGATGTAATCTACGGGTGCAGCTAAGTAGTGATAATCTTTTGGCATAAGATCATTGTGGCTCGCAGGATTTTCTTCCTTTTTGTTTACACATAGGAGGGGCCGGGGGAGCTGGACAAGGAGATCCCAGTGCTCTCCAAGGTAAGCTGGGTTCCACAAGCCTCCTACCACTCTCATGTTAAAGTTTTAACAATGAATCAACACCTACAGTAGCAATATTACTATATGTGGCATGTAAAGCATCGACTAAATACACTAGTAAATTCTTGAACAAATGTTCGTATGAAAATTGTCATCACACTCGATAATTTGATGAATTTTTGTTTTTTTTTCTGTTGGATTCACCCTTATTCAGCAGATCCTTGCGGTTACCCTCTATTCAGCAGATCCTTGCGGTTATTGTCTGTACAATATCACTGTATTGCATTGTTTCTCATTTCCAGAATATTTTGTAATTGTATTCCACGTATGTGCTCATTATTTTATGATTCTCTCTATTAAAATTGATACTTTTTTATATTCTGTCCACACTTCATTTGCCATCTGCCCTGTTTAAAGTCTCACCCATAGGAATTTCTTTCTTTTCAATTTGGTGATAATTTAATGAATGTCCCTTGAAAGAACTTCAAAAAACATTTGCTTTTACCATTTAGTTTTGAGTGAAAACCACATACACTATTAGAAATTTGTTCTATTGAGAAACATTTTTCATTCTGCTCCTTTGATTTCTCATTACTATGGTCAAAAACAAATGTCAATTTGATTCTACTAACTTTTAGAAAATGGAATAAATGTTCTTAAAACAAAAGTTTTTAAATGGAATTCTTCTAGTATATGGCAAACTTTAGTCTGCCTATCTTCATCCACTTATAATTCCAGATCTAGGAACTCTATCCTGTTTTACTAACTTCAGGTAGTGATTCAATATTGTATTAATTATGATTGAAATAATTAACATACCGTACTTACGTTTACTTCATTTCAGGGCTGTCACATGTTACTCTGGGACAAGAGAAACAATCTGCAAAATGTTTTACTTGCCAAAGGATTTGTGTTCCTGTCCACACAGTGCTGGGATTTACAGAGCATAGCCAGGTTGCTGACCTTAATTTTCTCTGCTGCATTTATGCAATACAACTAGGTCACCACTCTGAACTTATTATGTAATTAAATTGTGAAAGAGAAGCAAGCAAGAGTCATCCTTCTGCTTCCTTTTATCTCTTCTCATTTCAGTTTGTTCCTTGTCAGCTCAAGAGCAACGTAGCACTGTAAGTGCTGCCATTCCCTCTCCAAGTCTAAGCTCTGCTGGTCAGTGGACAACAAGACCAAAGTCAAATGCATGCAATAGTTTCTTTTTTTAAATATATCTAATGATGGTTTAATGAATAGATAAGTGCAATATGAATAGATTACTGGAGATCAGCATTAGGTATACTATATGAAATATATACAATTTTTCATCAAAGTTTATGTAAATAGAACATCTTTTTTGTGTGCTCATTATAATGTCTCACTGTATACAATGTTCATGCTTCACTGTGTACAATTTCCCTGTCTTGCCGTATAATAGCATTTTGTGAATCTATTGCAAAAGTTCTGCCAGTAACAATACTTCCTGTTGCTGGCCAATAACACAAACCACTGCCACTCAGTTAGCTGCATCTTTGTCAGCCTGCTATGTGGGCTCCCTCAATTTACCATTGGACTGCGTATTTGATAGACCTTAATAAGCAACCCAATAGCTCATCGAAGGAGTGCACATGGCAGGCTGACAAGCGCTGCTAACATTTGCAAGACATTGTCTTAGAATTGTCAACCTGCAACAGCAGTAAGTGATGTTACTGGAAGGATCTTCAAGTAACAAACTTTGTAATAAATTCACAAAGATATTTCCTTAAGAAAACATATTACATTGAAACAGGATGCAAAACATACTTAAAGTGTTACTAAACCCAGGACCCTGCGTATAACTGGTCCCCCACAGTACACAGAACATAGAAATGCAATAGTTTTAGTAAGCAGAAGCTGCTAATTACCTATTTTCATCAGCAATATATAGCAGTCTTGTGACTTCTATCAGTGTCTGGTTAAAGCTTGTAGGAGGAGTTTTCATTTTACTCTGATTGTCCTATGAGGCTGCAGGACCCCTGACCCTCTGTCTGGACAGTGCTGATTGGCCCTGTGTTGATCACATGCACTCTTCCAAGAGAAAAAAACTCTCTAGCAATACACAACAAACTGAGCATGTGCAGCCTGACTCCAGTAACACTGTCTTATCAGGACCTATTTTTGATTGGGCTGACATGAAAAAACTACTGTGGGCTGCATTATGTTTACTATGGATCACACCTATTTCAAAATGGCACTTCAGAATTTAGTATTTTACAATATTTAATCCCACAGAAAGGGGGAATAAAACATTTAGCTTCAAAATTATATAAGGAGGGAGAGTCCTGGACAGCCGAGTCTCTGTGGATGGAGATGGAGCTCAGGTAAGCATTAGGGGGGCTGCTACACAAAGAAGGTTTTTTTTTTATCTTAATGCATAGAATTCATTAAGATAAAAAAAGCTTCTGCCTTAATAACCACTTTAAGCTTTGTTTATGGATATAAACACATGTGAATCTAAATGGTTAAGTGTTTGAAGTGGGTGCTATAAAAATAGGAACAACTTACTGTAATGTTTACTGCTTCTGTTAAGAGGAAGGTAATAGTTATGTTAAAATCTTACCAAGAGGCAACACACTGCCATGTTGTTGCATCTTTATCATCTGCTTAAGGCATAAAAATACAAATCAGTGAACGAAAGGCTGTTAGGTTATGGCACTGTACAGAACATGCGCAGTACTCTACAACTAATAGTCACAGAGCAAGACTCCTGGCACATCATGCATTCTGTCAGCTCACATACAAATCGAAAATGCAGTGAGACAGAACAGAACATATGTGATTTGACAAGAAAAAATGCTAAAGGTTACAATGTCATAACAGCCTCAGTGATTTTGCAAATCATTCATTTTATAGGATTATCTTTTCAACAGATTATTATTTGTCTTGGATTTCACATGATAAACTACTGCATTGCGTTGCATCATCTGCAATATGTTCTACTGTGAGACATGCTTTATAAATATAAAGAAAACAAGCTGTTCATCAGGTAAGCAGGGGAAATGCACTCGTGGAAAAATACATAAATACAATACATACACTATTGTGCATGAATATTGTAAATTAAGAAGGCTTTCAGAAATAGAAGTGTTAATAGTTTATTATGATCAATTAACAAACTGGAAAGTAAATAAACAGAAGAGAAATCCAAATCGAATCAATATTTGGTGTGACCACTCTTTGCCTTCAAAACAGCATCAGTTCTCCTAGGTACACTGATAGAGAAGTTGGGACCAGCCAGATACATTACTACCTTGATCCTCACCAAAGGCTACTGGCAGATACCTTTAACTAAGGAAGTAATGTAAAATGCAGCATTTTCTTCTCCATAAGGTAATTTCCAATATCAAAGAATGCCGTTTGCATTCTGCTCCAGCTACATTCCAGAGAGTGATGAATAAAAGCTGACGCCCACATCAGAAATACACTTCCGTGTATTTAAACAACATTGCAAGCGGTCTTATGCTGTCTAAAGAAGGAGTTTACTGTGAACCTAGAAAAATGTACTATTGCTATGGAGGAGACCAAGTACATAGGGAACATTGTGGGTAGGGGTTTGGTGAAACCTCAGATGAACAAGGTACTAACTATTTAGGCTTGGCCCTGCCTGGTCATGAAGAAACAGGTACAAGCTTTTTTGGGCATATTGGTGTACTACCACAGGTTTGTCCCTAACTGCGCCACTATTGCTGCACCTCTCACTGACTTAGCAAAGGGTAAGAAGTCAGTTATGGTAAAATGGAATCACAAGGCTGAGGGGGCTATGCAGGAGCTTAAAATGGCATTATGCCAGTATCCAGTTCTGGTTGCTATGGTCTTTTTAAAATATTTTATTTGCCCAAACAGATGCTTCCAGCGTAGGCTTGGGAGTCGTTCTGTCTCAGGAGGTCAATGGGGAGGAATACCCTCAGCAGGAAATTAACAGCTGCAGAAAAGAATTATGCCATAGTGTAGCAGAAATCCCTCACCATTAAGTGGGACCTGGACTCACTACGCTATATTCTCCTTGGCAGGAAGTTTCATCTGTCCCACTGACCTGGATGAGACAGAACAAACATATACATGCCAGGGTTACCAGATGGTTCTTAGAATTACAAGAGTTCAATTTTGTGGTGGAACAAAGGCTGGGAAAACAACACCAGAATGCAGATGCCTTCTCTGTACACTGTAGGGTGTTCCGCATTGCCTCTGACACCTCCGCGTCAAGGAGGGGGTGGGATATGTACAGAACACTGGGAATCTGTCCTGGGTGGCAGGTACATTTCCCAGTATTTGAGTTGTGCTAGAGAGGACTGATTTCTAGTACTCTATGGATTGATAAGTCCATATTAGGATTTTTGGAGGTTCTAAGAGGTTTGGGTGGGAAGGCCCTCCAAACCCTAACTTCCAGGACTCTGGTCCCTAAGGCAAGGGAGTCTTGAAAAGCAGCAGGGTAAAATTAGCACCCGTGTCAGTGAGGCAGAGTGGAGTAGTTCACAAGCTGTGAGCAAAGGTAAATGCTTTGGGAACTGAGACATATGCAGCACCAGGAGTGTCCACCACCACCACTATGTGCTCACCAACCTTGAAGCTGCATGATGGAAGCAACAAACAACGCATGTACACAAATGGTAGCCCAGCTCTGCCTATATTATGATGTTTCCAGGCTGTGATACTTCACCACACAAGGGATCACTCAAGGCATTTTAATGGCACTAAGTGGAGGAAAACTGCTCACAAGATGTAGAGGAGAACTTGTATAGAAGTATAGTGTAGTAATTTATTAATAAAAGGGCAATGAAGCTCATTAAAGACTTAAAATCCAGCCGATTTATGTGTATAAACCAGAGTTACAGCTGCAGGAGCAGCCAAACAATAAATAATATGCAAATGTGCTCACAAAGATGCCCACCAGTTAGGAAACACTTTACGAGCTCTCCTCTTGTGGCTCTATTATGTGAGCACTGGTTTTCCCCCCACTTATTATCATTCAATTGCCCTTAGTGATCCCTGGTGTGGGGAAGTATTGCAGCCTGGGAAATCATAATACTGGTAGAGCTGAGCTAACATCTGTGTACATGCATTGTTTGCTGCTTTCATCATGCAGCTTAAAAGTTGGTGAGTGCATAGTGGTGCTGGTTGTGGACACTCCTGGTTCTACATATTTCCTTGGTGGTGGATATCAAGGATCAAGAAACAATTGTGTTTGTAATGAGGATTTTATTAATTTTTCTGATTGAAGATTACTCATCAACACTCTTTCACCTGGGTGGAAGATAATTGCTGGACATTATAATATTACACAGTGGTTTGTTTATGTTTATTAATAATTTGTTGTTAGTCATTTGTACACTGCATTTGTAGCATTCAAGCATGCACAGGTTTCTAATTTAGGTGCTGCATTCTTTTACAATTTGTATATTGACATTTTAATGCTAGCTACCACTCTCTTTTTCATTTTCTTCTAAAGCACTGAATTTTATTCTTTATTTTACATATTGTTAATTTGTTCTTTCTGTTTACTGGCCATGGGTATCGCTAGTGCTCGACACCTGGTGCGTGTGCCCTGCATCTGTTGGTGATTGCCCTAGGTCCCAAAACTGCAACCTCTTAATTTTTTTTTAAATTTGTGTGCTTCAGCATCTGCCAGCTTTTGTAACATTCAAGAACATGGACATGGATAATATTAATCATATTCAAGAAAGGCAAAAATAGGATTTTTATAACCGCTTACCTGTAAAATCCTTTTCTTGGAGTACATCATGGGACACAGAGCACCATAGTAATCACTATGTGGGTATATAAGCACGTCAGGTGATGGACACTGGTATACCCAATACAGGAAGTTCACTCCCTATATAACCCCTCCTTCTACCAGGGGTACCTCAGTTTTTGTAGCAAAGCAATATACCTAAACCACAGAAAGAGGGGAGGGAGCTTTGTGTCCCATGATGTACTCCAAGAAAAGGATTTTACAGGTAAGCTGTTATAAAAATCCTATTTTCTCTATCGTACATCATGGGACACAGAGCACCATAGTAATCACTATGTAGGACGTCCCATAGCAATGCTATTTGAGGGGAGGGAGAGACAACCCGTAGGGCACCCCCAGACTTGAGGACCTATACTGCTGCCTGCAGTACACTGCGTCCGAAGACGATATCCTCATGCCTCCTCACATCCACCTGATAAAATTTGGTGAATGTATGTGCTGAAGACCAAGTTGCGGCCTTACAGATCTGAGCCATGGAGGCCTGGTGACGCACTGCCCAAGAAGCACTAACCGCCCTGGTAGAGTGTGCTTTGACTTGGAAAGGTGGAATCTTACCCCTTAAATAGGGATAAGCTTCGAGTTCGAGTCAAACTCATGTTCGACTCGAACATCGGCTGTTCGCAAGTTCGCCAAACAGCGAACAATTTGGGGTGTTCGCGGCAAATTCGAATGCCACGGAACACCCTTTAAAAGTCTATGGGAGAAATCAAAAGTGCTAATTTTAAAGACTTATATGCAAGTTATTGTCATAAAAAGTGTTTGGGGACCTGGGTCCTGCCCCAGGGGACATGTATCAATGCAAAAAAAGTTTTAAAAACGGACGTTTTTTCAGGAGCAGTGATTTTAATAATGCTTAAAGTCAAACAATAAAAGTGTAATATCCCTTTAAATTTCGTAGCTGGGGGGTGTCTATAGTATGCCTGTAAAGGGGCGCATGTTTCCCATGTTTAGAACAGTCTGACAGCAAAATGACATTTCAAAGGAAAAAAAGTCATTTAAACTACTCGCGGCTATTGCATTGCCGGTCCGACAATACACATAGAAGTTCATTGATAAAAACGGCATGGGAATTCCCCACAGGGGAACCCCAAACCAAAATTTAAAAAAAAAATGGCGTGGGGGTCCCCCTAAATTCCATACCAGGCCCTTCAGGTCTGGTATGGATATTAAGAGGAACCCCGCACCAAAATTAAAAAAAAAAAACGGTCCCCCCAAAAATCCATACCAGACCCTTATCCGAGCATGCAACCTGGCAGACCGCAGGAAAAGAGGGGGGGCGAGAGAGCGCCCCCCCTCCTGAACCATACCAGGCCACATGCCCTCAACATTGGGGGGTGCTTTGGGGTAGCCCCCCAAAACACCTTGTCCCCATGTTGATGTGGACAAGGGTCTCATCCCCACAACCCTGGCCAGTGGTTGTGGGGGTCTGCGGGTGGGGGGCTTATCGGAATCTGGAAGCCCTCTTTAACAAGCGGCATCTTCTATCTTCTTCTCCTCGGGCCGCTCCGCACCCATGGCATGGGGGGAGGCTCCCACTCTTCTCTTCATCTTCTTCTCATCTTCATCTTCTTCTCATCTCCTGAAAAAACGACCGTTTTTAAAACTTTTTTTGCATTGATCCATGTCCCCTGGGGCAGGACCCAGGTCCCCAAACACTTTTTATGACAATAACTTGCATATAAGCCTTTAAAATTAGCACTTTTGATTATTCATGTTCGTGTCCCATAGACTTTAACTGTGTTCGCGTGTTCGAAAGAACGTTTTTCCTGTTCGCATGTTCTGGTGCGAACCGAACAGGGGGGTGTTCGGCTCATCCCTACCCTTAAATCATAAATCTGAATTATAACTTGCAGAATCCACTTAGCGACAGTGGATTTCGACGCCGCCTGTCCTTTCTTAGGACCTTCTGGCAGTATAAATAAGACATCAGTCTTCCGGATCTGAGCAGTCATCTTTAAATAGACTTTGACCACTCTCACTACATCAAGACAATGTAGTGACTTCTCTTCCCTGGAACATGGTTTTGGAAAAAAATTATGGCAGGACAATATCTTGGTTCAGGTGGAAACCTGAGACCACTTTTGGCCAAAAACCTGGACGAGGGCGCAACACCACTCTGTCCTCATGAATAATCAAGTATGGCTCTTTAGAAGAAAGAGCAGCCAATTCCGAAACCCTCCTTGCTGAGGATATAACAACCAAGAACACCAACTTCCTTGTCAGAAGGACTAAGAGAATATGTTGTATCAGTTCAAATGGCTGTTTTTGTAACATTGACAAAACTAAGTCCCAAGGGTTCAATGGTGATCTAACTGGCGGAGTAATCCGCATCACCCCTTGCATAAAACCCCGGACTAAAGAATGTGTAGCAAGCGGTCTTTGAAATAAGACCGATAAAGCTGAGACTTGGCCCTTAATAGTACTCAAGGCCAACTTCATCTCTACCCCTAATTGTAGAAAGGCAAGAATTGTGCCTACGATATATCTGCGAGGGTGCCAACCCTTGGATTCACACCAGGAAACATAAGCCCTCCAGACTCTATAATATATAGTTCTGGAAGATGGCTTCCTTGCATTAATCAACGTAGAGATAACTGACCCGGAAAGCCCACGTTTCTTCAGAATGTGGGTTTCAATAGCCAAGCCGTTAAATTTAGCATTCGTAAGGTAGGATGGAATATCGGCCCCTGTGAGAGTAGATCTAGCTGTAGTGGAAGGAACCATGGATCCTCCACCGCCATCTTTATGATTTCTGCATATCAGGACCTTCTGGGCCACGCTGGGGCTACCAGAATTATCGGCTTTCTTTCCAGCTTGATCCTGCAAAGAAGTGGCAGCAACTGAATAGGGGGAAATGCATAAATCAGTGAGAACTGATCCCACGGGGTCACCAACTCATCTGTTCCGCATGCGAGTGGATCCCTTGTCCTGGACACAAAGTTGACTAACTCATGTTGAATCTGGACACCAGAAGATCTAGGTCCAGTGTCCCCCATCTTTGGCAAATAGCCCCAAAAATGTCAGGGTGAAGAGACCATTCCCCCAGGAATAACTGCTGGCGACTCAGGTAGTCCGCCTGTCAATTTTCTACTCCCGGAATGAAGACTGCCAACAGGCACGGAACATTCCTTTCTGCCTAAGTTAGAATATGGTTCACCTCTGTCTGCGCTGCAAGACTCTTGATGTCCCCTTGGTGATTGATATAGGCCACAGCTGTGGCATTGTCAGATTGAATACCGACATGACAATCCCATAGCCTGAGAGTCCAGGCCTTTAGAGCCAGACGCACTACCCGAATCTCTAGGATGTTGATGGGCAAGGCTCTTTCGGTTCTTGACCACTGTCCCTGGACAGTTGTCCTCTCTAGTACTGCTCCCCAGCCTGAAAGGCTGGCATCTGTCATTACCACTTTCCAGATAACTGATCTAAAGGATTTTCCTTTCAGGGTTAGTAACCACCAACTGAGGTTTTAGGTCACCCTTGGGGACAGCTGCATTGGCAAGTCTAATGCTTGTATCATTTTGTTCCATGCAGACAGGATACAGTTTTGCAACAGTCACATAGGGAACTGCTTCGAATGAAGCCACCATCTTTTCTAACAACCGCATGCAAAGGCGAATGGAGGGATCTCCTTTCGACCTGACCATCCGTACCAGCTCTCTTATGGAGTTGATTTTTGCCTGAGGCAAGAAAACCTTTTTCTGGGCTGTGTCTATGATCAGACCCAAGTACTCCAGCCTTTTTAGCAGTTTTAAGAAAGACTTCTCTAGGTTGAGAATCCGACCCAGATTTTCCAGGTAACTGGTTGTAATGTGAACACTTTGCTCCAAATGAGCCACTGACTGGTCTATTAGCAAAAAATCGTCCAGGTACACCAAGACTGTTATACCCTGTGCCCTTAACATGGCTAGAGGTGGGGCCAGCACTTTTTGAATGCCCGGGGTGCTGTAGCTAGCCCAAAGGGCAAGGCTACAAACTGAAAATGCTTCGAACCGCAGAAACCTTTGGTGAGCGGGAAATATAGGGACATGCAGATATGCATCCCTGATGTCAAAAGATGACAAATGTTCTCCTCCTTGTAGGATAAAAACTACTCACCTGATCGACTCCATGCGAAAGGAGCTGATCCTTAGGAACTGATTTAGATTCTTTAGATCTAGAATGGGCCTGACATATCCATTCGGGTTTTGGTCCTGTAAAGAGATTTGAATAAACCATGCTCTTCTGTGGGGATTTGTATGATCACTCCCTGAGCCAGTAATCGGTCTAATGCCCGAAACAGAGATTGCCTTTTCTCTGGATCTTTGGAAACGTTTGATCTCCGAAAACGAGATGGTGGAAAATTCTAGTTTGTAACCTAGAGACACCGTGGAGATGACCCATCTGTCCTGAATTTCCTTTTGCCAAACTTCTGAGTATTGCAGAAGGCTTCCCCCCACTTTGGCGAGGGGGGCGCCTCTTCATAATGAGGCTTTTGAATTGTGCTTTGTAGATTTCCGGCCCCAGGTCTTCTTCTGTGTCTGGGCCTGGCTCTGAGATTTTACTCTAGAGTCTGAATGTGGAGGCCATCGCCACTGCCTAGAGGCGGATGCCTCCCGGCGCAGGGGAAAGAGTCTGCTTAAATGAGGGACGTTTATACTTTCTTTTGACTGGCAAAAGAGTACTCTTCCCACTAGAAATCATTTGGATGTATTTGTCTAAATCATCCCCAAATAGTCGATCCCCATGAAAAGGGAAGCTAGTCAGAAGCCTTTTGCAAGGTGCTTCGTCTGACCAATTTTTTAACCACAGGATCCTACGCATGTGTACTAGCACAAGCGCAAGGTGGGCCGCCTGGTGAATAGCGTCCTTCATGGCGTCTATGGCAAAACATAATGCCTTTGGTAGTTCGGCCAAATTGCGGGCCTGTTGTGCAGGGACCTCCTTAAGGGCCTGTCTAAACTGGTCCTTTAGGGACTGACAGATGCCTATTGCAGTGACTGCAGGCTGAGTAATGGCCCCTGCCAAGGAAAAAGAGGATTTTAATAGGAATTCCTATTCTTTAAGCATTTGTGCTTTGTCTACTGGACAAGTTAGACTTTTATTCACATTGGAAATCGCAGCGTCAATTGCTGGTACATTCCATTTTTTGGTGAATTTCTCCTCCATGGGATAGAGAGCTGTAAATCTATTTGGAGGGAGAAAATGCTTATCTGGGTGATCCCATTCAGCATAAATACGTTTTTCTAGTAATGCATGTACAGGAAACGCATGAAAAGGCTGTGAAGGTTTTAACCACTTACCGACCGGCCACTGTATATATATGTCATTTCTTTGAAGGTGGATATCTCAGTAACGGCAGCAGCTGCTGCCAAAACTGAGGTATCCATCTTTAGGGCCGGCGGTTCTGTGTACGATAATGGTGGTCTCTGTGGCGGATTCACCGCAAGATCACCATTATCGGCGGCGGGAAAGGTGCCAGACCCCTCCCGCCGCTTACTGGAGCCGTCAATAGCGGCGGAGGCGATCCGGACCTGTCACGTCTGTGGTATGGAGACGAGTGAGGGGAAGATGGCCCCCATCCGTCTCCATACCATAGGAGGGCGAAAGCAATGTCATAACGTCAGCTCCGCCCATACGTCTTAAAAACATTTTTTTTTTGCATTCAAGTCCAAATATGAGATCTGAGGACTTTTTTTTACCCCAGATCTCATATTTAAGAGGACCTGTAATGCTTTTTGCTATTACAAGGGATGTTTACATTCCTTGTAATAGGAATAAAAGTGACCCAAATTAAAAAAAAAAAAAAAACAGTGAAAAAATAAATAAAATAAAGTAAAATAAATAAGAAAACAAAAAAAATGTTTTCTAAAGCGTCCCGTCCCGACGAGCTCGCGTGCAGAAGCGAAAGCATATGTGAGTAGCGCCCACATATAAAAACGGCGGTCTAACCACACATGTGAGGTATCACCGTGACCGGTAGAGCGAGAGCAATAATTCTAGCCCTAGACCTCCTCTGTAACTCAAAACATGCAACCTATAGAATTTTTTAAACATCGCCTATGGAGATTTTTAAGGGTAAAAGTTTGACACCATTCCACAAGCGGGCGCAATTTTGAAGCGTGACATGTTGGGTATCAATTTACTTGGCATAACATTATCTTTCATAATATAAAAAAAAAATTGGCTTTGTTTTATTTTTTTATTAAAAAAAGTGCATTTTTTCAAAAAAAAGTGCGCTTATAAGACCGCTGCGCAAATATGGTGCGAAAAAAATATATATAATGTTTGGGGGTTCTAAGTAATTTTCTAGCAAAAAAAGCTATTTTAAACATGTAAACACCTAAAATCCAAAATGAGGCTAGCCCTTAGGTGGGAACCTAAAGAAGAAACAGAATTTTCATCTGACTCCGTTAGGGGTAGCTTGAAAGAAGAACGAACCATCTCTGTAAGAGATTGTACCAGCAATTTCTCAGATTGTGAGGCTGAAAAAGGTTCATCCACTATTGTCTCTTCTGCAGAGGAGTAATTGGTTTGCCTTTCTTCCTAATCGCCTGAGGGTAGTACCTCATCCTGTACCCACTGTTCCCTTAGTAAGGGGTCTGCAATGGGAGAGGGGGATCTAACATGCTTCCTATCCCTTTGGGTGGAGGATGCGATTAAAGCTGCTAATCTTCCCTCTAGGCCCTGCAGGGCAGAGGAAAATGCATCTTCAGTCACGTATACAGGGGCTGAGATGTGAGAAGCAACTGCACCACCGATTGGTTCTAATAACTCACCCTGGCTTGCCACAATTGGTAATTCAGGAGAGAATGACAGTGTGGAGGCACGACTGAAGTTCCCAGCGCCTGGGGGTGGAATTTTTGGTACCTTTTTTGTGATGTCTTTTTTTGAAGTCATAATGCTAAGCACAAAAGCAGAGGCACAAAGTAAATGCACTATTTGCTAAGCAATAGTCTAGCAATATAATGCCGCTATATAAAGTTCAGCTTGGTTCTGAGTAACAATGTATTTCCTGTACTGGAAAATGCCTGCATACATCCCTTATGTGCTCCAGTGCTCTTGTGTCCTGTGTGTCAGACTTCCATCTCTTCAGTTGTTTATCTGATAGAGGTCTTCTGCTAATGAGAAGCATCTTTTTAAAATTGTCAGGTGCGAGCTGCTCCTGGCGCCTGCGCCATGTACCCCACGTGGACGCTACGTCCCACACACGACGTCACGCCTAAGCCATGCCCCCTGTGAGCACTAGCAGGGGAAGGCATCCCCTACTGGACCTGCATATTCAAAGGGTTATACCTAGGAACCAGCCACCATGGGACTGTATTTGGATGTTTGTCCTTCCGGCATGCAGCCAGCATACTACAGGTTCTAACGAACGCCCCCCCCCGTTGGCTC
Organism: Lithobates clamitans; assembly: GCA_037952925.1. Taxonomy (NCBI): domain Eukaryota; kingdom Metazoa; phylum Chordata; class Amphibia; order Anura; family Ranidae; genus Lithobates; species Lithobates clamitans. Next base: position 7,919,755 of record JBBGZY010000605.1, on the reverse strand, counting down.
ACTTATGATTCTTAGATACTGTCAACACAATATACGCACTACTTTTATATAGTTTTGGTCTGGTGAATCCGAAAATACGCCATCTGATCTTTGAGGCCATAGGTGCTACCTAATCACAAAGTCATTCCAGTAGAATCCATACATAAAACACTTACAACTCTCAAACCCCTGATGAAAGTGCCAGAATACCAGAAACGCATCGGGTACTGGGGTACACTATCCCCATGAGAGTACATCTACTATTTTTATCTCATATACATTTACTGTTTTGATTTTGTATCAATCATGTATGGACTGGTTTTATTCTGTGTGTTATAGATGCTTTCACGTCTTTTTTAAGCATATCAATAAAACATATATTTTTTCTTCAAGAGCTGGTGGTCTGTCAAAGTCCCAACCAAAGGGAGACTTTTCTTCTTTCTAAAGCCATGCCCCCTCGCCACCAACCCACCCCTCTCTTTGCCTTAAACTGACAGTAGTCTGCGCATGCATGGATGGCATTCTGGTCTGTGCAGGCCCATAGGAGGGGAGGCTCTTGTCCTCGCTACAAGTATGGACAAGGCCTGTTTTTTTGTGTGGAATAAACTTATGGCTATATGGGGGATATTTCAGGCATGCAAATTGTAAGGAAAAAATACACATTGGGAAGCCGCCACCACACCCCCTGAAGGGGGGGGAGGAAAGTCCAACTGCTTGTCTCCCAAACCCCACAAGTTCCCTCAGGGGGGAGAAGAACATGCGTTTTGACCTAAAAAGGTGCTGCAAACTTTGTTCCTGATTAAAAAACCCCCTCTGCTGCTGAGACCACACACATGCTGTTTTAGCCGGACACTGAGCTGACAGAGAACCAACGTTTCAAGGTATGTGCAATTACTCCCTCTAGTGGAGACTTTAAGGCATACAACATTTTACTCATGGAAGAAAAAAAACATACTTTTTACAGTTCCTAGGCTTCTTCCTTACCTTATCCTCGCTGCAGGATACTGCTGTAACAGACAGATCCAAACTTCATCCATCACGATGGGCTGCGTTAGCAATCCTTCAAGGACCGGGTCCCTTTATAGGGGTTCCACTCCCTTGGACCTGTTTTAGCACCCCACCAGGAAAAACTTTAGGTAATGTAGCATGACCAAAAAGTCCTGGGTCCCTTGGTCCAGCCCTCAAAGAGAGGCGTTACAGGCAAAACCTCATGCTTCGTATACCATCCACCTTGGCCTCAGTGGCACTTTGGATGCATCCGGTCTATGGAGGCTGTATAAATCCAGCAAGGATCCCTCCAGTGGAGCTCTTCAGAGCACATCTTCACTCATGACCAACACCTTAGACACTGGCGAAAAAACTGAGGTACTCCTGGTAGGAGGAGGGGTTATATAGGGAGTGAACTTCCTGTATTGGGTATATCAGTGTCCATCACCTGATGGTGCCTATATGCCCACATAGTGATTACTATGGTGCTTTGTGTCCCATGATGTACGGTAAAGAAATGGGATTGTAAAAGCAGTAAAAGTTATGGGACCAAAATGCTCAAAATAGGGCATCGTGGAAGAGTTTGTTGGAAGATACTTTTACAGGAAGAAGCTAAATGAATCTATGTTCTTAATGCAACAGGTCTTTAGGAACTAAATGAAAGTACTTAATTGAAAGCATTCATGTTGTGACATTTGGGTAGATAGACTGCATATGGGGCTTGTATTAGTGTTTGTGGCAGTGCTTGCTATGGCTGTATACTGTATGTGATTTGAAACTTTGCAGTGCTAATGACAGTGCAATGTGGCTATATACTGAATGTGGCTTGCATACCACCCAGCTTTAGAACTTGAGAAAGAGGGACACTTCAGGGGGTGGTGACCTGTGATGGCGTGCACTGCGCTGTGGCAAAAATGCGTGTGACCAATCTGTTAACAGTGGGAAGGGCTTCAGAGGCATGGCTAAATAACCCCTGGACTTTCTTGTACCTATAAAATATGCAGTGGTTGCTATACCACAAGCAAGAGTCTGACAGACATACAAACCCCAGCACAATCATTTAAAAAAAACAGATGATTTGGTGTACACTGAAATTAGACAGAGAGCTAAGACTGTCTGAGCCTACCTTAAAGAAGAACTTAATTTACATTGTCAGTGAGGGGCAGGTGTCCTGGGTAACTGTGCTAGTGTGCCCGTGTTCTGGCAATAGGCTCTGCGATTTGCAAGAATCAGAGATAAAATTGGGACAGTCCCGCTAAATCCTGGACAGTTGGGAGGTATGCCCCTCCCTGTACACACTGCCCCCTTCTTTGCACCTTACCCCCTTCTTGTACACACTGCCCCTTCTCTGCACATTAAACCCAACCCTGTGCATAGAGCCCCTTCTTGCGCATATCACTCCATTCCCTGTACACACAGCCCCCTCTGACACCACTTCCTGTACACACTCCCCCCTCATGCACACATTACTCCCCTTCATGTACACACTATCCCATTTTGCACACATTACCCTCCTCCATATATGTTGAACACACTACCCCCTTCTCCGCACATTACCCCCTCCCTGTATAAACAGCCTCCTCTTGCACACATGACCCCATTCCCTGTACACACTGCCCCCCTCCTGCACACATTACTCCCATACACATTGGCACCCATTCCCTTCCACATTACACCTCTTCTGCACACAATGTTCTCCTAATCCTCCTTCACAATGCCCTTTTGTACGCTGTTCCTGGAAATTTCAGATATCTATTTGCTGAGACACTGCGCTAATTATTTCTCAGCCCGGCAAGGGTTACAGCTGATGCTGGCAGAGTGCTATGTCCACTTGGCTGAGAACTGGGGATTCCCACATTCTTGAAGTTGTAAGTCAGCCACTGTCTGCTCACATTCCTGACATTGAGGGCCAACCTGCCTACTTGTCCAGCTACAACTTCCCAAAGTACACACCAAGGATGCCAAGTCTGGTAAGAAGAGCTGATTGGCTTCAGCACAAGCCCTAACTTGCAGCATCCCAGGCAGCAGTCTTTTGTTTACCTGGGGCAGTTTACAGTCAAAGAGAGAGAGAGCAGGCTTCTGTTCCACTGAGTGGCTGCAGGTCCAGTATAGAGTCACTGTACTAGACTTGAAGCTGTCGCCAATGTGACATGCGGGAGTGCAGGACAAAGCCCATTTATGTGTGATGCCGCAAAATTGTTGTAATCGCAAGACTGCCCTGCAGAACCTGGGATGGTTGGGAGGTATGGGCTTTTAGCAGTACTTGTAACAGTGCTTGTGGTAGTGCCTGTGACAATGCTTGTCATGGCTGGATATGTGATATTTAGCAGTGCTTGTAGCAGTGCAATAGTGTTTGTTGTGGCTTCACTTATGCCTTTAGATTATTATATGGCCTGTAGCAGTGCTTGTGACAAAGAATACAAATTCACTCATATTCTTTTGTTTCATTTGAATGACATGATGCGATAGTTTGGGCCTTTTGTTAATGATTGAAGCATCCAAAATAACGTAAAGACATAACAAATGATTTGAAATGATTCAAATCCATTTATCCATTTGTTTTTATAATAGTGAGCGTTGTGTATTTATTCTAATAAGATTATTTTTGTATTGAAGTTGAGTGACCATATGTTTCATTTGTATGTGCATGACCCAACAAACAAATTCATTTGGGAATGGGGAAATTAATTCAACTTAATAACATGATACATGAAAACAGAACTTCCGAAAATACAAATTGATTTAGAACAATGAATATATACTCTACCAAAGTAATGAATTGTTCCCAAAACAAGTCATTCCAACATAATGATTATGATGAAATGAAATGATTTACTTTACAAATGAAACAAACTTTTTCATTGTACACATCTCTAGTCACTGCTAGGATGCACAGAAAACAATTGCTTTCTATGTGTCCTGTCCTCCAGGGTGCATTGCAGTGAATTGTGATAAAATGCAGACATGCTGCATTTTATCGCAGCGCACTGCACAGGATCAGATGTCACTGTACATCAACGCAATGCACTACACTGCTGTACAGTGACACGAATTAAGTGTCACTTTTGTACACTTCAAATAAAGTTTGTACAAAAAAAGAAGAAAAATAGGAAGCTGTGTGATGCACTGAACTGCACATGACACCACCTACTATGGTTGGCTCACTGCAGCCGGTATATACAGCTGCCATACACTAAACCACTGCAGCTGTCTGTCTGATGTGTGAACGGGTCCTAAATGGTAACAATGACTTTGGGTACATTTTATTTTAATTTTGTTTTTTTAGGTTGCTATACATATTTTCACAGTTTTTTGTAACATTTATTTTACAAAATAACTTTAAATTTAGGGTGCATCTATGCCATAATGCATTATGGATTCTATTATGAAAGCAAGCTTTTTGATTGTTTCATTTGTCTAATTTAATTTCAATATGGCCACAAATTCCTACAAAAGAAATGCAGAGAAAAGAAATAGGAAGTAATTTTTCTGTGTAAATTTCAGTTTGAAATATTCAGCTTAGTAAACAGCAAGATTTTTTTTCAGAAAATCAGTGAAGATGATAAATGTATGAAATATATGAAATTAACCTAGATGTTTCATTAGCAGAATGAAAATGTAAATATGAAATATTTATTTGAAATATTTGATATTTGTAATTTTATTTATAGGCAAATACTATTGCTTAGCTGCCTATCTAAAAATGCTGTTTGGCTGGCTGGCTGTACCTGGCTTTAATACCTTCTGAGTAACAGGCCTAGAAAAAGCATAAATAAGGGAAAAGTGGTATTAAACCCCAAACCAAAAATGTAATAGATTGCACCTTACCAATCCTTAGATGTGGTGGCTGCATTATTTTTTAATTTTTTTTTCCCCTCCATTATCACCTAGTGATCTGGCCAGTAACACACCTTGTGTATTACAATACCCCCACCTTTTTATGAATGAGAACGGGGCACCTTTAGACAGCAGCATTGTCAGACTGGGGGGATGGCGGTGTTGGACATATTAGCAGATTTACATACACTAACAAATCTAAACAAAATTGAAGCTCAACTCCAACTAATACTTTATAAGTAGCTATAGCAAACAGTAAATTACTATAACTGCTTAGGAGCTTTGTTCAGGCTGACAAGGTCCAATATGTTGGATGCCACTGGCTAGCGAGGGTGCAGACTGGGGAGAGATTCATCCTGACCCAAAGCATACAGCTTGACTGATCCAAGCCACACCCTCAAGGGGGCTTTTGCTTTTACTTGCTAACTACTCTTTATATTTATCAGTGTACTTATACCAAACTGTTCTTTCCTTTTAGGATAATAATACAACTGATTGTTGTAAGCACTCCTATCATCCACCTAACTTGATACATCTGCAGGAGGGCTTGTTCTTTTGAAAAACAGCAGACTTACTGGCTAGATCACCAGATGAAAATAAAAGAAATAATGCCTCAAAAAGAAAACCAATGCAGCCATCCTTACTAACAATTGGTAAGTTGCAATAATAAATAAATGTTTGCTTTGGGTTTAATACTGCTTTAAAATTGCTAATTTGTATGCATTAAAGCAGCTGGATAAGCATTGCAGTCAGGCAAATTGAGTTTTCAAAGGAATACATTAGATAACTTTTCTGTAAATGAGCACATTATTTTACTGAATAGTGTGGAAGGTAAAACTATTATGTTTTTTTGTACTTCTTTTATTCCAGAGTATGCCCATTGAATACAAAAGAATTTAGTCTTCAAAACTTTGGGTCATATAAAAAGGTCAAGGAACTTGTGAAAGCAGAATTCTGCTGTGAGTTAAGTTTTATGAATTATGGCTTATTTATTCTTGAATGCTTATACAATCCAAAATGTTTTAGCAGGTTATGGTGGAGCTTTGAAAATGGAAAGCGTTTTCTTCATTTGTTGTATAAAGGGCACATTTCATCTTAAAAGAGCAGTTATAAAAGAACAAACCCATTTCCTTTTTTTTCAAGACATGCCAGAAAAAAAAACACATTTTAGATATTTAGGATAGAAGTGAGGTTATAAACCACAAAATATAATTGTATATTTGTATGTATTTATATTATAAAATATTGTTGTTTTTACTATTCTTTTAGAAATTAATTTGGATACCCCACATGCTATTCTGATGTACATTTCTGTGGATCTAGTGTACAAATAATGCCTTTTTTTAGAGAAGTGTTTTGACCACACTTGTTGAATGTGTCCTGTGGGGATCCTATTATGGCCACTTCAGCCAGATGTAACAGGAATATTTATTTTTTTTGTACTTATACAGAATGGCTGCATTTTTAATGAAGAGTGAGAAAAATATGTGGTCAGTAACAATATAGGGGAAAAAAAATTCCACGTAAGCCTCTTTTTACTTGGATGTTTCTTTCTTCAGGTTCCAAAATGGCATGCACTTGTGTGGTAACTAAAGGCTGAGCCTCTGCAAAGTGGGAGTATGAGATCCTAGTAAGTTTCTCTGGCAGTGTCTCTACCCAATAGGAAATATAAGTATGACCCTCAGTTGAGATGACCTTAGCATCACAGTTGCTGTTAGACATGTGCACTGCCGAAATATTTGTTCGTTTTTGTTTCATTCATTTTTTTCCCTGTTTTTTGGGTCATTCATTATGATCGCAATTCGTAAATTTGTAAATTCAAAAATTCATAAATTGATAAATTCGTAAATTTGAAAATTCGAAAATCCAAAAATCCGAAAATTCGAAAATCCGAATATAAGAAAAAAATTTCGAAAGAATGAAAATCTAAAAATTCAAAATAATAACTAACTAACTAACTAATAATAACTAACTATTAAATTATAAGTATTGGAATTTCCTATTAAATTTGGTTGTTGGTGAACGTAACGAATACGAATTCATGCAAAGTTACGAATTATCTAAAATAACAAATGCCGCATCCAAGCTGATGGAACGGAACAAAAATTAATAATAAATAATAATAAAATGTTTTTATTATTATTGTTATTAATTTGTTACGTTCCATTCATTTGGATGCATTCGTTATTTGAGATAATTCGTACCTTTGGGTGAGTTCATATTCGATACATTCCCTAACAGCCAAATTTGAAAGGAAATTCCAATATCTATAATTTAATAGTTATTATTTCAGATTTTCTAATTTTCAGGTTTTTGGAATTTCAAATTTACGAATATTCGAATTTACGAAAAATCGGAAAAAAATTGTTTTACGTTAATTCGGATGTTTCCGAATTTGTTGAAAATCGTTAAAAAACTAATTTGGAACTAAACTAATTGAACATGCCTAGTTGCTCTACCTTTTGCATTAATGGCAGTCAAGTCCTTGGTAATAAGGATGGCTAGAATACCTAACAGCATTTTCTTAAAGCTAGCAGCCCCTGCATAGAGCTCAGACTTTGCCTGAAGACAGCCGACATACTGAAAATGGCATCTATTACAAAAGAGATTCCTGTTTTTTCTCTGTACCAGGCATGACCAGGCATGTACCAGATACAAACCAGTGGTGGCTCAGTTGTTACTTTATTGTCCCAAGTGCTATCTCCTTAAACTACTGTATCTCTGACAAAGCCTTCTGGATCTGTTGGAGTTAGGCAGATCGCACAGTGCTTTACATATAGTCACATCAGTCGCTATCCTCAAGGACCTTGCAATCTAAGGTACCTAACTCACAGTTTTACATACACTGACTAGGAACAAATTAGACAGAAACCAATTAACCTACCCGCAGGTTTTTGGCGTGTGGGAGGAAACTGGAGTACCCAGAGGAAACCCACACAGGCACAAGCTGCAGGCAGGTAGTGTAATGTTTGGGAAAAAACAACAATACAGCCTGGCTACAGAATACACACTGATCAGGACTGGGAATGCAATCCCTGTATCTTCTGAGGCTGGGTGTATACTACATATTTATTCTTTATACCCATCACTCTATTATTAAATGGAACATAAATAATCTTAGAGATTATTAATCAGCAGCTTATAGAGTATTGTTTTCTTTTCAGAACCTACAGAAAGACTGGTATATTTATCTTTTAAACTAGCTGGTAAACTCTAATCCAGGAGTACATTCATATTAAGATTATGATGGCTCAGGATAAGGTAAAGCAATTCATGATATTTTAGGAAATGCCTGATATAGAGACAAATATAAGCACCTATATTTCAGGCTACAAATACAGAAAAAAAAATCCTTACTTATCTACGTTTTCATTTATAGCTGCCTATTTTATTAGTTGCCAGTTATGCTTTTTATGTGATCTCATATCCAACTTTAAAGCGTAACTCCACTTTTGTTGAGAAAAAAAACATTCCCCTCTGGGTGTTCTACTGTATGTACATTGCAAGGATTTTAACAAAGTTTGTTGCAGATTCCTACCTTTTGATATTCTGAAGAAATCCCCGGGTGTTTGTGTCCATGTGGGAAAGTGAATCAAATGGGAGTGATTTCCTTATTATCAATCAGCTGCAGTAGCTGCAGGGCACTAATGAGGAAAGCTGCTGGGCCTGAATCCCTTTAGACGTGATTTCCTATTGGAAGTATCTGACCAGAAATTAAATTTTTGTTGCAGTGGATGCCTGAAATCTGACTTGTATTGTATCTTAGCACAGACTTTTGGGAAAATCAGTGAGTCAATCACACAAGCAGGAAATTATGTTTCTGGGAAGCATTCTATACACATTCTGTGTACAGATCATCTCTAGGTAGCCATATTGCATTGCATTTGCAGAAAATTACAGCGCTGCAGATTGAAAGGGAAAGGTAATTTTTAATAACAATCAAATGCAATATAACATGTGTCACAATAGTATACGCTATATTATTTTTTCTTTATTTGCTATTTTTTTACTCATGAAAGTGGAGTTACCCTTTAAGCAGCTTGTAGTAAGCAAGAGGATGAGTAATTACGAGTGCAATAGTTCTTGTACTTTTTCTTTAAAGTGTTTGCAAACCCAAAAAATAACTTTCTATAAACACCTCCCATCGAAAAATGTAAATACCATAACTAATGCGTTTTAAAGTTGTCAGCAGTAAAAAGCAAAGCATTTACTGAGAGATTCTACCACTGTCAGTGCCCTATGTCACTTCTTGTAATACTGTAGGTTGAAAGCTGTAAGCACATGCTGACAATGTTTGCTGAGAATGATATAACACAGAAATAAATAGTTAAAAAGGGCAGACAGTATAAAGAATAGAGAAGCACAAAAACAAAATTAATCTTGGGAGGGGGGTGGGAAGGGGTCAGGAGGGGGTAGGGAGGGGGTCAGAGGTGTGATAGTACCTCTAGGTCCACCAGGACTTCCAATGGCACTCACAGAACCCCAGCCAGTACTTACAATGTCACTCAGAGTCTCTGCCAGTACTTCCAATGTTGCTCGTAAAATATCTGCCAGGACTTGCAATGGTACTTGTAGAATCTCTTCCAGTACACCCATTGGAACTTACACAATCTCTGACAGAACTTCCATTGGTGTTCACAGAATACTTATCAGGACTTTCAGAGATCCCTGAAACAACACTGAACATGTCCACTGACTCAGAAAAGTATTTAAGTGTCACCCCTGGAAGTGGCTGGTGCTGTGTCTTCTCCAGCGCTGGTGCAAGGATTTTTGACATCCTAGTTGAAACCTAATTTTGCAGCCCCCATTGGCTCCATCCCTAACTCCATCCCTTTGCCCTGCCCATGTGACAGAGGGCACCGCTATACAGGAAGCATCTGCTTCCTCTAGCGCTGGCTCCAGTGCTGCGCTGCGCCTCTAATTACACTACCGATCAGATGGAGCAGCTGCCTGAGACTGAGTTAGTTACATGCTGCAGCCTGCAGAGCATGCAGACACAGAGAGAAACCAGCGGCCGGGCGCCCATAGGCAGCAGTGCGCCCTAGGCGGCTGCCTAGTTTGCCTAGTGGTAGCACCGGCCCTGGTCTTCTCACAAGCTACCCTGTTTTGTGCAAAAAAAGCTATACTAAGTACTGATTTCCTGTTTTATTGTTGACCCTGAATGACCTGACTACTTTCTTGACTGACACCTGCCCACAGCCTCCACTTGAATGACTCTTTTGCTATCTTGCCCACTGCCAACCCAAAATGCCCTGACCCCTTTTCTGTTATCTTGCCCATTACTGACCTGGATTGTTCTGCCCATTTTTTTGCTGTCCTGCCCTTTGCCAACCTCTGCCTAAACCTGACATCCTTAGTCATGCCCTGATGTACCATCTTCACATCATAGCTTTCTTGTCCCCAGTCACCTCTTGGTGGGGTGATTCTGAGGGCTCCTGTTCTAGGAGCCTTTGAGCAAGTAATAGAGCTTACATAGTTACATAGTTACATAGTTACATAGTTAGTAAGGTTGAATAAAGACACCAGTCCATCCAGTTCAACCTGAGTGAGTGTGAGTGCGTGTGTGTCTACAATTGTCCCTATCCCTGTACATTGTGTCTCATTAAGATGCTCATCTATTATTATTTTTTTTTATTTTTAAGGTACCCATATAGCTTTGTCAATTTACACAGCACTCTGCACATACATCACACACTCACATCGGTCCCTACCCTCAAGGAGCCCACAATCCAAGGTCCCCAACTCACATTCATATACTGGGGCCAATTTTTGGACAGAAGCCAATTAACCTACCAGCATGTCTTTGGAGTGTGGGAGGAAACCGGAGTACCCGGAGGAAACCCACGCAGGCACAGGGAGAACATGCAAACTCCAGGCAGGTAGTGTCATGGTTGGGATACGAACCAGTGACCCTTTTTACTGCTAGGTTAGAGTGCTAACCACTACACCACTGTGCCGCCCTTACATTTTTGGCGCAAGAAGCACAAAGGGGTGCTTCCAGCTTGAAGGCCACCTCCTATTCTCATCCTGCTCTGCTTCATTTTCAGCCACAACTCCTGTCACTGCTTGGGTTTTCCATAGTGCCTGACTCCTTTATTTTTCCCTATGCCCAGGAAGCTTTCCGGATTAATGCACCCTAGTGTGTTTTGTCATCTCCCTCCTTCAAGGGCAAGCACAAGCTTGGACATTCTGTCTTATGAAACAGAAGAGCAAAATTCTGGCAGATCTCCCTTCCCTGTTTCTAAGTTTCTGCCAATAATTATTATGATCCCTGTGGAAAAGTCATTGCTACCTTCTCTACAAGGGTATTCAACTGGCTGAGAAATATATATATGATTATAGTCAGTGGAGTGTGGATACCCAGTAGATTGATACTACACAAGGGCAAGATCTAAGTTCTGAAGGATTTATAAGTTGCTGCCCTCAGCACCTGGTGCATTAACTCTGTGCCATCCACTAGAGGGCATTATAACAGAAAGACCTGCACTCATAGTGGAAAGGACTGGTGGAGAGCAGTGACGTCAAAGTGCAGAGTGATCAAGAGGAACCTATATGTTTCAACACTCCTGGAAACAAGGGTTTAACTCTGATAAAAGACACTATTGGATTGTGAATACTTTTCTCACGTTTCCCTGCTATAAAAAGACTGTGATGGGACATGGTCACCTTAAGATTTTTAATTATACTAGGCTAATATTAGGGAAGATACCCTTCTGTTAATTTCATTTTGAGGTAGAGAGGGAAAGCCCATGGTATATTTCCTTTATTCTGATTTTATGATTGAAACGTTAACAGTGTTTATACTCTCCTTTTAGTACATTTTTCTAGATGGCCATAATTCTTGTGGTAAATACCAATAATCAATCAGGGTCGCATTGCCTGAGCCTTGCTGGAAGTTAGTTACATTGCACAATATTTCAATATTATGTTGCTTAGGACACCTGTGAATGGCAACCTTTTGTCACCAACCATGTTGAATAAATATTATAGTGGGAATTCATTCTAAAAGTATTATTGAAGGCAGCATTTCCTGTACTTCGTAAGAAATTTCCAATTGGATGGTGCAATCCAATAATCAAGTCCATTTGGAAAACATTGTGCTGTTGTGATAGGCAAATCTTTTTTGTGCATGATCAGCAAACATGGATAACAATCCACAAATTGTGAACTTTAATACAAACCCCTTTGAAGTCAATGAAAGATAAATCTTCCAAAATCAGTTCTCACAATTTTCAACACAAACAGATAAGGTATTGTCAAGCAAAGGTCACAGAGAGCTAGAAACTAGCAAGAAGGACATACCAATTCAAAAAAAAATATGCAGCGTGGAGCAATTTGTTTTTTTTAATGCTTAAAGTGAAAAATTAAAAAGAAATGATTCCATTGTTGGGAAGTGTATTACTCCCACGTGTTGAGTATTTTGCAGATCTCGATTTTTGTCACAAAGTTTTGAAAATTGAAAAAAGAAAAAAAAATACATTTTCCTTTTCTTTCTTAATTTTCAAAAACAAATGAGAGCTGCAAAATACTCACCATGCCTCTTAGCAAATACCTTGGGTGTCCACTTTCCAAAATGGAGTCATTTGGGGGGTTGTGCTTTCTTGACATTTCAGGGCCTCAGTAACTGTGATAGGTAGTGAGTAGGGATGAGCCAAACACCCCCTGGTTCGGTTCGCACCAGAACCTGCGAACGGACCGAAAATTCGCACAAACGTTAGAACCCCATTGAAGTCTATGGGACTCAAACGTTGAAAATCAAAAGTGCTAATTTTAAAGGCTAATTTGCATGGTATTGTCCTAAAAAGGGTTTGGGGACCTGGGTCCTGCCCCAGGGGACATGCAAAAAAAAGTTTTAAAAATGGCTGTTTTTTCGGGAGCATTGATTTAATGATGCTTAAAGTGAAAAATAAAGTGAAATGTTCCTTTAACCACTTGCTTACTGGGTACTTAAACCCCCCTCCTGTCCAGACCAATTTTCAGCTTTTAGCGCTGTAGCACTTTGAATAACAATTGCGCTGTCATACAACACGGTACCCAAATGAAATTTTTATAATTTTTTCCCACAAATAGAGCTTTCTTTTGATGGTATTTGATCACCTCTGTGGTTTTTAGTTTTTGATAAAAAAAATTGAAAAAGACAGAATTTTAAAAAAAATAATTATATTTTTTTATATTTTGCTATAAAATTTTGCAAACAGGTAATTTTTCTCCTTCGTTGATGTATGCTGATGAGGCGGCACTGATGGGCACCGATAGGTGGCACTGATGGGCACTGATGGGTGGCAGTGAAGGGGAATGATGGGTGGCAGTGTTGGGCACTGATTGGGCACTGATTGATGGCAGCACTGCTAGGTGGCACTGATTGGCACCACTGGTGGGCATTGATAGGTGGCACTTGTGGGCATTGATAGGTGGCACTTGTGGGCATTGATAGGTGGCACTTGTGGGCACTGTGGGCACTGGCAGGTGGCAATGACAGATGGCACTTGGAGGCACAGATGAGGCATCTGTGCCTCCTTCCTCTTCGGGACCAATGTCCCTTTGACATAAGCCAGTGATCGGCTTTTTTTTCCTCCTCACGCTGTCAGCGTGAGGAGAAAATGAAACCGATCACTGAGCTTTTGTTTACATCATGTGATCAGCTGTCATTGGCTGACAGCTGATCACATGGTAAGGGGCCGGGACCGGCCCCTTACTTGGATCTGTGATCATCTGAGTCTCCGTGACTCAGTGATCACAGCGCGCACACCACAAGCCCTGCAGGGTGCGCGCGGTGCGCGTGCACAGGGGAGGACGTCCTATGACGGCCTCCCGGAGATTGAGGCCCGCGCTGTAGCCACCATTCGGCTATGGCCTGGACCTCAAGTGGTTAAATATCGTACCTGGGGGGTGTCTATAGTATGCCTGTAAAGTGGTGCGTATTTCCCGTGTTTAGAGCAGTCCCTGCACAAAATGATATTTTTAAAGTAATAAAAGTAATGAAGACACGTGACTCCCTGTGTCGAAGACGCGTAGGGGAGGGGCCAGGACGGAGCGATCAGCACAGAGCTGGGTTGTGGAGCTCTCACACCCTGCAGCACGCCGCACAGCCGTTTTTTCCTATGTTATGTTTGGTGCACATGAGCACCTTATAAATGTGAGTACCCCATGTGGGGATTGGATGTGATTTTAATAAAAGTATCCTACGGTATTATACTATATTAGCCTTTTTCTTTTATATGGTCTGATGTGAGTGGAGCCATAAAGAATCCAGTGTGGGAATCAGCTGTACCTAATACTGAGCCCAGGGGTGGCTCCAAAAGCGTGTATTGACACAATTAAAACCTGTGTCACACGCTCCAAGGTGAGCGCAATCACATTGGGGGTCACCAAGGCACTTCACAGCATGTTTTTCTTTGGGCACGTTTGATTCAAAACCGGAACTTTTTCTTTGAACCATCACCATTACACTGACTTTTATTTGAACTTGGTCACTTTATGTTACTGGATTGGAAGATTTTTTTCACGGATGTGATTTGAACACCTTTATTAGGGCGATTATAGTTTCAATTCGCCCACGCATGTGATTGATTTACTCTGTTTGTGTTTTACGAATATATATATTGTTTTATTTAATTTTTTTTTTTTTTTCTCTTTTTTCATTTAATCACAGTGGATCTACATATGTGTAACATTTTTTAGCATATACACCTTATTAGGAATGATTATATTTTAATCACTGTGGATTGTATATTTATCTTATTACGTTTTTCTATGCACATTGCACTTTGTGATTTATTGCACTAGATATTTTTTTAGTGTGTTTGGTCATAGGATTCACACAGCAGGTGATCTTAGTAAGTGATCAGAGCTTTAGGATTCACACAGCAGGTGATCTTAGTAAGTGATCAGAGCTTTAGGCTCTATTTGATTTGCACGCTTTATCATCTATGATTTGTACTTAGATTTACAGTTATTCAGTTACACCCCTAGGCGCGGCGCATTTTTTTCATATATCATTTATCGCACGGTCATGAATACGTGATCTGCGCCTGCAGCCGGGTAGCTGTTTGGTTGAATTTCCATTAAGGCACTGGATAATTGTGGCTCGCAAGATTTTTTTCCATAATTTTGCCAACTATGCTGGCTCAGTTGGGCCTGAGGCTGGACTTCAAAATGAAACAACCCTGACGGCGCTTGAAAGTGGCCGTCCTGGCTTGCCCCCCCTGAGTGCCCTGATGTCTGTCTAAGATACCTTGAATACTTTGTGGGTAGGGGGGCCATCAATATGGCAGACAATGTCTGAAACCTTTTTCAAATAAAAAAACAAATAACTACTCAAATCTTAAGTGACATTTACTGCTTGTGTTTGTTTTAGCTGACCCTGACAGAAGTGTGATGAGTCCTGAAAATGACGTGATTGTGTAACCTTACAAAGCACTGGTGGGTGTTATTTACTAAAGGCAAAGCCACTTTGCACTACAAGTGCACTTGAAACTGCACTTGTAGTGCAAAGTGGGTTTGCCCTTAGGATATAACACCCATTGTCACAGAAAACACCAATTAGAGCACCACAAAAGTGTTGGAGTGTTGAAACAATAATCCACACATTCTTGATTAACAATCTTTTTATTACAATCACATGTGCATTTAGAAAAGGTTTTTAAAACAAACCAACATGTTTGTTGTATAACAATTTTTAGGGTCACATTAGAAAAAGTAGAAATGTCCATTTAAGATAAAACAGGCATGTTTAAAACCAACAAGAAAGACACAAATCTTGAACTTACAAAGTTCACATTTGGTAGAATTTGAAGGCAATATCAGACATGAGTATTTACAAACTGTGTTTGATATTGCGTTCAGATGGGGTGAAGTCACCCCAGGAAAAGCCAAATTTTGAAGATGCACACAAATTTCCGAATGTCAACATGTGCTACCTGCCATCACGGGGGATCAAGGGGCCTGTTTTGGGGGTGCAACCCCTTCCTCACAGCTACTTTATTATTGAGGAAGGGGTTTCACCCCCAAAACACGTCCATTGATCTCCCGTGATGGCAGATAGCACATGTTGACACACTGTGTGCATCTTCAAAATTTGGCTTTTCTCAAATTTGTCAAAAAATGTCAAAAATCTGTAGCACACAAAAAACAAAGGGATTTTGAGGAGCTTTAAACTCTCCCTAAAACATCAATGATGTTCTTCATTTTTTAAAGAACATCATTGATGTTTTTCTTGATGTTTTCCAAGTCCCTATTACACCCCATGATCTCCCCGATCAGGATCTGTGCACTTTCCGAGGTGAAAGCATCTGGATCCACAACATCACAATCACCTAAAAAGATAGAAACCAAAAAACACCATGTATTATAAATATGCCGGCATCCATCTCTTACCTGAGCCTGTGGTCGCAGACACTCACCTGTTGTGGTGCCAATTTCCACCACATCTTCCTCCTTCTGCTCTGCTTGTTCTGGTTGGATTTCCCCTTCTTCCAGAGGTGGGGGGTCTCTGGTCTCCTCGGATGAGGGGTGTCCTCCGAGTCTTTTCTCCCCTATATAAAAAAAATAGGTCTACTAAGCACACAGATATTTGATGGCAGAACTATAAATATGAAACATTGCCTGGAAGTGGAGTACAATTGTCTGTTTTGGCAGAGTTCTAAGATGTTGCATTTTTCTTGTCCTTTGTGAAGCTTCAATACTTACCTGTTTTGTAGAAGCTTCACAGATGGAGACACCCCTATAGTATACACTGGAGCACCTGTGTGGGCCCCCTAATAAAAAGGGTGTTCTGGGGTCCCACACTAGTGCTCCAGCGTCCAGATGTGTAAACAGCTGCTGAGTGTCCTCTCCTTACACAGAATCTAGTTTGCATTTCATTCTAGTTACAAACCCATCTACACAACCAAATTAGTTTCACAAAAGTAGGCCCTAAAAAATGTGGGCAAATGCATATGGCCAAAACAATGGTGTTTTATAGGCCGAAAGAAAAATGTTTGATACGAATGAATAATGTTCCCATGAACATGAAAGTTGACATTTTAAACTGGATAACAGTTAAGAAAAGCACATGGAGCAGCACGAACGTAATAAACATAAAAAGAATAGGAACACCGCACAACTACTTACTTTTTTGCAGCACTCTCCAGATCTTTCTGTACTGCTCGTGCTCTCTTAATTTTAGGTCCGACCACCGCTTCCTGAGCTGATCTTTCGATCGACCTACCCCGAAATTCCGGTGCAGACTTTTGACCACTTTCGCCATGATCTTGGCATTTCTGACATTGGGGTTGAGGTAAGGTCCATACTTCCCGTCATAGTCGGCCCTCTTCAGGATGTCCACCATGTCCAACATCTCCCCAAAGGACATATTTGGTGCCTTAAATCGTCTCCTTCTGGATCGGGACGTTTCTGCACCCGGGCTTTCCTCCTCCTCGTTGGTGTAATTATCAGACACCTGCTCTGACTCCACCATATGCTCTTCCCCACTGCGACAAACGAGAAGGGGCGGGGAATAGACTAGAAAGAACGTCAGGGGCGGGCGGAGTTTCACGCATGCGCAGTGTCTATAAAGCGTAACGCGCGTGCGTAGTACGTACGGTCTGTGAGTGGAGGAAGGAGTAACGGAAGCGCCAATCGTGATTGCGAAGGTAAGATTTAAAATTGGGACTATACTGCTTCTAGATTGAGGCCTGTATTTGCACAAGTGTAAAGGAAATTTGTAAGTTCTGTATATAATTGTATTCTATTTTGTATGTATTGCACTCTGCCCTCACTGTGCACACAGCACTAATAATGTTTTCAGTACATGTTTACATTCTTTTGAGTCTTGATTAGAATTAGCCTGCCTATGTAACGCCCCTTGTTACCATAAACGTACAATTGTAATATTAATGTGATACCTACATAATCATGTGTATAAAAACCTTCAATTGCATCATAATAAAGCAGAACAGTTGTTTTGAAGGATGCTGAGTGTATCTTTTGTGTCTGTTCCCTACTGCAGTAGTTATTATTAATTTGGAACCACTAATCAATGTGAGGATAGGAGTTGCCTATCATCAATTTAACCGAGTCAGCATGGCGAGCTTTGCCTTAGGAGGGGATTCCAGGTGACCCTGAGTATCCGAAACGAGGAGCTTGAGACGATCCGGGAATTTCTGATAATCAGACTGTCAGTCTGAGTGCTGACACTGTGGAGAGCAGACCTCTGTTGCAGCGGCTCTGTTACAGCGGCTTTGCGAAGCAGCTTCGGCCACCTGGCCTCCCATCCCTGGGTCCTGACCATCCCTGACTCCCTATCTGCTCCTCTACTCACTCACCACTCATCCTCACGCCACAGCCAGCTGCCCGGCCGCTCAGGACACTCAGCGGTCCAGCCAGCCCCCCCTGCAGTTGCACCGGACCCCCCCCTTGTCCGCACCGACCACTGTCACCCGGACCCTTCGGCTAGCCGGCCGGCCGCTCAGGCCACTCCACGGTCCGGCCAGCCCCCCGCTCCATTCACCGCGACCCCCCTCCCCTCCGCACTCACCACTCCGGACGCCACCTTAGTCAGCCGGCCGGCCACTCAGGAAATTCCACGGCTCCGGCCTAGCTTCGGCTGCTAGCCGGCAGCACTCTTCACTCCTCCTACCACCGTCCGGTCGCCGATCGGCGGTCCCCCCCCCTCTTCCCTGCTCGATCATCCTCACCGGATCTCCCGCCACCTTCTGTGGACGGTCCAGGCATCATCGCAGGACAGCCCGTGGCCATCTTGGTACCCCCATCACCGTCCAGCCGCGCCTCGGGCCCAGCCGGCAGCCATATTGGCGCACTCAGACCTACTATGCAGCTACTGAGGACCCGGTGCAGCATCCCAGGACACCCCCACTCCTGTGGCCACTAGTGTCCAGCCGCATCACCCCTGAGTGACCCGCTATCCAAGGTCCCTCCTTCAGTCTCCCCCCCACCCCCCCGGGACACCACCGCAGCCGCGGTCTAACCACCTCATTCTAGCCGCTAGATTCGGTGGGACAGACCACGGCTGCGACCTACTGTAGTTCCAGCAGCCAGCCACCCACACCCCCTCCCATTATTGTCCTACAGAGCATGGGCCACTCCACACCTGAAATCACCCATCCTGCGACCACTGGACCTCACCGCAGGGGCTCTGATTATCCACCGGAGGCTACTCAACTTGAATCATCATAGACGCAGCCACCGCACCACCTACCTGTAAGTAGCATCAGGTCCCCCCCCCTCGTCCGCTGACCATTCATTCAGGTAAGCACAGGGGTACGTTTTGCAGTTGATCCAGGGATTCCCGATCGCCCCTCGGGGAGTCAGGAAGGAATTTTTTCCTCTGCTGCACCATTGGCACTCGCAGCTAGGGGTTTTTCGCCTTCCTCTGGATCAACGACAGGGGGGTAGGTTAGCCGCACCTCCTCAAGTACCTCCGCACCAACTCCAGCAAGTCACCACACCGCTCCAGTAGCAGTGGTAGTCATCAGGACCCCTCCATCCACCTGCAAGCGCATCACCACCACATCAGTACCACCATCAGAACACCCTTCCTACAAGCAACGCCGTCTTCCTCATCATGTGCAACTTCAAATACACAGCAGACACCCTCCACAGGCTGAGAAACACTGCCGTAACTTTACAGACCGCCACTCAAAAGAGATTAAAAAAAGAACAATTACTAAGCACCAACCCTCAATCAACCAGGAAATGCAGGGAGACACCGATCCAACCGCAACAACTAACATGCGCCCTGATCAACACCAGATCTGCAGTCAAGCACAGGCTGGAAATCCACGACTTCGTCGTCGAAAATAACATTGATTGTCTCTTCATTACAGAAAGCTGGCTAACACCTGACTGCAACACCATCCTAACTGAACTGGTGCCCGAGAACTACAGTATCCTAACCGAGCATAGAATCGGAAAAAAAGGAGGAGGCCTAGCAGTGATTTTCAAATCACATCTTGGGTTCACCAAACCAAACTTACAAAACCCAGTGCCTTTCATGGAAACACTCTCACTGCATCTTCAAACAACACCCCAGGACACCATTCACATATTACTATGCTACAGACCACCAGGACCAAAGACCAATCTCCTTACGCCACTCACTGAATTCTTCTCAATACACACCTTGAAAACCAAAAACCTTCTGGTACTTGGGGATTTTAACCTGTGGGCAAATTCTGCCCAAGACACCATCGCAACCGCCTGCGTCAACCAAATGGAAGAACTTGGCCTTCAACAACTGATAAATTCTCCCACCCATGGGTCAGGACACACTTTAGATCTCATCTTCAAACAAAATTTGGACATCAAAGTACTTGACAACACTCCACTACCATGGACGGACCACCATGCTATTAAATTTATAAACACCACTAACGGCATCCTCCAAAAACAGAAACATGCAACAGCAACTCACTGGAATAGATCTCAGAAGAAACTTCACTCCGATCTTTTCAAAACTACATTATCAAGCAAAATTCTTTTGCTAAACTCAAATCTCTCAACCGAACAAACACTCAACTTCCTAAGCAATACATTACTACAAACAGCAGACTCCGTGGCACCAAAACGCAGAACACTTATCCGCAAAAAAAACTCCAGTTGGTTTAATGGTACTCTCACCCTACTCAAGCAAGAACGCAGAAGAGCTGAGAGAGCATGGAGAAGAAATCCCACCAAGGAAAACCATGC
This sequence comes from Lithobates clamitans, assembly GCA_037952925.1. Taxonomy (NCBI): domain Eukaryota; kingdom Metazoa; phylum Chordata; class Amphibia; order Anura; family Ranidae; genus Lithobates; species Lithobates clamitans. The sequence continues at coordinate 7,899,265 of JBBGZY010000605.1, read as the reverse complement.
TAACTACAAAACACACACTGTGAAATACCACAAGGCAATCTTCAAAGCCAAAAAAGAACATTTCTCAAACACCATCTCATCCGCCTTAAACCGCCCACGTGAACTTTTCAAAATAGTTGCTCAGTCAATGAACCCGACCTGCTTAGAGCCCCCATCAAACGATACTCAAGAATTCTGCAATGAGTTATCAGACTTCTTCATCGACAAAATCGACTTCATTCGAAAATCAATCCATCAAAAAATAACAACCAACCTCACTCAACCAAAGCAAAAAGAGGATAGCGTTACGAACTTCACTCAACCGCCAAATTTCTTTCTGTCCCCAATCACCACGGACATGACTAAAAACATCATCAGAAGCCTTCGAGACAGCACATCACCGAACGACATCATTCCCACTAAACTGTTTAAAGAATGTGCCGACATCTTGGCCGGTACCCTAACACATCTCATAAATCAATCATTCAAAGAAGGGATTGTGCCAACCTCCCTCAAGCAAGGCATCGTCAAACCCCTGCTAAAGAAACCCAATCTCGACCCCAAGGACCCTAACTGCCGCAGACCAATAACCAGCCTCAACACCATCTCCAAGATTATAGAGAAAGCAGTAGTACAGCAGCTACAACACCACCTGGATTCATACCAACTTCTGGACCCTCTGCAATCAGGCTTTCGCCCAGGTCATGGCACAGAAACAGCACTTCTGAAGATATGGGATGACGCCCTTGAAGCAGCAGACGACGGAGAACCGAGTCTCCTGGTACTGTTAGACCTCAGCGCAGCATTCGATACAGTGGACCACAATACTTTACTTGTCCGCCTCGCTGAAGTTGCAGGAGCTACAGATTCTGCTCTAAAATGGTTTACATCCTTCTTAGAGAATCGCTCCCAGACAGTGAAACTAGGAACCTTCACCTCAGAAACCCGGGCAGTCTCCTGTGGAGTCCCTCAAGGCTCACCCTTGTTACCAATACTATTCAACATCTACATCCGCCCACTTCTCAATATCATCAGGAATACCGATCTCTGCTTCCACTCATACGCTGACGACACCCAACTCTACCTTCGCATCAACGGACAAAAAGACCTTCATCAGCAATTACAGAAATGCCTCACTTTAATAGATGACTGGATGACAAGTAGCTCCCTCAAACTCAACGGTTCAAAAACAGAACTTCTTCTCCTACAAGCTAACAAAAATTCCACAACAAAGACTCCATGGACACCTCCCACAATCCTCGGACAGACCATCTCTCCCAGCACCAAAGCCAAGAGCCTCGGAGTCATTTTTGACTCAGGAATGACAATGGATGCACAAATAGGATCAGTGGTGAGCGGATCCCACCATCTCCTCTGCCAGCTACGCAGACTAATCCCCTTCATCCCAGAAGAGGACAAAGCGGCAGTTGTGGGAACAATCATCAATTCCCGACTCGACTACGCAAATTCCCTCTACGTAGGACTTCCCCAATATCAGCTTGCACGCTTATAACTCATCCAAAACACGGCGGCAAGACTGTTAACAGGAAAAAAACCCTGGGAATCCATCTCCCCATCCCTAAAGAGCCTACACTGGCTAACCGTGAAGAATCGGATCACATTCAAGACCCTCTGCCTCACCCACAAATGTATACAAGGAAATGCTCCGCTATATCTCCGGGAAAAAATAAAACACTACACACCGAATCGCAGTCTTCGATCAGCCAACCAAAACCTCCTTATCATTCCCAAATACAGCTACAAAGCAAAGGGAGAACGAAGATTCGCAGTCCAAGGACCCCGACTATGGAATGCTCTTCCTACCAACATCCGCATGGAAGAAAACCACCAGGCCTTCAGGAAAAAACTAAAGACCTTCCTCTTCTAACAAGCTGACAACAGAGAATGTATCTCAGAGCCTTGAGGCGATTCAGTTCGCATTTGCTGCGCTTTACAAATCATTCATTCAATAATTCATTCAGCCTGCTGAGGTAAGCCTTTTGCTTACATTTGAGTTATCAGACTTCCTTGATCGGTAAGGCATTTTCGGGACAAAGGGTACCTATTTTACTCCCCTTAATCGAACTGTATTGATTGGTGGTTAAATGTTATGTTGTCCCTGTCTATTGTCCATCAGAGTGTTATAGATAAGAAAGGGAAGAATAGTGCTGTTCACAGGTATATGTAGTAAATCTGCTAGATAAAGTAGTTTAGAGGCAAGAGGGTATAGGCACATGTAGAGAAGACTGGACAGTCATTATGGGCATTAAATTAAGAAAGGGAATCAAAGGTAAGAGATCTTCAAAAATGCCCAGCGTAAGAGGAGCGCTATATATGAACCGAAGGTGCGGTTCTGCCTATTCTGAGCCCCTAGATAAATGGTTAAAGTGGACAGGGATCCACAATGGGTTTCTGGGTTACCAAGGTCCACAGGGACTAAGAATCATGCAGAGTAAACAGCTAGAGAAACAGCTATCTATGTGAGCAGGATGGATCAAGGGTGACATTAACACTAGACAGAAAGGGAAATTTTCATGTTCAGTTGTGGAATGAATTTGGGGTCAGGCACTACAACTATTAGAATCAGAAACAGAGAAATGAGAATTAAAACAGAATACTTTATATGTTGTCAGAGAGGGAAGATGGGATGAGCACTCTGGCTGCCCTTCAGATCATAGAAGCTAGATATAAAAGATATCTGAACAAAATAAGGAATGCAGAATTTAAGGCAGGGAAATATTAAAGAGTTAAAAGAAAGTGGGAGAATGATATGCATGTGTTGTGTACAAATGGGAAAAAGAAAGCGATTTAAGAGAGATATTGGTGTATGTGTGTGGGAATGCTGGGACCTTTAGTTCTATTGCTTGTGTGTGTCATGTAAGCAGATGCGACCCCCTCCTTTGTGCTCTCATGAAAGAATGTGGCCGGGATGAGAGGTCAGTGATAAGCTGGCAGGATGCCAATTCCAGTTTTTTTAGACAAAACATTTATAACAAAATGTGCCGGGTTAACGAATCTAATGATAAACAATGTGATCACAATTATTTTGAATCTGTTTTCCAGACATGGCAAAATGAAGGTTACATTTAACCGTGTATTACACAAATTGAATATACTTTGATAGTGGAAACAGTGCATTTAAAAGGGAAATTAAAGGGGGCGTGTCCTGGCTATGGAGGAGTGAGGCTGTGTTTCACCTCAGCTCCGTCTCACCGCAGCAGAAATCACAGCTAAAACGGGGAATACCGGTGTCTAACGGCTCCCCACATGTCACAACGGGCTCAGCAGTCTTCTGAACCACAAAGGACAGACAAATACCGGCAGGGGCAGCTGGAATCCTACTTTCCCGGGACCCGAGGACAAGGCCGCGCTGCTTCCAAGATGGCGCCGGCCGGGAAAACACAGAAAGCAGCCAAATCGTCCCAGCCAGCTGCAGCTACAAGCCGGACAGTAAAGGAAACGGCTTCCCCAGCCTCACAAGCTCCATCCCCAGGCTCGGTGAGTGAATCTGTCCCCCCAACGTCCCCTGTATCCCTAGATGGTCGCTCTGAAGTGTCAGACTACTTAAGTGAGGAAGACATTAGACGCCATATTATGTCCCTCCCTACCAGAGAAGACCTAGAACGCTTCACATATAGAGTGGAGAAAGCATTCACTGAAGATATAGCCCAGCTAAAAGCAGATACCACACACTTGGGAAACAGGGTGGAATCTCTGGAAGAGAAATTAGAGGAGGCTCTCCCCACCATTGCTCTACTGCAATCTAAGTGCAAAACGCAGGAACTGCAAATTGAGACATTGCTATGTCAATTGGATGATGTCGAAAACCGCAGTAGGAGGGTTAATATCAGGATCAAGGGTCTGCCAGAGGCCACGACCTCCAGAGACATCATCCCCACACTAACAGACATTTTCAGAGACATCCTGGGATTGCCAGCGTCCGCACCTATAGAAATAGATAGGGCACACAGAGCCTTAAGACCTCCATCTCAAGATGCTGAAAACCCCAGAGATATAATCTGCAAGCTCCACAAATACACTCTTAAAGACAGCATTATGCAGAAAATGCGCAACAGGCCATTTTATGACTTCGACGGAGCACGTTTATTTTTCTACCAAGATATATCCAGGCGCACATTAATGCAACGCAGGGCTCTGCGCCCCCTTCTGACGGCAATCCAGGAAGCAGGACTAACGTATCGCTGGGGCTTCCCTTTTTACCTGCAAGTGACCAAAGATGGCAGACAAGTCACTTTACGCAATAAAGATGACCTACCCCACTTTCTCTCAACTCTTGGTTTGGGACCTATTGATTTTCCAGATTGGAGAGGACCATCTGATGCACCAATGCAACATCTCTCGCAAACTTGGTCGACGGTTACACGCAAAAACAGACGGAGAGACAGGCAACACCCGAACCAAGACTCCTGAATGGCGCAGAGACCCCTCCAAACCTCTTTTAAAAACCAACACCACCTCAAGCCTTCAACTTAGAAGCACCACCAGATGCCTTTAATATATGTTCCTCCCACAAGCTACAATGGGATTGAAGAGCTCTACCTAGCCGGACTTTGTCCCTGCATTTCTTAGAGCTTATACCCTCCAGAGGCGACCTACTTTTATCTCTCAATCCACCTTACTGAACATGGCAATTCGTGCTTGTGATGGGTCCCATATTCTGTTATAGAGAAGACAAAAGAGAAGAAAAGAGGAACACAAGAAACACAATTTTTTCTTTGACTTTTGAATTTTCTTATTCCTTTTATTATCACCGTTCCCATTTTTTCCCATGTTCATACACATTTATCCGATTCTACTCTGGTCCCACTTAAAGAAATAGTAGACTATGAGCTCACTAGCTGAATGCACCCCCTTCCCTATTCCCCAGCCTTTTTTCAGACGCGGTGATAGGAGATGGGGTCCCCTCCCTCTCCTTTGTATACAGGTTCACGTTTCCCCACATAGGCCACCCTCAACAGGGTATGGTCCCTTTTCGGGACACTAGGTCTGGGTCTGGGGCCCTCCCTCTTAGGAGGGGAGACCCCCCACCTAACACACCGAGGTCTTGTTTACAGGCTTCGTTTCTACTGTATTGTATTGTTGTTGTTAATTTATCAGTTTTTGTCTTATATTCCATTAACCATCTGTCTTTCTCACCTCTCCCCGTCTGTCCACCCCCCTCTTTTCTCTCTAGGAGCGTCCCACTGCTTTGGATTCTGTGTCGGGCGAGTCTGTCCACCCAGCGACCTTCCTGCTAACTACGTAAAAATGTCTACAATTAAGGTAATTTCATATAACATTAGAGGCCTCTGCTCCCCTGGGAAAAGAAACAAACTCTGGTGGGAACTTAAAAAGCTAAAAGCTCAAGTGGTTTTCCTACAGGAAACCCACTTCACCCACCACTCCATACCTAGGCTTCCTACCCACATATTCAATCAATGGTTCCATAGTACCTCCCCCTCCTCTAAATCTAAAGGCAGTACGATCGCAATTCATAGGACCTGCCCCTTCCAACTCTCAGACAGTAAAATAGACCCACTGGGCCGTTACATTTTCCTGAAAGGTAGTATAGCGGGGAAAAAGTTTACTTTTGCCTCAATTTATGCACCAAATACAGACCAAATCACTTTCATAGATAACACCCTTGACATGCTGACAGAATTCAAAGAGGGATTTGTCATCATAGGAGGAGACTTTAATGTTAGCCCCGACCCTTCAATGGACACCTCCAACTCCAGTCAAACACATTCGTATGCATTCTTGAAACACTTTAGGAAATCCCTACATTCACATCTATTATTGGATAGTTGGAGAGTTCTCCACCCTAGGGAAAAAGACTTTAGCTACCACTCTGCTGTACATGATGTGTACACTCGCATAGACCACATTTACGTGGACCGGCCCACACTAGAGCTCGTGCAATCAGCCTCTATTGGAAATATTACTATATCTGATCATGCACCAGTGGGAGTGCTCATCACCCTCCCCACAGGCTCCCGTGGAGCATGGACATGGCGGTTGAATGACAATCTGCTAGATGACACAGCAGCAGTAGCCAAAGTGTCAGAAACTATCACAAATTACTTCAAAGAAAATGTCACGGATGACCTTAGCGCGGGCATAGTGTGGGAAGGCCATAAAGCTGTGATCAGGGGAGAGTTCATATCTTTAGGAGCAAAACTTAAAAAGATGCTTCAGGCAGATTTTGACAAGGTGTTAGCAGCTCTACAAGAAGCTGAACTCAAACATAAGCAGAATGGGAGCCCCGAGGCACTACAGAGGCGGAATGAATTGCGGGACTTGTTCCTACGCTTGCTTGACCGACAGACCCGTAAGAAAGCCAGACACTTATCGCACAAATATTACGAGCATGGCAATAAGTGTGGCCGTATGCTTGCGAGAGCTATCCGCAAGAAACAGGCTCAAACATACGTACAAAAGCTTCGCTCTCCATCCGGAGACACTCTGATCCAGTCCTCCAAAATTGCCTCGGGGTTCCGAGATTACTATTCGGGCTTATATAACCTAAACTCTGAATACCCTCCAGATATTCAAAAACCCAGGACCACTGCAATAACAGATTACTTAGCCTCGGCTGGCGTCCCGCCCCTAAGTGCAGAACAATGTAATGACCTCGAACTTCCAATTTCCTCTAGGGAGATTGAACTGGTGGTGAAGTCCCTCCCCATGGGAAAAAGCCCTGGGCCGGATGGATATACTGGGTCATATTATAAAACTTTCATGCCTCTCCTATTACCCTACATGTGCACCTACTTCAATTCTATAGCAGAGGGGTCACCCATCCCTCCAGGAGCCCTTTTGGCGCACATCACTGTGTTGCCGAAGGATGGTAAAGACCCGACGCTCCCCCAAAGTTACCGTCCCATATCCCTCCTTAATACTGACATTAAGATTCTGGCAAAAGTTTTAGCAGATAGACTTGGGAGTCTTCTGCCCCATATTATCCATCCGGACCAAACTGGGTTCATTAAAGGAAGGGAGGCAAGAGACAATTCAATAAGAGCAATACAACTTATCCATTGGGCCCGCTCAGACCCTATCCCTAAACCTTACATCATCCTCTCCACAGACGCCGAAAAGGCCTTCGACCGGGTCGATTGGTCATACCTCAAAGCGGTGTTGGAGGCTTTGGGACTGAAAACGCGCATGATGTCGTCTATCTTAGCCCTATATTCTACCCCCTGTGCACAGGTCAAGGTGAACGGAGTGCTCTCCCCCCAGTTCGCAATTCGGAATGGCACGAGACAGGGGTGCCCCCTTTCTCCTCTACTCTTCGCTTTAGTGTTAGAACCGTTGCTAAGTACCGTCAGAGCAAATACTGACATCAGGGGCCTAAAGGTAGGAAGTAATGAACATAAACTGTCCGCATACGCAGACGATGTATTGTTCCACCTCTCAGAACCCCTGATCTCGTTGCCAGTCCTTATGAAAGAATTAAAATTATTTGGATCACTTTCTAATTTCAAAATTAATTTCTCTAAGTCTGAAATTTTGCCGATCAACTTGACCCCCACATTGACTAACAGCTTACAAGCTTCGTTCCCCTTCACCTGGGCCAAGTCCTCCTTTCGATACTTAGGTATACAGTTAACGGATAGTTTTGACACACTATATACTGCAAACTTCCCACCGTTACTTAACTTAATTAAAAAAGACCTGTCCGCCTGGACGAAGACCGCGTTTACGTGGATAGGCCGCATTAACATTATAAAAATGAATGTTCTACCCCGAATACTTTTTTTTCTACAAATGATCCCAATTCCTCTGCCCAAAAATTTCTTTTCCCAAATTAATAGCATACTAACAAGATTTGTGTGGGACGCAAAGAAGCCTAGAATAGCTATGCACGTCATGAAACGCTCAAAAATGACAGGGGGGTTGGGGATCCCAGACATTTTAAAATACTATAGAGCCATCGCTCTCCAGAGGATCCTCAACTGGCGATTTCACACCCAGTCCAAATTATGGGTCTCCCTGGAAAAATGGTTAGCCGGCAGGAACCTGGCCTTTGCGCCTTGGCTGCCACGAGAGTACCGCGGACTGTCAGACACTACCTCCCCGCTGACGATCCATGTCCTTTCTATCTGGGACACAGTGAACATAGCTCTAAAACTATCCCCACCAATGTCACCGCTTGCTCCGTTAGGAGGGTTCCTCTGGTTCCCACCAGGCGAGCAAATGGCCTTTTTCGGCCCATGGGTGGATGATGGAAACGCCAGTTGCGGAAAACTAATGAAGGACGGCAAATTGATAAGTTATGAAACGCTACGACGTGAACATAGAGGTCCCAAAATAAATTTTTGGAGATATAGGCAGCTCCATCACTTTTTTGAAATCCATGGACGTTCCATACGGGATATCTCCACTCTTACTCCATTTGAACAACTTTTTATTGAGGAAGAACCGATCCCACACCTGATCTCGGAAATGTATCGCTTACTAGGTACAACTGACAACCTTAAAACGACTTACATACGGGCATGGGAAAGGGATTTAGAGTTAGACTTTTCCACGACCCAACTCACGCACTTATACCAACTCACCCACTCGAGCACTATAGAAACCAAAACCCAAGAAACAAACTATAAGATTTTGTCACGCTGGTACAGAGTACCTGCAGATTTGGCTCGTATCTACCCTTCGGTGTCAGATCAGTGTTGGAGGGGATGTGGCCACAGAGGTACGCTCCTACACATTTGGTGGGAGTGTCCCCTGATCAAATCATACTGGGAAGACATTAAGTCCAGTGTAAAAGAAATTTTGGATCTGGATATTCCTCTGTCTCCTGCCTATTTCCTCCTGCACGTCCCTTTGATACCGATTGGTAGATATAAAAAGAGTATACTTCCACACCTACTAAACGCGGCTAGGCGTCTGGTTCCAATATATTGGAAACAGACTAGGGTCCCTACAAAAGAAGATTGGATAAAAAAAGTGAACGATATTAGGGAAGCAGAACATTGGATAGCATCATGTAAAGGAAAGACGGAACGTTTTGAAATTATATGGGGCCCATGGAAAGACTATGTGTTAGATCCAAATCATATGTCTTCAAGCTTGGACATAGCCTTACTAGAATTAGCAGAACCCTCCTTACGATCCCGCTTAGATAACGTAAACAAGTCCCACTGAAAAATCTACTTCAACTTTAACAGTCATAGGGGTGTGTGGTTGGAGGACTCGCCCGGCACGGACCAAAAGAACCTTCTTAGGCTAAGAGGTATGCTCCATATCCTTTCCTCTCTACCTCTCTCCCCCTCTAACCCCCTTTTTTTTTCTACCCACTACCCCTTCACTCTTACTTCTTTTCCACTCTTTACTACTATCCATATTTTTGTTTGAGAGACTGCTTAACGTTTCTACTACCAGGCGGTTCTAATTTAAGACATATTATGTTTGTTTAAACTCAAGGTGAGGATGATTGGCAATAAGACAACGGCCTCGTCACATGGTGGCGGGGATATACTTCCTCCGCTTCCTGTTGGGCGGGGCAGGGGGGGATGGGTCCTCCTAGACACAGCGAGAAAGGCGAGGTTGTAGGAGGCTATTGCCCCCCTCAGCCTGGATCGCTGTTGGGGGATGGTCCCCCCATGCGACCGCTCAAATCCACATACCTCTTCTGGAGGTTCAAGGCCAACATCTGACCGGTCTAAGGCCTCATGATCACCTAGCCGCGGGAGCTTATTAGAAGCTCCTGACCACGCCGGTACCTTGGGTTCACCATAACTTTTCAGCTCTAGACCGTACCTGAAATGTTTCATATGAGTTTCATATGTTTTGTGTAACATTTGTATAATGTGTGCAGTCTTTTGTACCAAAATGTTACTAAAATAAAGATTTTTCAAAAAAAAAAAAAAAGGGAAATTAAAGTAAAATTAAGTAATAATGAGTATTCATTTCTAATATGAGTTTAACAATTTTATTAATAATATAGATATATTGAAACCTTTGGTTGGAAATGAAATCCAGGTTATTGGGGAAATTTGTAAAAATGGGATTAGCTTAGATTAAGATAACAATTTTGTAATTTTACATTTATTCAACAAGCCCTTATTGAGAGAAAAAAAGATTAAGATGAGGTTGTTATTTGTAATACAGCTGCCATAATATTTAACAAAGCCAAGATGGATGGGATACATAAGAAGTTTTTCTACAAAAATGACATTTTAAGATTTTTGATAATAACTTGATGTGCGGTCCAAGATGTGAGAGTTATAATAAATAATTTGTTTTATTTATTTTTATTTTTGAAATCCAAAGCAGAATGTGTGGATTGTGAAATGATGTAAGTGCAGTGGTATAAGCAGAAGAATATTTTGGATCTATGGGCATCTCTCCACGACCGCAGGGTATTTTTATCATTTATTATAATATTGCCAGGAAAAAGTTGTCTTTTGAAACATGAAACTGGAGTTCTTACACAAACAGCGTGATAGAAAACAAGCCATTGTAATATATTTATGCAAGCTGGACCCAGTAATGAAGGGTTCATCCCGATATATCAGAGCTGCAGCTTTTATGCAAAGGTGCTATTAGACAAAGTTAGATATTGTTTTGGTCAAACATTTAATTTTGTCCGACATTCTGCGCAACAAATATACAGCTAAGTAAATGTTTGTCTAATGAAAGGTTTAAAATATGAGTTTGTTTATGTACAAATCTAACAATGAAAAATGCGTACATTTGAATCCAGCCACCTTATTGCCTCTATTGGAGGAGGCTGGAGACAAAGGAAGACAGATGTGTTAAATTGATGACCTAGGAATCAGCTGCTGTGAGCCCAGTGCTGGACACACTCCCCGAAGACCCAGATATTAAATTTTTTGTACATTTGAGTATGCAGTTTATCACCCAGAAGGATACTCTGTATTCAAAGTCATTGGATCCTTTTTCCCCAGTTCAAGAAGCAGAGCTCCATGTTTTAGCAAAGCCTGTGAGCTATAAAAAGTGTATATTTATATAGATAGTCAAGATATAGAGAGCTTTTGGTTCCATTTAAAGGGCCAGAAGTTTGTTTTTACTTCGGCAGGTAAACCAACCAAGCATGCCAAGTTAATTTGATCGGCTGTTTTCAGCCTTCCAGGTTCTTGCTGAGGTAGCCATATTAAATTTAAAACTCACACATGGAAGCAGACCAGGTGACTCTAAGGATGCTGCATTACAGCCCCGGACACTTGATGAGTCTGTGCAACTCACAGATTCCACCCTAGTTCTGGCCCAGTATAGCTGGGATTATTAATTCAACTTTAAGGACCCCAGAATGAGAAGAACAAGTGGTCCACAGGGGGACTTTGGAAAAAGGTGATCATTTATGTCTGCCAGCCACTCTTTTCCCTCCAGCTTGACACATGAACCGTGTAATCAGTCACAAGCAGTTATGGCTGCCTTAGTAAATGAGCGTGGGATAGAGCCAGGGTTCATCACAGTTGTTTTTATAACATACCACTTCTTGTTTTACCTGTTACCAAAGGTGTTACCAAAAGCTGAACATCCCTTCCAGAGATTACAAAAAAGACATATCCAGATGCCCAAGTCAGGATCTTACAAGTATGCATTTTGTCTGTATGGACATGTTTTTTGGATGTCCAGTGGCAAATGCTACTGCAAAGGCCACAGTAAAAAGTGTTATCAGAAGTAGTTTGTAAGTACAGAGTGCATAAAGTATAGAGAGTAACAGAGGAAACCATTTTTATAGGAGAGTCCTTACTAGAAGTTTTGAGGTTTTATTTTTACACCCCCTACTGTCTACAATGTAGCGGACAAAGTAGAGTAAGAAACTAGAAAACTTTTGCCTGAATGTTTTCTTATATTTTATCAAGCCCCTAAGGGGGATGTTGGACTCTCTCCCTATGGGATTTGGTTTGGGAGTGTGTTACTCACTTGCTTATATTTTGTCTCAGCAGCTGAAGTCCTCCATTCGGATCTCACAGAGAATGTTGCTGATCTTTTAAGGTTTTTGACAAACTAATTTATGTGTTTTCTCCCCAATTCCAGATCCTAAAAGCCAGGTGACTTTTGGATTGTTAAGAGACATTTATATATAAGGAAATGTTTGGAGACTCAATACAGCATCTATTTCATGTACAGTTTTTGCAAAACTTGAAGGAAAAGTCATCTGGATCCACACCAGACACTGCAAAAATGACTTAATTAAAGAAATCTCTGTGTTTGATTTGTTTCCCTCTTGTGATCACAGTATAGGATACTTTTTGATTCAATTACTTTAATTGTAACGTATATATAGTTTTGAAAAGTAGTTTAGCCATGTTGAAGTCATATTTTGTCTTTTGTACGTTTTCCATTTTATGTAAAATTGTCTGTGTTTACATGTGCTGATAAGTCAGCATGCCCACAATTTAGCTACAAGGCCATTCTGGCCACAGGAGTGTACAGCCAGTACTCTGTAAATGTGTCTTATCAATCATTTGTTTTTCACAATGAAAAGTCATTTGGTAATGGAAAAAGTTGCTCAGCTATTATTTTCTCCACAGTGGAGTTTTTTTTTTTGGCCAGGACTACCTCCACCTAAGCGTGTGGAGGTTCCAGGTTAAAGGTAATAGCAGGTATGGTTAGTGATCAAAATATTGATCAAAAGAGGGGAGACTGTAATGGAAATGTGTACGTTCTGTATATAATTGTATTGTATTTTGTATGTATTGCACTCTGCCCTCACTGTGCACACGGCACTAATAATGTTTTCAGTACATGTTTACATTCTTTCGAGTCCTGATTAGAATTAGCCTGCCTATGTAACGTCCCTTGTTACCATAAACGTACAATTGTAATATTAATGTGATACCTACGTAATCATGTGTATGAAAACCTTCACATTGCGTCATAATAAAGCAGAACAGTTATTTTGAAAGATGCTGAGCGTACCTTTTGTGTCTGTTCCCTACTGCAGTAGTTATTATTAATTTGGAACCACTAATCAATATGAGGATAGGAGTTGCCTATCATCAATTTAACCAAGTCTACAAGTTTAGAAGACTTTATGCTGACATTAGGGTTTGTCTTGTGTTGTGTCTTGCAGTGAAAATGGATATCTTGAAAGATAAGGACTTTATGCCAATCTTCATTGATATGTTCAAGGAGCTGCCCTGTCTGTGGCAGATAAACCACCCTGAATATTAGAACCAAAGAGGAAGGCAGCGCCGGATAATTTGTTGGAATTTGTGAAGACGGTGATCCCCACGGCAAACATCCCCTATTTGAAGATCCTAATTGGTGGCCTGAGGAGCACTTATCTAAGGGAGCACAAGAAGGTCCAGGATTCCCAGAGATCAGGAGCTGCAGATGACATTTATGTCCCCAGGCTGTGGTACTATGACAGACTGCATTTTCTGGCAGGTCAGACTGAACCCAGGCCAGCACTCTCCAATCTTCCTTCCACGCTTCCTTCCCCCCAGCTGAGGCTTCAGACGCCCAACCTGGGCCTTCCAGGCAGCAACATGTGGAGGAGCCCAGCTTGAGCCAGGTATAGCATTCCTCTAAATATTCATGGTTGTCCAATCAATGATGTTAACTAGATGTTAGTTTGGAGTACTAATTTATGATTGATGATGCAAAAACTAAAACCATGTCCCTTTTTCATATACCGGGAAGTCTCAGCCAGGAGGTTGCCAGGCCAAGCAGGCTGCCTGATATCCAGGTCCCTCCCCTACACCTTCAAAGACAAAGTGGCAGAAAGAGGAGTAACCTGGAGGAGGCTGCCATAGGCCTCTTTTGGAAGGCTACAGAGGCCCTGAGAAGCCCTCACAGTGTGGAGGAGGAGTTTGCTGGCATAACTGCCTGCAAAATGATGCAGATGGAGGAGGGCCAATGACTCCTGTGTGAGTCCTTAATTTTAGAAGCTCTCAATAAGGAGTTGAGGGGCCAAATAACATGTGCTACCCACATATGTAACCTCACACATAGTCCCCCTCCTCCTCTTCCTCCAGGTCCTACTACTCCTCCTCCTCCTCCTCCAGGTCCTACTCCTCCCCCTGCCACATCTCCAACACCAGAGCCACAGCCGGGAAGGAAGCGTGGAAAGAAGACCAGAGAGTGATGACCCTGGGCTCAGTCTGGTCTGGCAAAAGATGCAGTCTCTTGTAGTACCACAGCCTGGGGACATAGATGTCATCTGCTGCTTTCATGATCTATGGGACTTCTGGACCAAACTGCACTCCCTTAGATATGGACTCCTCAGGCCACCAATTTTGCAGTGAAAGAATTGATGTCTGCCCTGGGGGTCCAGGGCTTCGCCAATTTATGATGTTTCTCCAGCGTTGCCTCCCTCTTTGTTTGGTTCTGAGCCCTTAATAAAGGAATTTTTGTTTCAATTATACTCGCCTATGTGTGTTTTCCTTCAAAAAGGACAGTTTGTTTGTGAGGATTCAGGTACATTTCAAAAATACAATGTGAAATTAACAAGGGACACCAACACCAAACAATCTCCTTGAGATTAAATAATACAAGATATCAATGGTGTTGTGGTAAATTGACACACAAAACACACACAAAAATATTATGGAGTAAAACTAAAAATAAAATCAAACAAAGATCAGTCTTAAAAAAATACAACCCCCCCCAAAAAAAACAGCCTTGAAAAAAAAAAAAATATATATAAAACAACAAAAAAGAAATTTGGTCAGATGTGACAAATCAAAATATATTGAGGGGATCATGATAAATAATAAAGAAAGAAGTTTGTGAGAAGTCTGTGTGAATATGAGCAGCCAAACTACTTCATTCTTCTAACATTATAAAGAAGAAGAGAGTGCGCTGTATTAAACCATTACAGAACGCATTCCGAACGCTAATTTTACCAGACCGAGCTGTTCCGTCTCAGAATTTCTTCTGAGCATGCGTGGCACTTTGTGCATCGGAATTGTCCACACAAGGTCGGAATTGACGCGATCGGATTTTGTTGTCAGAAAATTTTATAGCCTGCTCTCAAGCTTTGTGTGTCGAAAAATCCAATAGAAAATGTCCGATGGAGCCCACACACGGTCGGAATTTCCGACAACACGCTCCAATCGCACATTTTCCGTCGGAAAATCCGACCGTGTGTACGGGGCATTAGTGTTCATACAGGGATCATGTGTACCCTAAAGCTACCTGGGCCTACTACTAACTGCTCTAACGCTGATTAGTGACACACTACAGTGATCAGTGAAAAATCTGAAAACTGTACTTGGTGACACAGTGACAGGGAGTGAAGGGGTTAACTGGGGGGGGGGATCGGGCGTGATCGGAGTGAAAAGGTTGCCTATGTGTACTGTGTCAGTGTAGTGTTGGTGCAACTCACATTGTCCTTTCTGGTGGTGATCAGCGGTTTTTAGCGGGACTGCAACATTGGACACCTAACTGACACTTTTGACACTTTTTTGGGTACCAGTGACATTATTACAGTGATCGGTGCTAAAAATATGCACTGTTACTGTACTAATGACACTGGCAGGGAAGGAGTTAACATCAGGGATAATCAAAATGTTAAGTGTGTCCCTAGGGGGTGCTTTCTTACTGTGTGGGGGATGGTCTGACTGGATGAAGACAGAGATCAGTGTTCCTGCTTAACAGGAACACAAGATATCCATCTTCTTCACTGTCAGAACGTCACTCTGCCTTGTTTACATAGGCAGAACGCCGTTCGGCCTCTCTGGGGAATTATCACCAGTGGCCGGCGGACAACAGGTCTGCCGGACCTGCTGATTGGCTCCCCCTCTATCCAATCTGCGTGCACATGTGCCTCTGGTGGTGCGCGTACATCCCAGTGTCCATTGCACAAATTGACCTACAGGTACGTCGTTTCAAGCAATAGAGCCAACCTGCTGCAATACATCTGTGGTTGGCAAGTGGTTAAAAAGAACCATTAACTAAAAATGCATCATACAGGAGCTTTCTTGTCCCCTATGTGGTGAAAAAATAGTTCAGTAAAAAAAGAAAAAAATGAAAAAAGTGTAAAAAATTAAATTTATACTCAAGCACCTAAAATCACTCCCCCCAAAAAATTGGTTCCCCCCACATACACACATGCATGAATGTAAATGCATGGGTTGGGGGTTCCTATGCAGGAAAACGTTAACTGTACTACACATGTTACATATTATCGCACACATCGGAGTAAGAACAATAATTCAAAGCCCATTATTTACAGTTAAGTCTAAACTGATCACCTTTAGATGTTTTTAAAATGGAAACTACCAGGGTACCAAAGTTTGTCGCCTTTTCACCTGTGCAGGCAATTTTAAGCATAGGCATGTTGGGTATTTATTTACACTGCATAACTCATCCTTTATATTTTATGAATAAATTTGGTAATTTATTATTATTATTATTATTATTATACAGAATTTGTATAGCACCAACAGTTTGCACAGCACTTTACAACATGAGGGCAGCCAGTACAGTTACAAAACAATTCAATATAAGAGGATTTAGAGGACCCTGCTCGTTAGAGCTTACAATCTAAGAGATTAGCTTTAGTGTAATTTTTACTGAAATTTAGCTTTTTGTATAATGTTGGTGTAATGTTTATTCAGAATCACTGTGACCCTTAACCTCTTTCTCCTGATGCATGCTGGGGGAGGGGCTGTACCAGGAAGTCAGTCAGTGTATGTGGGACTGGAAGCAGCAGCATGATACTGAGAGGGAGACCTGTTGTATAAGACTCCTCCATGTAAGAATGTACATCGCTTTCTGAGTGAGTAATAAATCCTTCCCTGGTTAAGAAGTGCATCCAGCCTGTGTGTAATTTGCTGAGCAGATACTGGCAGCATTACTAGCAACACCCTGAGAGACCCTGTGTCGAAGGGACATAACAGTGGTGACGAGGATTGTGGATTTTAGCACACATGGCTTTCATAGGGTTTATTCAACCATTTGATCCTGCTGCTGAATCATGGAGCTCCTGGGTGGAGAGGCTGGAGCAGTATATGGAAGCAAATAGTGTGGCTGTAGAAAAGAAAGTTGTAGTTTTCCTCACAGCATTGGGTCAAGCTGCATAAGGCACCCTCAGAGATCTAATTTTTCCAGACAAGCCTGCCTCTAAGCCCCTGCCTGAGTTAATTCAGAGGCTACATGAGCACTACAACCCAAAGCCGTTGCAGAGCGGTTTAAACTTTACAGTAGGAGGTAGCATGCCGGGGAGGATATAAAGACTTATATCATTGCTTTACGTAAACTAGCTGCCACTTGTCAGTTTGGAGATTACCCTGCAGACGGCTCTCCGCGAAATGTTTGTCATGGGACTCTGTGATCTGTTTACTCACAGAACCCACGATGGCCGTCGCCAAATCAACCTAAACCTCGCCACCCTAATTCTTCTGTCTCTAGGACGCCAACTTGCTACCATTGTGGTAACACTTCTCACAGTGCACCTGCTTGCAAGTTCAAGGATGTCATTTGTTTTCTTTGGGGAAAGACTGGTCATATTGGGCGTGTTTGCCGCAGCTCACACTCCCCGAACGCTACCACAAAAGGTAGATGTAAACAGACATTTCATGTGGATACTGACAATAAGGGCTCCAGCTCTGATGGGGAGACCTGTGTCCAGCATGTTGGACTGTTTCAGGCAGCTAGGAACACTCCTGCGATAAAAGTGGATGTCACACTCAACGGCTGTCCTATCTCCATGGATGTTGATAAAGGGGCAACTGTGTCTGTCATTTCATGGACTGATTTAAAGTCATCAGGGTTGCCCTGAACAACCAAATTCTTATGGATCAATATCCATTGCCTCGACTTTGCCTCGAAGATCTATTTGGCTCACTGGCTGGGGGGCAAAAGTTTACAAAAATAAACTTAAAGCAAGCTTACCTGCAACTGCAAGTACACCCAGATTCACGCCATCTGTTGACCATTAACACCCATAAAGGATTATTCCAATATAACCGCATGGTTTTTGGCATAGCCCCAGCTCCAGCCATCTGGCAGCGGATCATGAATGAGGTCCTGGCAGGCATACCTTTCACCCAATGTCTACTAGATGACATGCTCATCACTGGTCCCACTGATGAAGAACACAGAAAGAATGTTGAAGCTGTGCTAGAGAGACTCCAACGGTATGGTTTACGTGTCAATCTTTCAAAATGGGAATTTTTGAAGTCTCAACTGGAATTTTGTTCCCACACCGTGGACCGACATGGGTTGCATACTACTGAAGAAAAGGTTAAAGCCCTTACCCATGCCCCTGCTCCCTAGAATGTCACACAGCTCAGGTCCTATCTTGGCCTCCTAAATTACTACCACAGTTTCTTGCCGAACCTAGCACACCAGCTCTACCCGTTACATCCTTTACTGGATGCAAGAGCTAAATGGATATGGACAGAAAATGTAAAGAAGCTTTTCGGCTTTCTGAAGAGCTCATTCTGTCCTCTCAGGTTCTAGTCCACTACGATTTAAAGAAACACGTCACCTTGGCTTGTGACGCCTCACCTTATGGACTGGGTGCCGTGCTTTCCCATGTTATGCCAGATGGCATGGAGTGCCCCATTTCTTTTGACCCCAGGTCTTTAACCTCAGCAGAACAGAACTACTCCCAGAAGACTTTGTCTTTCCACAAAGAAAACAAATGACATCCTTGAACTTGCAAGCAGGTGCATTACACCAACATTATACAAAAAACTAAATTTCAGTAAAAATTACACTAAAGCTAATCTCCTAGACTGTAAGCTCTAACAAGCAGGGTCCTCTAAATCCTCTTATATTGAATTGTTTTGTAACTGTACTGGCTGCCCTCATGTTGTAAAGTGCTGTGCAAACTGTTGATGCTATATAAATTCTGTATAATAATAATAAATTACCCAATTTATTCATAAAATATAAAGGATGAGTTATGCAGTGTAAATAAATACCCAACATGCCTATGCTTAAAATTGCCTGCACCGGTGAAAAGGCGACAAACTTTGGTACCCTGGTAGTTTCCATAGGCGACACTTTAAAAACATCTAAAGGTGATCAGTTTAGACTTAACTGTAAATAATGGGCTTTAAATTATTGTTCTCACTCCGATGTGTGCGATAATATGTAACATGTGTAGCACAGTTAATGTTTTCCTGCATAGGAATCTCCAACCCATGCATTTACATTCATGCATGTGTGTATGTGGGGGGAACCAATTTTTTGGGGGGAGTGATTTTAGGTGCTTGAGTATAAATTTAATTTTTTACATTTTTTTTCATTTTTTTCTTTTTTTACTGAACTATTTTTTCACCACATAGGGGACAAAAAAGCTCCTGTATGATGCATTTTTAGTTACTGGTTCTTTTTAACCACTTGCCAACCACAGATGTACTGCAGCAGGTTGGCTCTATTGCTTGAAACGACGTACCTGTAGGTCAATTTGTGCAATCGACACTGGGATGTGCGCGCACCACCAGAGGCTCATGTGCACGCAGATTGGATAGAGGGGGAGCCAATCAGCAGGTCCGGCAGATTTGTTAACTAATGTTTATGTGATTATACGTATTCAATAATTATTTTTTCAGCGTTTTTTCACGAATTTGTTTCACTCACACTTTTTTCATAGTTTACAGCATTTGGACTTCACCTAGGTGTTTTCCTTTTCTGGGGGGGCTGCAGTTCGTATTGGTGTCTGTCCTCAGCGCGGAATACTAGTAAACATTAAGGAAGCTCTTTGCCCAATATGGCTTGCCAACAGTCATAGTCTCGGACAATGGAACTCAATTTACATCGCATGAGTTTCAATCCTTCCATAGTGGCTTGAGCATCCAACACTACAAAACAGCTCCTTATCACCCAGCCTTGAATGGGCTGGCAGAACGGTTTGTGCAGATGTTTAAGAAGCACTTACTGTCCACTCTGGACCAGGTCGGACTGTCAGAGGAGAAGCTGCTGGAGTTCTTGACCATGTACCGAAACACAAAACATGCTACTACTGGGCTATCCCCTGCTTTTCTTATGTTTGGCAGGCATCTCCGACGACACCTTCCACAATTGAGGAAGCAAATTTACCGACCACTTGAGTCTACTCAGGGCTCTACTGGTGACATATGGCATGGTGTCTGGCATGATCCCACAAGTTTACAACCAACACCTGAAACGGTTGGTGACCATATTCCTGAGGAGTCCAGACATGTGCCTGGACACCCACTGACATCTCCAGAACCCTTGACCAACTCTATTCCTTCCAGTCCTTTGCCACTTCGTAAGTCTGCTCGCCAAAGACATCAAACTCCTTTTTGGCAAAGCACTGAAATCACTGTGACCCTTAACTCCTTTATCCTGATGCATGCTGGGGGAGGGGCTGTACCAGGAAGTCAGTCAGTGTGTGTGGGACTGAAAGCAGCAGCATGATACTGAGAGGGAGACCTGTTGTATAAGATTCCTCCATGTAAGAATGTACATCACTTTCTGAGTAATAAACCCTTTCTGGTTAAGAAGTGCATCCAGCCTGTGTGTAACTTGCTGAGCAGATACTGGCAGCATTACCAGCAACACCCTGAGAGACCCTGTGTCGAAGGGGCATAACAGTTGCACTACTTTGTGAAAAGAATGGAACTACTGCTATATTATTCTCTAAGGTGCCTGCTTTCAGAAAATACATATATATATTAGGGTTTTTTCTTAATCTTAAAGCCTAAAAAGATTTTTTAAACATGCATGAACAATATGAAAAATGGCTCTGGCAGTAAAAAAGATAAACAACAACATTAAGAGTACACAATTCAGTTAAATAACATACTTGGGGGATGCATTATACCTGTATGCAGTAGTGTATTTAGGTTTTGTGCTGCCCTAGGCCTGTCTAAACTCGTGCACCCTCTAATTTAAATATGACCCACCCCTTCCTGTCAAGGCCACACCCCTTGCTGTTTAAGACCCATCCTGAAATTTTCGAGTGGAGGCACTAGTTCCAAAGGGCCTGGGGAGGAGGCAACGGATTCCCTTAATTTGCATAGATTTCCTCTCACTTCCTGTTTATCTATGGGGCAGGAAGTGAAGGGAAATCTCTGCAATGGGACAGGGATGGTAAAAAATAAACTGACAGGGGCTATAACCCTCCCTTATTCTATCCAAAATGAAAAAAAAAAGTGTTGCTTATAGTTCTACTTTAAGCACAAATTTCTGATAATTTTATGGAGAGGACTAAGAAGATATAACCATGCCAATGGTGCAGCAGAAAACATATAGCGCAGCGAGAAAGGTTTGTGGTCCAGGATGATAGGACAGTCAAAATTAGAAGCGGCGCCCCCCCCCCCACAGTTGTGGAATGCCAGCCACCCACATACCGGAAGCAGTGAGGCCGCTTTATGGGGGCGCTAGACTAATTTGCCTCTCAGCCCAGTCCGCCCCATAAGACTTGCGCTACACTAACATTGTAGCGCAAGCCAGTGGGGACTCTTTCCGTGCTGCCCCCCTGCAAAGTGCTGCCCTAGGCCTGGGCCTTGTCGGCCTAGGTCAGGATACAGAATTGCCTGTATGTGAAGTTGTGCAATGTACTAAAGCAAAAGTAACATTTACAAAGAAAAAAGTGTCTGTTTGGATGACCCTTCCATATTCATAGCAGATTCTTATCCAAGATGAGGACCTGGTATAGATTGTAAGTGGGAACTTCATAAAAAAAAACATGTGTGGGGATCTCCCTAAAATCCATACCAGATCCAGAATGTTATCCTTGATGATATGTTTTTTTTTGGGGGGGGGGCACCAAAAATAAATTGCATGGGATCCCCCAAAATCCATACCAGACCCTTATCTGAGACATGCAGCCTGGGTGGCCGAAAAAGAGAGGTGTAATGAGTGTACGCCCTCCCCCCTGTCCTCAACATGTGGAGGGTACATTGCCAGGATAGCCTGGAGAACCAACTAGTCCCCATTTTGAGCACTGATGATGTAGCTTTCTCAGGATGTATTTGTGAGGTACCAGTAGTATGTAGAAAAACAGTAATTGTAAAAGCAAACAATTTTTGTGTAGCCTCCCTGACGGTATTCGCGAGTGTGGCTCGGGGTTAAATTTCAGCACCATTAGCGGTAACCCCGAGCATCTCAGGATCCTGGTGCAGGTTACTTACCTTGTCCCCAGGATCCTGCGATGTCCCCCCGCGCTGTCTGCGGGCTCCGTCCTCTGCCCAAAGCTTCTCTGTGCCAGGTTCCGTTCCCTGCGAGTGTCACGACGCACGGGGTGGAGCCTGGCGGCAAATTCAAAAAAATGTAATAATCATAACACATACAGTACTGTAATCTGTAAGATTACAGTACTGTATGAAATCATTTCACTTTCCTTTTGTCCCCAGTGCTTTGGCCCATGCCCTGCATGCAGTTTTATATTACATATACTGTTCTTTCTGCCTGGAAACCTGAGATTGTCCATAGCAACCAAAAAGTTTCCCTTTACGTCAAAAGTGGCTTTAGACCAGCTAGAAAACAGCATTAGTAAATTAGAACACTTGCAGAATTGAGCGATAGTGAATCGTGGGGAAATGTATTTTATTATTATATTATTATTTTTTTTAATTATTTATATTTATTTATTATATTATAACTTATGATTTTGTGTTTCAAACTTCATCATACCCGGGATATCTACTAGACTCTTGGTGGACAGATCTAAGTGTGTTATTGCTAAGAATTACAGACCTACAATATAAAACGCCAAATTTCTATGCAAAATAATTGTACCGCTTTGAGACGCAAAAATCTGAAATAATCATACCGCCAGGGAGGTTAAAGATGAACTCCAGAAATTCAGGCACTTTTATAAATGTGCAGGCATACTATGAGTTAAGTCTAACAAGGTGCATACCACTATATCTCTATAATTTACATCTGACAGTTTTCTGGCACTCCGTATCACTATACTTCAGGTTTCTTAAAAACTAAATGCTGTCTACTCAGACACATCATTTCTGCCCACCCCTCCCCTCTGCCACCAATTCACAGAATCCTTTGTATTTTGTGAGTGAGTTTGCAAAATACAAAGGCTTCTGTGACTGGGCAGCAGAGGTGAGGGGTGGGCACAGCAGCTGAAGAATCTGAGACCAGAAGGTACAGAGTCATAGCTCTGGAACTATAGTGACAGCTGTCCTTGTGGAGGGAGGTGGCATGCACCTTTTTATAGTTTGCCTGCACATTTCTCAAAGTGATTGGATTCCTGGCGTATAGCTTTAACTAATGAATGTAAGATGATTTCATATCACAATGCAGAGCTGCATACTGATGTGATTTTATGTGAGAGGGGGGAATGGTCCAGTCTAATGAATCTGTAAACTCTTTAGGCTACAGCTGCTAGGAATAAGGCTTTTTAAGTAACTGCTTCAAGGCTGGGATAGGTGTGTTACCAGAAACATCCAAAGAACACATATTTTTTTTTTACAGATATTAAAGACCAGCATTGTAGGGTTGCCAATTTATTTTGTAAGGAGATATGAATGAATACAGAGCAACATTCGATTGTGTGTATTATACCTGCCTGTAGTTCAGCTTTTGATACCATTTCTAAAACACAGAGTTGCCTATAATGGTTTTGGGCCTCTTTTTTGTATTTAATTTTAAGTTGATATGTTTTAAAAATGTTTTAAATATTTTTCTGTTATTCATATTTTTTCAGTTTTACAAATCCTTATCTTTGTTTGGCCAAAATTCAGCTTCCAGATAAAAATTATCAAAGCATTTCTTTTTAAGTATTACCTGTCAGATAATATTGTTCACATATGAACATACTATGTGAAAATATACACTATATTGTAAAAAGTATTGGGACACCTGCCTTTACACACACATGAACTTTCATGGCATCCCAGTCTTATGCTGGCCATACACTAGATGAAAAAAATGCTCGAATGCACTTTCGAGAAATGAACATACGTTCATGAAAGCAAACGATCATGCCATCATGTAATGATCAATTTTGGAACAATAAATCGCTTTTGAACATCAATTTATTGTTTTGTCGTGTGGTTTTTGCATATAAAAAGGAAGTGACAAAATGTATTTGACCTTTGCAAGTTGGCTTCCTGTGGTTTCCGTATATGCTCACAGGAGCAATGTGCGTTTGTCAGAACAAATCTTGTGCATAGTGAGCATCTCTCGTGCATCACCTACATCAGCACCACCTTCAATATTGATGTGGATGAAAGGACCATTGCCATAGTAATGCTTGGTGTGATGGCTATACAACAAGCAGAGGAGCCCAGAAGAAAAAGGCAAAGGTTATGGGGTAAAAAGTTGCTGAAGAATCGTGATAACTTCTCGCATATGAGATTGGTTCAAGAGCTCAAGAAAAACAATCCCAATGATTATCGGAGCTATCTGAGGATGCCTGACGAGTCCTTTCAGCTGCTCCTGAGTCATGTGTCACCCCTAATAACAAAATTAAGCATCCCAGCGGAGCACTTTGTTTCCTGGCAATTGGACGAAGTTTTGTAAGACCTCAAGTTCACCACTGGAATCTCTGCCCAGTCACTAGGCTGTATCATACCTGAGACCTGTGAAGCCATCAAAAATCATTTAAAGGTAATGACATTGTGCTTTTACTTTTAACTGTCAAACACTGTACAACAGAGCTTGCTTTGGTAATCTTTGCATTTTGAAGCTCTAAACATATGAGAAAACTCAAACTAGTTCATAACATGTCGAACTGACAAACATAAAATGTTTTAAACCAAATGTATGTTATTCACAAAGATGTGTACTGATAATCATGCCCCCAGTTGTTTTGTGGACGATCCTGTTGTGTGAATGGTACATGTCACTGATGCATTTGTTGAGGTTGTTAAGATCAATGGGTGTGTGTGGTTTTGTGCTCAGCTAAGTGCGTATTTGTGGTGAGCTCCCCTCTTAAACCTTGATTAAGAAGCTGAATGAGTATTGGTTCCAGTAATTGTTTTTGGTTTTCTGACATCCAGCATATTTTCGTGGCAGTTAAGGCACCCAGGTCATCACAATCATCCTTCTGCTTTAATGCTGCAGATTCTTGTAGTAGATACCGTATATACTTGAGTATAAGTCGTTCCGAGTATAAGTCGAGGCCCTAATTTACCCCCCAAAAAATGGGAAAAACTTATTGACCCGAGTATAAGACGAGGGTGAGAAATGCACATCTACTGTAAGTGGAAAAGCGGGTCAACAATGCCCATTTGCAGCTTCACTGTGCCCATTTGCATGCCTCACTGTGCCCATTTGCAGCCATAGGTCCCCTGAACTTCAAACTCAGTAGTTAAGGGTTCCTAGATGCCCCCTAGCTGCAGTCAAAATTTGGGGTCTCTGAACCCAAAGGGTCCCGAAATGACATTGCTGCAGATAGACACAGTTGACCGAATTTGGGGCCCCGTATGTCGGGGCCACTTAGTGCTAAGAACCCCAAATTTGGTGTGCAAACCCAGTGGAACTAGTACCATAACATGTCCAAAGCTGGGGTTTCTAGCACCAAGTGGCCCCGATATACAGGGCCCCAAAAATCAGTTCAGAAAATGTCAAGCACTTTTCTGCAGCAGAGAATGACATTTTCTGAACCAGTTCTGGGGCCCCGTATCTCAGGGCCACTTGGTGCTAGGAACCCCAGCTTTGGATATGTTATGGTACCAGTTCCACTGGGTTTGAACACCAAATTTGAGGTTCCTAGCTCTAAGTAGCCCTGAGATATGGGGCCCCAAAGTCGGTTCAGAAAATGTCAAGCACTTCTGCAGCAGAGAATGACATTTTCCGAACCGATTTTGGGGCCCCGTATCTCGGGCCCACTTAGTGCTAGGAACTTCAGCTTTAGATATGTTGTGGTACTAGGTCCACTGGGTTTGCATGCCAAATTTGGGGTTTCTAGCACCAAGTGACCCTGAGATACGGGGCCCCAAAGTTGGTTCGAAAAATGAATTTTTTTGCTGCAGAAAAGTGCTTGACTCGAGTATAAGTCGAGGGGGGCACTTTCAGCACAAAAAAATGTGCTGAAAAATTCGACTTATACTCGAGTATATACGGTAGTTGCTTGTAGACTCTTGCCTCATTTTTCTCTTTTTGTTCCTGCTTTCTGGTGGTGATGTGACATTTTGTGATTCATCCTGTGTAATAAACGTTAACAAAAGAAATTCATATATAATGAAGCCAAAAACTCTACTAAACATACATTTTTACTTTTACCGCTACCAGAATCTGCAGAGGAATGGAGAGTAACAGCTAAACAATTTAACGACTACTGGAATTTCCCCAACTGTGGGTGTAGATGGGAAGCATGTTCGCATAACGCACCCAGAAAAATCTGGCTACTTCTATTTTAATTACAAAGGCTATTTTAGCATCATCCTAATGGCAATCGTGAATGCAAAGTATGAGTTCATCTTTGTGGACATTGGCAAAAATGGACGAAATTCAGATGGGGAAATAATTGAGAAAACCACATTTTATCAGTGTTTAAAAAATAGACTTCTAAATCTACAAGAGGACACTGTGGAAGGACTAAACTTTATATTTGTTGCGGATGTCGCATTTGCATTATGTAACCATTTGCCCTTAAACCTGAACAAAAAACTTTAATTACAGGTTATCTCATGCCAGATGAGTTGTAGAAAATGTGTTTGGTATTATGGCCAACAGTTTTCGTATCTTCCATAGAGCAATAAACGTAGCCCCCAAAAATTTATGAATAGTTCATTGTTGCTGTGTATTGCATAATTTCTAAAGGCGTTCAACCTCCACCTACATGCCACAATCCAAGGTGGACCTGGAAGATACTCTGTCTGGGATGTCAAACATCTTAAAGGGGAAATGTATTATTTTTTTTTTTTAAGAAATTTATTTTTTTTATTTTTGCATTTAAGTGTAAATGTGAGATCTAAGGTCTTTCTGACCCCAGATCTCACATTTAAGAGGTTCTGTCATGCATTTTTTCTATTACAAGGGATGTTTACATTCCTTGCAATAGGAATAAAAGTGACCTAACTTTTTTTTTAAAGGACAGTGTAAAACTAAAAACTAAAAAGTAAAATAAATAAGAAAAACATTTTTTGTGCCCCATTACACTGAGCTCACGCGCAGAAGCGAACGCGTACGTAAGTCGTGCTCGCATATAAAGACGGTGTTCAAACCACACATGTGAGGTATCACCGTGATCGTTAGAGTGAGAGCAATAATTCCAACTCTCCTCTGTAACTCAAAACTGGTAATCCGTAGAAATTTTTAAATGTCGCTTATGGAGATTTTTAAGGGTCAAAGTTTGTTGCCATTCCACGAGCGGGTGCAATTTTGAAGCATGACATGTTGAGTATCAATTTACTTGGCATAACGTTATCTTTCGCAATCTAAAAACATTTGGGCTAACTTTACTGTTGTCTTATTTTTTAAGTCAAAAAAGTGTATTTTTTCCAAAAAAATTGAGCTTGTAAGACCGCTGTGCAAATACGGTGTAACATAAAGTATTGCAACGGCCGCCATTTTATTCTCTAGGGTGTCTGAAAAAATATATAATGTTTGTGGGTTCTAAGTAATATTCGAGCAAAAAAAAACTGATTTTAACTTGTAAACAACAAGTCTTTAAGTGGTTAAGACGGTCTAAATAGTCCTTGGAGCGTACTTTCCATAGACATGGAAGATCTTGGTACATTTCAATGAATTAGGGCAAGAAATGTGGTAAGGTAAATTTATCCACCAATTCTCCTGAAATAAGGAACAATGCCTCATTGCCCCCCCCCCCCCCCCCCCGGCACAGGGGGAAAAAAAGCAACATCAATGTGTCTGGGTGAGATGAAAACTATGGTGAAGATTCTGGAGAATAACAATTATGATGGAAGGTTCTGCAACTACCCAAGGCCTAATATAAGAAAAGACACCATCATGGAGATGATTGTCCATGTGCTTGACAAGAAGTATGGTGTGGAGCGAACAAAGGACCAGCTGCGCAAGAGATGGTCTGACTTGAAGCATAGGGAGGAAGACCAGTTGCAGAAAATACACAGAATGATCAAAAATTGTATTTTAGATTAATTTTTGCCATTTCTGCTTTCTCTCAGCTATGCATGCAATCAATCATTTCGTATGGGCTTAATCCTTAATATTGAGGGATGTACTAAGGGTTATATTAGACTCTATCTGTATTGATTTAAGATGAATGACAGTATACCTTGAAGGTTGGTCATTAGTTATGCATTTTTGATTCTAATATTGTATATTTGATTTATATGCCTTCTTGTAGATCATTTTCTGACCTAATATACTCCTGAAGAAGGGGTTAACCCCGAAACATGTAGAGTGTACAACTGGAAGAGCAAATCTCTGCGTGTAACAGCACAGAATCATCATTATATATATCCAAGTTCTTCCGATTTGTGTCAGACAAGTGGATACTCCATGATTAGTTGCATCCAATGCAATTTATCTACAACTGACTGTTGTAAGTTTATACCGTACCACGAGAGTCCATGTTGCCTCCACAACTGTCCAAATTTCTAATTATTAATAGGACAAAGGTACATTCATTTTTTCATAAAAAGTAGCATTTCTATATATGCAACCAATCCATCTATTCTTCTCTGCAATGTCTTCATCAATGCAAACTACAATCTTCAGCATACATGCTTTTGTGATTACATTGTTACGTGCAACTAAACTGTAATGTACAACAGAATATTATTTTTTTTTTTATTATGGGGAAACTTCCATTTGTTCTACACATTTAAAAAAGGTAAATTTTTCATGACTGTGCCATACTGTGTTCTTTAATTTTTAAAGGGCAATGTTTCATGTTTTTATATATTTTTTAACACAGAAAGACACAAGAAAGCACACTTTGCAATAACTGGAATGGATATCATTCAGGTTGATGACACTGCTTCAGCTACTGCTGAAGGTCCTGATGATGATGCCGAACCATGACAAAGTACATCAGATGTTGAAGCAGATCAGGCACAACATTCCTCTGATAACATCACAAGCAGCACATGTAAGCCACTACACATACACTTTAACACCAACTACATTTAAAATACATTTTCCTAATTTTAATTTTTTTTATATCTAGCACATCATCTGTCTGAGGAACAGGGATTCAATTCCCTCACTGCCCAAAGATTGGTAGCTAATCTTTTGAAGTGCTCTAGAGAAATGCAAAGATCACTTTTATGTTTGTAGTTGACACACTATGTAAAATTTAACATGTGTCACTTTTGTCAATGCTTTTTTTCTTTTACTTTTAGTATAATTCAGTTCAGTTCATGTGGTCATTGTTTACAAGAATTTGCAACAAAACTTCATAGTTAAACTATTTCTAATGTTAAGGACAAGCACTTTATTGTGGAAATAATATGTTTTACATATCTGTAATGTGGGTGCTTCATGCACATTTATGCTTCAGGCCTGCCTAGGAAAAATCTGGTTAGAGCAAAGCTGTCTTTAAAGTTTATGCAGCCAGTCACCTCTACTATAGTTGTGTGCAGGCACATCAAGTCACACGTGCATGCACACATATGGTATTAGTGTTTTCATACACCCAAATATCCCATATGTAGACATGCACTCATTGCACTATAGTAGGGGTGACTGGCATCACAAACTTTAAAGATAAGCTCAAACAAGATTTATTCTCCAGGCCAACATCTCCAGACTACTGATATTGTTTGCCAAAAAAGTCTTGAAAATCATGACGATAATTAAAAATCAGTGTTTGATGGATGTATAATGTTTTGTAAAGTGTGACAATAATGTTTAAAATTTTTGGAGGCTTAAAAACATAATATTAATAATAATTATGCACAAAAAAAGTTTGTAAAACTATTTCTTTACTTTTTCAAAAAAACCCACTTTGCAATAAAGTTTGAATATTGCATATTTGCTCTTTTGTACTAGTTTTTTACAAGATAGATATATCACAATTGACAATGTTGCAGGTTATATAGTTGGTGGTATGTACTATTTGGTGTGACCTTTTGATATGATCGTTCTTTGACATGAATATTTAGCTTCCGGGTTAAATGTTTTTCACCCATGTGCATTAGCAACCATCAGTTTTTTTTTACGTAC
This sequence comes from Lithobates clamitans, assembly GCA_037952925.1. Lineage (NCBI taxonomy): Eukaryota > Metazoa > Chordata > Amphibia > Anura > Ranidae > Lithobates > Lithobates clamitans. Next base: position 7,869,319 of record JBBGZY010000605.1, on the reverse strand, counting down.
GAAAAATGCATTAACCTTGCAGTTTATCGTTCGTTCGGCAGAAGTTTTCCAAACTTGTCGTTTGTTTTTTTGCCACAAATACGTCACAATCAATTACTGATTTGTGTCTATTAACTGGCTGAATAATGAACAAACTGTCCAAATTACAGATTTTCAAACAAATTTTCTTCTAGTATTTGGCCAGCAATAGTTAGTAGAGTTCAATATTAAGTTGGCCCATCCTTTGCAGCTATAACAGCTTCAATTCTTCTAGGAAGGCTGTCCACAAGGTTTAGGAGTGTGTCTATGGGAATGTGTGACCATTCTTCCAGAAGTGTATTTTTGAGGTCAGGCACTGATGTTTACGAGAAGGCCTGGCTCTCAGTCTCCGCTCTAATTCATCCCAAAGGTGTTCTATAGGGTTGAGGTCAGGACTCTGTGTAGGCCAGTCAAGTTCCTCCACCCCAAACTCGCTCATCCATGTCTTTATGGACCTTGCTTTGCGCACTGGTGTGCAGTCATGTTGGAACAGGAAGGGGCCATCCCCTAACTGTTTCTACAATGTTGGGAGCATGAAATTGTCCAAAATGTCTTGGTATGTCGACGCCATAAGAGTTCCCTTCACTGGAGCTAGGGGGTCACGCCCATCCCCTGAAAAAAAAAACCCACACCGTAATCCCCCTTCCACCAAATGATTTGGACCAGTGCACAAAGCACAATTTCAAAGCCGCATGTTAGTGCAACTTTGGGTGTAACTTGAAAGACATCTGTGCCACTTCATGCACAGATGTCTATTAAGTCGCACCTGAAATCACCAAAAGTAGTGCAGTAACTACTTTTTCAAATCAGTGCGGCACCGATTGGAACAGTGCCATTGCCGGCAAAAGGCTGCAACTTGTCATGTGATTTGACCTGCCAAATCGCATGCCAAATCGCTCCAATGGGAATTAGGGCTAACTGTATTTTTTTTTTATTGGAAAAAAGGTCTTGCAAGCCACTACGGATCAATGCCTATAAATAGAGGTGACGGTGATATCCAGCTGCCAACGCAGATCAGTTTCATAACCGTGCATATAGTGAAAAAAATATAGGTATGTGCGTTGCGCTAGGATAATATACATATATATAAATATCTACAATGAGTGCTCGTATAAAATTCAAAAACATATAATATATCCAAAAAAAACTAAATTATTGAAAAATAATAATACCATTCAGTGATAATAAAATCTAAAGTGACAATCTGTGTTGTTAATTTAAAGTGCAATGTGCATATATAATATAATACCGCTGAAATCAAAGTGCATATATGAATGTAAAAGTACACAGTGATTCTACATATACATCAGAAAATATGTATGATAATAAGAGAGCTCATAAGTGATGAGTGCAAACAATCAAAATGATAAAACAGTGTCCATCAGTGATATCGCCAGCATGCTCATCCAATACGTGTAGATGCCAAAATCATGCTCCAGTGCACCTCTGTGACCCCCCAAAGGTTTATGCGCTCACCTCAGAGCATGTGACACACTGTCTAAACACGCTTTGGAGCCACCCCTGGGCTCAATAATGAAGTACAGGTGTCAATCTCCAGCTGGTTCAGTCAATACCTCTTGAAGTTCTTCATCATCTCATTATTATATAACATTGCCCAATGCTGGGCTAATTCACTTCTTGAATGATTCAAGAGGTATTGACTGAACCAGCTGGAGATTGACACCTGTACTTCATTATTGAGCCCAGGGGTGGCTCCAAAGCATGTTTGGACGCAGCTAGCCACTGTGTCACACGCTCTGAGGTGAGCGCATAAACCTTTGGGGGGTCACAGAGGTGCACTGGAGCATGATTTTGGCATCTACACGTATTGGATGAGCATGCTGGCGATATCACTGATGGACACTGTTTTATCATTTTGATTGTTTGCACTCATCACTTATGAGCTCTCTTATTATCATACATATTTTCTGATGTATATGTAGAATCACTGTGTACTTTTACATTCATATATGCACTTTGATTTCAGCGGTATTATATTATATATGCACATTGCACTTTAAATTAGCAACACGGATTGTCACTTTAGAATTTATTATCACTGAATGGTATTATTATTTTTCAATAATTTTGTTTTTTTTGGATATATTATTTGTTTTTGAATTTTATACAAGCACTCATTGTAGATGTGTGTATATATATATATATATATATATATATATATATATATATATATATATATATATGTATTTTTTTTATGTATCATGTATCTTAAAAATTACATTTTTTTTTCTGTCAAAAATTTTACCAGTAAAAAGTGAGTTTTCTTGAAGCAATGGAAAATGTAATTTAGTTACAAACATAGGAAGGTTTACTAAAACTGGTGCACACAGAATCTGATGCAGCTGTGCATAGTGAACAATCAGCTTCTAATTTCAGATTGTTCAATGAGGCTGGGTTCACACTTGTATGACAAACACTCCGACATTGGGAGCTCATGCTGCATGACGTGCGAAAATCAATGTTTCCCTATGAGAGACGTCTTAACTGGTCTGACTTTGAAAATGCTCCCTGCACCACTGTGGCCTGACTTTGATCCTACTTCAGCCCATTGAATGTCACTGAAGTCAGATCAAAGTCGGATTGCAATCTTAACTGATCCGACTTTGGCATGTGACTTGTGCTCTGATGATCTTGAAGGGGAACCCCACGCCAAAATGTAAAAAAACGGCATGGGTTGTCAGGTATTGATCCTTGTTCATTGATCGTATGACTGTCATGTTGTATTAGTGTGAACCCGGCCTTAGGCTTTGACAATGCAACCTAGAAGCTGATTGGTTTCTATGCGCAGCTGCACCAGATTCTGTGTGCACCAGGTTTAGGTAATCTTCCAATAGTATTCTAATCAGGGGCGGCCCGTCCATTAAGGGCACACGGGCACCACCCCCTCTCTCCAGCCACTCCCTCTAAGACTAATAGATAGATTCATGCATTGCATGAATCTATCCATGGCCGCTGCCATTACCCCCTATTCGGCCAATTTTCGGATGCCGGGCGCCTGAATTACAGCGGTGGGGGGTGTATTTTTGAAGCACCTGATTAGAGCCATAGACTCTAATAGGCTTCAAAAAAGGTGGATTCGAAGCGCAAAGCATTGCGCTCGGATTCCACCCAGGTGTGTTAGAAAAGCAAATGAATATTCACTTTTCTAACACTGAACCATCTCTCCACCAATCAGGAAGCGCAGGTCTGTTACCCGTCACCTGATTGGCTGAAAGTACAGGCATTGCTATTGGATGCCTATCAGGAGGAGGGGAGGAGATGCATGGAGGACACAGCTCACCGCTGCAAGGTCCCACAGCTCACCGCCGCCACCCGCTGCCTGACCCGCCACCAAGATAGGGTAAGTGCTGGTCAGACGGCGAGCAGGCGGGGGGTCACAGTGGCAACTTTTGATGGGCACCATGGCAGCATTTGATGGGCACAGTGGCAGCATTAGATAGGCACAGTGGCAGCATTTGATGGGCACAGAGGCAGCATTTGATGGGCACAGTGGCTGCAATTGATGGGCACAGTGGTGGCATTTGATGGCACAATGGCAGCATTTGATGGGCACAGTGGCTGCTTATGATGAGCACAGTGGCAGCATTTGATGGCACAGTGGCAGCATTTGATGGCACAGTGTCTACATTTGATGGGCACAGTGGCTGCATTTGATGGGCACAGTGGCTGCAATTGATGGGCACAGTGGCTGCAATTGATGGCACAGTGAGGCTGCAATTGATGTTTTTTTTTCAGTATTTTTCAGAATTTTTTCAGTTTGTTTGCTCCCCCCCCAAAAAAAAAATGTTGAGCACCAACATTTATATTAAAACCACTGGTTTTAATATAAAGTAGCAACTATTGTAGGAATTCAATAAATCACATCCAGGTATGGCCCATTAAAATGGCATGTGACCGATTAAAAAAATCCTGCCACCCTTTTCTGCAGCTATACTGACCCCTGTATTAGATTCAGGTAGTTCTTAATAGTGACATTTTTTACAAATTAATGCACCAGTTACCTCCATTTTATAGATAACGAACTTCAAGGTAATTAGGACCAACTCTAAATTGGCGTACAAAAGCTAGGTATCTGTTTCTCTATGTTGTGTAACAGTGTAACAACCTGTTGCTGGTTATTAAGGGCACTGTTGGTTTCACAGTGAGTGGAGCTTGATGGGAAAGTTGAGGGATTGGTTCCCTAGCAGGGTTACTCTTACCTTCTTATTGACAGCAGGAGGTGAGTGGATTCTATAATCAATAGCAGGCTTTCTATTGGCTAAAGATCAGTTCACTACCTTCTGTCAAGGAATCAGTCATCTGCTGGAGAACAAATGCCTGTGAAATCCCGATTAGGCGCCGCTCACCCAGCTTTAAAACTCTTCGGCACTTCATTGTCTGTGTAACAGCTGCAATTGCAGGAGGGAGCACAGCTGCATTGAGGATGGAGTGTTCATATGGACACTTTGGTCTCAGTGCGCCTACATACACTGTAGCCCAGTGTTAGCCCAAGTAAAAACAGCACAGTGGCTAAGTGGTTAGCACTTCTGCCTAGCAGCACTAGGGTCGTTGGGTTGAATCTCAACCATGGCAGTACTTGCTTGGAGTTTGCATGTTCCCCCTGTGCCTGTGTGGGTTTCCTTCAGATACTCCAGTTTCCTCCCACACTGCAAAAACATGCTAGTAGGTTAATTGGATACTGTCTAAATTGGTCCTAGTATGTATTAATGTGAGTTAGGGACCTTAAATTGTAAGCTCCTTGAGGGCAGGGACCAATGTAAATGTGCAATATATACAGGTGCATATCAAAAATTTAGAATATCATCAAAAAGTTACTTTATTTCAGTAATTCAATTCAAAAAGTGAAACTCCTATATTATATAGATTCATTACACACATAGTGATACATTTCAAAATTTCTTTTTTTTAGTTTTGATGATTATGGCTTACAGCTAGTGAAATCTCCAAATTCAATATCTCAGAAAATTAGAATATTGTGAAAAAGTTCAATATTGTAGACTCATGGTGTCACACTCTAATCAGCCAATTAACTCAAAATACATGTAAAGGTTTCCTGAGCCTTTAAATGGTCTCTCAGTCTGGTTCAGTAGGTTACACAATCAAGGAGAAGACTGCTGACTTGACAGTTGTCCAGAAGACAGTCATTGAAACCCTCCACAAGGAGTGTAAGTCACAAAAGGTATTTGCTAAAGAATCTGGCTGTTCACAGAGTGCTGTATGCAAGCATAATAATGGAAAGTTTAATGGAAGGAAAACAATGTGGTAGAAAAAGGTGCACAAGCAACAGGAATAACCGCAGCCTTGAGAGGATTGTGAAGCAAAGACCATTCAAAAATTTGGGGGTGATTCACAAGGAGTGGACTACGACTGGTGTCAGTGCTTCAAGAGCCACCACACACAAACGTATCCAGGACATGGGCTACAACTGTCACATTCCTTGTGTCAAGCCACTCCTGAACCAGAGACGATGTCAAAAGCGTCTTACCTGGGCTAAGGAGAAAAAGGACTGCACTGTTGCTCAGTGGTCCAAAGTTCTCTTTTCGGATGAAAGTACATTTTTCTTTTCATTTGTAAATCAAGGTCCCAGAGTCTGGAGGAAGAGTGGAGAAACACAGAATCCAAGTTGCATGAGGTCAAGTGTGAAGTTTCCACAGTCCATGATGATTTGGGGAGCCATGTCATCTGCTGGTGTTGCTCCACTGTAATTTATCAAGTGTAAAGTCAGCGCAGCCCTCTACCAGGAAATTCTAGAGCACTTCATGCTTCTCTCTGTTGACCAGCTTTATGAACATGCTGATTTCCTTTTCCAGCAGGGCTTGGCACCTACCCACACTGCCAAAAGTACCAATACCTTGTATACTTTTAATATTTTTTATTGCTAAAGACCAAAAAGATTTACAACGTGAAGCATTGCAAACATCATCCGTAACAAATTAGGATTTGAACATTTAGAACAATTTTACAATTAAGGGATGTGACTTTCGACAAGTATATCAATTAGAGATTGACTTGGTTAAATTGATGATAGGCAACTCCTATCCTCATATTGATTAGTGGTTCCAAATTAATAATAACTACTGCAGTAGGGAACAGACACAAAAGATACGCTCAGCATTGTTATAAATTACTGTTCTGCTTTATTATGACGCAATTGAAGGTTTTTATGCACATGATTACGTAGGTATCACATTAATATTACAATTGTACGTTTATGGTAACAAGGGGCGTTACATAGGCAGGCTAATTCTAATCAGGACTTAAAAGAATGTAAACATTTACTGAAAACATTATTAGTGCCGTGTGCACAGTGAGGGCAGAGTGCAATACATACAAAATACAATACAATTATATACAGAACGTACACATTTTCATTACAGTCATATCCACAGGTGAGGAAATAATTCTCAGGAGTGGGGAAAACCCCCGCTCCCCCCCCAGAGAAGAAGGCATTCCTGCCAAGAGGAGCACCCATTTACTTGACCAGATCTAAATGTATTAGCACTCATATGATCATATAATTTGAAAAAAGAAGAATGAGAAGAAAAGTTGAGAACTAAAGAAAAGAAGGGAGAAGTAGAGAGTCAGTCAGCTTTGAGAAGATACAGGCATCCAGGGATAATGGACATCATATTCTTTAAACCGGTTCATAGGGGTTGATGTATGTATATACTCCAAGGTTTCCATACCGCTTCATATGCTTTGGAGGAGGCCAAAAGAGAGCCGACCATCTTCTCCTGGGCCATTATCCAAGATATCTTTCATTTTTCTGCTAATTTTGGCTGTTTCCATGCAGAGGCTATAGTAATTTTAGCACCTATCAGGATAAATTGAATGAGTTTCAATAGGTTTTTAGAGCATCCAATTGGCTTGCTATTCAGCAAGGCAATCTTGGGAGTTTTAGGTATTGCCATACAGGTGACCCTGCGCAGCAAACCAAAAATCCTACTTCAAAAACCCCTAATGCAGGAACATTCCCACCAAGTATGGAAGAGTGATTCCACATGGCTACACACTCGAAAACAAAGAGGGGATGTGCCCAGGAAGATTTTTGCTAATCAGGAGGGCACCCAATACCATCTTGTGATGATTTTAACACATGCATCGATCAGGGAAATATTTACAATTTCTATAAATGCTCTTTGGAAAAGTCTGTGCCAGGTGTTAATCTCCCAGTTGATCTTCAAATCCCACTCCCAGCTCAGTGCACATGATGGTTTTCCCGAGCTCTCTGCCAAGGCTGCATAATTCAGGGAGATGCCACCTCTCTGGTCCATAATCTGTGAACACCACTGCTCGTAGGCTGTGAATCTAGGGGGATAGGGTTTAGATCTCCATAGAGAGAAGAGATGGTGTCTGATTTAATGTATTCTGAATCCCTCAGATTGGGGCATTTCAAGTTTATTAACGCCATGGGCCCCAATACCCTGTTTAATAATTATGGTATCACTGTGCTTGATTGTCCAGCAAACTTGACTGACCTAAACCCCTTAGAGAATCTGTGGGGTATTGTCAATAGGAAGATGAGAGGCACCAGACCCAACAATACAGACAAGCTGAAGGCCACTATAAAAGCAACCTGGGATTACATTGCACCTCAGCAGTGCCACAGGCTAATCGCCTCCATGCCACACCGCATTGATGCAATAATTCATGCAAAAGGAGCCCCGACCAAGTATTGAGTTCATACTATACTGTACACGGGCATACTTTTTTAGTAATCCAACATTTCTGTATTAAAAATCCCTTTTATTGGTCCTATGTAGTAATGAGCCTGATGTTCGAGTCAAACGTAAGTTTCGACTTGAACATCGGATGTTTGCCTATCCGCCGAACATCGAACATTACGTGGTGTTCACATCAAATTCGAAAGCCGTGGAACACTGTTAAAGTCTATGGGACACTAACATGAAAAACCAATAGTGCTAATTTTTAAGGCTTATATGCAAGTTATTGCCAAAAAAGTGTATGGGGACCCGGGTCCTGCCCTAGGGGACATGTACCAATGCAAAAAAAAGTTTTAAAAAACTACCGTTTTTTCAGGAGCAGTGATTTTAATAATGCTTAAAGTGAAACAATAAAAATGAAATATTCCATTAAATATCGTGCCTGGGGGGTGTCTATAGATTGCCTGTAAAGTGGCACAGTTTTCTCGTGTTTAGAACAACCACAGCAAAATTACATTTCTAAAGGAAAAAAAGTAATTTAAAACTATTTGCGGCTGTAATGAATTGTCGGATCTCAGCAATATAGATAAAAACCATTGAAAAAAAATGGCATGGGTTCCCCCCCAGTCCATTACCAGGCCCTTCAGGTCTGGTATGGATTTTAAGGGGAACCCTGCACCAAAATAAAAAAATAGCGTAAGGGTCCCCCCAAAATCCATACCAGGCCCTTATCCAAGCATGCTACCTGGCAGGCCACAGGAAAAGGGGGGAAGAGAGAGCACCCCCCTCCTGAACAGTACGAGGCCACATGCCCTCAACATGGGGAGGATGCTTTGGGGTCCCCCAAAGCACCTTATCCTCATGTTGATGGGGACAAGAGCCTCATCCCCACAACCCTTGCCCGGTGGTTGTGGGCGGGGGCTTATTGGAATCTGGAAGCCCCCTTTAACCAGGGGACCCCCAGGTCCCAGCCGCCCCCCATGTGAATGGGTATTGGCTACATATTACCCCTACACATTCACCAAAAAAAGTGTCAAAAAGGTAAAAATGACAGTAGACAATTTTAGAAATCTTTTATTAAAAAAAAACTGTCCCGCGATGTCCATTCATCTTCGATCACAGTGTCAGTTGACCTGAAAAAAAAACAAAACAAAAAAATGCAACAACTCTCCCGCTGACTGAAGCCTCTTCGCGATGACAGCTGTTATATAGCTCAGGGTGGGGCCACGCGGTGACATAAACGGATGACCCCACCTTCCTCTGACGTCTGACGCCCCCCGCCCACAGACCCCCACAATCACCAATCAAGGGTTGTGGGGATGAGGCCCTTGTCCCCATCAGCATGCGAACAAGGTGCTTTGGGGGGGACCCCAAAGCATCCTCCTCATGTTGAGGGCATGTGGCCTGGTACGGTTCAGGAGGGAGGCTCTCTAACGTCCACCTCTTTTCCTGCAGCCTGCCAGGTTGCGTGCTCAGACAAGGGTCTGGTATGGATTTGGGGGAACCCCTATGCCATTTTGTTTTTAATTTTGGCGCAGGGTTCCCCTTAAAATCCATACCAGATCTGAAGGGCCTGGTATAGATTTTGGGGGGAACGCTACACCATTAAAAAAATTGCGCAAGGTTCCCCTTAATATTCATACCAGACCCAAAGGGCCTGGTAATGGACTGGGGGGGAACCCATGCCATTTTTCAATGCTTTTTATCTATATTGACCGGGATCCGACAATTCATTACAGCCGTGAGCAGTTTTAAATGGGATTTTTTCCTTTAGAAATGTCATTTTGCTGCGGTATTGTTCTAAATGCAGGTTTAGCAGTAAATACAGTATCCCATGAAATTTGGTATCACTTGCCTCTACTGCGCATGTGCTGGTTTTAGACAAAAGAAACTGAGCACAGAGCTACTGCCAACAAACACAGCTTAGTTATATTAACTCCTCACACGCTGATGGATCAGCTGCATCATGAAGACACAGCAACATGAAGACACAGCGAGACACCTCGGCTACATCTGATTGACAGTGGGGGACACGATGAGGGGTCACAGGCTCACAGGGGGCAGTCTGGATGTCACATGGGGGACCACTCTGCATGTGATAGGGGGGCCACAGACTGGATGTCGTAGGTGGGCCAGTCTTGATGTCACAGGGGGGGGCAGTCTTGATGTCACAGGGGGCTGCATGTCACAGGGGGGCACACGATGGTTGCCACAGGCTGGCTGGATGTCACAGGCTGGCACAGGCTGCACTGGCTGGATGTCACCGGTGGGCACATGATGGTTGGCACAGGCTGGCTGCATGTCAGGGGCCACAGGCTACGCTGGCTGGGGTGTCACGGGGGCCACAGGCTGCATGGCACAGGAGGCACACAATGGTTGCCACAGGCTGGCTGGATATCACAGGGGGCCACAGGTGGGCACAGGCTGCACTGGCTGGATGTCACAGGGGGGGCCACAAACTGCATGGCACGGGGACACATGATGGTTGGCACAGGCTGGCTGGATGTCACAGGGAGGCACAGGTGGCCTGCATTATTTGAGGGGGATCCCTATTTTCACGGCCTGCATTATTAGAGGGGGAGATACCTATTTTCACGGCCTGCATTATTAGAGGGGGGGATACCTATTTTCACGGCCTGCATTATTAGAGGGGGGGATACCTATTTTCACGGCCTGCATTATTAGAGGGGGGATACCTATTTTCACGGCCTGCATTATTAGAAGAGGGTATACACAATTTCACAGTCTGCATTATCACTATTTTGGGAGGACACAATTTTAACCCACCAACTGCCATAGAGGTCGAAAAGCAAGCTACTAGCAAGCAGTTATCATTGTCTTTATTTTGGGGATGACGTGTATTAGTGGATGTGGCTCAGTCTGCTGTTTCAGTTGGACGGGGGGTCAGTTTGAGGTGTCAGTATTTTGTTTTGTGGGTTGTCAGTCTGGGGGGTGGTGCTCTATCCATGTGTGTAGCCAGCGGTGGGGGGATATTTTGAATTATTTTTTGGTTTGGAGTAAGTAGGTTTCCTCACTCCTCAGTGTACTTATAATATTTGAATTAAACACAGGCTGCATGGCACAGGGGGGCACAAGCAACACAGTCTTGATGGCACAGGGGGCACATGATGGATGTCACAGGGGGCACAGACAACACAGGCTGCATGGCACAGGGGGCACACAATGGATGTCACGGGGGGCACAGACAACACAGGCTCCATGGCACAGGGGGCACACGATGGATGTCACAGGGGGGCACAGACACAGGCTGCATGGCACAGTGGGCACACAATGGATGTCACGGGGGCGTGACATAGACAACACAGGCTGCATGGCACATAGGGCCACAGGCTGCACACAATGTTTGGCACAGGCTGCATGGCACAGGGGGCACAAGCTGGATCGGAGGGGACAGAACTTTAATGGCCTGTAATGTTTTAAGAGGGGATGCTGAATTTCATAGCCTGTAATATTATAAGAGGGGATGCTGAATTTCATAGCCTGTAATATTATAAGAGGGGTACATAGTTTCATAGCCTGTAATATTATACGAGGGATGCTGAATTTCATGGCTTGTAATATTATAGGAGGGGTACAGAGTTTCATGGCCTGTACTATTATAAGAGGGATACAGATGTTCATGGCCTGTAATATCATAAGAGAGGTACAGAGTTTCATGGCCTGTAATATTATAGGAGGGCTGCTGAATTTCATGGCCCTGTAATATTATAAGAGGGGTACCGAATTTCATGGCCTGTAATATTATAAGAGGAGATACAGAATTTCATGGCCCTGTAATTTTATAAGAGGGGATGCTGAATTTCATGGCCTGTAATATTATAAGAGGGGATACAGAATTTCATGGCCCTGTAATATTATAAGAGGGGTACAGAATTTCATGGCCCTGTAATATTATAAGAGGGGATGCTGAATTTCTTGGCCTGTAATATTATAAGAGGGGTACAGAGTTTCATGGCCTGTAATATTATAAGAGGGGTACAGAGTTTCATGGCCTATAATATTATAAGAGGGGTACAGAGTTTCATGGCCTGTAATATTATAATAGGGGTACTGAGTTTCATGGCCTGTGATATTATAAGAGGGGATGCTGAATTTCATGGCCTGTAATATTCTAAGAGGGGTACAGAGTTTCATGGCCTGTAATATTATAAGAGGGGATGCTGAATTTCATGGCCTGTAATATTATAAGAGGGGTACAGAGTTTCATGGCCTGTAATATTATAAGAGGGGATGCTGAATTTCATGGCCTGTAATATTATAAGAGGGGTACAGAATTTCACGGCCTGTAATATTATAAGAGGGGATACAGAATTTCATGATCCTGTAATTTTATAAGAGGGAATTCAGAATTTCATGGCCCTGTAATATTATAAGAGGGCTGCTGAATTTCATAGCCTGTAATATTAAAAGAGGGGATACAGAATTTCATGGCCCTGTAATATTATAAGAGGGGTACAGAATTTCATGGCCTGTAATATTATAAGCGGGGTACAGAATTTCATGGCCTGTAATATTCTAAGAGGGGTACAGAATTTCATGGCCTGTAATATTATAAGAGAGGATACAGAATTTCACGGCCTGCATTAGTACTATTGTGGGAGGACACAAATTTAACCCCCCCAACTGCCATAGAGGGGAAGAAAAAAGGAAACCGGTAGCAGTTATCATTGTCATTAGTTGGGACTGACGTGTATTAGTGGCAGGGGCTCAGTCTGGTGTTTCAGTTGGACAGGGGTCAGTCTGAGGTGTCAGTAGTTTGTTATGGGGGTGTCAGTCTGGGGGGTAGTGATCTATCCATGTGTGTAGCCAGCGGTCCTAATTTTTAGTGGTTTGAAGTAAGTAGGTTTCCTCACTCCTCAGCGTACTTATTATATTTTAATTTAACTATTTTTTTTTAAAGTATAATTTTATTGGGTTTACACATAGGTTACAGAAATGAAAGCATGTAAGTAAATGTCACATATTGGGGGGCGTGGCCAGGCAGCGCATGTAGCAGGACGCACTTCTCCTCAGCTCCGCCGAAAATCCTGACAATTATCCTCTGGATCACTCATCCAACCCGCTGACACCCCTGATCGAAACCGCACACTATCCGGGCCGCAGCCGACCCACCTACCCGATCGATTTGCGGCTGCAGAACATGCCAAAACGGGGCAAGGATGGTGGCGGCCTGCCCGCAGCTCAAGCCCGAGATGGCGCTTTGCCACAGAGATCCCAAAAGGAGAAATATAAGGAGGCTGCTCAAAAGCTCCTGTTTGGCAATAAAACATCAAAAGACCTACCATCACCCACATCTGACCTTAGTGAAGAAGAAGGAAGTCAGCTGGAGATGGATAATACTATTCCACTGGAGGATGGCACTGGATCCCCTTCTGACTGGGCCGCAGTGAGTACAGTTTCACATTCTCATCAGAGCACTCAGCCACCAGCCCTGCCCCCGGATAATGCTGAACCCACTCTCAGAGATATACTCTCAGCAGTAACTATCTGCAACAGATCCATCTCAACCCTGACTGATGAAGTTAAAGGTGTCAAAGCTGAGATATCCTTTGTGAGACAGGACATGCAAAAGCTGAGGGAGCGCACAGCTGCAATAGAGAGCAGGGTCAGTGTAATTGAAGATGATTTAGTACCCATGCAGAGAGATTTAAAGTATAACTGCCATCTTACAGATCAGCATGCAGCGCGCTTAGATGATTTGGAAAATCGCATGCGCCGCAACAATGTCCGCACCTTAGGATTCCCAGAAAGGATAGAAGGTAAAGACCCGGTCACTTTCATAGAACAATGGCTCCTCACTACATTTGGAAAAGAAGCTTTCTCTCCGCTTTTTGCGGTGGAGAGAGCGCACAGAGTGCCATCTCGCCCACTGCCTCCTGGCAATCACCCTCGTGCTTTTCTGTTTAAGCTCTTAAACTACAAAGACAGAGATGCCATTCTTGCTAAAGCCAGAACCATGGGAGGTAAGCTGAATATCGAAAACTCCAAAATCTCCCTGTTTCCGGATTTCTCGGCTGAACTCCAGAAGCAGCGAGCAAAGTTCATGGATGTTAAACGAAGATTAAGGGACCTTAACTTGCCATATGCGATGCTATATCCTGCCCGCCTCCGTGTGGTTGCACTCGGGGAAACTCGCTTTTTTGAACGCCCGGACGTGGCGGCTCAATGGCTAGATCGTGAAGATAGGGCCCTTAAAGCGGCCAGGCTACAAAGAGATGCCCCTGCTTAAATGCTAAGACCTTGATATGCAATTTCCTGACAAGACTCGATCTGTTTTTGCTGGGATGGATGCCTGGGCCGTGAGGAGATTTTAAGCTCTAAGTGTGCTGATTGCAGTGGACAGTCTCTATACTCATATCCGATGTTCAGGCGGCAGAGGAGTACTGTTTGTTTGATTCACCTTCTCCCCCTGTTTTTTCCGTTGCCCCCCCCTTTTTTCTTTTCCACATTTTTGACTGCAACTAAAGAAGAAATACATGCCTACCGTAGCTGTGAAACCCCTACAAGAACTAGCCTACTGGTTAACTAGGAGTTTTCAAGGCTTTTACCCCCCCCCACACCTGTTGTGTGGGAAAAGTTAACACTGCAGCAGCGTGGCTGTGCGAACTGCTGACCTTTAGAATTATGCCATACAGAGCATCATGCATTAAGCCAAAAATTGACTGCCTGCTGTACTTATACGCTAACCTGCTAGAATGTTTCTCACTGCCTTGCAATATGATCTCATGTCTACAGATACCTAAATGTTTTCAGAAAGGAGAAATCAAGTATGATACGGGGAGTAAGGGTTTCTCACTCCTCCTAGATGCTATGATGTATAACCTAAAAGGTCTGATGAGAGTTATGCTGGCCTGGTCAATGATTCTGAAACAAGATGGGGATGACTAAATTGACCATTGTGACTTGGAATGTCAGAGGACTGGGAAATCCAGTAAAGCGGGTGGCGGTCCTTAGGCATCTCAAGTCGCTGAATGCGGGGGTGGTCTGCTTACAGGAGACCCATTTCTCTGCAGACCCCCCTCCCAGTTTTAGCCCACGATTATATACAAACCAATTTCATGCAACCCACTCTACTTACTCAAGGGGAGCAAGTATACTGATCAGGAGGGATGTTCAATTTAATTGCATTAGAAAACGCATTGACCTGGCTGGTAGATATGTCTTTCTTTTATGCACAATTACAGGCCTAAGATGTATTATTGCTAGCATTTATATACCCCCACCGTATAACTCAGAGGTTAACAGACACCTGACAAGTTTTATGGCCCTATAACCAGAAGTACCCTTACTGGCAATGGGGGATTACAATAATTTTTTGAATTTTCATAAGGATAAGTTTCCTGTACCTATTGCTAGTACATGTCAGGTAAAAGGTGGTACCCCCTTTGCCAGAATACTTGAAGAACTGGGGTTGATAGATGTCTGGAGGTCTAAACACCCTAATGATAAAAAATACTCCTGTCATTCAGCCTCATATGACGGATTATCTAGAATAGATTTGGGCCTTGGGAATGACAAAATGCTTCACTTAATAGAGGAATCAGGATATGCAGATAGGCATATATCTGACTACTCGACCTTTTGGGTGACCATTTCATTACCAAGTAGGTACAGACGTCCACTATGGAAACTTAATCCCTTCTGGCTCTCGCTGTTTACTGAACCAGATCCTATAAGTGGTGCACTCAAGATGTTTTTATGAGATAATATCGGTACAGCTAAGTTGGGGGTGGTCTGGGAGGCAGCGAAGGCCTTTTTGAGAGTACAACTTATTAAAACAATATCACAGATTAAAACTAACACCAAGGCCTGGGAGTTGTTGGTACGGAGTAGAGTCACTGAAACTGAAAACAATTATATTAATGACCCCACAGGAGACACTAAGAGAGCATGGCTGGGTGCACAGACAATGTCTAGGCAGTTGGCGTTGCAGCTGGTGGAGAACAAACATTTTTTTCTGCAACAATCACACTTTGAGGAGGGGGAGACGACTGGTCATATGCTTGCAGTAATGGCACGGTCTCAGCAATCATCCTCTCTCATCTCCGCCATCTGTGACGCACAGGGCGCTCTGAAATGCTCTACTCCTGACATCCTGTCGGTTTTTGGTGACTTCTATGCTGACCTTTATACTTCTAAAGTTGCACCAGCTGACAGTATAATAGAAGACTTTTTAAATAGCTGTGAGCTCCCCAGTCTGCCAATAGAGGATAGGACCATGCTTAATGCCCCTTTAACAGCAGAGGAACTAGACATTGCCTTATCTCAAACTAAAAATAATAAATCGCCGGGTGTAGATGGTCTCCAATCGGAGATATACAAACGCTACGCTGACTCCATGCTTCCCACACTACTGAAAGTTTATAATGAGGCACTAAGAGAGGGCTCATTGCCAAGCTCGATGAATGAGGCGATCATTATTGTTATACTAAAACCGGGCAAAGATGCGAATTCCCCTGGATCCTATAGACCCATTTCACTGCTCACGTCCGATATCAAGGTGCTGGCTCGGATGTTAGCAAACAGATTGGCCAAAGTAATTCATAAAATAGTACATAGAGACCAATCCGGGTTCATTCCCACGAGATCCACGGCCCAAAATATAAGACGACTATTCCTGAATCTACAGCTCCCAGTGGACAACGCAGGCAATAGGGCAGTTTTTTCACTAGACGCAGCTAAGGCCTTCAACAATGTCGAGTGGCCTTATCTGTGGAAAACGCTGCAGAACATGGGACTGGGAGACACCTTTATTAGTTGGATACAACTTTTGTACTCCGTGCCCACTGCCAGGATACGAATTAATGGGGAACTTTCAGAACCTTTTCCTTTATTTAGAGGTACCAGGCAGGGGTGCCCATTGTTACCCCTACTGTTTGCCTTGGCCCTAGAACCCCTGGGAACAAAAATTAGAGGTGATGCTAGAATAGTAGGATTCCAAAGAGGTATGAATAAAGACATAGTGTCCATGTATGCAGATGATACCCTGCTATATTTAGGGGACACAAAAGATACACTACAAACAGTCATGTCTCTCATTAAGGAATTTGGGGAATTATCAGGCTTCTCCATTAACTGGGATAAGTCAGTGTTGATGCCGCTCGACCCCTTGAGTACTCCACTGCCCCTGGGTGCAGAGATGATACAACAAGTCAACTCATTCCGCTACCTAGGGATCCAGGTGACCCCTAACCCAGCTACTTATATTGACCAGAACCTAACACCCCTGTTGACTAAATTCCGTGAAAGGAGCAGGGCCTGGTGTAAATTGCCCTTGTCTGTTGTTGATAGAATTAATCTAATTAAAATGGTCTGGGCACCACAACTGTTATATATTTTTAATAATTCCCCGGTATGGATACCTAAAAAATGGTTTGACAGAATAGAGACCCAATTCAGAGAACTCATATGGAGGAAAAAAATAGCGAGGATAAAACTATCAACGTTACAACATGGCAAAGAGGAGGGGGGACTTGCAGTCCCTCATCCCAGAATGTATTATTTAGCTTCCCAATTACAACAATTAGGAGGATGGGGCTTGCTGGATCCGAAAGACCCGATTCGTAGACTTATAATACTAGAAGACAGCAATTACTCAGCGCTGGCAACTTTGGAGGTGGGATTCTCGCACTTAGACCCGGAAGCTCCTACGATCAAATTGTTGATCTTACTTTGGTCCTATGTCAAGAAACTAATAGGCATCAGGGGCTTCCTATCCAGCACGCCTCTTTGGCAAAATAGACAGCTGAAAGAAATACAAAAACTAAAAGGCTTCAAGAGTTGAGAGGAAGCAGGCATCAAATATATCTCACAAATATACCAAGATAATACTCTTAAATCATTTCAGCAGATTCAAATAGAGTTTGAGATCCCAAATAATAATTTTTATAAATATCACCAACTGCATCATGCCCTACAAACCCAGAATAGAACTGTCAGGACCCAACAAATAGAACATCCGATTATACAGGATGTCTTTATGGAAGAAGTTAAAAAAGGCATGATATCTAGATGTTATAATACTCTTATAGCACGAATACAAGATCCCTCTAGTTTACCATGCAGACAGCGATGGGAGGAGGATATAGGAGAAATGGATGGAGATAGTTGGAATACATGCCTTATGAATGCCCCCCTGGTATCAATGTCTGCATCCCAGAAACTCTCACATCTATACTTGCTACATAGGGCGTACAGAACCCCTCTTCAACTTTATAAATGGGGAATTAGGGATTCACCCCTGTGCCCAAAATGTGAACGTGATCATGGAGACTTGCTCCACATGACATGGAAATGCCCCAAGCTATTCAGATATTGGAAGGAAGTATTGGACACGATTTCGGAAGTATTTATGATACCTCTTGAGAGAACTCCAATGATCTGCTTACTGGGGGGAATAGATGAAGAGTTAACACCCCCACCAACACGTATAGTGCTTATTCGTTTACTATACACAGCGAGAAGATTGATTGCCCAGTGGTGGATCACCCCACGAGTTCCCACCAGAAGGCAATGGATAGACAGCGTGAATAGGCTCCTAATAAGAGAAAAAGCTACTTATCAACATAGGAAGGCCCCACAAAAGTTCCTTTCAATATGGCAGGCATGGCTAGACGTTCCTGGTTTGGCCCCACACCAATTAATTAAAGATAGGTTACTCTTGGGTTGATGTAGACTTCATTACTGTATGGAAACTGTACACATGCAGGGCAGTGGGGATCATAAGAAGGGGCATTCCCTGTGGGTTATATGGCAGTATATACGAATATGGTACTGTATGGCAAGGTTTTGCTCTGTTTTGTTTCTATCGCTCCTTCTTTTTCTCTCCTTTCTCCTCTTTCTTCTCTTCTTTTTCTTCTATTTTACTTTCTCTTCCTCAGATGAATATTACATTGAATTAAACATAACGGATTTAAAACATGGCTGATAGAACTACAATGTAATAGAGTTGATTTCAATGCTACTGTTAATTGAACGACATGTTTTCTATTTTTTATACTTTAAGGTGAGCAGAGTTCACCAGAGGTTTCAGTATATAAGGGTAACATTATTATAGTCGATACTTGCTCAAATTGTACTTCATTTGGATATATACTCCTTGTGAACTACATTACATGTTAGATCTATTATTGTTAAAAGATAATGATACGATAGGTTTATATTCGTGATAGAATGCAACCGGAACCGTCTCATAATAATTTCAGGTAGCTGATAAATGTTTCCATAATACACTATGTGAGAACTTTGAGATATGTATATGCCATGTACTTTTACCTGTATGCTATATGTATGCGTTTCTTATGCACAATAAAAACCTTTCTGATTAAAAAAAATAAATAAAAATGTCACATATTGGCCCATAGCCAAGTAAAACAGTACAGAATGTTGTACGACATTATAAGTACAATAACATAGTATGAACAAAAGAACAAGGGAGCTACATTCAGAGATTTTGTAGGTGGTTTCCTACGTAGCGGGGGAATAAGCCTTAAGTTATGGTAAACTATATCTGTGTGAGATTCCCTTGTCATTAAAATACATTGCCAGTTTGGTATGAAAAAAAAAAACCCATAAAAAAATAAACCATAGTACGCTATCGTCCCAGACGCTATAGGTAGTAATGCATTTACATCTACATTTAAGGCAAGGTGTGAATTATGTCAGTACAATGCAATTATATTTACATCCAAGTCAGGGTGTGACTTAGGTCGTTATAATTGGAATTTAAAGTATCAATTTAAATGGAAATCGTTGTTAAAGCATATTGTTTTGTTTTCAATTAATTCATATCTCCAATTCCTCCATTCTCTTCTCCTTATCATCCCGTTTGCACCCTTCTCTATTCCCCTGCATTCTTTCCTAAAGTCTTTCCTTATCCTTAACCGACCTTGTTTGCTCAGTTCCACCTCTGGGCACCCCTATTGGGAGCAATCTGTGCCCATTGTGGGACATATGCGGACATATGAGACAAAAGCATGTCGGGTCTGCCTAGTTAGCTTGAAAAAAGGTGTTACTGTGAAACCTATCAGGTCTCAGAACGGCAGCGAGGGATCCTTCAGATCATTAGTGATCCCTTGGGTGGTAGAGAGGGTCCTACGAGGGAGGGGGAAGGGGGAAAGAATGATGGAAGAACAATGTAAGCCCAAAGATAATTCCATGGATTAAGCAGCCGATTGTGTGTGCACTGTCTCCCCAGTCCTTTGAGGGGTGGGGTCAGTGGAAGTGTGCGGGATGTGGGTCGATTTGAAATGGGTCCAGCAGGCCCATATATGTTCAAACTTGGATGGTGTGTCATTGGATTGATGGATAAGGTGTTCCATTTCAGCTATTCTGTCTACTCTCTGGATCCATTCCTGAATAGTAGGGGGGGAGGTATCTCTCCAGTGGACAGGGATGCATAAGGTAGCTGCGTTGATGAGGTGGAGAACCAGAGATTTCTTGTAGGTGTGTTGTGGAAGTGAGGTGTGATGAAGTAGGTATTGGGCCGGGGTGAAATCAGGCGAGTAAGTCGTAATCTGTGAAATTAGTCGATGTATGTCTATCCAGTAGTTTTGAATGAGGGGACAGTCCCACCATATGTGTAGAAGAGTGCCCCTGGATGCGTGACAACGCCAGCAGAGGGGGGGAAGGTTTGGGTGGAATTTGTGTATCCTATCTGGAGTTCTGTACCATTTTGTAAAGATTTTATATCTGTTTTCCTGTGTGGAGATACTGAGAGAACCCTTGTGTATGTGAGTAAGGATGTGTTGCCAGTCTTCTGCAGTGAGGTCTAGATGTAAGTCCCTTTCCCATTGTAAAATCAGGCTATCGGATTTGATTTCTTGTGATGTGAATAAGAGTTTATATATAGACGAGATAAGGTGTCTTTGGGGCTCTGGGTTATTGCAAAAGCTTTCAAAGGGTGTAAGATCTCTGTGTAAGTCTGCAATAGGTTGGATGCTATTAGCGAAGTGGCGTATCTGCAGGTATTTATAAAAGGGAATGTGGTAGTCTGGAAATGTCCGAGTCATGGTCTGGAAAGACATGAAAGTACCCTGTTGGAACAGTTGGTGTAGTTTAAGGTTGGGGCAATTCATATCCGTCGTTGGGGTCTTGGTATGTATTCCTGGTACGAAGTCAGGGTTGTTTTCCAGAGGTGTCAAGGGACCCGGTGTGGGTGTCAATTGGAGTAGTTTGCAGGCTGCTTTAAAAGTGTTTAGAGTTGCATTGATGAATTGGTTATGTGTAGCCCCTTCAGGTATTTTATTTTGCTTAATCCAAGGTAAAAGATTTAGAGGTATTGCGGTAAAAGCATTTTCCACATGTATCCAGTCTTTGTTAGGCCTGTTATTGTGCCAGTCAACTATCCTAGCGAGGTGACAGACCCAATAATATTTTTGTATATCTGGTATGTGTAAGCCTCCTTGGAGTTTAGGAGACGTCAATCTGTTCCAGTTCAGTCTGGGTTGTTTGGAAGACCATACGAAATTCCTACATGTTCTCTTAAGTATGCCAAAGAAGGAAGGAGGGAGTTGTATAGGGATGGTTTGGAATAAGTAGAGCAATCTTGGAAGTATGTTCATTTTTAGAATCGCCGTCTTTCCGAACCAGGAAAACGGTCCCGAGCTCGATTTTTGTAGATCTGCTTGGACGGTTTGTAAGATGGGTAAAAAGTTTAGTTTATATAGGTCTGTCAATTTAGAGGGTATTTTGATGCCAAGATACGTAAGCGCATGAGGTTCCCATTCAATCGGGAAGTTAAGTTTACATTGTGTGACTATGTCATCAGGTAGAGATATGTTTAGAGCTTTGGACTTAGAAAAATTTATTTGTAGGTTAGAAAGAAATTTGAAGTGAGTAAATTCTTTAAGTAGGTTAGGGATGGTAGTGAGCGGGTCAGTGAGGAACAGCAGGATATCGTCCGCATAAGCGGCTATTTTAAAGTGTTTATTGTCAATTTCCAACCCTTTGATGTTCGGGTTGTCCCTAAGTTTGCGGAGGAATGGTTCTAGAGTGATAATGAAAATTAGTGGGGATAAGGGGCATCCCTGTCTAGTACCATTGGACATGGAGAAGGCGCTCGACAGGCGACCATTCACCCTCACTTTTGCTGTGGGGGAGGAGTACAGTGTCATGATCATTTGGAGTAAATGTGGAGGTAATCCTATGGAGCGCAGGGTAGCTTCCATGAAGTCCCATGCCACCCTGTCGAACGCCTTCTCCGCATCGAGGGATAAGAGGAAGCCTTTGGAGTTAGAGGTAGTGATCCAATGGTGTACGTTTAGTGCTTTAGTGGTGTTGTCTCGGGCCTCGCGACCGGGGACGAAACCTACCTGTTCTGTGGATATTAGTTTGGGAAGTAGAGGTAATAGACGATTGGCGATGGCTTTGGCAAACATTTTAATATCTACGTTTAGTAGTGAGATAGGGCGATAGTTGGTGACCATGGTTTCATCTTTACCTGGTTTCGGGATAAGGGAGATGTGTGCTTCTAATGTGTCTCTGGTAGCAATACTGGAAGGTGGGAAGTTGTTATACGCTTTAGCTAGAGGTGGGATTAAAATGTCAGTAAAGGCTTTGTAGTATCCTACCGTAAGTCCGTCTGGACCCGGACTTTTGCCTGGTTTCATCTGTTGTAAAGCTAGTGTAAGCTCCTTTGTCGTTAGAGGAGAGTCTAGTGCCTCTGCGTCTTCTGTCGTGAGTGGGGTCGGGGCGTACTGGGCTAGGAATTGGTTGATAGCTTCCTGTCTATCCTCTAGGGAATTTGGCGTATGGGGGGGTCATAAGTTATATAATTTTGTGAAGTATTGGACAAATTGATGTGCTATGGCTTCAGAGGTAACATGACGTGTACCAGAAGGGTCTTTGATTGTGTGTATGGTATGTGCTGCTCTCTTGGCCTGCAGTGCTCTTGCGAGGAGCTTTCCTGACTTATCACCAAATTCATAAAAACATTTCCGCTGTAAAATGTATTTGCGCTTTAATCATTTGTGTAGTTCTGCTAATAAATCATTTCTGGCTTGCGTTAGGCCAGTAAGTGCCTCAGAAGCTAAGGATTGCTTGTGTTTTTGTTCTAAATGCGCGATAAGTTTAGTCAATTCCTCTATTTTTGCTTTTCGAAGTTTGGTGCGTTGTGCAGCTGCAGAGATGAGTATGCCTCGTACCACACATTTGTGGGCTGCCCATACCACTTCAGGTGTGGACTCTCCCTCGCCATTTTCCACGAAGTACTTGGTAAGTTGATGGGAAATCGAGTTTGTAACAGCAATGTCGGATAGGAGGGAATTGTCTAAACGCCATATTGGGGAGTGCATTCTTTTAGCAGGCAGTTGTAAAGTCAATGATATGGGACTGTGATCTGATAGGACCGAGGGTTCAATGGTGGATTTTTTGACCATTGGTAGGTCGTCTTGGGAAATGAAAAAATAGTCTAACCGTGAGTACTTAGAGTGTGGTGGGGAGTAAAAGGTAAAATCTTTTTCATTAGGGTACAGAGTACGCCAGGTATCGTGCAATAGTAAGCCTCTCAGTTGCTGTTTTATGGCCCGAAGGGCTCTGTATGTGAGGGAAGAGTGACCATTGGATGTATCAAGGTTAGGGTTTAACGGGACGTTAAAGTCACCTCCAAGTATTAACAAACCTGATCGAAAGGACGTGAGTGTCTGAAGAGTGTCGCGGAAAAAGGAGACTTGTCGCGAATTTGGAGCATACAGGTTTGCTATAGTTATTGGTTGCTCATGTAGGGTGCCTTTTAAGAAAATGTATCTCCCAAGGGGGTCTCTATGGGTATCTGAAACAATAAGTGGGCAATTTTTAGATATGAGGATGCACACCCCTTTCGATTTGGCCTCATCATTAGATGCGTGATAAATTGTCGGGAAATGCCGGTCCTGTAATTTGGGAATTGTGTCTGTTCTGAAATGTGTTTCTTGGATCAGAGCAATATGGGTCCGGGACTTGTGTAGAGAGGAAAGTAAGAGGGAACGTTTTTCTGGTGTGCTCAGACCGCGTATGTTGATGGATTGAAGATTTAGAAGAGCGGGAGATAGCTCCTTATCATCTGGTGCGTGATTAAGATCCATAGCCTTCAATCACAAAAAAAAAAAAAGGGGGGGGGTTTTTGATTATCCGAAGAGATTACGGAGATAATCAATACCTTGATTATCCCGCCTTCTCGAGTGTAGAAAAGGGATCGGAAAAGTACAGCGTGGGTGCAGCGCCTATCCCGTGGGAAACGGGTTATTATACTGCACCGTTGCTGTGCGGGGGTTGGTGTAGACCTTACACGAATGAGGTGGTGTGTGAGTGAGAGGGGTGTAGGCCCCGCCATCACGTGACCATGAAAGTTAAATGAAGGAGGGGTACACTAATAGTTCACTAGCTATTGACGTTGGGGTTCAACGGGAAGGGCAAAAGAGGTGGTGGTTGAATCACCTCAGTGACCCTGAAGAACAACCAGTATGTGCTTTACTCAAGATAGGGTGCCATGTTTTCTTGTTTCGTTAAGAGTCACTCAGACCTCTGGAATCGCAGCATTGTCTGTGGGGATATGCAACAAAGATTCCAGGGTGTGAGATTGAGCATAAGATATAATCTATATAGTATAGTAAATGAGCTTAAGACCTATTCTATGCTTAAGTCTACTAACCGTTACAGTATAAGGCTGAACATACCTTTGAAAAACCTTAGTTGAACTTTAGAATTTAGACAAAATGCAGTCCATGCCAGTAGTGGATGCCTCAGGTAAAGTACTCTATGAGGCGTACCTGTGAAGAAAAAAGGGGTTAGCGGAATCATCTGTAGTTAGTCAGCGGCTTTGGTAGTAGGCATCTTCGGCTACATTGTGTGTCCTTATTTCCCAGAAAATCACAATAGCTCGAGTATCCGCTGTTATTCTGAGATCAAAGTGTGAAGTGGGATGTCCTTCAGTATTAGGGATCTGCAGTCCATCGGCCGGTCGGTCTGGTGGTATCAGGGTTCCCAGGAGATTAAGCAAGCAAGGCTGTAGGACATGGTGGTCATTTTTTCTTAGCCGTTAGTTTTTAGGTCCGGTACAAACGTGTACTGCGGTGTATGCTGCATTTGAGCATTTGAGCCGTATATCGGATGAACTCTTCCCGAACTTCTTAGAAGGTGGTGGCTCACAGGGGGAAGCATGACTTCAGTGCATAGTGGGAATCCGGAACTTGAAGACCTGTTACCTTTGTTGAGACAGGGACTGTGAGGTGCGCTGATCAGGGAGCACTTGTTCTTTCCACTGCCAACAGGAAGGCAGGTGGTCATTTCCGGAATCAGCGCTAAAGGCATTATGGGGGTTGTAGGCAGCCGCTCATACCTCAATCCTTCTAGGCATGGGGTAGGCCGCTAAGGGGGAGCATACAGTCCCATTGGCGGATTCCATACAAGGCCTAACGGTCTGCGCTTACGCAATCTTGCCCTGTGATGACCGTTTTGGGAAAGTTGTCAGCAGTTGAGCACAAGCACTCACTATTCTGTTTTAATAAAGATAAAGATAACTGTTCGCCTAACATGGCATAACTACGTGGCTGGGCATCTGTGACATTAGGCGCTTCTCTGACCTGTTAACGGTCCCGCCTGGCGCTTCTCGAGGTGGGCGAGGTTGCTGCACTGAATTCCCGACGATGATAGCGGGAGGTGCCATGGTACGTCAGGGCAGAAGGCGACCGTCTCCTCCTGTGTCCTGCATTCAGGGTCTCCATAGGTTCTTCAGGCTGGCGTTCTCTACGGACAGCCGAGCGGCGAAAATCCGCATACCATTCCGGTACCTCCACAACGGGGATGTTCAAGGTTTCACAGAACTGGTGAAGAACCTCAGGTACTCTGAGGAACGCCGAGCGCCCTTGCGAGGATGCCACGAGGCAGAAGGGGAATTTCCACTTGTACGGTATGCCTCTGGTACGTAAAGTGTCTAGGAGCGGCTTCAGGTCTCTGCGGTGCTGTAGGGTTATGCCAGAAAGATCCTGAAAGATTTGTACCGTCTTTCCTTCATGGACGATTTGCGGGATGCTCCTGGCCTGGCGTAAGATGTCTTCCTTAACATTGTAGTTCACCAGACAGCAAATCACGTCCCTGGGGGGTTCAGTGGCTTTTCCTTTGGGTCTCAGTGCACGGTGGATCCGTTCAAATTCAACCGGTGTCTGCTGCGGCCTATGCATTATGCCATTGAACAGGCTAGTTACTGAGGGCAAGAGTTGATCCCCTTCAATCGTCTCAGGGAGCCCCCGTATCCTTAGGTTCCGTCTTCTGCCCCGGTTATCGAGGTCTTCGAGATGCCTCTGCATATCCCTCATTTGGAGGGTATGTGTGTCTACTTGTCTGGTGGTTTTGCGGATTTGAAGGTCTTGCTGCTCTGCCGTTCGTTCTGTCAGCGCTACCATGTCAGTCAAGGCACGGATGTCTAAACGGAGTTCAGATACGGCTGCTGCGAGGGCGTCTTTTATGTCCATGGCGATCATCCGTAAGTCGCTTATGTTTAAATGATGCTGGGGGAGCTCTTCTGTGGCATTCTTCCCTATTTGGCTGTTAGGTAGAGCTACTGGTGGTGTGCCCTGTGAGGAAGATGCGGCCTGGGCGCTTCTGTGGCGGGAAGACGCCATGTTTCCTCTGCTCGATCGGAACATGTCAGGGATATTGTGCCCGGGGTTGTCCGGCTGTTCCCTCGGCGATCTGGAACGGGATGTGGATGTGTTCCTGGATGCGGTCCCCATGTTTTAAGAAGGTTGTAGCTCAGTTTAGCCTCCGTTATACTGGTCGTAGGTCGTGTGATGGCGGGGGCTGAGGAGTTAAGCTGCCATCTTCATGGAGGGTCAGGCCACACCGAAAGATGAAGGTTAATGAAAGTGGCTCACCAAGTTTAGTGGAAGAAAGGTCCACTTGGTATTAGGAAGGGTGGAAGAAAAAGCAGTTAAGGTGTCCCTGAGTTAGGAAGATGGCCACCGTCTGCTATAGGTAGGCCAGAGCCTCAGCCTTTCCTAGTTGGTGGTCTGAAGAAAAGGTGGCAGGCTGTGGGTGTCCGAGATCAGCTTTTCCTAATCTTTTCCGGCCTTCAGGGTCTCTACATCATGCATCTATCATCCGGATGTGTCTGAAATAAGAAGGGCCGGGTTGGTTATCGCTCATACCGCCGATTGCGGAACTCAAGCCCGGGGACGCTGGAGGCTTCACAGGCCTCAAGATGGCGGCGGGCCGCGAGTGGTCTGAGGTATTTTTCACTATATTTGCCGGCTTGTACTGTGTCTGTACCCCTACCGATCCTCCCCCGGGAGAATATTAGTAGCTTTTGGCGATTCGTTGTCTCTTAATTCGGCCGATCATGGCACTCGAGCCTGGGGACGGTGAAGGCCTGTGGGCCGCAAGATGGCGGCGAGTCTCTGTTGTGAGGAGCCGGCCGCGGCCTAATAGCAACTCAATCGGCCAGCAAGACTCAGTAATTTCCCCAGGGGCAGATGTATCAGGTGTCCAGTGACTTATGTGGGAAGTTAGGAGGCTCACCAAGGTATGAGAATCGTAGGATGGTGTTGAATTGCCGAAAGCTCAGCGGAGCTATGGAGCAGTATGTCTAGTCTCCTCCGTGTCCGGACACGCCCCCCTGGGCCGGATTTTCAATCGTGCGTACCGCCGATTGCGGTACTCGAGCCCGGGGATGCTGGAGGCTTCACAGGCCTCAAGATGGCGGCGGGCCGCGAGTGCTCCGAGCTAATCCTTCCGTGTTTGCAAGCATCCACAGTGACCGCTCAGCATCTGACCTTCCCCTGTAACAGCCGCAGCAGGTGGGGGCAATTCAGCTGTTCTGTGTTCGGCCAATTACTGTGTTTAAGCCTGGGGATGATGAGGGTCCGTAGGCCGCAAGATGGCGGCGAGTCTTTGGAGATGAGGAGCCGGCAGCAGCCTAAGATACACTTGATCGGCCAGGTAGCCTCTGAAATTTCCCCAGGGATCGGAGTAGCAGGTGCTCAGCAACTGTTGGGTGAGTTTTGGAGGCTCACCAAATGTTAGAATTCGCAGGATGGCGGTGGATTGCAATAGTCTCTGCGGAGCTATCAGGTAACACGTCCTGTCACTACAGAGTCCGGACACGCCCCCTGTGTCTTAACTATTTTTTACAAACTTTGTGACCGGGTTCACACTATTGCGAATTGGATGAGGCTTTCCCCGCATCCAATGAACATAGCAGGAGATTGTGACTCTCTATGGGGGCGGTTCACACATCTCTGCAGTGGCTCCGGTGCGAATTGCACAGGAGTCCTGTGCGTCTTTTGATCAGTTTCAGGTCCGCATTCAGCAAAAAATTTCGAGCTGAAATCGGACCTTTTTATATTTTTCCAATCTTGTATCATCTGTCAGCAGAAATGGCTTTCCAATCAAGCTGACATGGTCCACCCTTCCTTTCCTAACCCTAGCTATTCTTTGGATAATATTCTAAGCAGGGGAATTGGCGCTGTCCAGCTATATGTGCATAGAGAAATATAAAACTTCTTTGATAAATAAAACGGAAAACTTGTAAAAGAACAGTACGTAACAGGGGCTGTGGTGTACCAAATACAAACAATACCCTTAATAGATAATAATAAAGTGCAACGGGCTCCTAAAAATAAAGAATGTGCCTTAATACCAATTTATCAAATGTCCATGTGTGCGTGAAGAAATATACCCCAAATATAAAGTGTATAAAATACAACCAGTATCCCTGGCAGAAAAAGCAATAAAGTGCAATAGTGCTTCTAGACAGATATGTAAATGTGCCTTAACCTCAAATAAATCAACTTCCATATGAGTATATAAAAAAGGAATAAGTTATGCCCGCAAGTGGATGAACAATTGTGGCAATCAAAATAGTATTGGCAAATCAGGTAGACAATTATAGCATGGAAAAATGAAAGAATCCCCAACAAGTGTGCATAAAATTAAAAATTAAAAATGTATATAAAAAGTGTGAAACATAAATGTCCAAGTTCCAAGTCCCAGAGATGTGTCCTTATGGTGGAAAAAAACGTGATCTCCGCTTTAACTGGTATAGTCCCCGTCCTCCATTACACCCCCACTCGTGCTTGCACTCACCGGACTACCTCACCCCTGCAGGGGTAAAGGCATGTGTGGAAAAATCCCGCGGTGGCGAGTCCAAGGAGCGTTCCTCCATCCAGGGGTGTAGTGTCCTTAGTGATATCCCCAATAACAGACATCCATATAAAGTGAGGAAGAAGGAAACTTCATAGCGTAACTCCACAAAAATACGATTTTATTAAAAGTCCTTGACAAACGTAGTAAAAAAGTATAAAATCAATATAGAAAGCACCGGAGCTGACAGTGCTCCAGATCCCGGAACTCAGCTGTTGAGCGGCGTGGTATGGCGTGCGTTCCACCTTTTTTACTACGTTTGTCAAGGACTTTTAATAAAAACGTATTTTTGTGGAGTTACGCTATGAAGTTTCCTTCTTCCTCACTTTATATGGATGTCTGTTATTGGGGATATCACTAAGGACACTACACCCCTGGATGGAGGAACGCTCCTTGGACTCGCCACCGCGGGATTTTTCCACACATGCCTTTACCCCTGCAGGGGTGAGGTAGTCCGGTGAGTGCAAGCACGAGTGGGGGTGTAATGGAGGATGGGGACTATACCAGTTAAAGCGGAGATCACATTTTTTTCCACCATAAGGACACATCTCTGGGACTTGGAACTTGGACATTTATGTTTCACGCTTTTTATATACATTTTTATACATTTTTAATTTTCATTTTATGCACACTTGTTGGGGATTCTTTCATTTTTCCATGCTATAATTGTCTACCTGATTTGCCAATACTATTTTGATTGCCACAATTGTTCATCCACTTGCGGGCATAACTTATTCCTTTTTTATATACTCATATGGAAGTTGATTTATTTGAGGTTAAGGCACATTTACATATCTGTCTAGAAGCACTATTGCACTTTATTGCTTTTTCTGCCAGGGATACTGGTTGTATTTTATACACTTTATATTTGGGGTATATTTCTTCACGCACACATGGACATTTGATAAATTGGTATTAAGGCACATTCTTTATTTTTAGGAGCCCGTTGCACTTTATTATTATCTATTAAGGGTATTGTTTGTATTTGGTACACCACAGCCCCTGTTACGTATTGTTCTTTTACAAGTATTCCGTTTTATTTATCAAAGAAGTTTTATATTTCTCTATGCACATATAGCTGGACAGCTCCAATTCCCCTGCTTAGAATATTATCCATTTTTAGATATCACCTCGGTGATATTCATTTATTAGGGGGGCAGCAGTCTCTTTTTCTTCTTATTCCTAAGCGCGGAATTACTGTCATATATACCTAGCTATTCTTTGTTAGGGATATTGGTGCCCACTTTTTTTTGGTAAACATTGTGATTAAATACTTAAATGAACTATTGTTGTAAAGCTTGAGTCTTGCTGTCTAAGCTTTGGTGTCAGGTATTTATTCACTTTTATTTTTGTTTTCATGCCACATTTTTTGAATAAAATTCATTGTTTTTAAAAGTTTAAAAATTATATGCTGTTAACATCAATAAAATGGTCAGTGCTTATTTTTGCTCATACTTTTGTCTTGTTGCTTTTTTCTGTTTTTGACCTCCGGAAGGTTTTACCCCCTTTATAACCATAGTATTGTTTGCTATCCAGCACTGTGCTACTTTCACATTGGGGCGCTGGGGGAAGTTGGCGGTAAAGCGCCATTATTTTTAGCATCGCATTACCGTCATTTTTGCGGTGCTATTCGGCCACTAGCAGGGCATTTTTAACCCCCGCTAGTAGCCAAAAAAGTGTTTTGCTGGCGGCACTGCCCATTGATTTCCCCATCCCTCCCCTACCCAAATACCCCCCTCTTTCCTCTGTTGATGTTTGTTCTTGTCCACAGACCACCAGTTATACCCACTACTAGAACATTGTATTTTTTTTATTTTAGTTACTGCACCATCAAGTGCCTCCCCTGTCCGCCGTGGGGGGATTTTACCTGCATTGGGTGCCTCTCTTTTGTGTTGTCCATTGGGCCTTCATTTGTAAGCCATGCATGACTATATAAATCTCTAACATTATTAAGTTTATTGCATAAAATCTGTTTTTCTAATGTTCAAACACATTTTTGACCATGTAACTATGAGATTTTATTTACTTTTGTAGAAGTTTATGGGTGACTCCTCCTGAAGAAGCGGCCAAAGCTGCAAAACATGCAGAGGACTACGTCAGGACATACATCTCAATTCCTCACAATACCTGTGAGGTTTACCTATTCTTTGTGAACCATTTATATCAATTTTGCAACAACTGTTTATGTACTGCTGTACAAAATATTTTTAATTATGTTTACCTTCTTAAATTGACATTTTATACTTACTAACCTAAGTTAGTAAGTTAGTAAGTACCTAATCCTTGGGTACTGAGATAGTCCTCAACTTTCGCAGTGCCGCGAGGCAAGTTTGGAGCAGCCCCTGGCACACCCCCTTTCCAATATCCTAATACAAAGGATGGTGGTACCGTCCCCTATCCCTAGACATAACTAATTGAGGCAATATTCTATATTGTACATTGATGTACACTGAATAAAGGTCCATGCAGTACTGTACACAACAATGAAAGGGAAATGATCACCAACACAGCGATAAACAAATAACACACAGAGTTTTTTAAAAATAGTTTAATATAAATATTATAAGTACACTGAGTGAGGAAATCTACTTACCCCAAACCAAAAAATAATTAGAAATTTCCCCCCACCGCTGGCTACACACATGGATAGATCACCACCCCCTAGACTGACAACCCACAAAACAAAATATTGACACCTCAAACTGACCCCCGTCCACCTGAAACACCAGACTGAGCCACCGCCACTAATACACGTCACCCCCAAAATAAAGACAATGATAACTGCTTGCTAGCGGCTTGCTTTTTGACCTCTGTGGCAGTTGGTGGGTTAAAATTGTGTCCTCCCACAATAGTAATAATGCAGACTGTGAAATTGTGTATACCCTCTTCTAATAATGCAGGCCATGAAAAAAGATATCCCCTCCTAATAATGCAGGCCGTGAAAATAGGTACCCCCCTCTAATAATGCAGGCCGTGAAAATAGGTACCCCCGGTGACATCCAGCCAGTGCAGCCTGTGCCATCCTATGACATGCAGCCAGCCTGTGGAAACCATCGTATGCCCCCCTGTGACATGCACCCCCTGTGACATCCAGACTGCCCCCCTTCTGACATCCAGACTGCCCCCCTTATGACATCCAGACTGGCCCCCCCTGCGACATCCAGACTGGCCCCCCCTGTGACATGCAGACTGCCCCCCTGCCCTGTGACATCCAGACTTGCCCCCCCTTGTGACATCCAGATTGCCCCCCATGACATCAAGACTGGCCCCCCTTGTGACACCCAGACTGGCCCCCCCTGCGACATCAAGACTGGCCCCCCTTGTGATATCAAGACTGGCCCCCCTGTGACATCCAGACTGCCCCCCTGTGACATCCAGACTGCCCCCAGTGACATGCAGACTGCCCCCCCCGTGAGCCTGTGACCCCTCGTCGTGTCCCCCACTGTCAATCAGATGTAGCCGAGGTGTCTCGCTGTGTCTTCATGTCGCTGTGTCTTCATGATGCAGCCGATCTATCAACATGTGAGGAGTTAATATAACTCAACTGTGTTCGTCGGCAGTAGCTCTGCGCTCAGTTTCTTTTGTCTGAACCCGGCACATGCGCAGTAGAGGCAAGTGATACCAAATTTCATGGGATACTGTATTTACTGCTACACTGGAAAGATGCGCTACTATAGAGAAGGACATACATACAAAGGACACCCCCAGGCACGATATTTAAAGTAATATTTAATTTCTATTGTTTCACTTTAAGCATTATTAAAATTACTGCTCCTGAAAAAACTTTTTTTGCAGTGATACATTTCCCCTGGGGCAGGACCCGGGTCCCCATACACTTTTTATGGCAATAACTTGCATATAAGCCTCTAAAATTAGCACTTTTGATTTTTCATGTTCGTGTCCCATAGACTTTAACGGTGTTCGCTTGTTCGTACAAAGGTTTTGCCTGTTCGCCTGTTCTGGTGTGAACCGAACCTGGAGGTGTTCAGCTCATCCCTAGTCTTATATAATATTCTAATTTTCTGAGATACTGAATTTTGGGTTTTCACTAGCTGTAAGCCATAATCATCAAAATTAAAAGAAAGAAATGCTTGAAATATATCACTCTGTGTGTAATGAATGAGTTTTACTTTTTGAATTGAATTACTGAAATAAATTACCTTTTTGATGATATTCAATTTTTTGAGATGCACCTATATATGTAAAGCACTGTCTAAATTGACAGTGCTGTATAAAGAACCTGAAATAAAAAAAAATAAGTACATATCACCCACTCACACATTTGTTTTGAGGAGGTATGTTAGAATTCTAAAGTGTGTTTTAGACACACTGTATGAATTCCCCTATATATTTTCACCTTCCTGCACAAATCAATGACAATATTGATTATACAAGTGACCAGCAATCCTCTTTCTATGTTCTAATTGCTTTAAACATTTAAAAAAATAAACATACACTGCTTGGTAGGTATGCATATAATTCAAACTGAAGGTTTCTTTAAAGGGTAGAAAAAGACAGCTTTTAAAATAATTGTATCTTTTGTCTTGTCAAATGCATAACATTAAAAATATCAGAAATGAGTATGGTACTTGCTTTAAAAAAAGTTTAAACAGGTTTAAAACATTTTGAAAAAAAAAGAACAAGAAATGCAACAGAACAATCATGAAACACAACTGAGTACATTAGAAATGAGTACTTTCTTTATAAAAGCTCAACATTGTAATGATAAGAACATGAAGTGAAACAGAACAATCATAAAGCAGTAACAGTATTAAAAAAGAAGCAGTAATGGTGAAACCATAATATGGGGACCTCGTAAGTGAGTTAACATCCTACTTATCCCCATTCAAGAAATACCAAGA
Source organism: Lithobates clamitans (assembly GCA_037952925.1). Lineage (NCBI taxonomy): Eukaryota > Metazoa > Chordata > Amphibia > Anura > Ranidae > Lithobates > Lithobates clamitans. Next base: position 7,835,619 of record JBBGZY010000605.1, on the reverse strand, counting down.
GAATAGTACAAATGTATAAAAAGGTCCGTATGAGTTTTGAAGAAGCATGCTAAATTGTAAATGATATTCTACATGGTTAGATATGATTATCAGTTCATTTAAACTGACTTGTAATAAGATATTCAAATGTAGTTAAATGATGCAGTGCTATCAGACATTGCACCTTGTGTTTGTTTTAGGGCTGCAGTGAATGAGGGCTGCATTTACCCTAATCACTTCTATGGGCCAGTGCCTATAGCACACAAATAAATGTGATCATTTTTTTCTTATTTAGTTTTCCTCTGTTGGACACCCCTAGATATTGATGTCTAAATTCAGTGTGAAATATAGGGAAAAGATTGGCCCTAGGAAATGAAAAAAGTAAAAAACTAAAGCCATCTCTCCTTGATCTTGTTTATTGGTATGTACAGGTAAAGCCCAATTGAAATGCTTTATATACATTTGGAAAACAGTACATTCTCAGCATCTCACCATTATTTTTCATTGTAGTAGGACAGTAGAAAATTCTGTGTCATTTATGTGTAGAGAATGAGCGCTGCTCTGTATGGAAGCAGCAGTTTCTCTGCTGTGGCCATAGCTAGAGTCCAGCAATCAGCATGGAGCATGAGTTTTACTGATTGCTGGGCTCTAGATGTGACTCCCTGAGGGAGTAATGACCTTCTACAGCCTAGTGCAGGACATAGGATTTTCTACTCACATGGAGGCTGCTTTACAGGAAAAATGTAGAAATACTTTCTTTTGAAACCTCATTTGGGTTTCAACACTTACAGTATCTCACAAAAGTGAGTACACCCCTCACATTTTTGTAAATATTTTATTATATCTTTTCATGTGACAACACTGAAGAAATTATACTTTGCTACTATTTAAAATAGTGAGTGTACAGCTTGTATAGTGGTGTAAATTTGTTGTCCCCTCAAAATAACTCAACACACAGCCCTTAATTTCTAAACCGCTGGCAACAACAGTGAGTACACCCCTAAGTGAAAATCCCAATTAGCCATTTTCCTCTCCTGTGTCATGTTACTCGTTAGTGTTACAAGGTCTCAGGTGTGAATGGGGAGCAGCTGTGCAAAATTTGGTGTTATCGCTTTCACTCTCTCATGCTGCTCACTGGAAGTTCAACATGGCACCTCATGGCAAAGAACTCTCTGAGGATCTGAAAAAAAGAATTGTTGCTCTACATAAAGATGGCCTAAGCTATAAGAGGATTGCCAAAACCCTGAAACTGAGCTGCAGCACGATGGCCAAAACCATATATTGGTTTACCAGGACAAGTTTCACTCAGGACAGGCCTCGCCATGGTCAACCAAAGAAGTTGAGTGTATGTGCTCAACGTCATATTCAGAGGTTGTCTTTGGGAAATAGACGTATGAGTGCTGCAAGCATTGCTGCAGAGGTTTAAGGGTGGTTTAAGCTATAAGAGGATTGCCAAAACCCTGAAACTGAGCTGCAGCACGGTGGCCAAAACCATACATCGGTTTAACAGGACAGGTTTCACTCAGAACAGGCCTCGCCATGGTCGACCAAGGAAGTTGAGTGTATGTGCTCAACATCATATTCAGAGGTTGTCTTTGGGAAATAGACGCATGAGTGCTGCAAGCATTGCTGCAGAGGTTTAAGGGTGGGGGGTCAGCCTGTCAGTGCTCAGACCATACGCCGCACACTGCATCAAATTAGTCTGTATGGCTGTGGTCCAAGAAGGAAGCCTCTTTTAAATATTATGCACAAGAAAGCCTGCAAACAGTTTGCTAAAGACAAGCAGACTAAGGACATGGATTACTGGAACCATGTCCAGTTGTCTGATGATACCAAGATAAACTTATTTGATTCAGATGGTGTCAAGCCTGTGTGGCAGCAACCAGGTGAGTCAAGCATGGTGGTGGGAGTGTAATGGTCTTGGGATGCATCAGTGCTTTCAGCACTGGGGAGCTACAGTTCATTGAGAGAACCATGAATGCCAACATGTACTGTAACATACTGAAGCAGAGCATGATCCCCTCACTTTGGAGACTGGGCCGCAGGGCTTTATTCCAACATGATAACGACCCCAAACACACCTCCAAGACGACCACTACCTTGCTAAAGAAGCTGAGGGTAAAGGTGATGGACTGGCCAAGCATGTCTCCAGCTCTAAACCCTATTAAGCATCTGTGAGGCATCCTCAAACAGAAGGTGGAGGAGTGCAAGGTCTCTAACATCCACCAGCTCTATAATGTCATTATGGAGGAGGGGAAGAGGACTCCAGTGGCAACCTGTGAAGCTCTGGTGAACTCCATGCCCAAGAGGGTTAAGGCAGTGCTGCAAAATAATGGTGGCCACACAAAATATTGACACATTGGGCCCAATTTGGACATTTTCACTTAGGGTGTACTCACTTTTGTTGCCAGTGGTTTAGACATTAATGTCTGTGTTTTGAGTTATTTTAAGGGGACAGCAAATTTACACTGTTATACAAGCTGTGCACTCACTACTTTACATTGTAGCAAAGTGTCATTTCTTTAGTGTTGTTGTTGCATGAAAAGATATAATAAAATATTTACGAAAATGTGAGGGTGTACTCACTTTTGTGAGATACTGTATATTCCCTGCCAGCATTTGTTTTCACCATGAAATGGTGGAGCCAGTACAAAAGAGTTAAATCATTCAGGTATGCCTAAGGCAGCATGATGTCTAAATACAACTTGATCAGCCATACAATAATCTGCATGCCACAAACACAGCAACACTGAATTATTTCCTACAATACAACAACACACAAACTCCCAAACAAGGCATTTTATACTATAACTTAACAAATGGTACATGACTGCTTTGTGGGAAAGTAACATATAAATAATTACAGTTACCTGTTGTGTAGGATGAATAATACAGAAGAGATAGCTTTAGGGAAAACACAGCAACCTTATTCATCGTCTATCCACATACGGAATTCTGCTGAGGGTCCTGAGCACTGTAACCTGAGAAAATGTGACTGACAGAATGATTCTGTCAGATAGCTTTGCTTTTTCACAACATTGATTTTTGGAAGTTTATTTTGTCTGATCTAATAAATTAGACAGGACAGGTACAATGTAGCGCAGGCAATATGTTATTGTATATTTAGACCTTGCATGACAAACTGATATTCAAGTCCTTCTTTGACCTTCTCTCACACTTTGGAAGTCTTTATTGCTATCCTTAAAGCCTATTTTTAATCACAAATGAAAAAACAAAAATCAGCACGCTGTAATCTTCTGGTCTGGCGGGGGTTAATAAGTCCATCTTCTCCATTCATAGATCACATTTCATTCATAGAAGCTATAGCATGGCTTCTAAGAATGGGGGAGCTGGGCAAAAAGGGTGGGCATAGTTGGCACTCTTGATGAGTGCCTATCACAGGTCCATCAGCTCTAGCAACCCAAGCTGCACCAGAAAAGATTGCACCAGTGGTGTGGGTCAAACAAGGAACATTTTATGTAATGCAGAAGCGAGCAGCACAAAGGACAAATGCTCTTGACTGTTAGTAATGTTTCTCATGAAGGTTTTTGTTTTTTCCTTTGTGGCTAAACTTAGGTTTTAAAAGAGAAGTGTGGGAATCTAAAAAAAACAAACATTAATGCTTATCTAGATGGCTGCAACATTGATCCGATACTGTAGATGTCCCCCACCACCTCTACACCGAGACATATAAAAGAAAGAAAGGCACCTCTAAGTGCAATATTAAAAGATTCGTTCAAGTGCACAAGGGGTTAAAAGCACTTTCAGGATCGTGGATTGGTAAAAACATGTAACATGGAGTCCTCCTCTGGTAAGTGGATCTGTCCTCTGTCCATGAATGGAGAGCCAAGTAATGCCGTCCAGCAGCTGTCAGATTACTTCCATGCGTGCGGGAGCGAGGAGGCAGTGAGGCCGGTGGCGTCAGTGAGGGGTGGTGGGCAGTAATGCGTTTCAGAGCATGTGCGGCTCCTTCGTCAGACCTACGCCCATATTCCTCAGATGGACTTATGAGGAGTGAGGAGGATGAGTAAGGGGAGGAATGTGGGCTGGGTAATGGATGATTAATGGGACTAGGGGTATGTATTGTTGCAGACGCGCCGTGAGAACGGCCAGAGCAGCAATACACATGCAGATATATTCAATATTACCACTGTTGGAGATTATTGAAAGAATTGGAAAAAAGACATAGTTGATGGGGAAGTTTAACTTTGATGGGATATAGTAAATATACCACTGATAATACAGTATGAGTGACTGTTGGATGGTAGTGGATGACAAATTATAGCATAATATAGTATGATTCTAAGGGGATATATAGGGTGTGTTGGGTGCCATGATCAGACACATGGGACCGGTGATTAGTAGCAGATGACTATTTTGTGATTTTTTAGTGATTGTTACAGGATATATAGCAGAAATACAGGATGCAGCATGATATATAGGTCTACTTACCATCCTGCATTTCTGCTATATACACATACACCTAGTTCCATTAATCATCCATTACCCAGCCCACATTCCTCCCCTTATTTCTCTCCCTCACTCCTCATAAGTCCATCTGAGGAATATGTGCGTAGGTCTGACGAAGGAGCTGCTCTGAAATGCATTACCACCCACCAACCCTTACTGATGGCACTGGCCTTGTGCATCCCAGCATGAACCCGGAACCCAGGCCGCCTCACTGCCTCCTCGCTCCTGCACGCATGGAAGTAATCTGACAGCTGGTAGATGGTGTTACTTGACTCTCCATTCGCAGACAGGGGACGGATCCACTTACCAGAGGAGCAGTCCATGTTACATGCTTTTAACAATCCACGATCCTGTAAGTGCTTTTACCCCTCGTGCACTTGATTAAATCTTTTAATATTGCACTTAGAAGCGCCTTTCTTTCTTTTATATGTCTTCAGAGTTGCTTCTCTTCACCCAAAGTGCTGCCTGAAGTGCTATCCAACCATCTCCTCCCCTGACCAGCCATCCACCTCCACCAGAGCACCCTTACTTCCTTTTCTGTTTGCACCTCTACACAGAGAATTGTGGAATTAAAGACCACTAATCACTTCAGTTCTTGGTCTTCAGTAAATAGATAGTTGGTGACTGTCTGTCTGCCCCTCTCTGTCCCTCTCTGCACCTCCAGTGCTCACTGGAGTGCCGGGCTGTGGTGGGGGTGAGAATGACTAGCTCAGGCTTTCTGAGGTGAACTGAGAGGCTGAGCCACCTGTTAGTTAGGCACTTGGGTGGATTCTGACATTAAATTCTCTCCAGAGCATGGACTGGCTGAGTAATGTCAGCTGACAGTGGAGTTTAGCCTGCTGTCAGATGAATCTGGACCACAGGAAAGCAGAACTAAGTGCACTCCTTTGACCCACAGGAGAAGTATGACCAAAATAGCTTTGGCCCTACTTCTCTTTTATTATTGCTTTCTAACCACCTGCTGAACGGGCCATAGCAAAATGACAGCTAAAGCATGGACGGCTAATTCTGGGAGGACGTACAATGACGTCCTCCCAGATTCACGCTTCCTGCGGGCTCCCTGGGGCCCGCACCTGTGAATGTTAATGACCGTTGGGTCCTCCGGGCCCAGCGCATGATGGAACGGGGTAAAGGGCCAATGACAGCGGCCCTTAACATGTGATCGCTCCGTCATTGGACGAAGCGATCACTTGTCAACAAAAAGGAGCATGTCCAGTTCAGCTTCTCCCCTCTCCTCACACCAATCAGTACAGTGTGCGAGGAGAGGAGGGAGCTGGTGCAGCAGCGCTTGTGGGGTGGATCTGAAGTGCCCACAGCGCTGATCTGTGCCCATCCATGGCTAATCCATGCCTCATATATGCCGATCCATGCTCATACAATCCATCCATGCTCATATATGCCCATCCATGTCCATCCATGGCTCATTCATGTCCATTCATGGCCCATTCATGCCCATCCATGGCTCAATCATGTCCATTCATGCCTCATTAATGCTCATCCATGGCTCATCCATGCCCATCCATGCTCATCCATGCCCATCCATGGCTTATCCATGCCCATCCATGGCTCAATTATGCCCATCCATGGCTCATTCATGCTCATCTATGGTTCATTCATGCTCATCTATACCTCATCCATGCCCATCCATGCCTCATTCATGCTCATCCATGCCACATCAGTGCCAATCCATGCTACATCAGTGCCCATCCATGCCACATCAGTGCTCATCCATGCCACATTGGTGCTCATCCGTGCCTCATCCATGCCACATCAGTGCTCATCCGTGCCATATTCATACCACATCAGTGCTCATCTGTGCCACATCCATGCCACATCAGTGCTCATACGTGCTACATCAGTGATCATTCGTGCCACATCAGTACTCATCCATGCCACATCAGTGCTCATCCATGCCACATCAGTGCTCATCCGTGCCACATTCATACCACATCAGTGCTCATCCGTGCCACATCCATGCCACATCAGTGCTCATACGTGCTATATCAGTGATCATTCGTGCCATATCAGTGCTCATCAATGCCACATCAGTACTCATACATGCTACATCAGTGATCATTCGTGCCGCATCAGTTCTCATCTGTGCCACATCCATGCCACATCAGTGCTCATCCATGCCACATCAGTGCTCATCCATGCCACATCAGTGCTCATCCATGCCACATCCATGCCACATCAGTGCTCATACGTGCCACATCCATGCCACATGAGTGCTCATCTGTGCCACATCATTGCTCATCCATGCCACATCAGTTCTCATCCATGCCACATTCTTGCCACATCAGTGCTCTTCCTTGTCACATCCATGCCACATCAGTGCTTATCCATGCCACATCAGTTCTCATCCGTGCCACATCAATGGCACATCAGTGCTCATCCATGCCACATCCATGTCACTACAGTGCCCATCAGTGCCTCCCAAAAGTGTAATAGGTAGTCAAATTAAATTTGAAATGTATGCCCTTAGAACACCTGATGGTGCTCTCTGCATGTTGGGCCTCTGTATGTGGCCAGGCTGTGGAAAAGTCTCATACATGTGGTATTGCCATACTCAGGAGGAGTAGCAGAATATATTTTGGGGTGTAATTTTTGCTATGTACATGCTAAGTGTTAGAAATATCTTATACATGGACAACTTTGTTTAGAAACAAATGCGTTTTCATTTTCTTTCCACATTTTCCAAAAACTTGTGGAAAAAAATGACATGTTCAAAAGTTTCATTATGCCTTATAGATTATACATTGGGGTGTTTACTTTCCCAAAATGGGGTCATTTTTTTCTATTGTTCTGGTGCTCCAGGGCCTTCAAAAGTGTAAGAGGTAGTCAAGAAATGAAATGTGTAATTTATGTCCTTAGCACACCTGATGGTGCTCCCTGCATTTTGGGCCTCTGTATGTGGCCAGACAGTCTAAAATTCTCACACATGTGGTATCGCCATATCAGCATATGCTGTGTGTGATAAATAACCTGTTAATATGACAATTTTGTGAAAATAAAAAAAATATATATATATAAAAAAATCTTCATTTTGCAAAGAATTGTGGAAAAAAATTACAACTTCAAAAACTTCCCATGCTTCCTACTAAATACCTTGGAATATCTACTTTCCAAAAAAGGGTCATTGCTCAGATAAGGGTATAGTATGGACTTTGGTGGGACCCCACGCTGTTTTTTAACATTTTTCTATTGCTGGCAATTGTATTGTATTGCCGGCAATTTAAATGTCATTTTTTTCCTTTATAAATGTCAGTTTTGCTGCAGCAGGTTCTATACATGGTACAGATGTGCCACTTTACAGGCAGACTAATGGGATCCTCCAGGCACTATATTTAAAGGCATTTTTCATTTTTATTGTTTCACTTTAAACATCATTAAGATCACTGCTCCTTTAACTACTTAACAACCGGCCCATAGTCGAATGACAGCTGCAGGAAGGTTGCATAACTCTGGGAGGGCGTACAGTGACGTCCTCCCAGAATGCCACTCTCACGAGCCCCCCTGGGTCCTGCACCCGAACACATCCATGACCGCTGGGTCCTGAGGACCCGGCGCATCACGGATCACGATAAACGGCTGCTGATCGCGACCATTTACCCTGTGATCGCTCCGTCAATTGACAGAGCGATCACATGTAAACAAACCGGCGTGATATCCGGTTCCTCTTTCCCCTCTCCATCCAGTGCGAGCGGAGAGGGGAGAGATCGGTGGCAGCAGCGCTGTGGGCTGGATGTGTAGTGCCCACAGCACTGCTCAGTGATAAATCCATACATTCTCAGCCATGCATACCCATCCATACTCAGCATATCCATCCATACTCTGCATACACATCCATCCATCTATCCAGCCATACTCAGCATACCCATCCATACTCTGCATACCCATTCATCCATACTCGGCATACCCATCTATACTCGGCATATCCATCCATACTCGGCATACCCATTTATCCATACTTGGCATACCCATCCATACTCGGCATACCCATCCATACTTGGCAGACCCATCCATACTCGGCATACCCATTCATACTCTGCATACTCATCCATCCATCTATCCAGCCATACTCAGCATACCCATCCATACTCTGCATACCCATTCATCCATACTCGGCATACCCATCTATACTCGGCATACCCATCCATACTCGGCATACCCATCCATCCATACTTGGCATACCCATCCATACTTGGCAGACCCATCCATACTCGGCATACCCATCCATACTCTGCATACTCATCCATACTCTGCATACCCATCCATCCATACTCGGTATACCCATCCATACTCGGCATACCCATCCATACTCGGCATACTCATCCATCCATCCATACTCAGCATACCCATCCATACTCAGCATACTCATCCATCCATCCATGCTCACCCATCCATACTCAGCATACTCATCCATCCATCCATGCTCACCCATCCATACTCAGTATACTCACCCATCCATCCATGCTCACCCATCCAAACTCAGCATACTCATCCATCCATCCATGCTCACCCATCCATACTCAGCATACTCATCCATCCATCCTCATCCATCCTCAGCATACTCATCCATCCATCCTCATCCATACTCAGCATACTCATCCATCCATCAATGCTCATCCATCCATCCTCAGCAATACTCATTCATCCATCCATGCTCAGCCATCCCATCCACTCCCATCCATAATTATCCATACCCATCCATACTCAGCCATACCCAGCAATATTCAGCTGTACCCAGCCATACCCAGCCGTACCCAGCCATACTCAGCCGTACCCAGCCATAGCCAGCTGTATCCAGCCATACCCAGCTGTACCCAGCCGTACTCAGCCATACCCAGCTGTACTCAGTCGTACCCATCCATACTCAGCTGTACCCAGCCATCCCATCTATACCCAGCCATACTCAGCCGTACCCATCCGTACTTAGCTGTACCCGGCCATACTTATTCATGCTCGGCCATCCCCATCCAAGGCTCATCCAACCCCATTCATGCTCATCCATGCCACATCAGTTATCATCCATGCCACATCCATTCCACTACAGTGCCTCACAAATTTGTAATAGGTATGTCCCTAGGACACCTGATGGTCTTCTTCCCTGCATGTTGGTCCTCTGTATGTGGCTAGGCTGTGGAAAAGTCTCACACATGTGGTATCACCGTACTCAGGAGGAGTAGGAGAATCTATTTTGGGGTGTAATATTTGGTATGTACATGCTATGTGTTAGAAATATTGTGTAAATGGACAACATTGTGTAAAAAAATGCGCTTCCATTTTCTTTACACATTTTCCAAAAACTTGTAGAAAAAAATGACATATAGATTATACATTGGGTTGTTTTCTTTCCAAAATGGTTCCATTTTTGGGGTGTCTCCATTGTCCTGGTTCTCCAGGGCCTTCAAAAGTGAAATTATATGTGTAATTTATGCTCCAAGAAGACCTGATGGGGCTCCCTGCATGCTGAGCCTCTGTATGTGGCCACGCTGTGTAAAAGTCTCACACATGTGGTATCGCCATACTCAGGAGGAGTAGCAGAATGTGTTTTGGGGTGTAATTTGTGCTATTCATATGGTGTGTGTGAGAAATAACCTGCTAATATAACAATTTTGTGGAAAAAAAATCTTGATTTTGCAAAGAATTGTGGGAAAAAAATTACAACTTCAAAAAACTCACCATGCCTTTTACTAAACACCTTGGAATGTCTGCTTTCCAAAAAGGAGTCATCAAGTCCAACCTATGTGTGATTATGTGTCAGTATTACATTGTATATCCCTTAATGTTGTGGTCATTCAGGTGCTTATCTAATAGTTTCTTGAAGCTATCGATGCTCCCTGCTGAGACCACCGTCTGTGGAAGGGAATTCCACATCCTTGCTGCTCTTACAGTAAAGAACCCTCTACGTAGTTAAGGTTAAACCTCTTTTCTTCTAATTTTAAGTGGCCACGAGTCCTGTTAAACTCTCTTCTTTGGGTCATTTGGGGGGTATTTGTACTTTCCTGGCTTGTTAGGGTCTCAAGAAATGAGATAGGCCATCAGTACTTCAGGTGTGATCAATTTTCAGAGATTGGCAACATAGCTTGTGGGCTCTATAACTTTCACAAAGACCAAATATTATACACAGATTTCAGTTGTTTTTACCAAAGATATGTAGCAGTATAAATTTTGCCCAAAATATATGAAGAAAAATTACTAATTTGCAAAATTTTATAACAGAAACGAAGAAAAATGCATTTTTTTAACAGAATTTTTGGTCTTTTTCTTTTATAGCGCAAAAAATAAATAACCCAGCGGTGATTAAATACCATCAAAAGAAAGCTCTATTTGTGTGAAAAAAGGGCAAAAATTTCATATAGGTACAGTGTTGCATGACTGAGTAATTGTCATTCAAACTGTGAGAGCACCGAAAGCTGAAAATTGGTCTGGTTAGGAAGGGGGTTTAAGTGCCCAGTGGTCAAGTGGTTAAAAACAATCTTTGTAAAAAAAAAATTGTAGCATTAGTACATGTCCCCCAGGGTAGTAGCTGGGCCCCTATACCCTTTTTATGGACAATAACTTGCATATAAACCTCCAAAATGGGGACTTTTGATTTTTCAAGTTCGGGTCCCATTGACTTTAATGGGGTTCAGAATTTGGGTCTGAAATTTTGTGATGTTCGAGAGTTCTGGCACGAACCAAACCTGGTGGTGTTAAGCCCAACTCTACCGGTGAGGAGCTGATCACTGGCCATTTATTTCACTGTGCTTACTATATACTTTAATTGTGAGTGCATTTTAGGATGGAAATAAAATTCTTTAAAATTTAAATACTGAAGGAAGAGAAAAAGTTAACATGACTAAAACTTTAATATAGCTGACAGAAGAATATCTCTTATTTTAGGGTCTTATTTGTCACCATGATCACAACATAGATAAGGTCTGGTAAGAACTGGTTTTGAAATGATGTCTTCAGACAAAGTCAGAACATCTGCATTACAGTTAAATTCTGTTTTTAAATAATATCAACCGTCAGCTATATTACTAGTTTAGACTATTCAATGCAACAGAACAAATACTCTTGCGCATAAATGTGTTAGCCCGACAGTTCAAGGTTCAGAATGAGCGGTAGCTTTCGGCCTTGCTGCCCTCAAGGATAGGGATACAAACAAGAAAACAGAAAAAAGAGGGCGCACCGGCCTTGTGCATTATCCTTTAACAAGTTTATTTAAAAGAACACATAATAAAACTACTCACAAAGGTAGATGATAATTACGCTTAAGATAATCTTTGACTTATGACAGTCTGTCCACTGATAGCAGTCTCCAGATCCTACGAAGAGGACGTACAAACCGCTGCTGGCTGATGCGTTTCGAAGGTTGCACCTTCTTCTTCAAAGCCTAACAGTGTTCATCTCTTACAGCTAATTAATATTAAGTATTAAGTAGCTGTAAGAGATGAACACTAGTTTAGGCTATGTCTGAGATGCTAGATGTTTGTATAGGAATTATGTGACATGTGATGAACTCTCTCCTCCCTCCCTCCCTCCTTTGTCTTTAAGTTGTGCAATATTCTTTGTCCAAAATTTGTATAAATATGTGATATATACCATTAAAACCAAGCATTCATTAAATGACTATCTTGTCTGCAAGCTCCGAAAGAATTCTACTGATTGTCCAGGTCTAAGCAGAATTAACCCTTACAAATACATATTGCACTAGGAGTGTATCATTAATGAAGTGATTGCTGACCTGTACCAGGTCAAATTGTGAGGTGAGCGAGCATTCCACCCAGAGGTGATTGGTGTTTCTTGGCTTTCCTGGATGATCCACTTTAGCACATTATTTGTTGTTTATTTTATATTGTGGACACTTTAAGCACTGGATTCATATGAAGATCTGATACAGTATATGTGTGAATGTGGTCACTTTAGAGCACCTTGTACATAAGTGTATTCATTTGATATTTATGTATATGCATGATATATCATATTTTTCACATATGTTGTAAGCTAATATTTTGACTGTATATTTGCATTTTTGCAAACCCACATCACTCTTTATAATGTTTTTGTTTTTTTAAAGCTGAGTTTATTTTTCACAAACGTTTAAAGGAACAGCTCACCGCTAAATTCACTCACAATTCTTTTAGGATAGGTGTTGGCAACAGTGCAAGGCTTCATTAAGGAGAGAGGTTGTCTCTAACCAGGGGTCAAGGTGGAAGTGCAGCTAGAGATGCCTGTTCAGGGAGCACAGAGTTTGGCATTTTGTCTGGAGGATAGAGATGTGTACAACTGAAACATTTGTTTAATTTCAGACTCATTTGTTAAGTAAATAATTTTGTTTCATCATATTCATTATCTTGACGAATGATTTGTTTTCACAATTCGTTGCAAATATTCAGATCTGTTTGCTCTATTCGTTGTTATGAATCGATTTCACGCTACGCTTACAAGAATAAAAATCAATGGATAAGAATCAATTGAGATCATTCATTGTGTTGCTACGTTATTTCGAATACCTCAAACATTAGCAAAAGGCCAAAACTATTGCATCATGTCACCCGAGTAAAACAAATGAATATAAACAAATTAATTGTTTTCATTATCATTTCTTTCGGATTCATTGAAATTTGTTACTATTGTGATTCAAAGATTTGTATACATCAGAATCTTTAAATTTAATAAACAGAATGCAACAAAACAACACATATATCAGTACACAAAAATAATCTAAAATATATTCATATATTTAAAATGATTTTGTTTAATTTGTTAATAATGCATACATTACCACTCCAAAGGTTCAATCATATATTTGATTAGTTACCCCATTTTTAGATTTCTTACTAAGAAAATGATGACTTTTGCTTTATTGCCAGAATATTAATGAATGTTCTTCTTCATTACTGTAACTTCATACTATTAAAACCAGCATATGGCTAAATTGTCACCTTGAGCAAACATTGCAAATGACTGCACTTATTCTAAACCTCCCACCAACTTGCCAGCTGACTTTCTCCACAACTTTATTAATTTGTGAATTCTTTAACCTTATTTATGTTGTTAGTTGTTGCATCTCAATAGGGGAGCTGCAATGAGCAAAGACACATATTAGAACTTCCCAGAGAGCAAAACCTGTCCAGATGATCTGTTGTATTTTTCAGTATTTTAAGAAATATTTTAAAATTATTCACATTGATAGATATGACTTGCAAACAAATCTTAAAGCAAGGACTTTAATCTTTATATAATCTACCTTTTTTATCACTCTCTTCTTAGAATACAAATAACACACGTGACAAATCATGAAAATTGTGATGTTAATGACTTTGGCTAAGCTTTCCTTCTTTTCTGTTAAACAGTCATTCCACCCAATGGTTATATTTTGTAAATGCTGTTGTTTATGAACTCACTAATGCCACTTGATGTAAATCCAGCAATGCATTCCACATCAGTTTTGGCATTCAATGAAAATCCATCATGATGGCCTAACACCCACCAATGTGCACATCACAAAATTCCTGATCTCTATCACTGCTGTAATGGAAACACAGAATCCTGGGTGATGTCACTTACCAAATATGGTCATGACCAAGTATAGTCATTTTACAGCAGCACCAGGAATTCTGGTAGGTGAATGGTGGAAAACCCAGGTTCAGCACAAACCCGATACCCATCCTTCTGTTCTTTGGTAATGCTGGACACTGCAATGCACATGTACAGGCCATGGTGCGAACAGGCTCTAAACTGAACTCACTTCCTGCAAGTTATTTCAAAAAGTAGTGAAAGATTGGACTCCCACAATTAGTTACAGGATAATATAGTATCCAGATGATTAATATCTGAATGCAGTAAAAATAGAGTTACAAAAAAAACATATTTTGCTAAGCAAATTCTTGTGCCCAGTTACAACCCCTACTTGTATGTTTGAATCATGGAGAAACAAAAGAGGCAAGTGACACAAAGTACTTGTCAGGGCTGGGCTCAGCCTGCCCTTCTCAGTGCTCAGGTTGCTCAGCTGTCGATTAATTGCCAGTACTCATCATTCCACATTGGCTCACCTGGTGATTATTTCCTGCTCATCAGCCAGCCCCTTCTGGCTATTTAAACTGCCTGGTTCATTCCTTCCATGCCTTTGCCTTGGTCACACATATCTGGAGACTCTCTGCTGTGTTCCTGTTGAATATTTGTCTGGCTGATGTCCCTTTGGGCTTTGGCTACTGAACCCTGGCTATGTTTTGACTACGTTTACTGATTTATTCCATTTTTACCATTATATTAAAAGGTGTGATTTTTACTGCATTTTCTGTCTCCGTCTGATTCATGATTCCTGACAGTACTGTATATTAATAGGCAAAACATTTTTTGGCTAGGGAAAGATTAGAACCCCTGTCAGGTTTTGATCATTGTCTGTGACCCTGCTGGGGAGATGCACCTCTCTATTTGTAATTGAAACCCTTGTGAAATTTCAGAATTTGACAATTGTCACCAGAAAAAAAAGGGGGAAAAGAAATCTCTCAATGCAGATATCTGTTCTGATGACAGCTGTCTAAGAGAGGATTACTCACCCTTTACTCACACTATAGAGAGATTTCCTTTCATTTTCTGTTGTAATTCCAGAAAAGGAAGTGAAGTGAAATTTACCCAACCAGGACCAGACAGCAAGAAAAAGAATGATGGGGTTCAACCATTACCTAATCTATAAAAAAAGTTTTAATTTTAGATTCTAAGATTACATTTGCATGTTTTTATATGGTTGGATGCTAATAGATTTAGTCACCACCCAGCTTATAAATGCTCTTGGGAACTCTGATAAACATATATTTACACACAGCACCCAGGTCTAGCAATTTCAATGAGACCTCACTATATTTTATTAGTGCTACATTAATAGAATTGCAGGGCTGGCATTGCTACAACAAATTGAGTGAGACATCATGATTGGGGGCATGCACTATAATTCTAGTGCAAATCACCAGAGTCTCTGAAAATCTAGGAAGCCAATGGAAGATTAAATCCACGTTTCCTTAAAGATGAACATAGACATCCCAAAAAACTGTCAGATGTTTTGGGGCTGATTTAGTAACATTAAATATGCAGGTTCTTTTTTTTCCCATAATTTCATTTGATTTATGTATAAGAAACATATACAGAAGGCTTGGACAACAGTTGTACAATGAACGTTTTTAGAACAACAAAATATAGTTAAAGTCAAGATTCGGTCACTTCTGCATAAACCTTAACGAGGTGAGTTCGGGCCCACAATTTGTTTCAAGATATGCAGCATTTCTTTGTTGAACGTTTCCTAAGGTAGGTATTCAAATTATTTTCGGATAGCTCCATAGTTCCTTGGTAAAGGATTAGGAAGGGTTGGTGTTTTATGTAAAATGAGTGGTTATGGTATAATCCCTTATGGGGGGGGGGCACGACTAGTAGTTAGGAAAGATTTGTCATGTGTTAGGTGCATGCAAGGCTTCATAAGAGGGTCAGATGTGATGTATGCGAAGTGGATTCAGCGGGAGATAAAGTGGGTATATTAACTGAATACGTGAGTGAGATGGGAGGGGGGAGAGTGATAAGGGGATGAGAGAAGAAGAGAAGAGACAGAGAGGGAAATAAAAAAAAAGGGAAGGGGGCCTGTCTCTGACTTCCCTCCTCAGTGGTCAATTAAATGTGGGGATTCCGACTGGAATTCATGTGCGGGTTGAAGGAAGACCCTTAGAGGGTGAGGAATGCCAAGCAGGATTTTGGGTACCGGGGGAAAGGGATTACAGGTTCCGGAAAACAGGATGTATAGTGAGATTAGATATGTCCTTATGTGAGTGAATTGTGTATGCTTAAGTATTCTGGCGTCATTTGAAAATGTGACCCACATGCCCATTTTACCGAATTTTGTTGGGGTGTCATGTGAGATGTGAATTAGTTCTTCCATTTCAACGACTTTACGGATTCTATTAAACCATTCTTTGAGTGAGGGTGTCTGAGGAGAGCCCTAGTGTAGGGGGATGCATTGTTTTGTTGCATTAATCATATGCATTGCTAAGGATTTGCGATAGGATTTGTGTGGTAGGGGCGAGTGGTGAAGCAGGAATTGCTCGAGGCAATTCTAGATTATAATTGGTTACCTGGGAGGTGATGCGACATGCCTCTTTCCAAAAAGTTTTTAGGGGGGAGCAGGACCACCAGATATGTAATAGAGTGCCTCGGTCTTTAGGACATCTCCAGCATGTTTCTGGTGTAGTAGGGCTGAATTTGTTTAGAAGTGCTGGCGTGCAGTACCATCTAGATTTTATATCTTTTTTCCTGTGTGGTGACATTTGTTGATCCTTTTATAAATATTCAGAAAAATTTGTACCCAGTTCTCCATTGAAAGTGATAGGGAGAGATTGTTATCCCAATGTTTGCAAAGCTGTACTATCATTGGATTGTAGAGTTGCAAAAAGTAGGGTGTGTGTGGTAGATATAAGATGATTTTGGGGTGTTTTATGAGTGCAAAGCATTTCAAAGGGAGTGAGCTGGCTTGAGCATAGTGAGTTTTTGTCTAGAGATTTTAGGTAGTGTGCAAGCAGTAAGTATGTCCGGGGGGGATAGGTGGCTTTTTCAGTTGGGTGGAAAGGTGTGAGGCAGACAGGAGTTTCCCTTGGTGAAAAAACTGATGTGCCCGAATTTGATCTTGCAACCAATGATTGGTAAAAATGTGGCGATGCATTCCTGGGGGGAAGTCTGGGTTTAATTTTATCGAGGTTAGTGGTCCAGGCATAGATGATAAGGTGGTTTGGGTACACATCCTGCAGAAGCATTGCAAGGTGGGTCCAATTAATGGGTGAAGACGTGTTTCTGATGGGATGTGACGTGGGGTTGCCCAAGGTAGAGATTCAAAGGAAAGGGCGGTGATCGATGCTACCAGAGGGACCCAGTCTTTGTAGGAGGAATGGACATTCCAATCTACAATTCTGGAGAGATGTACAGCTGTATAGTAGTTTAGGAGGTCCGGAAGGTCTATCCCCCTATGCGTTTGGGTTGGGTAAGCTGCTTGAAACTGATTCTGGGTTTACGCTCACCCCGGAGAAATCTGGAGCATATATTTTTATATGTTTTAAAAAAAGCTGGTAGGACTTGTATGGGAATCGTCTACGGGATGTATAGCAGTCTTGGCAGAGCATTCATCTTTAAGATTGCCACTCTACCAAACAATGAAAATATCCATTTATTTCAGTTTTTGAGGTCAGAGGTTAGCTTATTTAGGAGTGGCATGTGGTTTTTCATGTACAAGTCTGAAAGTTTGGAGGGGAGTTGTATGCCCAAGTATGTGATTGAATCTTGCTTCCAGTGAAATGGGAAATTTTCCTTACATTGGTCTACTAGGTGTTGTGGTAAGGATATGTTGAGGGCAAAAGATTTGGTGAAATTGATTTTGAGGTTAGAGATTAGTTGGAAGTGTTGGAATTCTGTTAATAGTATTGGTAGAGTGGTCACTGGTTTTGTGAGGAATAATGATATGTCATCTGCGAATGCAGAGTATTTATATTCTCTATTAGCTGCTTGAATCCCTTGAATATCTGGGTTGTGTCTTAGATTGCGAAGGAATGGTTCCAGCGTAAGTACAAAAAGGATGGGGGATAGGGGACAGCCCTGTCTTGTCCCGTTATGGATGGGGAAGGCACTCGACAGAGTGTTGTAGACTCACACCCTGGCTGAGGGATTAGCATATAAAGAGAACATTAGGCCAGTCATGTATGGGCCTATGCATATGGTTTGTAAGACTGCTTTCATGTAATCCCATGCCACTCTGTTGAATGCCTTCTCCGCATCTAGGGACAAGAAAAAGCATTTTTGGTTTGTTTGTGTCAGCAGGTGGTGTAAGTTGATTGCCTTGTTGGTATTGTCTCTTGCCTCATGGCCTGGAATGAAGCCCACTTGGTCTCGGGAGATCATTGAGGGGAGAAGTGGTAGGAGTCTGTTTGCTAATATTTTAGAGAATATTTTAATGTCCACATTAAATAGTGAGATCAGTCTATAGTTCCCTGTATGTGTAGGGTCTTTCTCTTCTTTGGGGATGACCGTTATGTGGACTTCAAGCATTCCGTGTGTGAGAGGATTTGAGGAGGAAAGGGAGTTGAAAGCGTCCAGAAAATGGGCGTTTAGTGTTTCCGAGAAGGTTTTGTAGTATACCACGGGTAGGCCGTCTGGGCCTGGGCTCTTGCCTGGTTTTAATTGTTTTATCGCCTGTTCCCATTCTTTTAGAGTGATCTGGGATTCTAGTTCTTTGGTAGTATTTCCTGAGATTGTCCCAGGGGGCAATTTTTTCCAGAAATTATTTAATCTCATTATATCTTTTTGATGGGGGGGAGGTGAGGGGTTCGGATGCACCGAGGCCATATAAGTTGGAGTAATATCTTTCAAATTCTTGGGCAATGTCGCTATTTTTCATTACTATCTTACCTGGGGTGAGTGTATTTGGTGTAAGGTATGGTTAGCTTTTTTTGTGAGAAGTGCTTGGGCTAACAGGTGGCCACTAGGGATGAGCCGAACACCCCCCTGTTCGGTTCGCACAAGAACTTGCGAACAGGCAAAAAATTTGTGATTCGTGAAAATTCAGGTCTTGTATGGATATTAAGGGGAACCCCGGCCAAAATTTAAAAAAAAATGGTGTGGGGTCCCCCTCAAAATCTATACCAGACCCTTAAGGTCTGGTATGGATTTTAAGGGGAACCCCGCGTGGGGTCCCCCTAGAAATCCATAACAGACCCTTATCCGAGCATGCAACCTGGCAGGCCTCAGGAAAAGAGGGGGGACGAGAGAGTGCCCCCCCTCCTGAACCATACCAGGCCACATGCCCTCAACATTGGGAGGGTGCTTTGGGGTAGCCCCCAAAACACCTTGTCCCCATGTTGATGAGGACAAGGGCCTCATCCCCACAACCCTGGCCGGTGGTTGTGGGGGTCTGCGGGCGGGGGGCTTATCGGAATCTGGAAGCCCCCTTTAACAAGGGGACCCCCAGATCCCGGCCCTCCCCCCTGTGTGAAATGGTAAGGGGGTACCCCTACCATTTCACTAAAAAAACTGTCAAAAATGTTAAAAATGACAAGAGACAGTTTTTGACAATTCCTTTATTTAAATGCTTCTTCTTTCTTCTTTCTTCTATCTTCTATCTTCCTTCGGTTTCTTCCTCCATCTTCTTCTTCTTCTGGTTCATCCTCCGGTGTTCTGGTCCGGCATCTTCCTCCGTGGCATCGGCGTCTTCTTCCCTTCTTCTCCTTGGGCCGCTCCGCATCCATGATGGCATGGAGGGAGGCTCCTGCTCTTCTCTTCATCTTCTTCTCTTCATCTTCTTGTCTTCATTTTCTTCTCTTCATCTTCTTGTCTTCATCTTCTTTTCGGGCCCCTCCGCATCCATGATGGCATGAAGGGAGGCTCCCGCTGTGTGAGGCTTCTCCTCTTTTGACGGTTCTTAAATAACGGTGGGCGGGGCCACCCAGTGACCCCGCCCCCTCTGACGCACGGGGACTTGACGGGACTTTCCTGTGGCATTCCCCGTGACGCCACAGGGAAGTCCCGTCAAGTCACCTTGCGTCAGAGGGGGCGGGGTCACCAGGTGGCCCTGCCCCCCGTTATTTAAGAACCGTCAGAAGAGGAGGAGCGTCACACAGCAGGAGCCTCCCTCCATGCCATTATGGATGTGGAGCGGGCTGAAAAGAAGATGAAGAGAAGAAGATGAAGAGAAGAAGATGAAGAGAAGAAGATGAAGAGAAGAAGATGAAGAGAAGAAGATGAAGAGAAGAGCGGGAGCCTCCCTCCATGCCATCATGGATGCGGAGCGGCCCAAGGAGAAGAAGGGAAGAAGACGCCGACGCCGCGGAAGAAGATGCCGGACGAGAACACCAGAGGAAGAACCAGAAGAACCAGAAGAACCAGAAGAAGAAGATGGAGTAAGAAACCGAAGGAATATAGAAGATAAAAGAAAGAAGAAAGAAGAAGCATTTAAATAGAGGAAATGTCAAAAACTGTCTCTTGTCATTTTTAACATTTTTGACAGTTTTTTAGTGAAATGGTAGGGGTACTACCCCCTTACCATTTCACACAGGGGGGAGGGCCGGGATCTGGGGGTCCCCTTGTTAAAGGGGCCTTCCAGATTCCTATAAGCCCCCCGCCCACAGACCCCCACAACCACAGGCCAAGGGTTGTGGGGATGAGGCCCTTGTCCTCATCAACATGGGGACAAGGTGTTTTGGGGGGCTACCCCAAAGTACCCTCCCAATGTTGAGGGCATGTGGCCTGGTACGGTTCAGGGGGGGCGCTCTCTCGGACCCCTCTCTTTTCCTGTGGCCTGCCAGGTTGCGTGCTCGGATAAGGGTCTGGTATGGACTTTTGGGGGGACCCCACAACGTTTTTTTTTTTTAATTTCGGCGCAGGGTTCCCCTTAAAATCCATAGCAGACCTGAAGGGTCTGGTGTAGATTTTGAGGGGGACCCCACGCCATTTTTTGTTTTATTTTGGCCGGGGTTCCCCTTAATATCCACACCAGACCTGAAGGGCCTGGTATGGAATTTAGGGGGACCCCCCACGTAATTTTTTTAAAAAATTTTGGTTCAGGGTTCCCCTGTGGGGAATTCCCATGCCATTTTTATCAATGAACTTTTATGTGTATTGTCGGACCAGCAATTCATTAATAGCCGCGAGTAGTTTAAATGACTATTTTTTCCTTTGAAATGTCATTTTGCTGTCAGACTGTTCTAAACACGGGAAACATGCGCCCCTTTACAGGCATACTATAGACACCTCCCAGGTACAAAATTTAAAGGGATATTACACTTTTATTTTTTCACTTTAAGCATTATTAAAATCACTGCTCCCGAAAAAATGTCCGTTTTTAAAACTTTTTTTTGCATTGATCCATGTCCCCTGGGGCAGGACCCAGGTCCCCAAACACTTTTTATGACACTACCATTAATATAAGCCTTTAAAATTAGCACTTTTGATTTCTCCCATAGACTTTTAAAGGGTGTTCCGCGGCATTCGAATTTGCCGCGAACACCACAAATTGTTCGCTGTTCGGCGAACTGGCGAACAGCCGATGTTCGAGTCGAACATGAGTTTGACTCGAATGCGAAGCTCATCCCTACTGACAAGAAAGAATTTGCAGAATGCATGAAGACAGAAGGATACATCGTTCAACAAGTGTTCAACTGTGATGAAACAGGGCTCTTCTGGAAAAAGATGCCGAACAAGAAACTATATCATGCAGGAGGAAAAGGCACTTCTGGGCACAAGCCCATGAAGGACAGATTGACCCTTTTGCTGTGTGCGGTCATTCTCAGACCCCTTGTGCATTCAGGGAACAGAATGTGAACAAAGCCAGACTGCCTGTTATGTGGAGGGCCAATGCGAAAGCTTTGGTCACAAGGCAATTGTTCATGGAATGGCTGCATGAGGTGTTTGCACCCACCGTAAAAATGTATCTTTCTGACAACCAACTGCCTGAAAGGTGCCTTCTTCTGATGGACAATGCCCTGGCACACCCTCCAGTCTTGGTGGATGATATCGACGCTGAGTATGACTTCATAAAGGTGAAGTTCCTCCCTGCAACACGACACCTATTCTGCAGCCCATGGACCAGCAAGTGATCTGCAACTTCAAGAAGCTGTACACAAAGGTGCTCCTCACTAGGTGTTGTAACCTGGGGGACAGGTAGCAGGTACAAAGCTCCCTGGGATGAGCAGTCTTTCAGGCACAGATACCAAATCCAGTGAAGTAGTGACAAACAGTGCAGTGTTTATTTGTGATATATACAAGTCTATATACAGGTGCTGTACAGTGTTCCAAAAAAAAACAGATAGGAACAAAAATAGCCAAAACAAAACCTAGCCGTGTCTCAGCACTAACTAAACAATATTTACAGATCCTAACTACTAAGCTGAGCAAGCCTACAGCTTGTCAGCTTCCACATACCTTTTTGCACTCTTACACAGAAGTTTTCTGAGTATCCCAGGCCAAGAGCAAAGGCTGTCTGCTCAGGTGAGCTTAAATTAGCCCGGGGGAGAGGACCAAGACCTGAACTGGGCCATGGATCAGAGATCCCTGAACCTGTATGAGAGGAGCCTGGGAGATGTATAAATCCTGAACAGGACTTTTCCTGGCTCTCTCTGGGACGTTCTGCTACATATCCCCCCTTGTTTCAACCCCAGGGTTAGAACACCTGTAGCCCAACAGGAGTGAACACGGGACAGGGCATCTACATTCCCCATCTCAACACCTGGCCTGTGTTTTACAGTGAATGAGTAATCCTGTAGAGCCAAAAACCACCGGTTCACCCGTCTATTAGTCTCCTTCTTTTGGGCCATCCATTTCAGAGGAGCATGGTCAGTTATTAACTCGAACTGGCGTCCTAACAAATAGTACCTGAGTGCGTCCACGGCCCACTTTATGGCTAAACACTCCTTTTCAATGACTGCATACCTTTGCTCATGGTCATTGAGCTTTCTGCTTAGGTACACCACAGGGTGTTCTTCCCCATTGTGTACCTGTGATAGTACTGCCCCGATACCAACATCAGACGCATCCGTCTGAACCAAAAAATCTTTGGAGAAATCGGGGGAGTACAGTACTGGTTGTGCACAAAGACCCTTCTTCAGAACTTGGAAAGATTCCTCTGCTACTGAGGACCATTTCACCATTACAGAGTCTTTCTCTTTCGTAAGGTCTGTCAGTGGGGCAGCTATAGTTGCAAAATTTGGGATAAATCTTCTATAATACCCCGCAATGCCAAGAAAGGCCCTGACCTGCTTCTTGTTTGCAGGACGTGGCCATTCCTGGATGGCTTCTATTTTATTCACTTGAGGTTTTATGACACCACGCCCAATAGTGTAGCCCAAATACTTGGCTTCCTCTAGACCAATGGCACATTTCTTTGGATTTGCTGTAAAACCTTCTTTGAAGAGGGAATCAAGGACAGCCTGGACACGGGGCAAGTGAGACTCCCAGTCAGTGCTATGTACCACTATGTCATCTAGATATGCTGCTGCATATTGTCGGTGGGGTCTTAGAGTCCTGTCCATGGCCCTCTGAAATGTTGCGGGGGCAGGCATTTTTTTATATTGAAAGGAACCCTCCGGGGTCACAAATGCAGTCTTTTCTTTGGCGCTACCAGTCAGGGGTATTTGCCAATAACCTTTTGTCAAGTCCAAAGTGGTCAGATAGCGAGCCTTGCCAAGTCGGTCTATAAGTTCGTCCAGTCTGGGCATTGGGTACGTGTCAAGCTTTGTCACTGCATTAAGCTTCCTGAAGTCATTACAGAACCTCCAAGTGCCATCCGGTTTTGGGACTAACACGATGGGGCTAGACCAGTCACTACTGGATTCCTCAATGACATCTAGCTCCAACATTCTTTTAACTTCCTCGCTGATGTCCTTTCTCCTCGCTTCAGGAATTCGGTATGGTTTGAGCTTGACACGGACCCCAGGCTCAGTAACAATATCATGCTGTCGTCCGTCGTGCCAGGTAACTCTGAAAATTTCTCTCTATTCCTTATCAGGAATTCTCTAGTTTCCTGCTTTTGGGAATATGACAGGGTGTCGGGAATCGTGACCTCAGGGATCAGAGGGGGCTCAGTACCCTTAGGCGTTACCGGGAGGGACCTCGCAGTTAACGCCAGTCTATCCTTCCAGGGTTTTAACAGGTTTATGTGGTAAATCTGTTCGGGCTTCCTTTTTCCTGGTTGATATATTTTGTAATTGACCTCCCCAACTCTTTCAATTACTTCAAAGGGACCCTGCCACTTAGCCAGGAACTTGCTCTCAACAGTGGGAACTAACACCAGGACCCTGTCACCAGGTGAGAAAACACGGAGTTGGGCCCCCCTGTTGTATATCCTCTGTTGGGCTGCTTGGGCCTGCAGTAAGTGTTCTTTTACCATCGGCATGATTGCTGCAATCCTGTCCTGCATTTGAGCGATATGCTCAATTACACTTTTATGGGGTGTCTGCTCCCCCTCCCAAGTTTCTTTGGCTATGTCCAAGAGTCCCCGAGGGTGTCTCCCATAAAGCAACTCAAATGGAGAGTACCCCGTGAAGGACTGGGGAACCTCCCTGATGGCAAACATCAAGTATGGTATCAGGAAGTCCCAGTTTTTCCCATCCTTGTCAACAACCTTTTTTAACATGCTCTTTAATGTCTTATTGAAGCGTTCCACCAAGCCATCCGTTTGAGGATGGTACACCGAGGTTCGCAATTGCGACACCTTAAATAACTTGCACAGCTCTCTAGTTATTCGGGACATAAACGGGGTGCCCTGGTCTGTAAGGACTTCTTTAGTGTTCCAACACTACTGAACACCATAAACAGCCCTTTGGCAATGTTTTTAGCAGACGCGGTGCGTAAGGGAATGGCCTCGGGGTAACGGGTAGCATAATCCATGATTACAAGGATATGCTGATGACCTCGGGCAGACTTGGGGAGTGGACCCACAAGGTCCATGGCAATCCTCTCAAAGGGCACTTCAATAATGGGCAAGGGCTCTAAAGGACTTCGGAAGTGTTGTAGTGGGGCTGACATCTGACACACAGGACAGGATTGACAATAATTCTCAATATCCTTCTGTATCCCGGGCCAATAAAACCTGCGCAGCACCCTTTCAGTAGTTTTCTCAACCCCTAAATGACCTCCTAGCAAGTGCCCATGGGCAAGTTCCAACACCACCCGTCTGTATGGCTTAGGGACCACCAACTGTTCAACCACTTCATCATTTTTTTTACATACACGATACAGTAAATCCTCATTGCTGCTAAAATAAGGAAAACAGAGCCTGTCCCCTGATTCGACAGGTACATCATTAATCACCATTACATTTTCCCAGGCCCTGGCAAGGGTTGGGTCTTTTCTCTGCTCGGTACCAAAATTTTCCTTGTGTACATTAAGGTCAGCAAACTCCAATGTAGGCTCAGATTCAGCAGATGGCTGTCCAGCTCCACTGGTTGTGGGGACCTCCTCAGGCTCCTCCAGCTCTCCTGCCATAACTGAGAAAGGAAAACCTGGGGAGCATTGAGAAGAGTCCCCTGAACCCACATTGTCAGTAGCGGCCAGGAGGTCTGGCTCTGTCACTGAGTCAGCTACTGCGACCGGGTCGGGACGATCCCACAGTTCCCAAAACTTAGGGAAGTCCCTACCAATGATGGCCTCATGCACCAAGTGGGGCACAAGTCCGACCGGATGGGTCACCGTACCTAAGCCAGTTTTAAACTGAACAGTGGCTATAGGATACTCGCGGGTATCCCCATGTATACAGATCACAGCAACTTTTTTAGCATGCAAATTCACAGTTTCAACCATCTCAGCTGTAACCAAAGTCACTAGACTTCCAGAGTCCAGCAAGGCCGTAATAGGCTTATTATTAACAGTCATTTGGCACATGTGTTTTCCCATACTTGGTGCTGCAGCGCATGAAACAGCAGCAAACATAGACTGCCTTCTAATAGATAGATCACACTGCATTGGTTCATCTGTCAATGGACAATTTGCTGCAACATGCCCCAGTTCTTGGCAATGAAAACACCTGATGTTTCCCCAGTTTGGTTTGCTGACAGGCAGTAGCTTCCCTTGTTTGGGACGCCAAACTTCAGTCCTGGCAACAAAAATCCTCCCCCCTATTTCCTTGCCATGCTTACCACCCACTTCCCCTGGAACAGTCTTACCGGTTGCCTGGGGAGACCGTGGCTTTGGGCGGAAAGTCCGTGCGGCTGTAGGGGTGGTGACCAGGTTCTCTGCAGCAAAGTACCTTTCAACAAGTTCCACGAGATTGTCCGCCGAGTTGGGGTCTCCTTGACTCACCCACTTCTGCAGGGGAACTGGTAGTGACCTCAGGAACCGGTCCATGACCACACGCTCCACTATTTGTGGCACAGACAGAGACTCCGGCTGTAGCCATTTTCTCACCAAGTGAATTAGGTCGAACATCTGCGATCTTGGGGGCCTCTCGTCTTGGAAGAACCAGCTGTGGACCCGCTGTGCTCGAACTGCCAGGGTGACACCAAGTCGCGCCAGGATTTCCCGCTTGACCTTTTCATAGTCTCCTGCTTCTGCTGACTCCAAATCATAGTAGGCCTTCTGCGATTCTCCAGACAGCAAGGGGGCGACCAGTCCTGCCCACTGGGTTTTGGGCCAACCTTCCCTCTCAGCGGTCCGTTCAAACGTTAAGAGAAAGGCCTCTGGATCATCATCCGCAGTCATCTTGGAAAGAAAGCGACCCACATGGATGGCTGAGGGCTTGTCTCCAACAACATTAACTTTAGCAGGTGACCACTGTGCTAGCGTCTCCACAACCGCAGCCAGGGTTTTCCTATCCTCTTTTGCATCAGTGGCTAGCTGTTCAAACAGCCTCTGCGATAGCTCCTGTACAGCACCAATCTGTTGGCACAGCGCCTTGGTTTGCTCCTGTGCGATAGCGTTTGTTTGCTGCAGTGCAACGTTTGCTTGTTGCTGTGCAGCATTGGATTGTTGCTGTGCAGCATTGGATATCACCTATTGTTTTAGGATTTCCTCCATGTTTAGTCACTCTAGGTACTGGCCTTTTAAGTAGTAACTAACTACAGCTGCCCGCATTCTCCACCATATGTAACCTGGGGGACAGGTAGCAGGTACAAAGCTCCCTGGGATGAGCAGTCTTTCAGGCACAGATACCAAATCCAGTGAAGTAGTGACAAACAGTGCGGTGTTTATTTGTGATATATACAAGTCTATATACAGGTGCTGTACAGTGTTCCAAAAAAAACAGATAGGAACAAAAATAGCCAAAACAAAACCTAGCCGTGTCTCAGCACTAACTAAACAATATTTACAGATCCTAACTACTAAGCTGAGCAAGCCTACAGCTTGTCAGCTTCCACATACCTTTTTGCACTCTTACACAGAAGTTCTCTGAGTATCCCAGGCCAAGAGCAAAGGCTGTCTGCTCAGGTGAGCTTAAATTAGCCCGGGGGAGAGGACCAAGACCTGAACTGGACCATGGATCAGAGATCCCTGAACCTGTATGAGAGGAGCCTGAGAGATGTATAAATCCCGAACAGGACTTTTCCTGGCTCTCTCTGGGACGCTCTGCTACAGTGTTTTAATGTCACTAAAGAGACGTCCTTGACTCTGAAGGCATTCTGGAAGAAACATCTCAATGTTCTCCATTGCATTAACCTCATTGACAAAGCCTGGGAAGAGGTCACTCACTGAACCTTAAACTTAGCCTGGAGGAAACTGTGGCCTGAATGTGACTTTGAAGGGTCTGATGCAGAGGTATTGGAGGAGTTTGGACTCGATGGTGCAGACGTAGTGAAACTTGTTGAGGAACATAAGGAGGAGCTGAGCACGGAAGAACTTTCTAAACTCCACAGTGAGCAACAGCAGGCACTTTTTGAGGAGCATTCCACTGAGGAAGAGGAATACAGGGAGGAGGTTAGCAGTGATGCCATAAAATCCGTTATGGAAAAATCGAATGAGTGCCATGATTTTTTTGAGAAGCACCACCCCAACATAACTGTAATGCACAGAGTGTTAAATCCAATGAATGATAACGTGGTCTCTTATTTCCAGAGGGTTATGCAGCGCAGGAAAACACAAGTGACATTGGACAGATTTTTCAGCAAAACTGAGCCTGTGGCTAAGAGATAAAGAGCGACTTTCCCTCCAAAAAAAACCCACCTCCCTTCCTCCACGCCAGAAGTCATCTCAAGCAAGGTTAGTGGTTTCTCTCTTCATACTGTACTGTACTGTTTCATATTTTTGTGGTTCAAAAACAAAAAAAAAGTTCAAAATGGATCACCCTGATTTACATTGAACTCTATGGGAAAATTTCCCTCGGTTTCGTGACCAATTCGATTTGTGACCAGAGTCGTTTTACGAATTAAGCTTGTGAACCAAGGTATCACTGTATAACTAAAGACAAATTTATTTTTGATAGAGTAGAGAGAGATTGGAACACTTGTCAAGTTTTTATTGCTGTCTTTTTTATTGCTGTCAGTGTCTATGCCCCCTGTTAGGGAAATTCACCTTCTGTATTTGTCCTGTTTACCATGATAACAGGGAGTGAATGAAAATCCCAAATTTTGGGTTGTTCCCAGAACAATAATGAAGGAAAATCTTCCAATGAGGACACTAGTTCTTGTGACCCTGGAGACAACCAGGAATTACCTCACTTTAGAGGGATTTCCTCTCATTTCCTGTTTTGGCTATAGGGCTATGGGCTGGAATGTGAAGGGAAATCTTTCTAATGGGACATGCCAACAAAAAAAAGAAACTGAGGGGTTATAACCCTCCTTTACTCTATCCAAAATGGAAAAAAATGTATGCCTTTATTTCTACAGCAACAACAATATGTAGAAGTGGAATTTTAAAAGTGCTGAAAAACTCCTCTGAGAGCCACAGCGGTTTGGCACGAGTTTTACTCTATTTAAATGGGATGGCTTAACATATCCCATGAGGCGACCAATATGGAGGCACACCTCCACGACTTTTGATAGACTGTGGGGACCAGTGTTAATTTTGTCAACGAATATGTTTTCGTCAAAATTTTCGAAAACTATGATGATAATCAATTCAGTTTTCGCTAACAAATGAAAGCAAGATGAAAATATGAGGCGATGACGTTTACCCTTGAAAGTTCCAGTTTCCACGGAGCTCTGCCTGCTTCCACTCCCAGCAAGCAAGTGAGACGAGTCAGTAGCATGCATCGCTTAGCAGCAGTTGCAGCACTGTGCATCCAGCATTTTAGGCCTCCTCTGAGTCCTCAGAGGACCTTCCAGAGCACAGTAGCACTGTGCAGCCTCTTGATGAGAGTCCCACTCCCGACTCACAACAACAATGACTATCCAGAGCAGATGAGAGCACTGAGTGTGTACATTACAAATTACAGGCCTGAGGCCTCCCCTCAGACCACCGTCCATCCAGAGCACTGTGTGTGCATTACAGGCCTTATCTGACCACATCCAGATAACTGTGCTCTACAAGCCATCCCTCAGATCCGAGGCCACCATCCAGCACTATGCAGCATTACAGGACTCCTCTGACCACTGGCATTCATAGCACTGTGCATTACAGGCCTCTCCACAGAGTGACCACCGTCTAGACCACTGTGTGTGCATTAGGGATGAGCTTCGTGTTCGAGTCGAACCCATATTCGACTCGAACATCGGCTGTTCGGTCGTTCGCCGAATTGCGAACGATATGGGCCGTTCGCGCCAAATTCGTGTGGCGCGTCACGGCCCATAATTCACTGCGGCATCGCAGTGCATTGCTGGCTGATGATTGGCCAAGCATGCACTATGACCCGCATGCTTGGCCAATCACAGCGCCGTCAGTAGAGAGAGCTGTAATTGGCCAAAGCCAGGGTGGCTTTGGCCAATTATGGCTCAGGGGATTTAGTACACACCCCACACTATATAAGGCCGCCTGCACGGCGGCCCTGTGTAGTGTGTGTTCCGGTGTGCTGAGAGATAGAGAAAGAGAGAGACAGTGTCATTTGATTTGAGTTAGATAGATTAGGCAGAACAGTCAGTCAGTTAGCTGCACTTACAGTGTATTGTGTATATATATGCATCCCAGGTGTTGCATATATATATATACACTGTATTCAGTTTAGCTAGATCCGTTCCTGTTATCTTCTATCTAGACTATTTACATTTAGTGCAGTGTGTCCTGCTCACAGTGTTCAGCTAGATCCGTTCCTGCTATTTACATTCAGTGCAGTGCGTCCTGCTCACAGTGTTCAGCTAGATCCGTTCCTGGTATTTACATTTAGTGCAGTGCGTCCTGCTCACAGTGTTCAGCTAGATCCGTTCCTGCTATTTACATTCAGTGCAGTGCGTCCTGCTCACAGTGTTCAGCTAGATCCGTTCCTGGTATTTACATTTAGTGCAGTGCGTCCTGCTCACAGTGTTCAGCTAGATCCGTTCCTGCTATTTACATTCAGTGCAGTGCGTCCTGCTCACAGTGTTCAGCTAGATCCGTTCCTGCTATTTACATTCAGTGCAGTGCGTCCTGCTCACAGTGTTCAGCTAGATCCGTTCCTGGTATTTACATTTAGTGCAGTGCGTCCTGCTCACAGTGTTCAGCTAGATCCGTTCCTGCTATTTACATTCAGTGCAGTGCGTCCTGCTCACAGTGTTCAGCTAGATCCGTTCCTGGTATTTACATTTAGTGCAGTGCGTCCTGCTCACAGTGTTCAGCTACATCCGTTCCTGCTATTTACATTCAGTGCAGTGCGTCCTGCTCACAGTGTTCAGCTAGATCCGTTCCTGCTATTTACATTCAGTGCAGTGCGTCCTGCTCACAGTGTTCAGCTAGATCCGTTCCTGGTATTTACATTTAGTGCAGTGCGTCCTGCTCACAGTGTTCAGCTACATCCGTTCCTGCTATTTACATTCAGTGCAGTGCGTCCTGCTCACAGTGTTCAGCTAGATCCGTTCCTGCTATTTACATTCAGTGCAGTGCGTCCTGCTCACAGTGTTCAGCTAGATCCGTTCCTGCTATTTACATTCAGTGCAGTGCGTCCTGCTCACAGTGTTCAGCTAGATCCGTTCCTGGTATTTACATTTAGTGCAGTGCGTCCTGCTCACAGTGTTCAGCTAGATCCGTTCCTGCTATTTACATTCAGTGCAGTGCGTCCTGCTCAAAGTGTTCAGCTAGATCCGTTCCTGCTATATACATTTAGTGCAGTACGTCCTGCTCACAGTGTTCAGCTAGATCCGTTCCTGTTATCTTCCTACTGACAGGCAGGCTTGTCTGGTTACAGTATATAAAGCTACCTGAAGAAAATTACAGGTGTTCTTTTTGATCCTATTAGTACCACGGTCAGGCAGCTAGACTATTTACATTTAGTACAGTGTGTCCTGCTCACAGTGTTCAGCTAGATCCGTTCCTGTTATCTTCCTACTGACAGGCAGGCTTGTCTGGTTACAGTATATAAAGCTACCTTAAGAAAATTACAGGTGTTCTTTTTGATCCTATTAGTACCACGGTCAGGCAGCTAGACTATTTACATTTAGTACAGTGCGTCCTGCTCACAGTGTTCAGCTAGATCCGTTCCTGTTATCTTCCGACTGACAGGCAGGCTTGTCTGGTTACAGTATATAAAGCTACCTTAAGAAAATTACAGGTGTTCTTTTTGATCCTATTAGTACCACGGTCAGGCAGCTAGACTATTTACATTTAGTACAGTGCGTCCTGCTCACAGTGTTCAGCTAGATCCGTTCTTGCTATTTACATTCAGTGCAGTGCGTCCTGCTCACAGTGTTCAGCTAGATCCGTTCCTGGTATTTACATTTAGTGCAGTGCGTCCTGCTCACAGTGTTCAGCTAGATCCGTTCCTGCTATTTACATTCAGTGCAGTGCGTCCTGCTCACAGTGTTCAGCTAGATCCGTTCCTGCTATATACATTTAGTGCAGTGTGTCCTGCTCACAGTGTTCAGCTAGATCCGTTCCTGTTATCTTCCTACTGACAGGCAGGCTTGTCTGGTTACAGTATATAAAGCTACCTTAAGAAAATTACAGGTGTTCTTTTTGATCCTATTAGTACCACGGTCAGGCAGCTAGACTATTTACATTTAGTACAGTGCGTCCTGCTCACAGTGTTCAGCTAGATCCGTTCTTGCTATTTACATTCAGTGCAGTGCGTCCTGCTCACAGTGTTCAGCTAGATCCGTTCCTGGTATTTACATTTAGTGCAGTGCGTCCTGCTCACAGTGTTCAGCTAGATCCGTTCCTGCTATTTACATTCAGTGCAGTGCGTCCTGCTCACAGTGTTCAGCTAGATCCGTTCCTGCTATATACATTTAGTGCAGTACGTCCTGCTCACAGTGTTCAGCTAGATCCGTTCCTGTTATCTTCCTACTGACAGGCAGGCTTGTCTGGTTACAGTATATAAAGCTACCTTAAGAAAATTACAGGTGTTCTTTTTGATCCTATTAGTACCACGGTCAGGCAGCTAGACTATTTACATTTAGTACAGTGCGTCCTGCTCACAGTGTTCAGCTAGATCCGTTCCTGTTATCTTCCTACTGACAGGCAGGCTTGTCTGGTTACAGTATATAAAGCTACCTGAAGAAAATTACAGGTGTTCTATCCCAGCTTAGTGCAGCTACAGGCCATTAGTATGTCTGGAAGGCCAAGAAGGAGAGGCAGACAGTCACAAGCCAATAAGAGAGGGCAAGCAGGCTCTGTGTCTAGTGCTGGTCGTGGAGACGGTGCATCCTCATCAGCACGTGGCCATGGGACACGCTTGGCCTTTTTTTCGGCAGCTGGCCGTGTTGAGCCGCAACATGCGGAAGACTTGGTCGAGTGGATGACCAAGCCGTCCTCATCCTCCTCATCCTCTCTCACCCATGCCCAGGGTGCTTTGTCTGGCAAAGCAGCGGCCTCTTCCCTCAGCTCAATGTCATCAGTGACTCCTTCCCTAGCTCCACCATGTCCTCATGAGGATTCCCTCGAACTGTTTGACCACAGTGTTGGGTACATGCTCCAGGAGGATGCCCAGCGTTTGGAAGGCTCTGATGATGATACTGAGCTCAATGAAGGCAGTAACATGAGCACGGACAGAGGGGGTGCCCAAGAAGGACAGCAATCTGGCAGTCATGCTCCCCCTGCTGCAGCATACTGCCAGGTTTGCTCCAGTGATGAGGAGGGAGGGGATGATGAGGTCACTGACTCAACGTGGGTGCCTGATAGGAGAGAGGAGGAGGAGGAGGAGGAGGAGGAGGAGGTGGCACATCACCAACTAGGCAGGATGCCCTCCAGGGGCCAGCCTAAGGGCAGCACATTGACTGCATCACACCCCAAAGCTCCACATGTGCAGGGCGCTGCAGTCTCTGCGCGTTATTCAAAAAGTTCTTTGGTGTGGGCCTTTTTTGAGACGAGTGCATCAGATCGCACCGCTGCTATTTGCAACATATGTCTCAAGCGTATCTCGCGTGGCCAAAACATCTCCCGCTTGGGTACCACATGCTTGACCAGACATATGTTGACCTGCCATGCAGTTCGTTGGCAAGCGTATCTAAAAGACCCACACCAAAGAACAAAGACGATCTCTCCTTGCTCCTCATCAGCTGAGATTTCCAACCCCACTAGACCTTCAGTCCTCTCTGAGACCTGCAGTGAGAGGAATGAAGGTGTAGAATTAGGTGTGTCACAGCCAAGTACTTGTGGGCAATCTGCTTTTGGTACACCGACGTCATATTGTACCAGGCAAATTTCCCTGCCTCAGCTGCTGCACCGCCGAAAGAAGTTTGCTCCCAGCCATCCACATGCCCAGCGGTTGAATGCTAGCTTGGCAAAATTGCTAGCACTTCAACTGCTGCCTTTTCAGTTGGTAGACTCTGCCCCCTTCCGTGAGTTTGTGGAATGTGCGGTTCCTCAGTGGCAGGTACCCAAACGCCACTTTTTCTCACGGAAGGCGATTCCGGCTCTCTACCGGCATGTGGAAGGCAATGTCCATGCCTCGCTGGACAGGGCGGTCAGCGGTAAGGTGCATATTACCGCTGACTCATGGTCCAGCAGGC
Source organism: Lithobates clamitans (assembly GCA_037952925.1). Classification (NCBI taxonomy): domain Eukaryota; kingdom Metazoa; phylum Chordata; class Amphibia; order Anura; family Ranidae; genus Lithobates; species Lithobates clamitans. Next base: position 7,801,657 of record JBBGZY010000605.1, on the reverse strand, counting down.
ATGGACAGGGACGTTACTTAAGTTTCACGGCGCATTGGGTGACTCTGCTGGCAGCTGGGAAGGATGCAGGACAAGGTGCAGTAGTGTTGGAGGTTGTTCCGCCACCACGCCTCCAAAATGCTGATTGTGACACACCTCTCTCCTCCACCCCCTCCTCTTCTTCTTCCTCCATGGCCTCTTCCTCGGAACCAGCGGTGCTCCGTAGGCGTTCAAGGGGCTACGCAAGTACGCAGGCCAAAAGATGCCATGCGGTGCTTGAGCTGGTGTGCTTGGGGGACAGGAGCCACACTGGGGCAGAGGTTCTGTCAGCTCTGCAGGGGCAGGTTCAGAGGTGGTTGACGCCACGCCAACTTAAGGCAGGAATGGTGGTTTGCGACAATGGCACCAACCTCCTCTCTGCCCTCCGACAGGGACAACTGACCCATGTGCCCTGTTTGGCTCACGTCCTTAACTTGGTGGTGCAGCGGTTCTTGGGCAGGTACCCGGGCTTACAGGATGTCCTGAGGCAGGCCAGGAAAGTCTCTGTGCATTTCCATTTCATATAATGCCAGTGCTCGGCTGACGGACCTCCAAAAGGAGTTTAACCTGCCCAAGAACCGCCTAATCTGTGACATGCCCACCAGGTGGAACTCGACGTTGGCCATGCTGCAGCGGCTGCACACGCAGCAGAGGGCCATCAATGAGTACCTGTGCGACTATGGCACCAGGACAGGGTCAGGGGACCTTGGTTTTTTTTCCCCACGCCAGTGGGCCATGATCAGGGATGCATGCACTGTCCTGTCACCATTCGAGGAGGCCACGAGGATGGTGAGCACTGACAGTGCATGCATCAGTGACACTGTCCCCCTTGTCCACCTGTTGGAGCACACGCTGCGTGGAATAATGGACAGGGCACTTGAGGCAGAACAGAGGCAGAAAGAGGAGGACTTCCTTAGCTCTCAAGGCCCCCTTTATCCAGACAGTGTTCCTGCGTGCCCGCCGATCACACAGGAAGAGGACGAGGAGGAGGAGGAGGAGGAGGAGGAAGATTGTGTCAGTATGGAGGTGGAGCCTGGCACTCAGCATCAGCAGTCTTTAAGGGATCAGTCCCAAGGAACACATGGACTTGTACGTGGCTGGGAGGAGGTGGCTGCGGACGTTGTTGTCCTTAGTGACCCAGAGGACTCCGGACCGAATGCCTCAGCAAACCTACGCTGCATGGCCTCCCTGATCCTGCAAAGCCTGCTTAAGGATCCTCGTATTCGTGGTATCAAGGAGAAGGACCAATACTGGCTGGCAACCCTCCTTGATCCACGTTACAAGGGTAAGGTTGCGGACCTTATCTTGCCATCGCAGAGGGAGCAGAGGATGAAACATCTTCGGGAGGCCTTGCAGAAAGGTCTGTGCAACGCGTTCCCAGAGACTGGGAGGTTACAAACTCCTGTTTCTGGACAACGTGTTGCTGAGGCTTCGGTCAGTCAAAGAAGGAGCGGTGGAGAAGGTGGCCGTCTGACCGATGCGTTCAGACAATTTTTTGGTCCGCAGCCCCAAGGTATGATCGGTTCCAGCAACCATCGCCAGCGTCTGTTTTACATGGTGCAGGAATACCTAGGGGCAAGATCAGACTTGGACACCTTTCCCACCGAAAATCCTCTGGGTTACTGGGTCTTGAGGATGGATCACTGGCCAGAGCTTGCACAGTATGCAATTGAGCTACTGGCCTGTCCTGCATCCAGCGTTCTTTCGGAACGCACATTCAGTGCTGCTGGAGGCGTGGTAACCGATCACAGGGTGCGTCTGTCCACCGACTCGGTCGATCGGCTGACCTTCATAAAAATGAATCAGTCTTGGATCACCACCAGCTACCAAGCACCTGATGCAGATGTAACCGAATAATTTTTTTTGAAATCTCAGATCCCTTCAAAGACTGCCTATGCTGATGCTGAGTGACTATCCCTGAGTAATTATCCTCTTCCTCCTCAATCATCACGCTGATAGCTTGTAAGAACATTTTTGGTTCTGGGCGCCACCACCAGTGCCTAAGGCACAATTTTTCAGCCCCTGTTTAACAGGGGCGTGTAATTACAATTTTTGATGTAATACTTTGCAGCAGGGCTCGTTCCTGCATTCCAACTAGAGTGTCTGTGAGGGGTTGCAGTGTTGTGGCACCAGCACCAGTGCCTAAGACCCAATTTTTCTGCCCCTGTCTAACAGGGGCGTGTAATTACAATTTTTGATGCAATACTTTGCAGCAGGGCTCGTTCCTGCGTTCCAACTAGAGTGTCTGTGAGGGGTTGCAGTGTTGTGGCACCAGCACCAGTGCCTAAGACCCAATTTTTCAGCCCCTGTCTAACAGGGGCGTGTAATTACAATTTTTGATGCAATACTTTGCAGCAGGGCTTGTTCCTGCGTTTCAACTAGAGTGTCTGTGAGGGGTTGCAGTGTTGTGGCACCAGCACCAGTGCCTAAGGCCTAATTTTTCAGCTCCTGTTCAACAGGGGCATGTAATTACAATTCTTGATCTAATATTTCACAGCAGGGCCCTGTGAGGGCTTACAGTGTTTTGGCCACAGCAACACCTAAGGCCCAAATTTCTGCTGAGTATATAGGGCAGGACCCTACTTTCAAACATCTAACTTACAAACGACTCCTACTTGCAAACGGAAGGAGACAACAGGAAGTGAGATGAAATCTACCCCTAAGGAAGGGAAATTCTCTCCTGTAAGAGTTAATATGGGAAAACAATTTCTCCTTTCCACTGATGCTTTCCAATCCTTGTTCCACAAAAAAACCCAAATTTTCAAAAAACATTTTTCATTGGGACAAAAAAGTGAGGTGAAATCTTCTGAAGAGGAGGAAAGACGCAAAACAAATGTCACAGGGGTGATAACCCTTCCCTATGTTTTCCAAAAAGCTTAGAAAAGATTTTTTGGCTGGAGCTAAACACATTAAAAATGTTCAAAATTACAAACAGATTCTACTTAACAACAAACCTACAGTCCCTGTCTTGTTTGCACCACCTGAATACTGCTGTTCAGAGTATATAGGGACCTTTCCTTATTTTAATTTGGGTGCGGGGTTCCCCTTAATATCCATACAAGACCCAAAGGGCCTGGTAATGGACTGGGGGGTACCCATGCCGTTTGTCTCACTGATTTTCATCCATATTGCCATGACCCGACATGACATTAAACCCGCAAGCAGTTTTAAATGAGATTTTTTCCTTTAAAAATGACATTTGGTGCAGGGACTGTTCTAAACATGGGAAACACGCGTCACTTTATAGGCATACTATAGACACCCCCCAGGTACGATATTTAAAGGAATATTTCACTTTTTTTTTTTTACTTTAAGCATCATTAAAATCACTGCTCCCGAAAAAACGGCCGTTTTTAAAAGTTTTTTTTGCATTGATACATGTCCCCTGGGGTAGGACCCGGGTCCCCAAACCCTTTTTAGGACAATACCATGCAAATTAGCCTTTAAAATGAGCACTTTTGATTTCGAACGTTCGAGTCCCATAGACGTCAATGGGGTTCTAACGTTCGTGCGAACTTGCGGTCCGTTCGCGGGTTCTGGTGCGAACCGAACCGGGGGGTGTTCGGCTCATCCCTAGTGTGCATTATAGGCCTCTCAGATCATTGTCCAGATCACTGGGCAACATTACTTATCCTGAGCACTGTGTAGCATTGCAGCCACCGTTCAGAGCACTGTGCAGCATTACAGGCCTCCTCAGAGTCAGACCACTGTCCAGAGCACTGTGTAGCATTTAGACATGTGCACACTGAAATAATTTGTCTCAGAATTTTGGTTTTGTCCAAAAACTAAATTTATTTAGTTACTCCCGAAATTAGTTTTTATTTATTTGGTTTCATTAAAAAAATGCATTAGTCGAAAATCCGAATTAATTAGGGTCGAATCTGTCAATTGAAGGCTTATGGTGTCTCTCGGATGTTCTAAGAAGATTCGACGAAGCAGCTAAACAGTACGACGCCGCGATCGTACATTTCCGGACGAATGCTCCGCCCACAAGCTATAGTAGAATTTTAATGTTGTTTGACTAGTAATAATTATAATTAAGTGTTCTTGCATAGCAAGACCACTTACTGTTATCTCACATATATATTATTCTTATTATTATAGCCAAATTTACCACCCTAACTCCTCCCACAGTTTTTACACTACATAGACAAGTAATATACCGAAACGTGCGGATTGTTCCCGAATGGTGTGCTATTACTTTGTGGAACGTTTCGCCGAATGGTTCACAAAATATCGTCATTTTTGCGGCGAAATTGGTCCCATAGGAATGAATGGGGAAACTAGAGTGGGAGATGACAAAAGCTGAAAAATCAGAACATGATTTCTAAACTGCCGCCACTTCCTCATTTTCAAGCCCACCTACACAAATCTTATATCAAAATGTTCAGCTATCCCTGCTGCCACTAAACATGTCCGCGGCTAAGCCATAGTCCTGATAGTTTTCACAATATGACCATTTGTTTGTAACTCACGCCGTCCATTGACATTCATTGAAACTACACTCTAGCCCCCTCCAAATTTGAAGGGCAATTTCTAAACTGCGACCGTGCCTTCATTTTTAATATTTCACAGACATACTATACATCAAAATCTAGGTCTGGGTCTTGTGATTCTCACAATATAAAGATCTTGGCTGTAGGATGTATAGTTTTTAAAATACGGCCATTTGTTTAGAGGTCATTTCAGGAAATTTTAGCCATTAATCAGAGTGTACTGTTAGTGTTTGTTTTGTTGCCATGGTTACCAAAGCTTCTGTTATATACAGGGGGGGAAGGTGGCTGGAGCATCTCAGCTGATTACAGAGCCCGGGGGAGGGGACAGACACACCATGTACTGATTTATAATAGAGGAATATGATGGGGCAGTTTTGATGGGGTAATTCTGATGGGGCAGTTTTGATGAAGTAGTATTTGGGAAGCATAAACAGGGCATGAGCGTTGCTAGGAAACAGTGGTTGTAAACACAAGATGCTGAGACACCCCAAATGCATGTGACTTCATCTGCTAGACTTAATAATGCTTGTAGACTCCTCCCACAGTTTTTACACTACAGAGACAAGTAATATACCGAAACGTGCGGATTGTTCCCGATTGGTGTGCTATCACTTTGTGGAACGTTTCGCCGAATGGTCCACGAAATATCGTCGTTTTTGCGGCGAAATTGTTCCCATAGGAATGAATGGCAAAATGTTCAAAAGGAAATGTTGCTAGGAAACAGTGGTTGTAAACACAAGATGCTGAGACACCCCAAATGCATGTGACTTCATCTGCTAGACTTGATAATGCTTGTAGACTCCTCCCACATTTTCCACACTACAGAGACAAGTAATATACCGAAACGTGCGGATTTTTCCCGATTGGTGTGCTATTACTTTGTGGAACGTTTCGCCGAATGGTCCACGAAATATTGTCGTTTTTGCGGCAAAATTGGTCCCATAGGAATGAATGGCGAAATGTTCAAAACTAGAGTGGGAAGTGACAAAAGCTGACAACCCCATGATCAGCCAAAACATTATGACCACCCCATGTAAAAAAAAAAATATTTTTGAAAAAAATAAAAATTAATTTTTGAAAAAAAAAATATTTTTGAAAAAAAAAATATTTTTGAAAAAAAAAATATTTTTTTAAAAAAAATATATTTTTGAAAAAAAAATTACTTTTGAAAAAAAAAAATTAAAAAAAAAATCATTTTTGAAAAAAACAAAATTCATTTTTGAAAAAAAAAATTTCATTTTTGAAAAAAAAAATCATTTAAAAAAATCATTTTTGAAAAAACAAAAAAACAAAATCATTTTTGAAAAAACAAAAAAACAAAATCATTTTTGAAAAAAAAAAATCACAAAGCTCTGAGGGGAATTATAGCTCCTCTCACACAGCTCTAAGGACAATTATAGCATTATAGCTCCTCCCACACAGCTTGGAGGGAAGTTATAGCTCCTCCAATACAGCTTTGAGGGGAATTATAGCTCCTCCCACACAGCTCAAAGGGGAATTATAGCATTATAGCTTAGCATTATAGCTCCTCCCACACAACTCTGAGGGGAATTATAGTTTCTCCCACACCGCTGTGAGGGGAATTATAGCTCCTCCTACACAGCTCTGAGGGGAATTACAGCTTAGCATTATAGCTCCTCCCACACAGCTGAGGAGAATTAGAGCTCCTCCCACACAACTCTGAGAGGAATTATAGTTTCTTCCACACCGCTGTGAGGGGAATTATAGCTCCTTTTAAACAGCTCTGAGGGGAATTATAGCTTCTCCCACACAACTCTGATGGGAAATGTAGCTTCTCCCACACAGCTCTGAGGGGAAATATAGCTTCTCCCACACAGCTCTAAGGGGAATTATAGCTCCTCCCACACAACACTAAGGGGAATTGTATCTCCTCCCACACAGCTCTGAGGGGAATTATAGCATTATTGCTCCTCCCACACAGCTCAGAGGGGAGTTATAGCTCCTCCCACACAGCTCTGAGGCGAATTAGAGCTCCTCCTCCAACACAACTCTGAGGGGAATTATAGCTCTTCGAACAAAGCTCTGAGGAGAATTATAGCTCCTTCCACAAATATCATCATGCCATCTAAAGGAAAGAGATCTAAAGCTGCAAAGATACGCTGGACTAAACTGGATCCGGAGCCCCACAGCAGCATAGTGGATATGGAGGTTTGTGACAGTGAATGTGCCCAGGAGGTACATAGTGAACCTGTGGTGTCATTTTCATGTTCAACTCAGTGTCAAGTTCAAGAGCACAGTGACAGTGTGATGGGCACTTCTGAAAACCATGGCATGCAAGAACCATGTGTACCAAGTGAGATTTCTGTGCAGGCATCATTTCATCAGGGTCATCATGGCTATGGAAGGTTAAGGAACAAACAGTGTACATGCATGGCTCTGACATTTTTGGCATACCACAGTGAGCTTGATGATGTGAGAAAGGGTGATCTTGATCAAATACTGAAGAAGGGCAACAGCTTGTATGGCTCAACAATAAAACAGCTAAAACAAAGAAATGTCTATCAGCATCAACACTTGACAATGGAAGAAGTGCCCCTCAGAGTCAACACTGACAAATATGAGTATAACGTTGTTAAATCTCCAGTGTTATCGGGATGTATGAGAGACACGGTAGACGGTGACAACCAAGGTTGGTTTGTTGACCTCTCCACAAGACTTCAGTGCCTCAATGCAGATGTTACACATGCACTTTTTATAGTAGTGCCATATTGCATTGCATTGTTCAGAGACAAGTCTGGGAGATATGGACTGTTTGATTCTCATAGTCGAAATAAGGATGGACTTCCTGCCACTGGAAAAGGAAAAGCTGTTATGATCACTTTTACACATTTGAGTGATATGGGGGCAAGGATTTATAAGTTGTATGAACTGCTCCTTACAGACACCAGAGGCCCTATTGATGGACTGCAGTATGACTTCATGCCAGTCTCATTTCATCGTGCAAGACATCTGTCAGATGGTTTGCTGTCCCCACTGGTGCAATCTGACAAACCACATAATGCAAAGCATGTGGAGAACCAAGTGACACAGATGACCAAAGATGTAACACACACTGGATTCCCAGCCAGCAAGCATTCTCCACGGTCAGTTGATGCGAAATCCTCACAGGGCATATGGAAGGACAGTAAGGCATTGTCCAAATTAAATGCACAGAGACGACAAAAACTGAAGACAAGACACAGAAATGAAAGAAGGCGTGATTTCAAGGCTACAAAGATGTCTGTCACCAATAAGAAAAGGACATACATCACCAGCCGATACAGAGCAGATGCTGATTTTAAGTTGAAGCAGAAGCAATATATCATTCGCAAATATGCAACAGATGCCAATTTCAACTTGAAGCAGAAGCAATACATCACCAGAAAATATGCGACAAATGCAGATTTCAACTTGAAACAGAAGCAGTACACCACCAGAAAATATGCGACAAATGCAGATTACAACTTGAAGAAGAAGCAATACATCACCAGAAAATATGCCACAAATGTCGATTTCAAGTTGAAGCAGAAGCAATACATCACCAGAAAATATCATAATGATCCTGCTTTCAGAAAACGTCACTTGCAACATTGCATGAGTTACATGAAAATGAAGCGTCAAACTCAATCAGATTTTCGCATAACCCATAAGATGCAATGTGCCTTCAAAATAAGAATGAAATACAGACGATGGACTCGTGTCATGCGGGAATGCAGTCAACCAGTGGACAACAGCCTAATGCAGACAGCTATATCCACTTTCCATGAATGCATTAAAGCTGGGCCAACATTTGTGTGCACGATGTGTCATCGCACCCTTTTCCCTAACCAAGTGAAACATTGCATTCACAGCAATTACAAGAAGAATCTACACATTGTTGCTGCCTGTTTGACAGGGAAATATGTCCATGTGTGCAACAATCACTGTCAAGGACCTGAACAATGCACCGTACCAGATGAAAGGACCAAAGAATGGATTTGTCACAACTGTGATTTACATTTAAAAGCAGGACACAAATCATCCATCGCTGTAGCTAACAACATGGAGCTGCCGCCCATTCCCCCAGAGCTCTGCGATTTGAATGTGCTGGAAAGACAACTTTTGGCCAAAATACTGCCATTTGCCAAGATCATCACACTTCCCAAAGGTCGACAGGCAGCTATACATGGCGCTGTAGTGTGTGTGCCATCCGAGGTGGAAACCACGATCAATACTCTACCAAGATCGCACAGCAAATCCCAGTTACACAGAGTGAAGCTGAAAAGACGTCTGACTTACAAAGGCCACCAGCTGTTTCATTATGTCAACATGGGAAATGTAGTAGCAGGTCTGTCAAAACTCATTGACACACACCCCGACTACAGTGACATTTCAATTAGAGTGGATGAGACAATCGCTGATGATGATGATAATGATGATGGGATGGAACTCGACAGTTGAGACGAAACTGAAATGATGGAGATACTTGAACGCATCGAAAATTGTGATCCATCAGAGGTACAGTCTGCATGTTTACCGGCTGCTTCTGAGCAACAGGAAGGCCATGACCAACAACCTCCCAATGCAGAGGATGAGAAGGATACACTAAGACCTGGAATTGGCCTAGACAGTTGTTTGCAGCCATCTGACCTTGGAGAGGAAGCACTGACACACGGTGATGGAATATTCAGCATTGCACCTGCACAAGGAAACACACCTGTCAGCTTCTTTAAAGTTCCTAGGCTTGAGGCAATGGCTTTCCCTGTTCAGTTCCCTACTGGACAGAATACATTGGACCAGGCAAGACAAGTCAAACTGTCCCCGAGCATGTATTTCAATGCAAGGCTTTTTTGTGTTGATACTCGTTTTGCAAGAGACACAAGCTACCTCTTCTTTGCGCAGTTTGTCACAGAAACACACATGGCCAAAAGCAGCATGTCCATCCAGTTAAGGAAAGGAAAACCCAATACCAGGGATGGACGGAAAATATCCAACAAGCTGCTACAGGACAAGTGTGAGGTTGAGAGGTTGGTGCGAAACCGAGATGCCACAAGGTTCATGCAACCACTGAGAGGGAGTCCAGCTTACTGGGATAAAAATCTGAAGAATTTGCTAGCCATGGTCAGACAATTGGGTAAGCCAACATTTTTTCTTACCTTCTCTGCTGCAGAATTCAGATGGCCAGAGGTAATAACGGCAATAAAAGCACAACAAGGTCAAAAGGTGGATTTTGCGGGGCTAGACTGGGCTGAAAAGTGTGACATTCTTCGAGGCAACCCAGTGACCACCATGCGCATGTTTGACAAACGGGTTGATGCTCTGATGCGAGAGCTGCTGTTGGGTCCTGCACAGCCAATTGGTAAAGTTATCGATTACTTTTACCGGGTTGAATTTCAGGTGAGAGGGAGCCCTCATATACATTGTCTCTGTTGGGTAGCAGGAGCTCCTATATTTGGACAAGACAGTGATGACAAGGTGTGTGCCTTTATAGATCATAACATCTCATGCCAGCTGCCTGATGAAGCCAAACAGGCCTTACTTCACAGATTTGTAACAGAACTTCAAATGCACAGCAGATCTCATTCAAAATCATGCAAGAAAGGTAACAGAGTATGCAGATTTGGATTTCCAAAGCCACCTATTAGAAAAACGAGGATAACTTACCCGATGCCAGAAGAACAAGGAGATTGTGCAATGAAACCACAAGCAGCCAAAAACAAACTGAAACCAGTCTGGGATTTGCTTAATAACCCAAAAGTGCAGCTTGAAGACATGTCACAGCTACTGGCACAGTGTGATATGACTTTGAATCAGTACAACTCGTACATTCAGGCATTGACCTCCTCAAGCGTGATTCTAATGAAGCGTGATGTCAAGGACTGCTGGGTGAACAACTACAATCCACATTTACTGATGGCCTGGAACGCCAACATGGACATCCAGTACATTCTTGATGAGTATGGTTGCATCATGTACATGTTGTCCTACATATCCAAGCCAGAACGGGAGCTGAGTGACTATCTCAAAACAATAGTCAAAGAAATGAGCCCAGAAACAGCGACAGAACGAGAAGAAATGAAAGAGGTTCTTCAGGCTTATTCAAAACACAGAGAGGTCAGCGCCCAGGAGTCTGTGGCCCGTACGTGCAGCTTGAAAATGAAGTCTTGCTCACGTGAGGTTGTTTTTCTGCCAACTGGGGACAACGTACTGAAAATGAGTCTCCCGCTCAGTGCATTGCAGAACAAACCAGCCGATTCTCTTAATGTGTGGATGACGAGTTTTGTCGACAAATACAGAGCCAGACCCGAAACACCAGAGTTTGAGTCCATGTGTCTGGCAGACTTTGCATCCCATTACAGGGTTGTCTATGGCAAGCAGAAGGAAGATGGCAAGCAAAAGGAAGACAGCAAGCGTGTCAGCCTATTGAATGAAATGGGAATGATTCAAAAACGCACGAGAGGGAAGCCTGCAATCATCAGGTACGCACGCTTCTCAGAGAAGAAGGACCCTGAGAACTACTACTGCAGACTGCTTAAACTCTACCTCCCCCACCGTTCAGAGTCATCACTGAAAACTGTAAGGTTCCCAACACACCAGGATTTTTACAAAGGCGCCTGTGTGAGCTTACCAGGAGAAGAAGCAATCCGAGCAGTGTCTGCAATTGTTACCAGCAACCAAAAGAAGTTCGAACAACACAACCAAATTGTGGAACAAGTCTTGGATGACTTTGTAAAAAACGGCCCTGTTGAAGATGCTTGGAACACCTTTGCCCCAGAAGCTGAGTTGGATAGGTTGGAATGTATAAAGGAACGCAAAGAAGGGGAGCCACTTCATGAGAATGAACAAGATGATGTTCCGGAGTATACACGTCACAAACAAACAGGTGGAATTGCGCTTACTGTGAAGGCCCCACAAATGTGCCCTGATTTCCTTCGGAAAATGTACAGAAACCTTAACCGGACACAAGCTCAGACATTCTACTCAGTTTGTAACTGGTGCACTAACCGTGTGCGTGGCCTAAATCCTGACCCATTCTATTACTTTGTCACTGGTGGTGCAGGGACAGGCAAATCACACCTGATAAAGTGCATCTATGCTGAGGCGACAAAGATACTCTGTAAACTTACCAGACTACGTGAGGAAGCAGACATATCCATGCCCAGCGTTTTACTAACTGCATTTACAGGAACAGCAGCTTTCAACATTTCAGGCAACACTTTGCATTCTCTGCTGAAGTTGCCAAGAAGCTTGAAGCCACCCTACCAAGGACTTGGAAATCTAATAGATGAAGTGAGGGCACAGCTGTCAAATGCGGAGATCATTGTTATTGACGAGGTGTCAATGATTTCAAAGCCTCTGTTTGCCTACATCAACTGGAGATTACAGCAAATCAAAGGCAGTAAGAAACCTTTTGGTGGTATGTCAGTACTAGCAGTAGGAGACTTTTACCAGGTCCCCCCGCTGGGAAAAAGTAAGCCACTCTGCGTGTTTGAGGAAAATACCAATGACGTCTGGAAAGACAACTTTCAGATGATCACGCTGACAGAGATCATGCGACAGAAGGATGACATTTCATTTGCTGAGCTTTTGAATAGAATCAGAGTCAAGCAGAAGACTGTCACCTTAAGCAATGATGACAAAGCTCTGCTTGCTCAGGCTTTTACATATCCCACCCACTGCCCTAATGACGTGCTACACATATTTGCCACCAACAAAGAGGTTCACAAACATAATGCTGCAACTGTGTCTGTTCTCCATTCAAACATCACCAACATAGATGCCGACGATTACAGAAAAGACCCTAAGACAGGAGTGATGCTGAGGCAACACCAACCTTTCAAAGGACACAAAGACAATCTGATTGACACACTGCAAGCAGCTGAAGGTGCCCGTATCATGATCACAAGAAACATTGATGTAGAAGACGGGCTTGTTAACGGGACATTTGGCAAGATTGCAAGAATAATCATCCAGACTGAGAATGGTGCTACTACGGTAAACAAGCTTGGGCTTGTGCTGGACAATCCAAATGCAGGACAGAGATACCGTAACAAGTCGTCTTGTGATGCTGACAACTTGGTGTACATAGAAAGGGTAGAGGAAAACCTGAGACAGAAAGGAGTTGTTCGCAGGCAGTTCCCCCTGAAGTTGGCTTTTGGATGTACGATTCATAAGTGTCAGGGGATGTCGATACAGTCGGCAGTGGTCTCATTGAAACGGGTCTTCCAACCGGGAATGGCCTATGTTGCTCTGAGTAGAACGACTACACTACAAGGACTGTACATAACCGACTTTGATGAGAAGAAGATCTTTGCTGATCCTGAAATCACAGCTTCCCTGGATTCAATGAAGAAAGCATCACTGGAAAGTGTTATGCCCCTCTTAAAGTTTCTACAGACAACAGACAAACAGCAAACATTAACAATTATCCATCACAACACGGAAGGATTACCAGCTCACATTGAAGATATCAAATCTCACCATGAGTTGACACTTGGAGATGTTTTATGTTTCGCTGAAACTCATCTCTCAGGCTCTTCTGTTGCTGAAAGTCTCCAGCTGGAGGGCTACAAACTGTTCAAACGCAACAGACACCTCTCGTACACAAACCTTCCTGACATTGCAAGTAAAAGTGGTGGAGGTGTCGCCTTGTATGTCAGAAACCATTTCAAGGCCTATGAAAAGCAGTATCATCACAATGTGACTGACTTGGAGTTCTTGGTTGTCAAACTGGAGTCCCCTGTACAAGCTTTGATCGCTGTCATTTACAGGCCACCGGATTACAGTATTGGCCAATTCCTTACTAACCTGCTGGGCCTCTTGGAATCTTTGGAAATAATGGATTGCCAACCTATAATACTCTGTGGAGATTTCAATGAAGATTTTCTGTGCAGAGAAAAGAAGCCAATATCTGACCTTCTTCACTCAAGAGGATATACTCAACTGGTCTGGGCAGCCACCACAGAAAAAAACACACTGTTGGATCACATTTACATCTCCAGGGTGCAGCAGTGTCTCCAGTCAGGAGTACTGCACAGTTATTACAGCTACCATTATCCTGTGTATTGTGTTTTGAGCAGTGGTTGTGAACACGCTTAGAGCCTGCATAAACAGGGCATGAGTGTTGCCAGGAAACAGTGGTTGTGAGACAGTGGTCCTCAAACAGATAAAGTGGCAATGAGGGTCAGTTTACGTGGCCATAGTTATGTGGGACCATTTACAATTAGCTAAACATCATTCTCTATATTTCATGTTCGGTGTACTTGTTAGACACTGAACTCACTTACTCCCCCCCATCCATCACAGACATCTGTCCTCATCATATAGTAAGAGGAATACCGCGCTGTAGTGCACCCAAAAAGGGTACCTGTTCGTGAAATATTGTGAATGACCAAATAGGGGATAACCAAAATAGTGATGAAAATAACTTAGTGAAAAAAAATTAAAAAAAACTACATAATAACAAAAGCAGCCACTCTATGTGAGATACACACACTAATACAACAATATAACAAATATAGCAGCGCTGTAAATAGGAGTAAATACTAGTACCAGTGTTGAATAGGACTAATTGGTTAGAACCCAAATTAAATAACTAACACAGTTCTTGAAACCTAAATCAATAAGTGTTCACTGGACAGTCCTAACACAGTGAATAAAGTCCAAATAAATGTTGTGAAAATACATAGGCTCAGACCCCATTTTTTTAAAGCAGGAAATGTAAAATAGAAAAAATTCCTCCACCGCACCACGGTGGTAGCTGAAAATAAAATGCGCGCTTACCAAACGGCAAGCACAAGGGGGCTTGCGACCTTAACCCGGTCAGGGCCTTTCATTGGATGGGCTTCTAGGAAACGACATGCCACTTCATTCAGCCAAAGGGTGATGATACCACTAGTCCACCAAGTCACAGGAAATCACTCTTATCATGGAGATTAATAAAAGACTCCTAGCTGGGGGGTTGTTCTCATTTAGGGGTACCCCGGGAAAAGAGAGGGAAACAACATAGCGTAATCCTGGTTTTGAGGTTTATTAAAAGAATTAAAATAACACTTACAGTGTAGCAGATTCAAATAAGCATAAGAAGCCGGCTGGCTAAAACGATCACCCGTCCTACAGACGGTAGATGCAGCACGTCAGCTCGCCCTATCACACTGTCCTCATCACACTCACCCTCTCCTTCCTGTGCTATAGCCTGCTTGCTGATTAGTAAGACAAAGAAACAGCAAGGAGCAAAACTGCAGAGAAACTGAAAATTTGTAAGGGTTTAAAGTATATGCTTTAATGAATTGCCTTGTATCCAAAAAGTTCAAAAAGTTGACTGTTCAAAATGTTAATGTTAATGTTAATGTATAACGGAAATATACCGCCAGTTCGCTTGTGATGCAATATATTGAAATTATATGTACACTGTGTAAACTGTTTTTGACACACTTGATTTTGGGACGCGAGTCCGTCAGGTGCTATGCTTTGGCTGGGGCGGAATAAATCCTGGTAACCCTTAAGTCTGTGTCTGACAAAGTCATTTACCGATATTTCTACCTTCTACATCATTAGCACTTGTGCACTTTTTAAATTTGATCAATCAATTGGTTAGTGTAATGTTTACTATCTTTACTCACTACAAACACTCCACACAGTTACTCTGCCCATCTGCCCAGTTCAACCTTTCCACAGTTACTCCAACCACACAACAGTTACTCCAGGCACTCCCCCCAGTTACTCCGCTCACTCCAGATGTAGAGGCAAGAACACTTTTCACAATTTCCCCAGAAATTGTACCTTTTCTAGTTATTAATTATTATTACCAGTCAAACATTATTTGAATTCTTCTATTGCCTATGGGCGGAGCATTTGACCGTAAATGTCCACTCTCAGCAATCATATGTTTTTAACTGCTTCGTCAAATCTTCATGTCTCTATAACGTCAAATCTTTTCTCTCTATGTCGAATAGTCTTGGACTAATAGAGTTAGGTTAGGCACATTCAAATGCAGGTTCGATAGACATAGATCGCTATTGTCACCGTCATGTCAAATCTTCTATCTATCTATATCGAACTGTTGTCGCAACAATACGAAAATATAATGGTTACGAAAATAAAGCATTTTTTTATTTCGAATCTTTCGGATTTCAGATTCTGCGCGTTCGTTATTGTTTGTTGAAACAAACACGAAAATCACAGAAATTTGGACGAAAATGCATTCGGACAAAAACGAATGCACATGTCTAGTAGCATTCGACCAAGCATTCGACCAGGCAAAACACGTCAGAATGAGTCATCCTTTCCTATTTTGATATGTGTTTTATGCAGCTGATATATTACATATGCTACAACCACATATGCACTGTATACACAGAGGGAAGGACCTTTACCTTCAGGGGTGTTTTGGTTGGAACATAATTTGTGGAAATAATCCATGTTTTAAGGGGGCTATATCCCCTAGTCCGTCTATTTTATTCTATTTCTAATAAAATCTTTTTTACTTTTATACATGTTTTGGCATTTATTCTGAGAGGAGTTTTCAGCACCTTTAAAGTCCCACCTTTCTACATATTGTTGCTGCTGTTCCTATAGGGATGTGGTGCTGATATTTCAGCCAAGCTCATGTTTTTTTACATTTTGTATAATTTTTTATATTCTTCGCCTTTAACCCTTAACAGTGTGAATACCAAAACTTTCCATGAGAACACTAGAAATTAATGTGATAATGACATTTAAATATCTTTCAACCCAGGAGACATTTTATTCAAATTCTCTGTAAATTAACATTAAAATGCCTACAAATGTAGAAAAATGTAAATAATGGAGCAATAAAATGTTGTGCACATTCTTTTTAAATTGTGAAAAAGCTAAATGAATCATTATGAACTAATTATATGTGTTTTACTTTCCTTTTTTGTTAGCCAGCTAAAAAAATCTAATTTACATCAAAGTGCAGTAAATTAAGATGTAGTCATTTAACTGACTCCTCACTATTCTCTTCTGATAGCAATTAATTTTAATTTAAGCTAAATAAACAAATCAAATAACAAACAAGGGGTTTTATTTGACACAATGACCCATACAGATCTAACAGTGTTGTGGGAGTATGAATTAACTGGATATGCTAAACTGCACTTTCTCTGGACAATAATAAAAAATTAATAACATTTTTAGTTTTTACTAAAGGCTCATCCCCACCAGCCTTCAGGTGTTATGCTTTATATAATTCATGAGCAATGATGTGCGTTGTGAATAGTGATGTGATGCACTGCTACAAAATATTGCACTGTTGTGCTGCATAAAAGTTCAAGCATGCTGCATTTAACACATACAGTGGGGACGAAAAGTATTCAGACCCCCTTAAATTTTTCACTCTTTGTTATATTGCAGCCATTTGCTAAAATCATTTAAGTTAATTTTTTTCCTAATATACACACAGCACCCCATATTGACAGATAAACACAGAATTGTTGACATTTTTGCAGATTTATTAAAAAAGAAAAACTGAAATATCACATGGTCTTAAGTATTCAGATCCTTTGCTGTGACACTCATATAGTTAACTCAGGTGTTGTCCATTTCTTCTGATCATCCTTGAGATGGTTCTACACCTTCATTTGAGTCCAGCTGTGTTTGATTATACTGATTGGACTTGATTAGGAAAGCCACACACCTGTCTATATAAGACCTTACAGCTCACAGTGAATGTAAGAGCAAATGAGAATCATGAGGTCAAAGGAACTGCCTGAAGAGCTCAGAGACAGAATTGTGGCAAGGCGCAGATCTGGCCAAGGTTACAAAAAAATTTCTGCTGCACTCAAGGTTCCTAAGAGCACAGTGGCCTCCATAATACTTAAATGGAAGACGTTTGGGACTACCAGAACCCTTCCTAGAGCTGACCTCCTGGCCAAACTGAGCTATCGGGGGAGAAGAGCCTTGGTGAGAGAGGTAAAGAAGAACCCAAAGATCACTGTGGCTGAGCTCCAGAGATGCAGTCGGGAGATAGGAGAAAGTTGTAGAAAGTCAACCATCACTGAAGCCCTCCAGTAGTCAGGGCTTTATGACAGAGTGGCCCAACGGAAGCCTCTCCTCAGTGCAAGACACATGAAAGCCTGCATGGAGTTTGCTAAAAAAACACCTGAAGGACTCCAAGATGGTGAGAAATAAGATTCTTTGGCCTTAATTCTAAGTGGTATGTGTGGAGAAAACCAGGCACTGCTCATCACCTGTCCAATACAGTCCCAACAGTGAAGCATGGTGGTGGCAGCATCATGCTGTGGGGGTGTTTTTCAGCTGCAGGGACAGGACGACTGGTTGCAATCGAGGGAAAGATGAATGCAAGTACAGGGATATCCTGGATGAAAACCTTCTCCAGAGTGCTCAGGAACTCAGACTGGGCTGAAGGTTTACCTTCCAACAAGACAATGACCCTAAGCACACAGCTAAAATAACGAAGGAGTGGCTTCACAACAACTCCATGACTGTTCCTGCATGGCCCAGCCTGAGCCCTGACCTAAACTCAATTGAGCATCTCTGGAGAGACCTAAAAATGGCTGTCCACCAACGTTTACCATTCAACCTGACAGAACAGGAGAGGATCTGCAAGGAGGAATGGCAGAGGATCCCCAAATCCAGGTGCAAAAAACTTGTTGCATCTTTCCCAAAAAGACTCATGGCTGTATTAGATCAAAAGGGTGCTTCTAATAAATACTGAGCAAAGGATCTGAATACTTAGGACCATGTGATATTTCAGTTTTTCTTTTTTAATAAATCTGCAAAAATGTCAACAATTCTGTGTTTTTCTGTCAAAATGGGGTGCTGTGTGTACATTAATGAGGAAAAAAATTGAACTTAAATGATTTTAGCTAATGGCTGCAATATAACAAAGAGTGAAAAATTTAAGGGGGTCTGAATACTTTCCGTCCCCACTGTAAATAAGTGCAATTGTTTTCTATGTGCCCTTGTGTTTAACCTGTGCTGGTCACTGCAGCTCAACACACTGTCAGCAAGCCATACAGTATGGTTCTTACAGAGAACTAATGAGATTACCAATCAAGAGATAAACAATGAAAACAGACAATAATCCTGGAAGACATCAAAGGCCGGGAGGTTTTTTCAAGCAATATCACTGCTCAGGTGTAAGGCCCCTTTCACACAAAGGTTCCACTCAGGTCCGCCTGTCAGTTTTTCAGGTGGACCTGATCGGATTCTCTATTCACCCCATGGACCGGTGGGTGTAAACAGACTTGTGTCTGTTTACACTCACCTACCTCCGATCCAATCTACCAAAAAAAAAATGGAAGGGGTTGGGTCCTCCCCCATCTATACTGATCAGATTGGAGGGTAAGGGTCCTTTCACATGGGACAGATCCGTGATGATCTGCCCCATCAACATCCGCTTGCTCAGCTGGGATCGCTCCGTTGATCCCCGCTGAGCCGGCGGATGACAGGGACCGCCCTGTCAGATCTCTGCTCTCCCCTATGGGGGGATCGGATGAACACGGACAGACGGATGCAGATGGATAGAAAAACAGGATTTTCCTCCGTCTGCAGAATCAGACCATAGCGGGGACGGATGATATAGGGTGTCAGCGGATGTTCATCCACTGACACCCGATATCCCATAGGGATGCATGTATGTTCGTATTTCATCCGAAAACAGATGGATGAAATACGGACATACTGTCCGCACGTGTGAAAGGGGCCTAGGTGGGTGTAAAGGGACAGTGGAGTCTTTTTTTAAGTATAGTTGATTACATTTTCAAAATAGAAATACACAGCACAAGGGAATAGCTGATAGTATAAAAAGAAATTTAAAAATAGAGCAGAGTTTTTTTATTCACAGCCATCCATACAGCAGTGTGGGCTTTGTCCATGTCCATTCTTCATAAACTGAATGGGCTCATCTGCTTTCTCTGCTCTTATCAGCAAGGGGTCAGCTGACAGATCCCTTGCTGATCTCAACATAGTCCACCCCGTGTAAAAAAGGCCTGACATTTTTGTTACCAAATAGCTACATCTGATATCTGATTGATCTGGGTAGAATCTTTTGGTGAATCAATTTTCTCTTGTCTAGTATGGGGCTATAACTGATTGTCCTTTAGAATTATTTTCAATAAAACAAGGATATCTAAAATTGTGTTACAAGAATCTAATTGATAAACTTTTTTGGTATGCCAGAAACACATGAAGTACATCAAATATATATATTTCCCTTGAAGGTATGCAAGAAATGTTAAACCTTCAAATTTTGTATAAATATACAGTATATAGCTTGAAACCATTTTATGTATTTTACCATAGATTAACTAGATTAGATCTATCACTCTTATTCCTACATTCTTTCTTGGAATAGTCCTGCCTGCACTTAATTCTTTTACAGATTTTTTGCTGTAAACAACTAAATTCCATGGAGAGCTAGCCAAGGAGGGAGCAATAGTATATCAACGGTCCAAAACCACTGGAGACTGGATCCACTGGAGGGATACATTAAACTCAGCCAGCAAGGTAAGACCATTGTTGCTTAAATTTCTAGTGCTCAGTAATTCCTATTTGTGACAGGTATTTCAGGACAATGGAAACCAGCTCCTCTTGAATATATTTATGTTATCTCTGTCATTTGTTAAACATTGGATTTTTGGTGTTGTAAAGGATTCCAGAACCTACAAGGTCCAGAAGTACAGCACAGGTTTGTAGTTCTGACTGACCAGACAAAAATCTGGACAGGAATCCACAAGTGGTAATGGGGATATCAGAGTAAAGTCTGTTTTATTATGGATAACAGAGTTACCTAGAAATGTGGACAGGGCTCTATTGACAGTAGAAGCAAATTGACTACTGAAGAGTACGTGAGAAACAGACATTGTGTCTGGATTACAGGACATTTTACTAGGGGTGCGCATCTTCACTGGTCTCACGATTCAATTTGATTACGATAATTTGGTCAATGATTAGAATCTATTCACGATGCATCACGATTACCGACGAACTTCACTTCCGCTAGGGCCTCCTAGGCGGCCCTTCCACCCTGCAATCTTCTGGAACACATCACAGGTCCCAAAAGAATGCCCAGCCATTCAGGACAGCGCAGGGAGACATGCGCACCCGGCTGTGAACCTGCAAGCTGTCACAGCCGGATGCCCACAGTAGTGTTGCCAGCGGTATTTGATCACCTCTTCGGTTTTTATTTTTTGCGCTATAAACAAAAAAAGCAACAATTTTGAAAAAAACACAATAGTTTGTACTTTTTGCTATAATAAATATCCCTTTTTTTAGAAAAAAAAGCAATTTTTTTCTTAGTTTAGGCCGATATGTATTCTTCTACATATTTTTGGTAAAAAAAAAAAAAAACAAAAAAAAAAAAAGCGTATATTGTTTGGTTTGAGCAAAAGTTATAGCATCTACAAAATAGGGGATAGATTTATAGCATTTTTATTATTATTATTTTTTTTTACCAGTAATTGCGGTGATCTGTGATTTTTACTGTGACTGCGACATTATGGCGGACACATCGGACACTTTTGACACATTTTTGGGACTATTGGCATTTTTACAGCTATCGGTGCTATAAAAATGCATTGATTACTGTAAAAATGTCACTGGCAGTGAAGGGGTTAACACTATGGGGCGATCAAGGGGTTAACTGTGTTCCCTAGGTGTGTTTCTAACTGTAGGGGGAGGGGACTGAATAGAGGTAATGACAGACCGTGGTTCCTAGCTATTAGGAACTCACGATTTGTCACTCCTCACAGAACAGGGATGTGCTTACACACACACGTCCCTGTTCTGCCTCTCCTGCCCGGGATCGCTCATGACTGGTGGTCATCGTGACCGTTGGCCACGAGAATAGGCATCTCCAATGTGACTGCCCGGCCCGCCTCTCTGCTCTTACGTCTCACGTCTCTCCTGACGTCAGCAGGGAATTCTCAGCCCCGCCCGCCTCTCTTCGGATTTGATAATGGCAGTCAGCGGGCGGGGCTGAGAATTCTCCGCTGACATCAGGAGAGCTGGAAGTGAGAGGAGAGAGACAGGCATTGTACACAACAGGGGAAATGCTTGGAGCGCTCTCCCGGGGGGGCGGGCAATGACCACCACCAGCAATCGATTTCTACGGTTGCATGGATCGATGCCGTATCGGGGACACCCGAATCACGATGCATCAATGCAGGGATTAATTTCAGCACCCCTACATTAGGGATGAGCTTCGTGTTCGAGTCGAACCCATGTTCGAGTCGAACATCGTCTGTTCGCCCGTTCGCCGAATTGCGAACGATATGGGCCGTTCGTGCCAAATTCGTGTGGCGCGTCACGGCCCATAATTCACTGCGGCATCGCAGTGCATTGCTGGCTGATGATTGGCCAAGCATGCACTATGACCCGCATGCTTGGCCAATCACAGCGCCGTCTGAACAGAGAGCCGTAATTGGCCAAAGCCAAGGAGGCTTTGGCCAATTATGGCTCAGGGGATTTAGTACACGCCCCACACTATATAAGGCCGCCTGCATGGTGGCCCTGTGTAGTGTGTGTTCCGGCGTTGAAAGAGATAGACAGGGAGACAGTGTCATTTGATTTGAGTTAGATAGATTAGGCAGAACAGTCAGTCAGTTTAGCTGCACTTACAGTGTATTGTGTATATATATGCATCCCAGGTGTTGCATATATATATATATATACACTGTATTCAGTTTAGCTAGATCCGTTCCTGTTATCTTCCTACTGACAGGCAGGCTTGTCTTGTTACAGTATTTACAGCTACCTGAAGAAAATTACTGGTGTTCTTTTGATCCTATTAGTACCACAGTCAGGCAGCTAGACTATTTACAGTTAGTGCAGTGCGTCCTGCTCACAGTGTTCAGCTAGATCCGTTCCTGTTATCTTCTTACTGACAGGCAGGCTTGTCTTGTTACAGTATATACAGCTACCTGAAGAAAATTACTGGTGTTCTTTTGATCCTATTAGTACCACAGTCAGGCAGCTAGACTATTTACAGTTAGTGCAGTGCGTCCTGCTGACAGTGTTCAGCTAAACCTACAAGTTAGTGGGGTGCGTCCTGCTCACAGTGTTCAGCTAAACCTACAAGTTAGTGTGGTGCGTCCACCTCACAGTGTTCAGCTAAACCTACAAGTTAGTGCGGTACGTCCTGCTCACAGTGTTCAGCTAAAACTACAAGTTAGTGGGGTGCGTCCTGCTCACAGTGTTCAGCTAATCCTAGAAGTTAGTGCAGTGCGTCCTGCTGACAATGTTCAGCTAAACCTACAAGTTAGTGGGGTGCATCCTGCTCACAGTGTTCAGCTAAACCTACAAGTTAGTGTGGTGCATCCACCTCACAGTGTTCAGCTAAACCTACAAGTTAGTGCGGTGCATCCTGCTCACAGTGTTCAGCTAAAACTACAAGTTAGTGGGGTGCGTCCTGCTCACAGTGTTCAGCTAAGCCTACAAGTTAGTGCAGTGCGTCCTGCTCACAGTGTTCAGCTAGATCCATTCCTGTTATCTTCTTACTGACAGGCAGGCTTGTCTTGTTACAGTATTTACAGCTACCTAAATAAAATTGCTGGTGTTCTTTTGATCCTATTAGTACCACAGTCAGGCAACTAGACTATTTACAGTTAGTGCAGTGCGTCCTGCTCACAGTGTTCAGCTAAACCTACAAGTTAGTGGGGTGCGTCCTGCTCACAGTGTTCAGCTAAAACTACAAGTTAGTGTGGTGCGTCCACCTCACAGTATTCAGCTAAACCTACAAGTTAGTGCGGTGCATCCTGCTCACAGTGTTCAGCTAGATCCATTCCTGTTATCTTCTTACTGACAGGCAGGCTTGTCTTGTTACAGTATTTACAGCTACCTGAATAAAATTGCTGGTGTTCTTAGGATCCTATTAGTACCACAGTCAGGCAACTAGACTATTTACAGTTAGTGCAGTGCGTCCTGCTCACAGTGTTCAGCTAAACCTACAAGTTAGTGGGGTGCGCCCTGCTCACAGTGTTCAGCTAAAACTACAAGTTAGTGTGGTGCGTCCACCTCACAGTGTTCAGCTAAACCTACAAGTTAGTGCGGTGCGTCCTGCTCACAGTGTTCAGCTAGATCCGTTCCTGTTATCTTCTTACTGACAGGCAGGCTTGTCTTGTTACAGTATTTACAGCTACCTGAATAAAATTGCTGGTGTTCTTTTGATCCTATTAGTACCACAGTCAGGCAACTAGACTATTTACAGTTAGTGCAGTGCATCCTGCTCACAGTGTTCAACTAAACCTACAAGTTGGTGTAGTGAGACCTCTGCACAGTGTTCATCTAAAGCTACAAGTTAGTGCAGTGCGTCCTGCTCACAGTGTTCAGCTAAAACTACAAGTTAGTGCTGTGCGTCCTGCTCACAGTGTTCAGCTAAACCTACAAGTTGGTGTAGTGAGACCTCTGCACAGTGTTCATCTAAAGCTACAAGTTAGTGCAGTGTGTCCTGCTCACAGTGTTCAGCTAAAACTACAAGTTAGTGCTGTGCGTCCTGCTCACAGTGTTCAGCTAAAACTACAAGTTAGTGTGGTGCGTCCACCTCACAGTGTTCAGCTAAACCTACAAGTTATTTTTTTGCGAGCTCTGCACAGTGTTCACCTTAAGCTATATGTAGAATGTTGGTGGTGTTTTCCTGATCCTATCACTACCGCAGGCAGCTAAAAAAGCTACAAGTTAGTTTTTTGCGAGCTCTGCACAGTGTTCAGCTAAAGCTACCTGTAGAATGTTGGTGGTGCTCTCATACTACAGGCAGTTGATTTTGCTAGCTGCAGTATCAGTATATATATATATATATATATATATATATATATATATATATATATATCCCAGCTTAGTGTAGCTACAGGCCATTAGTATGTCTGGAAGGCCAAGAAGGAGAGGCACGCTTGGGACACGCTTGTCCTTTTTTTCGGCAGCTGGCCATGTTGAGCTGCAACATGCGGAAGACTTGGTCGAGTGGATGACCAAGCCGTCCTCATCCTCCTCATCGTCTCTCACCCATGCCCAGGGTACTTTGCCTGGCAAAGCAGCGGGCTCTTCCCTCGGCTCAATGTCATCAGTGACTCCTTCCCTAGCCCCACCATGTCCTCCTGAGGAGTCCCTCAAACTGTTTAACCACAGTGTTGGGTACATGCTCCAGGAGGATGCCCAGCGTTTGGAAGGCTCTGATGATAATACTGAGCTCGATGAAGGCAGTAACATGAGCATGGACAGAGGGGGTGCCCAAGAAGGACAGCAATCTGGCGGTCATGCTCCCCCTGCTGCAGCATACTGCCAGGTTTGCTCCAGTGATGAGTTTCCCCCTTCCGTGAGTTTGTGGAATGTGCGGTTCCTCAGTGGCAGGTACCCAAACGCCGCTTTTTCTCACGGAAGGCGATTCCGGCTCTCTACCGCCATGTGGAAGGCAATGTCCATGCCTCGCTGGACAGGGCGGTCAGCGGTAAGGTGCATATTACCGCTGACTCATGGTCCAGCAGGCATGGACAGGGACGTTACCTAAGTTTCACGGCGCATTGGGTGACTCTGCTGGCAGCTGGGAAGGATGCAGGACAAGGTGCAGTAGTGTTGGAGGTTGTTCCGCCACCACGCCTCCAAAATACTACTAGTGGTGATTCTGCCACACCTCTCTCCTCCACCCCTCCTCTTCTTCTTCCTCCATGGCCTCTTCTTGTGCTGATTTGACTTTGGAACCAGCGGTGCTCCGTAGACAATCAAAGGGCTACGCAAGCACGCAGGCCAAAAGATGGCATGCGGTGCTTGAGCTGGTGTGCTTGGGGGACAGGAGCCACACTGGGGCAGAGATTCTGTCAGCTCTGCAGGGGCAGGTTCAGAGGTGGTTGACGCCACTCCAGTTTAAGGCAGGTATGGTGGTTTGCGACAATGGCACCAACCTTTTCTCTGCCCTCCGACAGGGACAACTGACCCATGTGCCCTGTTTGGCTCACGTCCTTAACTTGGTGGTGCAGCGGTTCTTGGGCAGGTACCCGGGCTTACAGGATGTCCTGAGGCAGGCCAGGAAAGTCTGTGTGCATTTCCGCCAGTCATATAATGCCAGTGCTTGGCTAGCAGACCTCCAAAAGGAATTTAACCTGCCCAAGAACCACCTAATCTGTGACATGCCCACCAGGTGGAACTCAACGTTGGCCATGCTGCAGCGGCTGCACATGCAGCAGAGGGCCATCAATGAGAACCTGTGCGACTATGGCCACCTGTTGGAGCACACGCTGCGTGGAATAATGGACAGGGCACTTGAGGCAGAACAGAGGCAGGAAGAGGAGGACTTCCTTAGCTCTCAAGGCCCCCTTTATCCAGACAGTGTTCCTGCGTGTCCGCCGATCACACAGGAAGAGGATGAGGAGGAGGAAGAGGAGGAGGAGGAGGAAGATTGTGTCAGTATGGAGGTGGAGCCTGGTACTCAGCATCAGCAGCAGTCTTTAAGGGATCAGTCCCAAGAAACACATGGACTTGTACGTGGCTGGGAGGAGGTGGCTGCAGACCATGTCGTCCTTAGTGACCTAGAGGACTCCGGACCGAATGCCTCAGCAAACCTACGCTGCATGGCCTCCCTGTTCCTGCAAAGCCTGCGTAAGGATCCTCGTATTCATGGTATCAAGGAGAAGGACCAATACTGGCTGGCAACCCTCCTTGATCCACGTTACAAGGGTAAGGTTGCAGACCTTATCTTGCCATCGCAGAGGGAGCAGAGGATGAAACATCTTCGGGAGGCCTTGCAGAAAGGTCTGTGCAATGCGTTCCCAGAGACTGGGAGGTTACAAACTCCTGTTTCTGGACAACGTGTTGCTGAGGCTTCGGTCAGTCAAAGAAGGAGCGGTGGAGAAGGTGGTCGTCTGACCGATGCGTTAAGACAATTTTTTGGTCCGCAGCCCCAAGGTATGATTGGTTCCAGCAACCATCACCAGCGTCTGTTTTACATGGTGCAGGAATACCTAGGGGCAAGATCTGACTTGGACACCTTTCCCACCAAAAATCCTCTGGGTTACTGGGTCTTGAGGATGGATCACTGGCCAGAGCTTGCACAGTATTCAATTGAGCTACTGGCCTGTCCTACATCCAGCGTTCTTTCGGAACGCACATTCAGTGCTGCTGGAGGCTTTGTAACCAATCACAGGGTGCGTCTGTCCACCGACTCGGTCGATCGACTGACCTTCATAAAAATGAATCAGTCTTGGATCACCACCAGCTACCAAGCACCTGATGCTGATGTAACCGAATAATTTTTTTTGAAATCTCAGATCCTTTCAAAGACTGCCTATACTGATGCTGAGTGGCTATCCCTGAAAACTTATCCTCTTCCTCCTCAATCATCACGCTGATAGCTTGTAAGAACATTTTTGGTTCTGGGCGCCACCATCAGTGCCTAAGGCCCAATTTTTCAGCCCCTGTTTAACAGGGGCGTGTAATTACAATTTTTGATGCAATACTTTGCAGCAGGGCTCGTTTCTGCGTTACAACTAGAGTATCTGTGAGGGGTTGCAGTGTTGTGGCACCAGCACCAGTGCCTAAGGCCCAATTTCTCTGCCCCTGTTTAACAGGGGCGTGTAATTACAATTTTTGATGCAATACTTTGCAGCAGGGCTCATTTCAGCATTCCAACTAGAGTATCTGTGAGGGGTTGCAGTGTTTTGGCACCAGTACCAGTGCCTAAGGCCCAATTTTTCAGCCCTTGTTTAACAGGGGCGTGTAATTACAATTTTTGATGCAATACTTTGCAGCAGGGCTCATTTCAGCATTCCAACTAGAGTATCTGTGAGGGGTTGCAGTGTTGTGGCACCAGCACCAGTGCCTAAGGCCCAATTTTTCTGCCCGTTTAACAGGGGCGTGTAATTACAATTTTTGATGCAATACTTTGCAGCAGGGCTCATTTCAGCATTCCAACTAGAGTATCTGTGAGGGGTTGCAGTGTTGTGGCACCAGCACCAGTGCCTAAGGCCCCATTTTTCTGCCCCTGTTTAAACAGGGGCGTGTAATTACAATTTTTGATGCAATATTTTGCAGTAGGGCTCATTCCTGCGTTCCAACTATTGTGTCTGTGAGGGGCTGCAGTGTTGTGGCACCAGCACCAGTGCCTAAGGCCTAATATTTCAGCCCCTGTTCAACAGGGGCATGTAATTACAATTCTTGATCTAATATTTCACAGCAGGGCCCATTTCTGCACCCACCAAGAGCGAGTGATGACTTACAGTGTTGTGGCACCAGCACCACCACCACCACCACCAAAGGCCCAATTTTTCTGCCCCTGTTCAACAGGGGCATGTAATTACAATTCTTGATCTAATTTTTCACAGCAGGGCCCTGTGAGGGCTTACAGTGTTGTGGCCACAACAACACCTAAGGCCGCCCAAATTTCTGCTGATTATATAGGGCAGGTCCCTACTTTCAAACATCTAACTTACAAACGACTCCTACTTGCAAACGGAAGGAGACAACAGGAAGTGAGATGAAATCTACCCCTAGGAATGGAAATTCTCTCCTGTAAGAGTTAATATGGGAAAAACATTTCTCCTTTCCACTGATGCTTTCCAATCCTTGTTCCACAAAAAAACCCAAATTTTCAAAAAACATTTGTCATTGGGACAAAAAGTGAGGTGAAATCTTCTGAAGAGGAGGAAAGACAGCGAAACAAATGTCACAGGGGTGATAACCCTTCCCTATGTTTTCCAAAAAGCTTAAAAAAGATTTTTTGGCTGGAGCTAAACACGTTTAAAATGTACCCGTTCAAAATTACAAACAGGTTCTACTTAACAACAAACCTACAGTCCCTGTCTTGTTTTCACCGCCTGTATACTGCTGTTCAGAGTATATAGGGCCTGGTGGCCCCACACCTTTCCTTATTTTAATTTGGGTGTGGGGTTTAAGACCCAAATGGCCTGGTAATGGACTGGGGGGTACCCATGCCGTTTGTCTCACTGATTTTCATCCATATTGCCAGGACCGGACATTACATTAAACCTGCAAGCAGTTTTAAATGAGATTTTTTCCTTTAAAAATGACATTTGGTGCAGGGACTGTTCTAAACACGGGAAACACGTGCCACTTTACAGGCATACTATAGACACCCCCCAGGTACGATATTTAAAGGAATATTTCACTTTTTTTTTTACTTTAAGCATCATTAAAATCACTGCTCCCGAAAAACGGCCGTTTTTAAAAGTTTTTTTTGCATTGATACATGTCCCCTGGGGTAGGTCCCCAAACCCTTTTTAGGACAATACCATGCAAATTAGCCTTTAAAATGAGCACTTTTGATTTTGAACGTTCGAGTCCCATAGACGTCAATGGGGTTCTAACGTTCGTGCAAATTTTCGGTCCGTTCGCAGGTTCTTGTGCGAACCGAACCGGGGGGTGTTCAGCTCATCCCTACCCTACATTTTACTATTTGATCAGGCTGGATGAAGGGTGACAGACAATGTAATATTACAACCCCAATTCCAGAAAGGTTGGGACACTGTGTAAAATCTACATAAAAACAAAATGCAATTATTTGCAAATCTCATAAACCCAAATGTTATGCACAATAGAAAAAGAAAACATATCAACGGTTTTAACTAAGAAAATGTACAACTGTAAGAAAAAAATAAGGTTATTTTGAAATTGATGGCAACAACATATCTCAAAAAGTTGGGACAAGGCTATGTTTACCACGGTGTGGCATCCTCTCTTCTTTTAACAACACTCTGTAAATATCTGGGAACTGAGGAGGCTAGTTGCTGGAGTTGCTGGAGAGGAATGTTTTCCCATTCTTGCCTGATATTGGATTCTAATTGCTCAACAGTCCTGGGTCTTCTTTGTCATATTTTTCATTTGAAGGTGTGCCATATATTTTCAATTGGTGGAAGGTTTGGACTGCAAATAGGCCAGTTAAACACCCGGACTCTTCTGCTACAAAGCTATGCTGTTGTCATAGATACAGTATGTGGGATAGCATTGTCCTGCTGAAATATGCCATGTCTTCACTGAAAAAGATGTTGGCTGCATGGGTACATACGCTGCTCTAAAACACGGATATACAGTATCTTTCAGCACTGATGGAGCCTTTACAGATGTGCAAACTGCTCATTCCATACGCACTACTGTACCCCCATACCACGAGAGAGGCAGGCTTTTGATCTGATGCTGATATCCAGATGGAAAGTTTCTCTCCTCTTTAGTCCAGAGGACGCAGAGCCCATGGCTGCCAGAAAGAATGCCACATTCCAATTCTTATGCCCACAGTATTTTGCACTTTGCAACAGACCATTTTAAATGAGCTTTGTCCCAGAGAAGACGGCAGTGTTTCGGGATCATGTTTAGAGACATGGCATCTTCTTTGCATGATAGAGCTTTGCATTTGTGGATGGCATGGCAAACTATGTTCACAGAAAATTATTTTCCGAAATATTCCTGAGCCCATGCAGTGATCACAGAATCATCCCTGTTTTTAATGCAGTGCCATCTGACTGCACGAAGATCATGGGTATCCAATATTGCTTTTCTGATATTTTGTGCTGTAGATGATGATATATTTAAATTATTTGCAATTTTACATTGAGGAACATTATTCTGAAATTTTATAAATAAATATAGGTACCCTGTGCTTCTCTACTCAAGCTTTACCACTGGATATATTATATTATTCTGAATTTTTTTGGACAATTTTTAGATGCAGATTTTTATAATTTCAATAGGTGTTATTCAGTTTTTAGTAAAAAGATAGTAAAAAACAGTCCAGTTACAACAAAAACAGAGGTTCACACTAGCTTTAGTGAGTCTAGCTCATCCTGAACAAGCAACATATATGATTATGTTTGTTAATATATGTAATGATACATTTGCTTAAATTTTTATATTTAACGTATGAAGCAGGCGGGGGGCATGGGAGGTAGGAAGGGCAGGATAGGGGGATAGGGTAGGGAAGGGAAGGAAAGGGTAAGGGGAGTTATAGGAGGGGGAGGGGGAACTAGGGAATGGGGGAAGTAAGGGGGAAAATAAGGGGGAGAGGATCACCAGCATATAAAGTGAGGAATTTTCAGAACAGTATAGAAAATATGGTTTGAAATAGTCTATAACACAACAATTCACGTGTGAACTTTACATTTTGGATATGTCAACCAATGGGACCATTGTACAGAAAATTTGTTTAGTTGCACATTTTTCCTATCTAGTATCTTTTCCAATTCACAGTGTTGATTAGGATCTGCAATTGTGCTAGATATGGAGGGTGTTTCTGCGGGTTTTCCATAACCTAGTGATATTTAGCTTGGCTGCTAGCAGAAGATGTGTTATGACAGTTCTGGTGCTTGAAGGGTATTTTTCTAACCCTACATGGAGCAGCGCTAGTGAAAGGGTAGAAGTAGAAGGCAAGCCAGGGATAGTAGAGATCAATGTGAATATTTGTCTCCAAAATGAGGTGAGGAATTTATGCCGTGTACACATGACTGGTTTTGCCATCGGAATAAACCCCAAAGGTTTCTCTGACGGAACTCTGACAGAATTCCGCTCAAGCGGTCTTGCCTACACACGGTCACACCGACCGTCTAGAACGAGGTGACGTATACCACATACGACGGGTTATGAAATAGGAAGTGCAATAGCGAGCGCGCCACCCTTTGGGCTCCTTCTGCTAATCTCGTGTTAGTAGAAGTTTGGTGAGAGACGATTCATGCTTTTCATCTTTCGTGCTTTTCAGTCCGTTACTGCTCTTTAGTTTGTGCTTATGGGTTTGTATCTGCTTTTCAGAGCATTTAGGCAGTTTGCATCTGTTGTTTCAGTGTGTTCTTGTCCACTCATTTCTGATCTTCAGCTCGCTCTTCACAGGCCTTGCTGTTCTTCAGTGCGTTCTGTTAGTTCGTTCTGACCAGCCAACCGTTTTGAAGCCATGTTGCGGGTACGTACTCATCGTAGAGTTCGTGCTATGTGTGGGCTTGGTGTTGGGGTTCATTCTTTGACCCAAGCCCAGTCCATGAACAGGGTGGGGAGGAGTTCATGGACCAAGAATTGGTTACTCCAGCGTGACCAATTCTCTCATATGCCTTTGCTTCGTGAGATCCAGGAGAATAATCCTGATGATTTCAGGAACTTTCTCAGGATAATGGACACCATTTTTTACCATCTTTTGGCTTTGCTGACCCCTTATATTAGCAGGCAGGATACCTGCATTAGGCAAGCCATCACTCCGGAGCAGAGGCTAGTCACCACGTTGCGGTACTTGGCAACTGAGAGAAGCCTGCAGGACCTCAAGTTCTCAACAAGCATCTCCCCCCAGGCTCTGGGGATCATTATTCCAGAGACCTGTTCTGCTATAATTCAGGTCCTGCAGAAGAACTATATTAGGGTAAGTTTTCTCCTTTAACATCACATTCTATGTATTTAATGTTTGCTAATGTTTTGTATTTCTTTCCTTATTCCATAATTACCATGATTGTAATATGCTGTGAATGTCCCCTTTGTTCTCATGCATGCTGTAATCTTTTAATGTTCCTTTTTTGTCCTTCATGCACATTTGCCTTTACTAACCTCCCCAGCATGCTATCCTGGGCTCATATACACCTATAGCCTAGTCACTTAACAATGTATTTTGTCAGCTCCATTGTAGTGCTTACCCTAAACACTCCCTAAAGTGTGTATAAATGTTATTGTTGTCCTTAAATTCTGGCAGAGTGCCATAGGCATTTTTTTGGGGTCCCAAACTCAGCTCGAACCCCCCTAAATTTTTTACAATGGGCCATCAGAGGGGGGGGGGGGATCTGATAAGTGGACCTAATATTTTTGTCTTAAAATACTCTTTAAAATAAAGGTGTTGGCCAAGAATGTTTGTGTCTAATCTGCTTGTTATGTGCAAAAGTAATAATATATATTTTTCTGTTTTGACTCCACAGTTTCCTTCAATGCCACAGGAATGGCAGACTGTGGCCTCCCATTTTGCAGACCGTTGGGACTTTCCCAATTGTGGAGGGGCTATAGATGGGAAGCACGTCCACATCGTGCCACCACCCCATTCGGGGTCTTACTATTATAACTATAATGGGTTTAATAGTATAGTGTTAATGGCGGTGGTGTCAGCACAATATGAGTTCATATATGTGGATGTGGGGAAGAATGGCCGGATGTCGGATGGAGGAGTCTTAGCCCAGATGGAGTTTTACCAACACTCCAGAGTGGTGGCCTGGGATTGCCACCTGATGCAGACAATGCTGAAGGACTCCAGTTCATCTTTCTTGCTGATGATGCGTTCGGTCTGGGTGAGCACCTGATGAGGCCATTCCCCTAGAGGACCCTCACCCCGGAGAGGAGGGTTTTTAACTACCGGCTGGCCAGAGCCAGAAGAGTCGTTGAGAATGCCTTCGGGATAATGGCCAGCCAGTTCCGCCTGTTTCTGACAGCCATACACATGGCGGAATACAAACTCAACCACATCATTTTATCCTGCTGCATATTGCACAATTTTTTAAGAAAAAATGCCCACAATTATATTGCCTCAGTTGGGCCTGAGGAGACTTCCTGCTAATCCCCTGATGGGCCTGGATACTCGCCATCCTGGCACCCCAAAGCGCCCATAAAGTTTGGGATAAATATGTCAATTATTTTACGGGTGGGGGGGCATTGCAATGCCAGACAATGTCTAAATATTTTTTTAAAAACAAAAAAATAATATCTGATAAAGTCTTGCATTTTCTTTATTGCTTGTGTTTCTTTTTAGGTGTCTCCTAGGTTCTCCTAATGCACTTGTAGTGCCAAGTGGATTTTCCTTTAGTAAATAAGCCCCATTGTCACTGTAAACACAAAATTACTTCCAGAACTGGTATTGAGCATTGAAAGAAGAAGCCACACATTGTTGATTTGCAAACTTTTACTCTGTGCACATTCACATGTGCGTTATAAAATTTTTTAGAAAAATATTTTTATTTTTTCTCAATTTTTTTTTAATTTTTTTTTAGAAACAGGCATGTTTCAAAACATAAACATAACATAACATACACAACTCTGGAACTTACAAAGTTCAACGTATAAAAACTGAAGGCAATATCAGACATTATAGTGTCAAAAATGTCTTGATATTGCCTTCATCAGATGGGGTGATGTCACCCCTGTAAAAGCCAAATTTTAAAGATGCACACAAATTGGGGGTCAAAATGAATATTTCCCTCCTAATCCCATGCCTAATGTCAACATGTGCTATGTATCATCATGGGGGATCAATGGACGTGTTTTAGGGGTACAACCCCTTCCTCTCACCTACTAGAGTTACGAGGAAGGGGTTGCACCCACAAAATGCGTACATTGAGATCCCCTGATGGCAGATAGCACATGTTGACACACCGTGTGCATCTTCAAAATTTGGCTTTTCAAATGTACAAAAAAAAATTGGTTTAGTTCAACAAATGAAAATGAATTGGATTTGAAAGAAATTTATATTCTCCTCAACACATCAATCATGTTCTTCATTTGTTGTTCCATAACATTCAGTTTCTTCCTTATAATATCGATTATGATGTCGTGGATGAGCTTTTGGGCGCTGTCACTTGTGAAATGTTCCACTTGCTCTTCAACAACCAGCACATCACCTAAAAATTGGATTAAAAACATGGGTTATAAATATGCATACATATATTACCTGAAGCTGGGGTGTCAGACACTCACTTGTTTTGGTGACAATCTCGCCCACTTCCACCACCTCTCCTTCCTCCAAAGCCTCAGGGTGTTGTCATCATCAAGAAGTTCCCCTTCTTGGTGAGGTGTGGGGTCCCTGGTGTCCTCTAAGTGGTGTTCTCCACGTCTTTTCTCCCCTATGAGAATGAAACAAAAGATGTACTTAGCATACAGATATTTAAGTCCAGAAATAGGAATATGAAACATTGCTGGGAAGTGCGGTACAATTGTCTGTTTTGGGCAGAGTTTCAAGCTGAAGACATGATTTTTTACCTTACCAAAGCTGGAATAATTAACTTTTTGTGACAATTTTCACACATGTAGACACCCCAAGTATCCACTGGAGTACCTGTGTGGGCACCCTAAAAAGTTTGTTCTTGTGTCCCACACTAGTGGTCCTGAGTCCAGATGTGTAAACAGCTGCTGAGTGCCCTCTCCTTACATTACACTGAATCAAGCTTGCATTTCATTCTAGTTATAAACACATCTAGACAGCAATGTTCAAAACTTAATTTTATACAAATAGGCATGTTCAAATGTATTTAACCTGTATCTACCCAAAACATTGTATTTAATGTTTCCTATGACCGATTACTGTGCCCACGAACATGAAAGTCGTAAAATAATATACAATTATTTTCTAGTGATCTCCATAATATTTTTTTTTTTGGTGTGTCAAGTTACCACAATAACATTATTATCTTGTATTTTGTAACCTCAAGAAGGCTGGTTGGTGTCCCTTGTTAATTTGACATTGCATTTTTGAAATGTACCTGCATACTCATAAACAATCTGTCCTATTTTTCTAAGAACACACAGGCAGGTATTTTCAAAAAATAAACTATCCATTTATTCTGGGTAACAAAATAAAGAGAAAGGCAACGCTGGAGAAACGTTTACAATTTGCAAAGCCTTTTGGCCCCAGGGCACACATCAACTCTGTGGAAAAAAAAATCTTGAGGAGTCCATATAATTTTGAGCCCAGTCTGGTCCAGGACACCCAGAGATCAGGACCAGCTGCAGATGATATCTATGTCCCCAGGCTGTGGTACTACACCAGCCTGCGCCTTCTGTCAGACCAGACTGAACCCAGGCCATCACTTTCTTCTCTTCCCCGCAGCCTTTTCTCCACACTTCCCTGCAGCCTTCCCTGCAGCCTTCCTTGGAGGCTGTGACTCTGGTGGTGGTCTTGTGGCAGGAGGAGGAGGAGGATGGGCGAGCTCATATACATGTCTGTTCTCTGTCAGCTGGCCCCTCAACCCCTTCTGAAGGGCCTCAACAATAATTCCCTCACAGAGGAAGCGTTGGCCCTCCCCCAATTTCAACAATCTTGTGGCTAGGTAGAAGTCATAGTCTGAGGACATCAGTTGCTTCCCTGATGAGGCCCAGTGCTGCCTCCTCCGTGATAGTCCCCTTCCTGGGCCTTTTTGTTTGAAGGCGGAAGGGAGGCACCTGGGATTGGGTGAGGCTCCTACTGGGCCCAGCCACCTCCTGGCTGACATTGGGCCTGCCCACCTCCTGGCTGTCACTGGGCACAGCCACCTCCTGGCTGACACTGGGCATGGCCACCTCCTGGCTGCCACTTTACAGACCCTCCTCCTGGCTGAGCTCATCCTGTGTAAAAAAAAGGGACATAATTTTAGTTATTGCTTCATCAATTACACACAATTTTTAGCTCATGACTTTCAAATTGAACTTTAATAAATAGAAAAGACTATCATTCTGACCCCAGCATTTTTCTTGTCCCAATCATTTTTGGCCACTACTGTCTATTCATATGTAGACAGTATGGTATGTCTAATATGCTTACAGAAGCTCCGGGTGAAGCAGCAGAAATAAAGACAGAGGCAGAGAAGACAGAGGAAATTACTACGAGATCTGAGAGATCTGTGGGTCCTGTCCTATGCGAGATAACGGAGGGGGGAGACAAACAGAGCAAACAGAGCAGATTGCGGCTAGAGGAGTGAGTAAAGCCTCAGGTGCTTTTGCTCTGCCTTCCCAACCTGATTCAATGAGAGAGCCAACAATTAAGGATGCGTTCTTGGCAGTACAGAACTGTAATTATACTTTGACTTATCAGCTCAGTTTAATCCCCTTAGGGAGGATGTGATTATTATGCGACAGGATATGCAGAAAGTGCATGAGCGAACATCTGCGGTAGAGGGACGGGTTGCCACTATGGAGGATGAGATGGGTCTTATTCAGAGAAATTTCAAGGAAATGGGATTGCAATCTGGTCGCTATGCAAATCGCATAGATGATCTCGAGAATAGACTCAGAAGGAACAATGTGCGAATCCTTGGTATACCCAAATGCCTGGAAGGGGGGAAGCCCACTGAATTTATTGAACAATGCTTGTTGGAAGTATTTGATAAACAAAACTTTACTCCTTTCTTTGCCGTGGAGAGAGCACACCGTATCCCTGCTAGACCTTCACCTCCAGGCAAATATCCTAGGCAGTTTATTCTAAAAATGCTCCACTACAGGGACAGAGACAAAATTATATCATTGGCCCGTATTAAGGGCAATATTGAAGTTAATGGATCAAAGATTTCTTTTTTTCCGGATTATTCCACTGAGGTTCAAAAGCAAAGAGCCCAATTTATAGCTGTTAAAAGGCGCCTCCGTGATATCCAAGTTCAATATGCTATGCTTTATCTGGCCAAACTAAGGATCATAGCTACAGGAGAAACTTTCTTTTTTGATAATCCTAAGGCTGCAGCATCATGGCTTGATAATAATGAGCAACATTTGTCATCGCATATCAGCAGCACTAATATTATGCAAGGAAATGGAAATAGAACAGTTTAAGAACAGTTTAAAAAAGAAGGAAAGAAAAGGAATAATCATTTAAGATGCGATTTAAAATGCAACTTAAGATGCGATAAAGATGCGATAATGAGGCGATTAGGAAATGTGTTTCTTTTTCCTTTTTTTTTCCTTCTCCCCTCCTTCCTCTCCTTTCCTTTTTCTCTCTCCCCCATTTTTTCCCTATTTTCTTCTTTATAATTCGCTATAGGCAGGTTTCTTTGGTTTGCACGGATGCTAACTGTACAAGCTGGTTACAGCTATAAACAGATATAAACAACAAAAAACTCCTGCACTGGTGGGCTATATGCCCAGGCTCAAGCCTGGGTGGATTTATTTTCTTCTCCCTTTTTTTACATCTTCCTGCGGGAATGTGTTTGGCATCCAGAAGCCTGGATGCGTGTGGGTGTTTTGTGTGTGTGGGGTTGTTTTTTTTTTTTTGGAGGGGGCGACTGTCTATATGATGCTGTTTTACCTGATTCGGTATGATATATCTGAGTTACTATCTGATTGGGGGGTTGGTCAGGACTTGCTCCTTTCTTCATCATGTGGAGAAATACTAAGGTGGTACAATGATTTGGGGTATGTAAGGGAGGGGATGATATTCTTTTTTTACCACATTTTGTGGATCATTGGTATAATATTTGCAGTTGTCCATGTATATAAAGCTAATAATGGCTACTGAGATTGCAATATGGTCATGGAATATTAGAGGGATTAAGAACCCTATTAAGAAATGTGCTATGTTTAATAAATTGTCTGAGCATGAACCCCTGATTGTTTGCCTGCAGGAAACATGCTTAACTAAGGATACTGTTAGCTTATTACAGAATAAAAGTTACAATATCCAATATCATTCTGTATACTCAGCATATGCAAGAGGAGCAAGTATATTAATTTCTTCAAGGCTTCGGTTTTTCTGCTAGAAAATGCTAATGCTAGATTCACAGGGCGGGCTTGTCTCGTTGGTATGTACATTATTCTCTACGCAATGTATTTTGGGGTCTATCTATATCCCCCCACCATATAATAGTGAAGTAATGAAACAGATAAGTATGTTAATGGCAGATAACCCAGGGATCCCCTTGCTGATTATAGGTATTTTAATAATGTATGCAATCCCAGCATGGATAGATACCCAGTAGGCCCTAATGTAGGAACAACTTTTCATAGTTATATTCAGGAACTGGGATTACAGGATATATGGCGTCTTAAGAACACATTTTCTAAGGAATATTCCTGTTGTTCTAGCACTTACCAGACCTTATCAAGAACAGATATGTCCCTGGGTACAGATTCAGTTCTCCCCTGGGTCTCTAATATTCAATACTTAACTAGAGGTTGATCAGATCATTCACCTATAGTATTAACACTAAATAAAATAAAGCCCAGAATTAGGACTAGCTGGCGGGTTACTGCTTTTTGGTTTAAAGTTTTGCCCCAGGGGGACTCAACCAGTCGGGCCTTACTCAAATTTTTCATTATAAATAATAACTCAGCCTCACCTCAGGTGGTATGGGGTACCATGAAAGCTTTTTTAAGGAGAACTCTGCTTAAAGCCATAAGTGTTTATAAAAAAAAAAAAAACTAGTCGGGAATGGGAATTCCTGTTAACAGCCGATGTGCAGCAGAAAGAAAGTCAGTATATTAAGGATCCAACCACCTCTAATAGAGAGGTCTAGAGGGATGCACAATAATTATATAGACAGGCAATGATGATCAAAAGTGCGCAATCTGGCTTTTTGTCCAGATGTCGCAGTTTTGAGGAGGGGGGAAAGATCAGGTAGAATGCTATCCGTAATAGCAAAATCTCAAAAAAATACTAAATTCATTTCCGCTATTCATACAGCAGGGGGAGATATTTCTTACGAACAAAAGGAAATACTGCAATCTTTTGTTACTTATTATAGTAATTTATATCAAAATAAAGTTAAATACTCTAAGACAAGTCTTAAGAAATTTTTAAACCCTCTAAAACTCCCCTCTCTCTCTGTAACTTATAGACAGGAACTTAATATCCCATTGACATTAGAGGAACTTGTCAAGGCAGTGGCAGAATCACCAAACGATAAGACCCCGGGGACTGACGGTTTACCATCAGAAGTATACATGGGGAGGTCCTGCTTCCAGAACTGTTGAATGTTCTTAACCAGGCCTTAGAGTCATTTAAGCTTTCAGATTCTATGAGGGATGCCTGTATCATTGAGCTATCAAAATCTGGAAAGGATCCTTTTGCTCCAGAATCTTACCACCTGATATCATTACTGAACTCGGATGCTAAGATTCTGGCCAGATCCTGGCAACAAGACTAAGCAGAGCTTCATTCACCAAGATCAGAGTGGTTTTATCCCTACAAGGTCTACAGCTATTAATTTAAGGAGGCTTCCTTTGAATATGCAATTATCATCTGATAACCCTGGGAGGAGAGCAATTCTGTCACTCGACGCTGCAAAAGCATTGAATCAATATTTCAAAGGTTACTATGGAAAGGAAAAAATCCCAGGATAAAGCTATCAATCCCCCAGCAAATTAAGGATAGGGGGTGGATTGGCGGTGCCTCAGCCGAGACTTTATTTCATAGCCTCCCAACTTCAACATTTTGCCGGTTGGGGTGCTGTGAATTGGAAGGATCCTATACAGGCACTATTGCTAGATAATAGTTCTAGTTACAATCTTCTGGCTCAGCTGGAATCTGGAGCCTTGGCCGATACCTGTAAAGGTCCAACACTGTCACTTATGAATATAGTCTGGAAGGAAATGAGGAGTATAATGAAATATGAAGGGGCCTCTGAGTATTCTCCACTTTGAGGGAATAGGCATTATAAAGGACTAGGTAAAATGGAGGTGTTTGAACGCTGGCGCTCCAAAGGGCTTCAATATATAGCTCAGCTTTACTCACATAATGTTCTACGCTCCTTTCAGGATTTGCAAGAATCTTTTCAACTGCCTCATAGTTATTTTTTTAAATACTTACAATTACGACATGTGGTACAATGTCAGTTTAAGGGAGAAAAGATAGTGGTAAAGCCAATGCCACTCTTAACCTCATTAGCAGTGGCGACTGAGAAAAAAGGCATCATTTCATCGCTATATGGCCAACTCCAGAGGCCATATTGAGATAATGGTATCAGCCAGGGTAGAAGGGGGTGGGAGTTAGACCTAGGGGCTATTTCAGATAATATCTGGCAAACAATTTTAGGAAGGGTACCTTTAGTCTCTTTATCACTTGCACAATGTTTGACACAATTATTTATAATATAAAGGCTATATAGAACACCGGTAAAGTTATTTAAGTGGGGAAGGCGTGATTCCCCGAATTGTCCAAGATGCCAAAAACCCCCCGCTGATTTAATACATATGATGTGGAAATGTCTTAAATTGGCTAGGTATTGACGAGAGGTGGTGTTTACAATTAATGAGACTTTAATGAGCATAATGAGATATGCTATTCGGGTATTGCAAGTAACCATCTTTATATAATTTACATTTTGTGTCATCTGTCTGCTGCTGGCGGTGTTGATTCTTTTATTTCCCGTTTGGAGTGAAGGGTAATAGGAACCAACGGCTAAGATGCAGTGACAGGGAGGCGCTTGACTTCTTGATTACTGTTCCTGCTCTTCTGATTGGTGCCGCCATCACCATGGTACAGAATATTAACAATGCGGGCCGTCATTGCGCATCCCGCCCCACGCCGATGAAGTCCCGCCTACAGGACGTAACGCGTACGGGGGTAGGAGCGTATGATGTCACCCGCGGTCATCCGACAGACACGATCACAAGCCTGCTGGCTGGCACTCGGATCGGAGTGCCGGTATTCTGTGAGTGTTACTAATTGCATTTTAGTTTTTTATCATTTAAAATAAATCAGCTACGGAGAACACTATGTTTTGCCTTTTTATTTCATATTCATCATCTGCCATTTACTGAGTACTGTGAGTTGAAGGAGGTGAAGGAGTAATTACTAATTATACAGATTGATCCATCCAATCTTACAAGCGGTGTGACCTGTTTCAGGTCGAATATCTGAGGTGAGGGGCCATCTAAGAACGGTGGAGGGAAAAAGTCACCATCCAGATATCTATACTGTCACCGGTGGTTCCTGTCCTCTTATCCTGCCATTATACTTTTACTCTTTGTATATTTGTTTAAGGACTTTTATTTGCGCAGCA
This sequence comes from Lithobates clamitans, assembly GCA_037952925.1. Taxonomy (NCBI): domain Eukaryota; kingdom Metazoa; phylum Chordata; class Amphibia; order Anura; family Ranidae; genus Lithobates; species Lithobates clamitans. The sequence continues at coordinate 7,760,556 of JBBGZY010000605.1, read as the reverse complement.
CTCTTTATATACTTATATGCTTTTGAGGTATTTTTTTGAATTGACCTTAGTGCCTGCTTGCATTTATCTTGATAAGTCCATTCAATTAGTCAGCGCTGAATTTAATTACATTGCCTTCAAGTAAATGACAATCTTCTGAAGGAACAACAAATCTATTGTAATAGGGGAATACCTAATAATTTAATTAAACTGTGGAAAACATGGATATTGGCCCTGAGATTGGCCCCATCTTCATTGGCTCTTTATGTTCCCTTGTAGGGAGGTCAAAGATAGCATGTGATAGTAAGTAGGGTATCAGAAGGAAAATGGGGATGGAGGGCCATACCAGCGGGCAGAAAGGAAGGTACTGTAAAAACCCACCAGAAGTGGTAATTTCTTTTATAGACATAGATATACAGCTTAGTATATTAGCCAAGGATCGGATTAGTCGCTCAATTTATTTGCCCTTTTTTTTGTGTTTTTGTTTTTGTATGTTGGTTAGTTTTTGTATGTTTGTGTATATGCAGTTAATATTTGTAGATGTGTATATGCTAATTATGTTGTATAGATGATATATGCAAGGAAGAAAAATTTCAGAACTTGCCTTTGATTGACGATATATTTGGTTTTAGAAATAAGGAAACTATGTACTAGTTTAATAAGGAGATAAGTATTAGATTTTCCAACAAGAATGTATTTTGGTGTGTAAATGATAAAATTCTATAATAAAGAAATATAATGGAGGAAAAAAAAAGATTTCTGAATGTGGGAGATTAAATTCATGTTGGAGGTTTTCAAATGATTTTAACATCTTGTGATTAGTAAGGTTGAGAATATTTGTGATACCTTGATTGTTCCATGTGGAGAGTTTGAGGTCTGAGAGATGTTGATGCAGCTTTTTATAGATTGGTGAACCTCTGTCCATCTTTACTTCTGAGACACTCAGAATACCCAATCATGTTACTGACCTGTTGCCAGTTAACCTAGTTAGTTGCAAAATGTTCTTCCAGCTCTTACTTGTTAGTACCACTTACTTTGCCAGCTTTCTGTTACTCTGCCCAAACTTTTTTGAAATGTTGCTGCCATCAGTTTTAAAATGAACTTATTTTTTTACAGTATATCTTTTCATTTTAAACATGTGATATATTTTACATTTTCTATTGTAAATACCATAGGTTTATAAGATTTGCAAAAAATTGCATTCTGTTTTTATGTAGATTTTTTACACAACGTCTCAAGTTTTTTGGACTCAATATTGTAGATCTTAAGGGTGTTTTAGTGTACAGTTGTGGGTTAAATTTATGGCAAAATATAGACCACAGCTAGCAGCTTCTAAAACATGAGAAACAGCGACCGTATGGAGAAATGAAAGTTAACCAGTACCAGGTGTAAAGAAATCTGTGTAGCCTTTTTGTACTTTTTCTTTTTGTAGAGGTGTCGGCTTTGTGAATATAATAAACAATGTAATAATGGTTATGTTATGTTATGAATCAGTTTTTTAACCATGGTAAAACTTTAACAGGAATGCCATGTTTAATTTAACCAAAACGTCCATGTGGTACTAAACTGACATGAGCTCATTAAACATTCTTTGATATTAGAAACAATGTACTTAGAAAGAGAAAATGTTCACTGGAGGTAAAACACTCTCCTTTAACCACCTCAATACCGAACACTTTTACCCCCTTCCTGCCCAGGACAATTTTCATCTTTCGGCACTGTCGCACTTAAATGACAATTGCGCGGTCATGCAACACTGTACACATACGACATTTTTACAATTTTTTGAGACAGATAAAGCTTTATTTTGGTGGTATTTAATCACCACTGGGTTTTTTATATTTTGCTAAACAAATGAATAAAGATGGGCACTGATGAGGCTGCAATAATAAGACAGCACTGATGGGCACTGATATGCTGCACTGATGGGCATTGATATGCTGCACTGATGGACACTGATTGGCATTGATGAGGCTGCACTGATAATCAGGGTACTAATGATCAGTGCCCTGAATATAGGTGTGAATCTGCCTGGTCACAGGAAAGATGGTTATCATCTTTTTTTTCCTCAGACAGTGACAGTGCTGAGGAAAGGAAATGCTGATAACTGAATAACATGAATTGGTTTACATGTGATCAGCTGGTATTGGACATAACATAACGTCATTGGCTTTTTACCCTGATCAGTGATGCATTGTGTCAGAGGGACATGGCTCACCACTGATCGCCAAGCTGCGCTCCCCCAGGGGCACACATGTGTGACAAGAGTGGGAGGATGTCATATGATGTCCTCCCAGAACAAGAGTGGTCCTGCCCAGCCATCACTGTGCAATGGGCCAGAAGGGAATCAGTTAAAGAGATAGTACCTGTGTAACTGAAATTAGAAGCAGAAATTGTTAAGTATTATGCCGCGTACACACGAGCGGACTTTAGGGCAGACTTTGCCCGGCGGACTTTTTGACGGCCTTTACGATGGACTTTCTGAATGAACATGCTTGCCTACACACAATCAACCAAAGTCCGTCAAATTCGTACGTGAAGTTGATAGCCAGTAGCCAATAGCTGCCCTAGCGTGACTTTTTGTCCGTCGAACTAGCATACAGACGAGCGGACTTTTCGACCTGACTCGAGTCCGTCTGATATATTTGAAACATGTTTCAAATCTAAGTCCGTCCAACTTTTGAGAAAACAAAGTCCGCTGGAGCCCACACACGATCGAACTGTCCGACGAAATCCCGTCCGCCGGGCAAAGTCTGCCGTAAAGTCCGCTCGTGTGTATGCGGCATAAGTCTCTAAGTACTGACTAATTTATTGGGGCACACCTATGACAATTGATTCAGGAAAACATTGATTATGTAGGGTATACTAGAAACACAAGTTATTAACCACTTCAGCCCCGGAAGGTTTTACCCCCTTCCTGACCAGAGCACTTTTTACAATTTGGTACTGCGTCGCTTTAACTGCTAACTGCACAGTCATTCAATGTTGTACCCAAACTAAATTTGTGTCCTTTTCTTCCCACAAATAGAGCTTTCTTTTGATGGTATTTGATCACCTCTGCGGTTTTTATTTTTTGCGCCGTAAACAGAAAAAGACTGAAAATTTTGAAAAAAAATAATATTTTCAACTTTTTGTTATAAAAAATAATCCAATAAACTCAATTTTAGTCATACATTTAGGCCAAAATGTATTCAGCCACATGTCTTAGGTAAAAAAGTCAAGAGTCAGTGATGATACGTGTGGGGATAATTAGCCTGTGACGCTCTGCTTGGAGTGCGATCTGCCTGTGAGTGTGTGAGCAGCAGCACTGAGCAGCACGGAGCTGGATGTGACTGACCATTATCCTGTAGATATGCGATCTATATCCTAGGGAGCATGTGAGTGGAATCAAGTTGCTCTTTATGGTATTTGATATTTTGCTGATATCTGCGCAATGGTGTTTTCTTCTTAATTTTATCCTGTATATGAGGCAAGACCAGTAGAAGGAGGAGAAGGAGCTGAGCAAACTACTCTTCTATGCCGGAGGCTGACTATAGACAAGCCGCTCCACCGCTGACAGTCTTACTTAACCTGGGCTTTAATCTGGTGGATTACTATTTATGTTTTGACTTTTAATCTTAAGATTATAAGCCTTATATATTGGAAATTTTCATTTCACTGGCTGAAAGTTTCTGGGAGTGGTAATAGGAGGAGAAGGAGCTGAGCAAACTACTTGTCTATGCTGATGGCTGACTATATACAAGCCGCTCCACCGCTGACAGTCTCACTGAATCTGGGCTTAATAGAGGAGGAGGTATCGTTCTAATACAATTTGGTGGATTAATAATTATGTTTTGACTTTGAACTTGAAATTACGAGCTTTATACATTGGAAAATCTTATTATTACTCACGGCTGAAAGTTTATGGGAGTGTTAAATAAGAAAAGGCTCGGAACACATTTTCTCCTGAATATATCTTTATATGTGTCTATGTAATGGAGTTGTTATGATTTAAACACAAGCTACTATTTAACAAAAGTTTGACACAATGTTTCACTTTTTTAGAAGTAAATAGGCGCAAGAGGCAGCACATTAACAAATAGATAATACAAGAGCATCAGTTTATTTATTTATCTTAACTAATTGTGGGGTGTCACTAGTTGATTGCAGCTGTATTACCTTCTATTTATTTATTTATTTTTCACTATTGGATTTTTTCACTATTGTATTATTTCTAAAAAATCTATTTAGTCCACTTCAGCGCTTTAGGAATTCTATAATTGAATAGCTTGGGGTGTCTACTTTCCAAAATGGGGTCATTTGGGGGGGTATTGAACTGTCCTGGCTAGGGATGAGCCTAACACCCCCCGGTTCGGTTCGCACCAGAACCTGCGAACGGACCGAAAATTCGCACGAACGTTAGAACCCCATTGACGTCTATAGGACTCGAACTTTCAAATTCAAAAGTGCTCATTTTAAAGGCTAATTTGCATGGTATTGTTCTAAAAAGGGTCTGGGGACCCGGGTCCTGCCCCAGGGGACATGTATCAATGCAAAAAATTTTTTTAAAAACGGCTGTTTTTTCGGGAGCAGTGATTTTAATGATGCTTAAAGTAAAAAAAAAAAAAGTGAAATATTCCTTTAAATATCATACCTAGGGGGTGTCTATAGTATGCCTGTAAAGTGGCACGTGTTTCCAATGCTTAGAACAGTCCCTGCACAAAATGTCATTTTTAAAGGAAAAAAAGTCATTTAAAACTGCTTGCTTCTTTAATGTAATGTCGGGTCCTGGCAATATGGATGAAAATCAGTGAGACACACAGCATGGGTACCCCCAAGTCCATTACCAGGCCCTTTGGGTCTTGTATGGATATTAAGGGGAACCCCGCACCCAAATTAAAAAAAGGAAGGTGTGGGGCCCCCAGGCCCTATATACTCTGAACAGCAGTATACAGGCTGTACAAACAAGACAGGGACTGTAGCTTTGTTGTTAAGTAGAATCTGTTTGTAATTTTGAACTGGTACATTTTTAATGTGTTTAGCTCCAGCCAAAAAATCTATTTTAAGCTTTTTGGAAAACCTAAGGAAGGGTTATCACCCCTGTGACATTTGTTTTGCTGTCTGTGCTCCTCTTCAGAAGATTTCACCTCACTTTTTGTCCCAATGACAAATGTTTTTTGAAAAATTAGTTTTTTTTGTGAAACAAGGATTGGTGATAAAGCATCAGTGGAAAGGAGAAAAGTTTTTCCCATATTAACTCTTACAGGAGAGAATTTCCCTTCCTAGGGGTAGATTTCATCTCACTTCCTGTTGTCTCCTTCCGTTTGCAAGTAGGAGACGTTTGTAAGTTGGATGTTTGAAAGTAGGGGCCTGCCCTATATACTCAGCAGAAATTTGGGCCTTAGGTGTTGTTGTGGCTACAATACTGCAAGCCCTCACAGGGCCCTGCTGTGAAATATTAGATCAAGAATTCTAATTACATGTCCCTGTTGAACAGGGGCTGAAAAATTGAGACTTAGGCACTGGTGCTGGTGCCACAACACTGAAGCCCCTCACAGATACTCTAGTTGGAGCGCAGGAACTAGCCCTGCTGCAAAGAATTGCATGAAAAATTGTAATTACATCCCCCTATTAAACAGGGGCTGAAAAATTTGGCTTAGGCACTGGTGGCAGGAATGGCGGTGCCCAGAACTAAAAATGTTCTTACAAGCTATCATCATGATCATTGAGGAGGAAGAGGATAATTACTCAGTATAACAGGATAGTCACTCAGCATCAGCATAGGCAGTCTTTAAAAGGATCTGACATTTCAAAAAAATGTATTTAGTTATATCAGCATCAGGTGCTTGGTAGCTGCTGGTGATCCAAGACTGATTCATTTTTATGAAGGTCAGTCGATCGACCGAGTCGGTGGACAGACGCACCCTGTGATCGGTTACAAAGCCTCCAGCAGCACTGAATGTGCATTCCGAAAGAACGCTGGATGCAGGACAGGCCAGTAGCTCAATTGCATACTGTGCAAGCTCTGGCCAGTAATCCATCCTCCAGTATACCAGAGCATTTTTGGTGGGAAAGGTGTCCAAGTCAGATCTTGCCCCTAGGTATTCCTGCACCATGTAAAACAGACGCTGGCGATGGTTTCTGGAACCGATCATACCTTGGGGCTGCGGACTAAAAAATAATACCACGAATACGAGGATCCTTCCAGAGGCTTTGCAGGATCAGGGAGGCCATGCAGCGTAGGTTTGCTGAGGCATTCGGTCCGGAGTCCTCTGGGTCACTAAGGACGACATGATCCGCAGCCACCTCCTCCCAGCCATGTACAAGTCCATGTGTTTCTTGGGACTGTAAATGACCCCTTAAAGACTACTGCTGATGCTGAGTGCCAGGCTCCACCTCCATACTGACACAATCCTCCTCCTCCTCCTCGTCCTCTTCCTCGTCCTCTTCCTGTGTGATCGGTGGGCATGCAGGAACACTGTCTGGATAAAGGGGGCCTTGAGAGCTAAGGAAGTCCTCCTCTTCCTGCCTCTGTTCTGCCTCAAGTGCCCTGTCCATTATTCCACGCAGCGTGTGCTCCAACAGGTGGACAAGGGGGACAGTGTCACTGATGCATGCACTGTCACTGCTCACCATCCTCATGGCCTCCTCAAATGGTGACAGGACAGTACATGCATCCCTGATCATGGCCCACTGGCGTGGGGAAAAAAATACAAGCTCCCCTGACCCTGTCCTGGTGCCATAGTCGCACAGGTACTCATTGATGGCCCTCTGTTGCATGTGCAGCCGCTGCAGCATGGCCAACGTTGAGTTCCACCTGGTGGGCATGTCACAGATTAGGCGGTTCTTGGGCAGGTTAAATTCCTTTTGGAGGCCTGCTAGCCAAGCACTGGCATTATATGACTGGCGGAAATGCACACAGACTTTCCTGGCCTGCCTCAGGACATCCTGTAAACCCAAGTACCTGCCCAAGAACCGCTGCACCACCAAGTTAAGGATGTGAGCCAAACAGGGCACATGGGTCATTTGTCCCTGTCGGAGGGCGGAGAGGAGGTTGGTGCCATTGTCGCAAACCACCATTCCTGCCTTAAGTTGGCATGGCGTCAACCACCTCTGAACCTGCCACTGCAGAGCTGACAGAACCTCTGCCCCAGTGTGGCTCCTGTCCCCCAAGCACACCAGATCAAGCATCGAATGGCATCTTTTGGCCTGCATACTGGAGTAGCCCCTTGAACGCCTACGGAGCACCGCTGGTTGCGAGGACAAAGCACAGGAAGAGGCCATGAAGGAAGAAGAAGAGGAGGGGGTGGAGGAGAGAGGTGTGTCACAATCATTAGTAGTGGCATTTTGGAGGCGTGGTGGTGGAACAATCTCCAACACTACTGCACCTTGTCCTGCATCCCTCCCAGCTGCCAGCAGAGACACCCAATGCGCCGTGAAACTTAGGCAACGTCCCTGTCAATGCCTGCTGGACCATGAGTCAGTGGTAATATGCACCTTACCGCTGACTGCCCTGTCCAGCGAGTCATGGACATTGCCTTCCACATGCCGGTAGAGAGCCGGAATCGCCTTCCGTGAGAAAAAGTGGCGTTTGGGTACCTGCCACAGAGGAACCGCACATTCCACAAACTCACGGGGCAAGAGGGCAGAGTCTACCAACTGAAAAGGTGCTAGCAATTTTGCCAAGCTAGCATTCAACCGCTGGGCATGTGGATGGCTGGGAGTGAACTTCTTTCGGTGGTGTAGCAGCTGGGGCAGGGAAATTTGCCTGGTACAATCTGACGTCGGTGTACCGAAAGCAGATTGCCCACAAGTACTTGGGTGTGACACACCTAATTCTACACCTTCATTTCTCTCAGTGCAGGTCTCAGAGAGGACTGAAGGTATAGTGGGGTTGGAGATCTCAGCTGATGAGGAGCAAGGAGAGGTCCTCTTTGTTCTTTGGTGTGGGTCTTTTAGATACGCTTGCCAACGGACTGCATGGCAGGTCAACATATGTCTGGTCAAGCATGTGGTGCCCAAGCGGGAGATGTTTTGGCCACGCGAGATACGCTTGAGACATATGTTGCAAACAGCAGCGGTGCGATCTGATGCACTCATCTCAAAAAAGGCCCGCACCAAGGAACTTTTGGAATAACACGCAGAGACAGCAGCGCCCTGCACATGCAGAGCTTTGCAGTGTGATGCAGTCAGTGTTCTGCCCTTAGGCTGGCCCCTGGAGGGCATCCTGCCTCGTGGTGATGTGCCTCCTTCTCCTCCTCCTCCTCCTCTCTCCTATCAGGCACCTACGTTGAGTCCGTGACCTCATCATCCCCTCCCTCCTCATCACTGGAGCAAACCTGGCAGTATGCTGCAGCAGGGGGAGCATGACTTCCAGATTGCTGTCCTTCTTGGGCACCCCCTCTGTCTGTGCTCACGTTACTGCCTTCATCTAGCTCAGTATCATCATCAGAGCCTTCTAAACGCTGGGCATCCTCCTGGAGCATGTACCCAACACTGTGGTCAAACAGTTTGAGGGACTCCTCAGGAGGACATGGTGGGGCTACGGAAAGAGTCACTGATGCCATTGAGCCGAGGGAAGAGGCCGCGTTGGCAGCTGCTTTGCCAGACAAAGTTCCCTGAGCATGGGTGAGAGAGGATGAGAAGGATGAGGACGGCTTGGTCACTTGGTCCACTCGATTAAGTCTTCCGCAGCAAACCACGTGCTGATGAGGATGCACCGTCTCCACGACCAGCACTGTTGCCTCTAGACACAGAGCCTGTTTGCCCTCTTTTATTGGCTTGTGACTGTCTGCCTCTCCTTGTTGACCTTCCAGACATACTGGCCTGCAGTGAGATGTAGCTGCACTAAGCTGATATATATATCTATATATATATATATATATATATATATATATATATATATATATATATACTGATACTGCAGCTAGCAAAATCAACTGCCTGCCTGTAGTATGAGAACACCACCAATCTTCTACAGGTAGGTTTAGCTGAACACTGTGCAGAGGACGCACTACACTAACGTGTAAATAATGTAGCTGCCTGCAGTAGTGATAGGATCAGGTAAACACCACCAACCTTCTACAGATAGCTTTAGCTGAACACTGTGCAGAGGACGCACTACACTAACGTTAAAATAATGTAGCTACCTGCGGTAGTGATAGGATCAGGAAACACCACCAACCTTCTACAGGTAGCTTTAGCTGAACACTGTGAAGAGGACACACTACATTAACATTAAAATAATGTAGCTGCCTGCGGTAGTGATAGGATCAGGAAAACACCACCAACCTACTACAGGTAGCTTTAGCTGAACACTGTGCAGAGGTCACACTACACTAACGTGTAAATACACTGCGGTAGTGATAGGATCAGGAAAACACCACCAACCTTCTACAGGTAGCTTTAGCTGAACACTGTGCAGAGGTCGCACTACACTAACATGTAAATAATGTAGCTGCCTGCAGTAGTGCTAGGATCAGGAAAACACCACCAACCTTCTACAGGTAGCTTTAGCTGAACACTGTGCAGAAGTCGCACTACACTAACGTATAAATAATGTAGCTGCCTGCGGTGGTGATAGGATCAGGGAAACACCACCAACCTTCTACAGGTATCTTCAGCTGAACACTGTGCAGAGGTCGCACTACACTAATGTGTAAATAATGTAGCTGCCTGCGGTAGTGATAGGATCAGGAAAACACCACCAACCTTCTACAGGTAGCTTTAGCTGAACACTGTCAAGAGGACGCACTACACTAACGTTAAAATAATGTAGCTGCCTGCAGTAGTGATAGGATAAGAAAAACACCACCAACTTTCTACAGGTAGCTTTAGCTGAACACTGTGCAGAGGTCGCACTACATTAACTTGTAGCTTTAGCTGAACACTGTTGTCATGGACATACTACTTCCAGACCTGCAATAGGGCTCAGGCGCATCCCCACCAACAGGTTCCCAGTAACGAACAGGCGTGCGCCAATGCGCATGTGCCAATCGCGGAGATCGCACACACAGTGATTCGGCTTTGGCGCCCAGTGGCCTTTAAGAGGGGCTTCCACCATTCAGCTCTTGCTGTTTGATCTGCAGCTTCACCTCTGACCTGTTCCTGTAATCAGCATCCGATCACCTGACCTGGCTCTCTGACCACGCTGCTGTCTCCAATCCTGAACCTTGGCTTTCCCTGACTCCGATTCTGTTTACCTGCCTGTTTGATCTCCTGTTAGAAACCAGCCTGAACTTGACTATTCCTTGCCTGCCGATTCTGTTGAACTGATCCACTGTGTATGACCCGGCTTGTCTGACCTTGCTTCTGCCTGCTGTGTGCACCCTGCTGACCTGCATCCTGCTGACCTGCATCCAGCTTACCTGCTGACTTGTATCCAGCTTACCTGCACCCGGCATTCCAGCCAGTTCCAGTGTCTCCCAGTGGACATCATCTCCAGTTCCAGAGAATCCACCAGGCACTCATAACCCACTGTGCTCCTGCGGTCACTGTCCTCAACTCCAGTGATCTGGGAACCAGGGCTGTACGAGAGGTCTCCCTCTGCACGTCAGGCTCACATACGAGGTACGTGTCAACTTTTCAGAGGACGCACTACACTAACTTGTAGCTTTAGCTGAACACTGTACAGAGGTTGCACTACACTAACTTGTAGCTTTAGCTGAACACTGTGAGGAGGACGCACTACACTAACTTGTAGCTTTAGCTGAACACTGTGAGGAGGACGCACTACACTAACTTGTAGCTTTAGCTGAACACTGTACAGAGGTTGCACTACACTAACTTGTAGCTTTAGCTGAACACTGTGAGGAGGACGCACTACACTAACTTGTAGCTTTAGCTGAACACTGTGAGGAGGACGCACTAAACTAACTTGTAGCTTTAGCTGAACACTGTGCAGAGGTTGCACTACACTAACTTGTAGCTTTAGCTGAACACTGTGACGAGGACACACTACACTAACTTGTAGCTTTAGCTGAACACAGTTCAGTTAAAGTTAGCTGAACACTGTGCAGAGGTCGCACTACACTATCTTGTAGCTTTAGCTGAACACTGTTAGGACAACGCACTACACTAACTTGTAGCTTTAGCTGAACACTGTGAGGAGGACGTACTACACTAACTTGTAGCTTTAGCTTAAAACACTGTGAGGAGGACGCACTACACTAACTTGTAGCTTTAGCTGAACACTGTGCAGAGATCGCACTACACTAACTTGTAGCTTTAGCTGAACACTGTGCAGAAGTCGCACTGCACTAACTTGTAGCTTTAGCTGAACACTGTGAGGAGGAGGCACTACACTAACTTGTAGCTTTAGCTGAACATTGTGAGGAGGACGCACTACACTAACTTTTAGCTTTAGCTGAACACTGTGAGGAGGAGGCACTACACTAACTTGTAGCTTTAGCTGAACACTGTGAGGAGGAGGCACTACACTAACTTGTAGCTTTAGCTGAACACTGTTAGGACAACGCACTACACTAACTTGTAGCTTTAGCTGAACACTGTGCAGAGGACGTACTACACTAACTTGTAGCTTTAGCTGAACACTGTTCAGAGGACGCACTACACTAACTTGTAGCTTTAGCTGAACACTGGGAGGAGGACGTACTACACTAACTTGTAGCTTTAGCTGAACACTGTGCAGAGGTCGCACTGCACTAACTTGTAGCTTTAGCTGAACACTGTGAGGAGGAGGCACTACACTAACTTGTAGCTTTAGCTGAACACTGTTTAAAGGACGCACTTCACTAACTTGTAGCTTTAGCTGAACACTGTTCAGAGGACGCACTACACTATCTTGTAGCTTTAGCTGAACATTGTGCAGAGGTCGCACTACACTAACTTGTAGCTTTAGCTGAAAACTGTGCAGAGGTCGCACTACACTAACTTGTAGCTTTACCTGAACACTGTGAGGAGAACGCACTACACTACCTTGTAGCTTTAGCTGAACACTGTGAGGAGGACACACTACACTAACTTGTAGCTTTAGCTCAACACTGTTCAGAGGATGTTCTACATTAACTTGTAGCTTTAGCTGAACACTGTGAGGAGGACGCACTACACTAACTTGTAGCTTTAGCTGAACACTGTGCAGAGGTCGCACTACACTAACTTGTAGCTTTAGCTGAACACTGTGCAGAGGTCGCACTGCACTAACTTGTAGATTTAGCTGAGCACTGTTTAGAGGACGCACTACACTAACTTGTAGCTTTAGCTGAACACTGTTCAGAGGACGTACTACACTAACTTATAGCTTTAGCTGAACATTGTGCAGAGGTCACACTACACTAACTTGTAGCTTTAGCTAAACACTGTGCAGAGGTCGCACTGCACTAACTTATATCTTTAGCTGAACACTGTGAGGAGGACGCACTACACTAACTTGTAGCTTTAGCTAAACACTGTGAGGAGGACGCACTACACTATCTTTTAGCTTTAGCTGAACACTGTGCAGAGGTCGCACTACACTAACTTGTAGCTTTAGCTGAACACTGTGCAGAGGTCGCACTGCACTAACTTGTAGTTTTAGCTGAACACTGTTTAGAGGACGCACTACACTAATTTGTAGCTTTAGCTGAACACTGTTCAGAGGACGTACTACACTAACTTATAGCTTTAGCTGAACATTGTGCAGAGGTCACACTACACTAACTTGTAGCTTTAGCTAAACACTGTGCAGAGGTCGCACTGCACTAACTTATATCTTTAGCTGAACACTGTGAGGAGGACGCACTACACTAACTTGTAGCTTTAGCTAAACACTGTGAGGAGGACGCACTACACTAACTTTTAGCTTTAGCTGAACACTGTTCAGAGGTCGCACTGCACTATCTTGTAGCTTTAGCTGAACACTGTTAGGACAACACACTACACTAACTTGCAGCTTTAGCTGAACACTGTGAGGAGGACGTACTACACTAACTTGTAGCTTTAGCTGAACACTGTGCAGAGGTCGCACTACACTATCTTGTAGCTTTAGCTGAACACTGTTAGGACAACGCACTACACTAACTTGTAGTTTTAGCTGAACACTGTGAGGAGGACGTACTACACTAACTTGTAGCTTTAGCTGAACACTGTGCAGAGGTCGCACTACACTAACTTGTAGCTTTAGCTGAACACTGTGCAGAGGTCGCACTGCACTAACTTGTAGCTTTAGCTGAACACTGTGAGGAGGACGCACTACACTAACTTGTAGCTTTAGCAAAACACTGTGAGGAGGAGGCACTACACTAACTTGTAGCTTTAGCTGAACACTGTGCAGAGGTCGCTCTACACTAACTTGTAGCTTTAGCTGAACACTGTGAGGAGGAGCCACTACACTAACTTGTAGCTTTAGCTGAGCACTGTGCAGAGGACGTAATACACTAACTTGTAGCTTTAGCTGAACACTGTTCAGAGGACGCACTACACTAACTTGTAGCTTTAGCTGAACACTGTGAGGAGGACGTACTACACTAACTTGTAGCTTTAGCTAAACACTGTGCAGAGGTCGCACTACACTAACTTGTAGCTTTAGCTGAACACTGTACAGAGGTCGCACTGCACTAACTTGTAGCTTTAGCTGAACACTGTGAGGAGGACGCAGTACACTAACTTGTAGCTTTAGCTGAACACTGTTCAGAGGACTCACTACACTAACTTGTAGCTTTAGCTGAACATTGTGCAGAGGTCGCACTACACTAACTTGTAGATTTAGCTGAACACTATTCAGAGGATGTACTACACTAACTTGTAGCTTTAGCTGATCACTGTGCAGAGGTCGCACTACACTAACTTGTAGCTTTAGCTGAACAATGTTTGGACAATGCACTACACTAACTTGTAGCTTTAGCTGAACACTGTGAGGAGGACACACTACACTAACTTCTAGCTTTAGCTGAACACTGTTCAGAGGATGTACTGCACTAACTTGTAGCTTTAGCTAAACACTGTGCAGAGGTCGCACTACACTAACTTGTAGCTTTAGCTGAACACTGTGCAGAGGTCACACTACACTAACTTGTAGCTTTAGCTGAACACTGTTAGGACAACGCACTACACTAACTTGTAGCTTTAGCTGAACACTGTGAGGAGGACGCACTACACTAACTTGTAGCTTTAGCTGAACACTGTGCAGAGGTCGCACTACACTAACTTGTAGCTTTAGCTGAAAACTGTGCAGAGGATGCACTACACTAACTTGTAGCTTTAGCTGAACACTGTGAGGAGGAGGCACTACACTAACTTGTAGCTTTAGCTGAACACTGTGAGGAGGATGCACTACACTAACTTGTAGCTTTAGCTGAACACTGTTCAGAGGATGTACTACACTAACTTGTAGCTTTAGCTGAACACTGTGCAGAGGTCGCACTACACTAACTTGTAGCTTTAGCTGAACACTGTGCAGAGGTCGCACTACACTAACTTGTAGCTTTAGCTGAACACTGTTAGGACAACGCACTACACTAACTTGTAGGTTTAGCTGAACACTGTGAGGAGGAGGCACTACACTAACTTGTAGCTTTAGCTGAACACTGTGAGGAGGATGCACTACACTAACTTGTAGCTTTAGCTGAACACTGTGAGGAGGACGCACTACACTAACTTGTAGCTTTAGCTGAACACTGTGCAGAGGTCGCACTACACTAACTTGTAGCTTTAGCTGAACACTGTGCAGAGGTCGCACTACACTAACTTGTAGCTTTAGCTAAACACTGTGAGGAGGACGCACTACACTAACTTGTAGCTTTAGCTGAATACTGTGAGGAGGAGGCACTACACTAACTTGTATCTTTAGCTGAACACTGTGAGGAGGACGCACAACACTAACTTGTAGCTTTATCTGAACACTGTTCAGAGGATGTACTACACTAACTTGTAGCTTTAGCTAAACACTGTGAGGAGGACGCACTACACTAACTTGTAGCTTTAGCTGAATACTGTGAGGAGGAGGCACTACACTAACTTGTATCTTTAGCTGAACACTGTGAGGAGGACGCACAACACTAACTTGTAGCTTTATCTGAACACTGTTCAGAGGATGTACTACACTAACTTGTAGCTTTAGGTGAACACTGTGAGGAGGTCGCACTGCACTAACTTGTAGCTTTAGCTGAACACTGTGAGGAGGAGGCACTACACTAACTTATAGCTTTAGCTGAACACTGTTCAGAGGATGTACTACACTAACTTGTAGCTTTAGCTAAACACTGTGCAGTGGTCGCACTACACTAATTGGAGCTTTAGCTGAACACTGTGAGGAGGACGCACTACACTAACTTGTAGCTTTAGCTGAACACTGTGAGGAGGAGGCACTACACTAACTTGTAGCTTTAGCTGAACACTGTGAGGAGGACGCACTACACTAACTTTTAGCTTTAGCTGAACACTGTTCAGAGGATGTATTACACTAACTTGTAGTTTTAGGTGAACACTGTGCAGAGGTCGCACTACACTAACTTGTAGCTTTAGCTAAACACTGTTAGGACAACGCACTACACTAACTTGTAGCTTTAGCTGAACACTGTGAGGAGGATGTACTACACCAACTTGTAGCTTTAGCTGAACACTGTGAGGAGGACGTACTACACTAACTTGTAGCTTTAGCTGAACACTGTTCAGAGGACGCACTACACTAACTTGTAGCTTTAGCCGAACACTGTGCAGAGGTCGCACTACACTAACTTGTAGCTTTAGCTGAACACTGTGCAGAGGTCGCACTACACTAACTTGTAGCTTTAGCTGAACACTGTGAGGAGGACGCACTACACTAACTTGTAGCTTTAGCTGAACATTGTGAGGAGGACACACTACACTAACTTGTAGCTTTAGCTGAACACTGTGAGGAGGATGTACTACACTAACTTGTAGCTTTAGCTGAACACTGTGCAGAGGTCGCACTACACTAACTTGTAGCTTTAGCTGAACACTGTGCAGAGGTCACACTACACTAACTTGTAGATTTAGCTGAACACTGTTAGGACAACGCACTACACTAACTTGTAGCTTTAGCTGAACACTGTGAGGAGGACGTACTACACTAACTTGTAGCTTTAGCTGAACACTGTTCAGAGGACGCACTACACTAACTTGTAGCTTTAGCTGAACACTGTGCAGAGGTCACACTAAACTAACTTGAAGCTTTAGCTGAACATTGTGAGGAGGACGCACTACACTAACTGTAAATAGTCTAGCTGCCTTAAAGTGGTACTAATAGGATCAGAAGAACACCAGCAATTTTCTTCAGGTAGCTGTAAATACTGTAACAACACAAGCCTGCCTGTCAGTAGGAAAATAATAACAGGAACGGATCTAGCTAAACTGAATACAGTGTATATATATATATATACACCTGGGATGCATATATATACACAATACACTGTAAGTGCAGCTAACTGACTGACTGTCCTGCCTAATCCATCTAACTTAAATCAAATGACATTGTCTCTCTGTCTCTGTCTCTCAACGCCGGAACACACACTGCACAGGGCCGCCATGTAGGCGGCCTTATATAGTGTGGGACGTGTACTAAACCCCCTGAGCCATAATTGGCCAAAGCCACCCTTTTTTTTTTTTTCTTTCTTATCTTATTTTTAAACTGTTTCTTTTCATTTTTTTTAATCATTTTTATTGTTATCTCAGGGAATGTAAATATCCCCTATGATAGCAATAGGTAGTGACAGGTACTCTTTTTTGAAAAAATTGGGGTCTATTAGACCCTGGATCTCTCCTCTGCCCTCAAAGCATCTGACCACACCGAGATCGGTGTGATAAAATGCTTTCCCAATTTCCAAATGGTGCTGTTTACATCCAGCGAAATCTAAGTCATGAAATGCTTCCGGTTTCTTAGGTCATAGAGATGATTGGAGCCATTCTGGTCTCTTATCAGCTCTATGGTCAGCTGGCCGAATCACCGGTTGCATTCTCAGGTTCCCTGTTGGGACAGGAGAGCCAGAGAAAACCATGGAAGACAATGGGGGGGGGGACATTCCCTCCCACTGCTTGTAAAAGCAGTCTAGAGGCTAAGTAGCCGCTAGGATTGCTTTTACATGAAAGCTGACCGCTGGCTGAAAATAATGATACCAAGATGACACCTAAACCTGCAGGCATCATTCTGGTATAACCACTCAAAGTTCAGCAACATACCAGTACGTTGCTGGTCCTTGTTGGGCTTATATTGTAGTCTTTTTTTTCATGCAGCCTGTGGGCTAAATGAAAAAAAGAGATTGATCGGTGGGTATGCCCACCATTAGAATACTTCCCTTCATCATCCCACTTCTAATGATGGGCATACATGCACCATTTATATATGCCGAAACATGGGGGCATCCACCCCAAAAGTTAGGAGCAAATCGCTCCACCGCCCCTGCTGCCCCCATGCTTCGGCATATATGCTCTTTTTTTAACTGTGGTGGTGAAATCACCTCCGACAGCGCTGGAGTCACGGCTTTATGTGGTTAACAATAAAACAAAGTAACATTACAGTATAACAGTATGACTTACTATACCTGCAAAGCAAATACAAAAAAAATAGTAAAAAGCAAAACATTTTTTAACGCAACCTGCATATATATATATGCCAAAGCATGGGGGCATCCACCCGCAAAAGGTAGGAGCAAATCGCTCCTCTGCCCCTGCTACCCCCATGCTTCGGCATATATGCTGAACTATGTAACTTTGGTGGATAAAATCACCTCCAACAGCGCTGGAGTCACGGATTTATGTATCGTGGGAGCAAACGCTGTTGCTGTCAAGATAAATAAATCCGCGCTGCAGCTGAATGAAAAAAAATGGTTAACAATAAAACACAGTAAACAGTAAAGTATAAAAAAATTACATACCTGAAAAGCAAACATGATAAAACATAACAACAATAAAACATCGCAGAATAGAATACAGTAAAAAAGAGCAGAACAATAGAGAGAGAGAGAACAATAAAACAACTATTTTTGTTTTTTTTATTTTATTTTTTTTTGTGTATTTTTTTTTACTTTTTTTTTATAACTGTAACTTTTGTAACTGTACCCGGTTCCAGGTTGGGTCTCTCAAAATGCAATGGCATCTTGGAAGACCCTGTGAAAGTGTGCCTAGTCTGTGCAATGCTGTACCCTACGCTAAACTCAACTAGTGTATGGTAGCACTCAAAACATTCACCGTCGCAAAGACTAGGATTGTCAGGACAGAAGGGACAATAATAGCGGGTGTCACGCCTATATCCTCGCTTTCTGCAGACATGACATTTTCTTTGGGGGGCTCGTTGGGTAGGGGTACGCGGGAGGACATAAGGAAAATGCCTCTCATGCAGCCGGCTTACTGAATTTGGATTGGGAAGGTGAGGTGGAGCACCGCCTGGAAACAGAAGGGCTCTGACGATCTCTTCCTGGAATTTAAGGAAGGATCCAGTCTGTCCTGAAGCTCCGTAAAGCACATGAGTGTTCGGCAAAGCCAATTGAAATAAGTATACAGACACTTTTTTATACCAGCATCTGGCTTTATGGGCAACTAGGTACAGCACCAACAACTGGTCGTTGAGGTCCACTCCTCCCATATTTTGGTTATATTCGTGGACACAGAGGGGTTTCTCCACAACACCAGTCGCCGTAGTAATATGGACTGTCGTATTTGCATGAAGGGAGGTAAGAACAAAAACATTCTTATTATCCCTCCACTTCATAGCAAGAAAATTATTACACTGCAAGCAGGCTCTCTCCCGCAGCCTAAGACGGGAATCTACAAGCCGCTGGGGAAAGCCCCAGCAATTAGGTCGCACGGTGCCACATGCTCCAATCTGATGATCAAAAAGGTGACTAAAAAATGGCACGCTCATGTAATAATTGTCCACATATAAGTGGTACCCCTTTCCGAATAAGGGTGACACCAAGTCCCACACAATCTTGCCAGCGCTTCCTATGTAGTCAGGGCAGTTTGTCGGCTCTACGTGGCTATCTTTTCCCTCGTAAACCATAAAACTACATGTATAGCCTGTGGCCCTGTCACAGAGCTTATACATCTTGACCCCGTATCTGGCACGCTTGCTGGGAAAGTACTGTTTGAATGACAAATGGCCAGAAAACTTAATCAGGGACTCATCAACGCAGACAACTTGATGGGGAGTAAACAAGTCTGCAAAACGTTGGTTTAAGTGGTTTACGAGGGGCCAAATTTTGTAGAGCCGATCGTATCCAGGGTCTCCACGAGGACGACAGAGTTCATTGTTGTTGAAGTACATGAACCACAAGATCTGCTCGTATCATGCCCTGGTCATCGAGGCAGAGAACAAGGGCATATAGTGAATTGGGTCAATGGACCAATATGATCGCAAGTCACTCTTTTTAGTTATGCCCATGTTGAGGGAAAGGCCCAGAAAGAGCTTAAATCCGGAAACCGTAATTGGTCTCCAATCTCTGGCAAGGGAGAACTGGGGAATAATGGCGATGTGTTCACCAGCGTACAAATTGCTTTAGTCCACAATAGATCTATAGAGATCTTCAGTGAAAAACAGCGAATAAAAATCAAGTGGCGTAAAATCAACTGTTTCCACATGAATGCCGGGTTGGCCAGTGAATGGGGGAAGTACGGGTGCTGCAGAAGTGGTGGGTTCCCAATTAGGATTGGCGAATGCAGCAGAAAGGGCACTATGGGCACGACGGGCCTGTGTTCATCTTCTTGGTGGCAGCTGGACACTACTTGTGCTTGCCACCTCGCCAGCTTGAACTGCACTTATGGGACTCGCCACGTCACCAAGTGTTACTGCAGTGCTGGATGTACGACCAGGGTGTATGAGGCCGCTGGTGCTTGCCAGTTCACCAGAAGGAATAGCGGCGCTAGTACTGCTCTTCTCCATACGAGAGCCCTGCGGTTCTTGCACCTCAATAGCAGAAGAGGAAGTTTGGGGTCTGGTATGCCTGACCTTGGCAAGGACCACAACTCCATCGTCAGAGCTATCTGTCATGGAGCCGCTGCTGTCTACAGGTTCGTATTTTGAGCCTGAATCTGACAGATGAGTGACTTCCTCTTCACAATCTATCATGCTCAGAAACGTGTAGGCCTCTTCACTAGTGTACCTTCGATTTGCCATTTTGGGCTCTAAATTTAGTGGTACACTAGTGAGACTCACAGGTAAAAAAGCTCCTGACTGTTAGCAACTGTATGAAAACGCTATCAAAAAACTGTTAGCAATCGCAGGGATTAGGCCTGACTCTACGAAGGCTGCAGTTATGTGTTTAGTGTTTTGTAAGTGACAATGATCAAATGATATTAATAAAAATGCCATAAAACTATCCCCTTTTTTGTAATCACTATAACTTTTGTGCAAACCAATCAATAAACGCTTATTGTGATTTTTTTTTTACCAAAAATTTGTAGAAGAATACGTATCGGCCTAAACTGAGGAAAAAAAAATGTTTTTTTATATATTTTTTGGGAATATTTATTATAGCAAAAAAGTAAAAAATAATGCGTTTTTTTCAAAATTGTCGCTATTTTTTGTTTATAGAACAAAAAATAAAAACCACAGAGGGGATCAAATACCACCAAAAGAAAGCTCTTTTTGTGGGGAAAAAAGGGCGTCAATTTTGTTTTGGAGCCATGTCGCACGACGGCGCAATTGTCAGTTAAATTGACGCAGTGCCGAATCGCAAAAAGTGCTCTGGTCTTTACACTGACCACTAATGTAATAGAAGCATTCACAGTAACCACCAGTGTAAGGAGGCCACCAATGTAACTGAGACATTTAGCCTGCGTTCACATTTGTGTGTGTTTGGAACGCATGCAAAATCGCTTTCCTGACACCACAGAAACATGCTGCCCTTTATCAGATACACAGCAGTGCCATTAATTGTTAATGGCATCCTCATGCACCTGCTGACATGTGCCTTGGCACCATGTGATTTTGAAAAAGGGTTTGAGACTTTCTTCTGCATTTGTAGCGCATAGAGCAGCCCATTGAAATGAATGGGCTGCCCTACACATGACCTTCATCTTTCTTGTCAATTTTGTTTATTGAATTTCAATAATTAACAACATAGGTGCAATTGATAAGTAACATGCAGAGATACAATTGATGGTAGTGGAAGTCAAGAACATATACAAGTATATAGTATAATTCTGAAGTTCCAATATTATTTTAAGATATTGTGACTTAACCTATTTGGGTAAATATCTAACATCCCGGAGGCGTGGCCTGGACGGGACCCGAGATGGCTGCTTGAACAGACAGCTCCCGCACACAGAGGACGAAAGACGCTGACATCGGGGTCTCAGAGGTACAAACCCATGATGGGAAAGAGTAACAGAGGCACCTCCACACCCTGCACACAAAAAGAGCCCACATCGCAGCTCAGCGGCAGTATCTTGGACAATTTCCGGACCCGCCAATCAGCGCTACTCGAGGCATCGCAGGCCTCACAGGCCTCACAAACCCCACAGGCCTCATCCCCGGACTCGATTAGGAGCACTTCAGATTCGCTAATGGACGGTGACGGTGCAAGCGCTCCACACCAGAGCCTTTTTGACCTCCAAAGAGACCTTCAAAAGGTGGCCCTAGACATTAAGCACACCATGATGATGGCGATCTCGGATCTGAAGGCACATACATTCACTCGATGACTCATCGAATCAATGATCTTGCCTGATGATCAGGCAAGTACAAAAGACATATGATCTCCACTTGCCACATATGTTTGAACTCCACAGGCAAGTGGAGGACTTAGACAACAGAGACATAATGTATGGGTGAGGGGGGTCCCGGAGGGGATCGATCAGGCCGCACTACTCCACACAGTGTGCGCCATCTTTATTGATCTGCTTGATCGCCTGGCAGATTCCCCCATAGAAATGGAACGCTTGCACCACGCACTGAGGCCCCCTCCTCGAGACTTTGAACCACCCAGGGACATCAATTGTTGCATTGTTAGCTTTCCCCTCAAAGAAGAAATCCTCAGGAAAGTGAGAGACAAAGGCCACATAATGTTTAATGGGACGGAGGTGAAACTGTTCCAGGACTTGTCACAAATTACACTGCAGAATAGACGCACTCTGCGGCCCCTACTGGAAGTGCTTCATACTCGCAACATCCAGTACCAATGGAAATTTCCATTCAGTCTTTCAGCATCTGCCAGAGGCCGCACAGCACTGCTAAGAACCCCGTAGGACTTGCCCAATTTTTGCGAGCAACTAGACATACCTCTGGTAGACCTACCTGAGTGGTATTCCTTCTATTTCCCCACGGAACCTTGGAAACCAGTCTCCAATAACGCCTCTCCCAAAGCCCAAAGGCAACGCTCGAGACGCCGTAGGCTGGATCTCACATCACCTGGAGATCGCCTATCACGCCGAGGCCTACCTGCACACAGCCCGGGGCCAGCTGACACCCCTCGTCGAAATTTCCCGATGGCGTAACATAGTCCTGGAATGTCCCACCTTGTATGTAAACAGATAACGCTAACTTTGACTTTCCTCCCAGTTTTAGTTCGCTTTTTTGTTTAGTTCTTCTTGAAATGACGGACTCATTCAGATCCCGCATCCCACAGGATATCTCCCTGATACTTCACATTTCAGAATATGAAGCTTTAAATCTGGAACCCCTGAGACTTTCCACGTCCTGCTTGACACTGGAGGATAGGGATCTTTCCCTTGGACTCATGAACTCGTAACTTAATCATCTTCTAACCAGGTACTGCTAACACTCATTTGCCTATACGCTGGTAGAGATGAATTTCTCAACTTTGCCTGGTCATCCTCCTAGCATACCAACTTCCATGCTTCTAAAACGCTCAGACAAATATTGGTGCTTACCAGGTAAGCCATGTGAGTTGACTCAAGATATAAGTGTTCCACTAAATATACGACTCTTACTAGCGTCACCACTACATAGCTAAAACAGATTCTTCTCCAATTTTACTTGTACCATTACTTGTCACCCTCTCGGTTAGATATTGCCTTATTCTTTTGGAAGGGTGTTTTGTTTGGTTTTGTTTTGTTTACTTGTTATTTGTATTCAATGCTATCAGTTCTTCAACAGGTCTTCTTGGCTCAACGAGCCGATCACTATACATTGCCATGAGAGTCCGATCATGACCCTTCACATAGTGCACATAGTGCAATTAGAACTTTCGAACCATACGCTCCTACACTCCTCTTACACCCCATGCCGTAGATACATATCTTTCTGCGTCCTCTTCAGTGCTACAGCACTCACTCCCTTTCAGGTCTATCAACCCCACACAGCTGTCCATACGGACTAGAGCTATCAATCGGGAACCTCCACTAGGTGGATAGGCACGCCTATGACCACCTCCGGTAATAGCGTACATTGATAACCCAGTTCATTAACTGGTGTACCCTTTCCCCACGTACAAAACTATCCCTACCCAACTACTCACTTCTCCCCTTTTTTTCTTTTCCTCCTCTACCCCTCTCATGCCCTCTCTGCTCTTACCCACCTCTCACAGGGAGGCGTCGCTCCTCTCTCCCCCTCCCCACGCACGCATCTAGTTAATCCCTCAATCATATAAGAGACATCAGAGTGAACTAACTGCATACACATAAGCCCACTCTTAAACCTCACTCAATGTGAGAGGCCTAAATCTCCCTGAAAAGAGATCTCAAGTTCTCTCAGCGCTAACGAAACACAAAGCCCATTTCCTATTACTGCAGGAAACACATTTCTGAACTCAAGCTATTCCCAAATTGACAAACCACATATATAAGCAAGCCCTACATTCCACAAACCCGTCCTCCAAAACAAAAGGAGTCTCTTTACTCATTTCCAAAAATGCTCACTTTCAAATGTCTGACTCACTGACCAATCAGGAAGGTAGATATATCTTTATTAAAGGTACGTACGCGTCTAAACCCATCAAAATAGCAAATATATATTGCCCGAATGAACACCACTTAACCCTTTTCCAGAAAATTTGTGACCTATTATCTACCTTTCAAGAAGGCATAGTGATACTAGGAGACTTTAATGTCCCACTGAACCCGACCCTTGACTCCTCAACAGGTACTTCCACACTCCCGTACCGTGCATTACGACAGATCAAACTCCAACTACAAGACTTGGCCCTACATGACACCTGGCCCACCATGTACCCAACGGACAAAGATTATACATACCCCCACCCACCAGAAGTACTCAAGAATTGACTACATATTTTTATCCCAGACAGATCTCTCATTTCTTTCACAAGCCACAATAGAACCCATGTTCTTGTCCAACCACCATCCTATCACGAAAACTCTTACGTTCCCAGATTCACAAAAAATCACTAAAACATGGAGGTTGAACCCATCCCTTCTAAAAGATCCTGAAACAATACGACAAATCAACTCCCGAATTCAACTGTATTTCCAGGAGAACTCAACCCCGGATATCACTCCTATCACACTTTGGGAAGCACACAAGTGAGTTATACAGGGGAAACTTATAGCCTTAGCCACAAGTGAAAAAAAAAGACGCCAGGCTCAGATTACGTCTCTTATCACAACGATCCACAGACTTGAAGCAACCCATAAACACTCTACTTCCCAATCTACGTTACATGAACTCACACACGCTAGATCCTCCTTGTTGGATGAACTAGGGAAACGAACTAGGCGATGATACATTCTCGGACAGAAAGTGTTCTATGAACACAGTAACAAAAGTGGGAGACTACTTGCTCACACAATACAAGCAACCAAAACATCATCTATAATCCACCACCTTCCGCACCCCTCAAGACACACTCCTTTCTAAAAACGAGGACATAGCCAAACACTTCGAAGAATTCTACTCTAAGCTCTATAACTTACCACAAAACACTACAGAGGTCCCTACTACACCCAACAGGCCATCCCAAATACGTGATTTCTTAGCCCAATATTCCCCCAAGCCAATCACCTCACAACACGCGGAAGCCCTGGAACACCCACTGACCACTGAAGAGCTCAATCTTACCATTAGGCAAATGAAAGTTGGCAAAAGTCCAGGGTGATGGTCTACCTTTAATCTAATATAAGACCTTCTTAGAGATGCTATCGCCCAAAATGTTGTTAGCATTTAACTCCCTATCAAACCCATTCACCCCAACTGGCAACATGTTAGAAGCCCACATAGCAGTTATACCGAAAACAGACAAAGACCCATCTCAGGCATTCAATTACAGACCCATCTCACTGCTCAATGTGGATATCAAATTGTACGCAAAAATCATTGCAAACAGATTACTACCCCTTATCCTTGGCCTGATCTTGCCTGACCAAGTGGGCTTTGTCCCGGGCAGGGAAGCCAGGGATAATACCATACATACCCTGAATGTTCATCACTGGCTTACCTCCTCTGACACTAAGGGATTCCTGTTATCTCTTGACACTGAGAAGGCATTCAACAGGGTGGCCTGGGACTACATGCAGGAGGTTCTGAAAGGCTTTGACTTCTACCCCGAATGTTTGCACACATCACTGCCCTATACACTAACCCATCAGCAAGGGTTAGGGCAAACGGCCTCCTGTCGAACGTCTTCCCCATCAGTAACGGAACTCTCCAAGGATGCCCATTATCCCCTCTGATCTTTGTCTTGACCCTCAAACCCCTTTTAAATAGACTACGGGCCAATCCTGATATCCAGGGAATCTCTATTAACCGCAGGGAATTCAAGGTAGCCACATTCGGGGATGATATTATCACTACAAGCTCCTCGCACATCTCTCCCTAACCTTTTGAAAGACATCAAACACTTTTGGGTGTTATAGAACCTGAACATCTCTCTTTCCCCACAGGACGTTACTCATTGCCAATCCTCTTTCCCATTTCAATGGAAAGGAGATGCTATTACCTATCTCGGCATTCGGATTCCCAGTCGTCTAACAGATCTCTATCAATATAATTTCCTCTATACCTTGACTAAAATCCAGATGGATCTAAAAAATTGGGCCACCCTCAATGTCTCATGGTTTGGGCGATCGGCATTGATAAAGATGATAGTTCTCCCCCACCTTCTTTATCTTATGCAGACTATCCCAATTCAACTACCACCATCTTTCTTCATTTCCTATAAAAAAGCTTGTTCAAAGTTCATCTGGAAAAATAATTTCCCACGCATTAAATACACACGGTTGACATGTACCAAGACGAAGGGGGGAATAGCCTTACCAGACCTCCATAAATATTATCTGGCATGCCACCTAACTAGAGTGGTGGACTGGAAAACCCACAAAATAGGAAAGACTTGGATCATGCTGGAAAACTCCTTCACACATACACCATAATGCCCCGTACACACGGTCGGATTTTCCGATGGACAATGTCCGATCGGAGCGTGTTGTTGGAAATTCCGACCGTGTGTGGGCGCCATCGGACATTTTCCATTTTTCCGATTTTCCGACACACAAAGTTGGAGAGCAGGAGATAAAATTTTCCGACAACAAAATCCGATCGCGTCAATTCCGACTGTGTGTGGCCTGTTCCGACGCACAAAGTGCCACGCATGCTCAGAAGAAATTCCGAGACGGGACAGCTCGTTCTGGTAAACTTAGCGTTCGCAATGGATACAGCACTTTCGTCATGCTGCAATGTTCAAAATGGTTTAATACAGCGCACTCTCTTCTTCTTTATAATGTGACAAGAATTAAGTAGTTTTGCTGCTCATATTCACACACACTTCTCAAAAACTCTTATTTGTGTTTTTTTAGTGGTATTCCCTGAATATATTGTTATTAGTTGTCACATCAGACTTTTTTTTTTTTTTTGTATTTTACGCTTTTTTTTTCTTTAATGTTTGGATTTTTTCCAAGGCTGATCTTTGTTCAATGTTATTTTTATTTTTACTCCAGAATATTTTTGTGTGTGTTTTGTGCGTCAAGTTACCCCAACACCATTGATATCTTTTATTATTTAATCTCAAGGAGATTGTTTGGTGTTGGTGACCCTTGTTCATTTCACATTGTATATTTGAAATGTACCTGAATCCTCACAAACAAACTGTCATTTTTGAAGTAAAACACATAGGAGAGTATGATTCAAAACAAAAATACTTTATTAAGGGATCAGAACTAAACAAAGAGGAAGGCAACACTGGATCAACAGGAGAAATTAGCGAAGCCTGGGACCCCCACGGCAGACATCAATTCTTCAACATCAAAATTGGTGGCCTGAGGAGTCCATATGTAAGGGAGGGAAGTCTGGTCCGGAATTCGCAGAGATCTGGAAAGCAGCAGATGACATCTATGTTCCCAGGCTGTGGTACCACAAGAGGCTGCATTTTTTGGCCGACCAGACTGGATCCAGGGCAATCACTGTCTGGTCTTCTTTCCACGCTTCCTTCCAGGCTGTGGCTGTGCAGTTGGAGATGTGGCAGGAGGAGGAGTAGGACCTGGAGGAGGAGGAGGACTGGGGGGACCTGGAGGAGGACTGGGGGGACCTGGAGGAGGACTGGGAGGACCTGGAGGAGAGGGAAGAGGAGGAGGAGGACCTGCAGAAGGATGAGGAGGACCAACGCGAAGGTGTGTCTGAGGTGTAATTTGGCCCCTCATACCTTTCTCCAGAGCCTCCGATATGAGGGCCTCACACATGACTTTTTGGCCCTCCTCCATCCTCTGCATTTTATATGCTATGAAGGCAGCAATGTTCTCCTCCATGGTGTGGGGTGCTCCCAGGACCTCTGTAGCCCTCCAAAAGAATCCTATAGCAGCCTCCTCTAGGGTACTCCTCCTACTGCCACTTTCTCTTTTCAGTGGGGGTGGAGGGACCTGCAGATCAGCCAGCCGGCTCGGCCCAGCCACCTCCTGGCTGAGACTTTCCTGTGCATGAAAAAGGGACATGGTTTTAGTTTTTGCTTCATCAATCACAATGCTAAATTACTACTCCCAACTAACATCTAGTTAACATCATTGATTGGACAAGCAGAAATATTTAGAGGAATGCTATAACTGGCTCAATCTGGGCTCCTCCACATGCGGCCTGGAAGGCCCAGGTTGGGCGTCAGAAGCCTCAGCCGGGGGGGAAGGAAGCGTGGAAGGAAGACTGGAGAGGGATGGCCTGGGTTCAGTCTGGCCTGCCAGAAAGTGCAGCCTGTCATAGTACAATATCCTGGAGACATAGATGTCATCTGCTGCTCCGGACCTTTGTGAATCCAGGACTTTCTTGCGCTCACTTAGATATGTGCTCCTCAGGCCACCAATGAAGATCTTTAAATAAGTGATGTCTGCCGTGGGGATCACCTGCTTCACAATTTCACACAATTGCTCCAGTGCTGCCTTCCTCTTTGCTTGGTTCTTGAAATGGGGGTGGTTAATCTCCCACAGACAGGGCAGCTCCCTTAGCATCTCTAAGAATACTGACATGAAGTCATTATCTTTGAGTAGCATATCCATGTTCACTGCAAGACACAACACAAAAAAAGCCTAATGTCAGACAAAACTCTCCTAATCTTGTTACAATATAGGCCTTAATCTAGAAGCAGTATAGGCACAAGTTTGTCTCTTACCTTCGTTCTTACGATCGGCGCGTCCAATGCTCCTTCCTCCGCTCACAGATCGTACGTAATACGCACGCGTGTTACGCTTTATACACACTGCGCATGCGTGTAACTCCGCCCGCCCCTGAGGTTCTTTCTAGTCTATTCCCCGCCCCTTTTCGTTCGGCGCAGTGGGTGAAGAGCATGATGGCGTGGTGTGTGCTAATTATAGCAACGAGGAGGAGGAGGAGGAAAGCCCGGATCCAGGCACGTCCCGATCCAGAAGGAGACGTTTTAAGGCCACAAATATGTCCTTTAGGGAGATGTTGGAGATGGTCGACATCATGAGGAAGTCCAACTATGACGGAAAATATGGGCCTTACCCACACCCCAACATCCGAAAGGCAAAAATCATTGCTAAAGTGATCAAAAGCCTTCACAGGAATTTCGGGGTACGAAGATCTAAAGATCAGCTCAGGAAGCGGTGGTCGGACCTGAAGTTGAGAGAGCCAGAGCAGTACGAAAGATCCGGAGAGTGCTGCAAAAAAGTAAGTAGTTGTGCTGTGTTCCTATTCTTTCTGTCTTTATTCCGTTCGTTCTGCTCCATATGCTTTTATTAATTGTAACGTTTAAAAGGGCAACTTTAATGTTCATGGGCCCATTATTCGTTCGTATCAAACATTTTTCTTTCGGCCTCTAGAACACCATTGTTTAGGCCATATGCATTTTCACACATTTTTTGGGGCCTACTTTGATGCCAAATATTTGTTTGTGTAGATGGGTTTGTAATTAGAATGAAATGCCAACTAGATTGTGTGTAAGGAGAGGACACTGAGCAGCTGTTTTCACATCTGGACACTGGAGCACTAGTGTGGGACACAAGAACACCATTTTTATTAGGGGGGGCACACAGGTGCTCCAGTGTATACTATAGGGGGGCTACATCTGTGAAGCTTGTACTATACAGGTAACGTATTGCAGCTTGACAAAGGGCAATAAAAAAAATACATCTTGGAACTCGGCTAAAATAGACAATTGTACCCCACTTCCAAGCAATGTTTCCTATTTCTAGTTCTGCCATCAAATATCTGTGTGCTAATTATACCATTTTTGTTTTACATAGGGGAGCAAAGACTCAGAGGACACCCCTCATCCAAAGAGAACACAGACCCCCCACCTATGGAAGAAGGTGAAATACCCCAAACCCAAGAAGAAGAGCAGGAGGAAGAAGAAGATGTGGTGGAGATTGGCACCACAACAGGTGAGTGTCTGCGACCACAGGCTCAGGTAAAAGAGATGGATGGTGGCAGATTTTTGAGACCTTTTTTTTTGTTCTTTATCTCTTTTTAGGTGATCGTGATGTGAGGGATAGAGAATGCTTTACTTCTGAAAGTGCCCAGATTCTGATCGGGGAGATCATGGGGTGTAATGCCGAACTGCAAAACATCCAGCAAAAAATCAATGATGTGATTAAAAAAAATAATAACATCATTGATGTTTTGGGGCGAATTTAAACCCCACAAAATCACTTGTTTTATTGTGGTCCAATCTTTTAAAAATTTTTTCAATGTTTTGAAAAGCCAAATTTGGAGGATGCACACAGTGTGCCAACATGTGCTATCTGCCATCACGGGAGATCAATGGACGCGTTTTGGGGGTGCAACCCCTTCCTCAATTATAAAGTCGCGGTGAGGAAGGGCTTGCTCCCCCAAAACACGTCCCTTGATCCCCCCTGATGGCAGATAGCACATGTTGACATTCGTAAATTGTTGTGCATCTTCCAAATTTGGCTTTTCCTGGGGTGATTTCCCCCCATCTGAACGCTATATTAAACCCAGTTCCTAAATACTGATGTCTGATATAGCCTTCAGGTTTTACCTAATGTGAACTTTGTAAGTTCAAGTTTTTTGGCTTTCTTGTTGGTTTTACACAGGCCTGTTTTATCTGAAATGGATATTTCGATTTTTGATAATGCTACTGCAAAAATTGTTATACAACAAACATGTTGGTTTGTTTTAAAAACCTTTGGTAAATGCACATGTGATTGTGCAGGTATAAAAAAGTGGCTTACTCAAGAATGTGTGGATTATTGTCTCAACACTACAACACTTTTGGGGTGATGTAATTGCTGTTTTATGCAAAAATGGGGTTATTTCCTAAGGGCAAATCCACTTTGTACTACAAGTGCAGTTTCAGTGCAGTTGCAAGTGCATTTGGAGTGAAATGTGTTTTTGCATTTAGGAAATAACACCCAACAGTGCTTTGTATAATAAGGTTACACAATCACGACATTTTCTGGACTCCACACATTTCTGTCAGGGTCAGCTAAAACAAACACAAGCAGTAAATGTCCACAAAGAATTTCTTTTTTTTTTATTTGAAAAAGGCTTCACATATTGTCTGGCATATTGATAGCCCCCCTACCCGCAAAGAACTCCAGGTATCGTAACCGGACATCGGGGCACTCAGGGAGGGCAAGCCAGGACGGCCACTTTCAAGCGCCGTCAGTGTTGTTGGATGTAGGATTTCGGCCTCAGGCCCAACTGAGCCAGCATAGTTGGCAGAATGTTTTCTTAAAAAATTATGGAGAACACAGCACGCCAGTATTATATGGTTCAGTTTATACTCCGCCATATGGATGGGTGTCATAAATAGTCAGAACCGACTGGCCAGGATTCCAAATGTGTTCTCCACCACTCTTCGGGCTCTGGCCAGCCGGTAATGAAAAACCCTCTGTTCCGGGGTGAGGGTCCTCATCAGGAATGGCCGCATCAGGTGGTCCCCCAGCGCAAACGCTTCATCAGCAACGAACACAAATGGGAGACCTTCCACATTGTCCTCTGGAGTTGGCAAGTCCAAGCTGCCATTCTGGATACGCCTGTAGAACTCCGTCTGGGCGATGACTCCACCATCGGACATCCGGCCATTCTTCCCCACGTCCACATACAAGAAGTCGTAATTAGCCGACACCACCGCCAACATCACTATACTATTAAACCCCTTGTAATTATAAT